>JAUIMM010000815.1:0-1200000 GCA_031769625.1 Taudactylus pleione | reverse complement strand
GCATGTTAGAATGTATATTAGAATGTTATAATGGATGTTAGAATGTTATAATGGATGTTAGAATATTACAATGGATGTTATAATGTATATTAGAATATTAAAATGGATGTTAGAATGTTATAATTGATGTTAGAATGTTTATTAGAATGTTAGAATGGATGTTAGAATGTTATAGTGGATGTTAGAATGTATATTAGAATGTTAGAATGTATGGTAGAATGTTAGAATGTATGTTAGAATGTTATTATGGATGATAGAATGTATGTTAGAATGTTATTATGTATGTTAGAATGTTTTAATGGATGTTAGAATGTGTTTTAGATTGTTATAATGTATGTTAGAATGTTATAATGGATGTTAGAATGTATATTAGAATGTTATAATGTATGTTACAATGTTATATTGTATGTTGGAATGTTATAATGGATGTTAGAAAGTATATTAGAATGTTATAATGTATGTTAGAAATGTTATAATGGATATTAAAATGTATATTAGAATGTTATAATGTATGTTAGAATGTTATAATGGATGTTAGAATGTTATAATGAATGTTTTAATGTATATTAGAATGTTAGAATGGATGTTAGAATGTTATAATGCATGTTAGAATGTATATTAGAATGTTTTAATGTATGTTAGAATGTTATAATGGATGTTAGAATATTATAATGGATGTTATAATATTATAATGGATGTTATAATGTATATTAGAATGTTAAAATGGATGTTAGAATGTTATAATTGATTTAAGAATGTATATTAGAATGTTATAATGTATGTTAGAATGTTATAATGGATGTTAGAATGTATATTAGAATGTTAGAATGGATGTTATAATGTTATAATGGATGTTAGAATATTATAATGGATGTTATAATATATATTAGAATGTTAAAATGGATGTTAGAATGTTATAATTGATGTTAGAATGTATATTATAATTTTAGAATGTATGTTAGAATATTAGAAAGTATGTTAGAATGTTATAATGTATTTTAGAAAGTATGTTAGAATGTTATAATGTATATTAGAATGTTATAATGGATGTTAGAATGTTATTATGGATGTAAGAATGTTATAATGGATGTTAGAATGGATATTGGAATGTTATAATGTATGTTAGCATGTTATAATGGAGGTTATAATGTCTATTAGAATGTTATAATGTATGTTAGAATGTTATAATGGATGTTCTAATGTATACTAGAATGTTATAATGTATGTTAGAATGTATATTAGAATGTTATAATGTATGTTAGAATGTTATAATGGATGTTATAATGGATGTTATAATGTCTATTAGAATGTTATAATGTATATTAGAATGTTATAATCGATGTTAGAATGTTAGAATGGATGTTAGAATGTATATTTGAATTTTATAATGTATATTAGAATATTATTATGGATGTTAGAATGTTAGAATGTATGTTACAATTGAAGTTAGAATGTTAGAATGGATGTTTTAATGTATATTAGAATGTTATAATGTATGTTAGAATGTTATAATGGATGTTAGAATGTATATTAGAATGTTAGAATGTATGTTAGAATGTTATTATGGATGTTAGAAAGTATATTAGAATGTTAAAATGTATGTTACAATGTTATAATGTTTGTTAGAATGTTATAATGGATGTTATAATGTATACTAGAATGTTATTATGTAAGTTAGAATGTTATAATGTATGTTAGAATGTTAGAATGGATATTAGAATGTATATTAGAATGTTGCAATGTATGTTAGAATGTTATATTGGATGTTATAATAAATATTAGAATGTTAGAATGGATGTTAGAATGTTATAATGGATGTTAGAATATTATAATGGATGTTATAATATTATAATGGATGTTATAATGTATATTAGAATGTTAAAATGGATGTTAGAATGTTATAATTGATTATAGAATGTATATTAGAATGTTATAATGTATGTTAGAATGTTATAATGGATGTTAGAATGTATATTAGAATGTTAGAATGGATGTTATAATGTTATAATGGATGTTAGAATATTATAATGGATGTTATAATATATATTAGAATGTTAAAATGGATGTTAGAATGTTATAATTGATGTTAGAATGTATATTAGAATGTTAGAATGTATGTTAGAATATTAGAAAGTATGTTAGAATGTTATAATGTATTTTAGAATGTATATTAGAATGTTAGAATGTATGTTAGAATGTTATAATTGATGTTAGAATGTATATTAGAATGTTATAATGTATATTAGAATGTTATAATGGATGTTAGAATGTTATTATGGATGTAAGAATGTTATAATGGATGTTAGAATGTATATTGGAATGTTATAATGTATGTTAGCATGTTATAATGGAGGTTATAATGTCTATTAGAATGTTATAATGTATGTTAGAATGTTATAATGGATGTTATAATGTATACTAGAATGTTATAATGTATGTTAGAATGTATATTAGAATGTTATAATGTATGTTAGAATGTTATAATGGATGTTATAATGGATGTTATAATGTCTATTAGAATGTTATAATGTATATTAGAATGTTATAATCGATGTTAGAATGTTAGAATGGATGTTAGAATGTATATTTGAATTTTATAATGTATATTAGAATATTATTATGGATGTTAGAATGTTAGAATGTATGTTACAATTGAAGTTAGAATGTTAGAATGGATGTTTTAATGTATATTAGAATGTTAGAATGTATGTTAGAATGTTATAATGGATGTTAGAATGTATATTAGAATGTTATAATGTATATTAGAATGTTATAATGGATGTTAGAATGTATATGAGAATGTTAGAATGTATGTTAGAATGTTATTATGGATGTTAGAAAGTATATTAGAATGTTAAAATGTATGTTACAATGTTATAATGTTTGTTAGAATGTTATAATGGATGTTATAATGTATACTAGAATGTTATTATGTAAGTTAGAATGTTATAATGTATGTTAGAATGTTAGAATGCATATTAGAATGTATATTAGAATGTTGCAATGTATGTTAGAATGTTATATTGGATGTTATAATAAATATTAGAATGTTAGAATGGATGTTAGAATGTTATAATGGATGTTAGAATGTATATTAGAATGTTATAATGTATGTTAGAATGCATGTTAGAATGTATATTAGAATGTTATAATGGATATTAGAATGTTATAATGGATGTTAGAATATTATAATGGATGTTATAATGTATATTAGAATATTAAAATGGATGTTAGAATGTTATAATTGATGTTAGAATGTTTCTTAGAATGTTAGTATGGATGTTAGAATGTTATAGTGGATGTTAGAATGTATATTAGAATGTTAGAATGTATGGTAGAATGTTAGAATGTATGTTAGAATGTTATTATGGATGTTAGAATGTATGTTAGAATGTTATTATGTATGTTAGAATGTTAGAATGGATGTTAGAATGTATTTTAGATTGTTTTAATGTATGTTAGAATGTTATAATTGATGTTAGAATGTATATTAGAATGTTATAATGTATATTAGAATGTTATAATGGATGTTAGAATGTTATTATGGATGTAAGAATGTTATAATGGATGTTAGAATGTATATTGGAATGTTAGTATGGATGTTAGAATGTTATAATGGATGTTAGAATGTATATTAGAATGATATAATGTATGTTAGAATGCATGTTAGAATGTATATTAGAATGTTAGAATATATGTTAGAATGATAGAATGTATGTTAGAATGTTAGAATGGATGTTAGAATGTATATTAGAATGTTATAATGTATGTTAGAATGTTAGAATAGATGTTATAATGTTATAATGATTGTTATAATGTATATTAGATTGTTATAATGTATGTTAGAATGCATTTGTTAGAATGTATATTAAAATGTTATAATGTATGATAGAATGTTAAAATGGATGTTAGAATGTTATAATGGATGTTAGAATATTATAATGGATGTTATAATGTATATTAGAATTTTAAAATGGATGTTAGAATGTTATAATTGATGTTAGAATGTATATTAGAATGATAGAATGTATGTTAGAATGATATAATGGATGTTAGAATGTATATTAGAATATTAGAATGTATGTTAGAATGTTATTATGGATGTTAGAATGTTATAATGGATGTTAGAATGTATATTAGAATGTTATAATGGATGTTAGAATGTATATTAGATTGTTATAATGTATGTTATAATGTTATAATGGATGTTAGAATGTATATCAGAATGTTATAATGTATGTTAGAATGTTATAATGTATGTTAGAATGTTATAATGGAAGTTAGAATGTTATAATGGATGTTAGAATGTATATTAAAATGATAGAATGTATATTAAAATGATATTATGGATGTTAGAATGTTATAATGGATGTTAGAATGTATATTAGAAAGTTATAATGTATGTTAGAATGTTATAATGGATGTTAGAGTATATTTTAGATTGTTATAATGTATGTTAGAATGTTATAATGTATGTTAGAATGTTATAATGGATGTTAGAATGTATATTAGATTGTTATAATGTATGGTATATGTTATAATGGATGTTAGAATGTATATTAGAAAGTTATAATGTATGTTAGAATGTTAAAATGGATATTAGAATGTATATTAGAAAGTTTTAATGTATGTTAGAATGTTATAATGGATCTTATAATGTATATTAGATTGTTATAATGTATGTTAGAATGTTATAATGTATGTTAGAATGTTATAATCGATATTATAATGTATGTTAGAATTTTGTAATGTATGTTACAATGTTATAATGGATGTTATAATGTATATTAGAATGTTAGTATGGATGTTAGAATGTTATAATGGATGTTATAATGTATTTTAGAATGTTATAATGTATGTTAGAATGCATGTTAGAATGTATATTAGAATACTTAGAAGGTATGTTAGAATGTTAGAATGTATGTTAGAATGTTATAATCGATGTTATAATGTATATTAGAATGTTAGAATGGATGTTAGAATGTTATAATGATTGTTATAATGTATATTAGAATGTTATAATGTATGTTAGAATGTTATAATGGATGTTAGAATGTATATTAGATTGTTATAATGTATGTTAGAATGTTATAATGTATGTTAGAATGTTACAATGAAAGTTAGAATGTTATAATGGATGTTAGAATGTATATTAAAATGATAGAATGTATGTTAAAATGTTATTATGGATGTTAGAATGTTATAATGGATGTTAGAATGTATATTAGAAAGTTATAATGTATGTTAGAATGTTATAATGGATTTAGAGTATATTTTAGATTGTTATAATGTATGTTAGAATGTGATAATGGATGTTAGAATGTATATTAGAATGTTAGAATGTATGTTAGAATGTTATAATGGATGTTAGAATGTATATTAGAATGTTATAATGTATGTTACAATGTTATAATGTATGTTAGAATGTTATAATGGATGTTATAATATATACTAGAATGTTATAATGTATGTTAGAATGTATATTAGAATGTTATAATGTATGTTAGAATGTTATAATGGATGTTATAATGTCTATAAGAATGTTATAATGTATATTAGAATGTTATAATGGATGTTAGAATGTTAGAATGGATGTTATAATGTATATTAGAATGTTATAATGTATGTTTGAATGCTATAATGGATGTTAGAATGTTATAATGTATGTTACAATTGAAGTTAGAATGTTAAAATGGATGTTTTAATGTATATTATAATGGTAGAAAGGATGTTATAATGTTATAATGGATGTTGTAATGTATATTAGAATGTTATAATGTATGTTAGAATGCATGTTAGAATGTATGTTATAATGTTATTATGGATGTTAGAATGTTATAATGGATGTTAGAATGTATATTCAAATGTTATAATGTATGTTAAAATGTTATAATGGATGTTAGAATGTATATTAGAATGTTAAAATGGATGTTAGAATGTTATAATTGATGTTAGAATGTATATTAGAATGATAGAATGTATGTTAGGATGATATAATGGATGTTAGAATGTATATTAGAATATTAGAATGTATGTTAGAATGTTATTATGGATGTTAGAATGTTATAATGGATGTTAGAATGTATATTAGAATGTTATAATGGATGGTAGAATGTATATTAGATTGTTATAATGTATGTTATAATGTTATAATGGATGTTAGAATGTATATCAGAATTTTATAATGTATGTTAGAATGTTATAATGTATGTTAGAATGTTATAATGGAAGTTAGAATGTTATAATGGATGTTAGAATGTATATTAAAATGATAGAATGTATATTAAAATGATATTATGGATGTTAGAATGTTATAATGGATGTTAGAATGTATATTAGAAAGTTATAATGTATGTTAGAATGTTATAATGGATGTTAGAGTATATTTTAGATTGTTATAATGTATGTTAGAATGTTATAATGGATGTTAGAATGTATATTAGATTGTTATAATGTATGGTATATGTTATAATGGATGTTAGAATGTATATTAGAAAGTTATAATGTATGTTAGAATGTTAAAATGGATATTAGAATGTATATTAGAAAGTTTTAATGTATGTTAGAATGTTATAATGGATCTTATAATGTATATTAGATTGTTATAATGTATGTTAGAATGTTATAATGTATGTTAGAATGTTATAATCGATATTATAATGTATGTTAGAATTTTGTAATGTATGTTACAATGTTATAATGGATGTTATAATGTATATTAGAATGTTAGTATGGATGTTAGAATGTTATAATGGATGTTATAATGTATTTTAGAATGTTATAATGTATGTTTGAATGCATGTTAGAATGTATATTAGAATACTTAGAAGGTATGTTAGAATGTTAGAATGTATGTTAGAATGTTAGAATGGATGATATAATATATATTAGAATGTTAGAATGGATGTTAGAATGTTATAATGATTGTTATAATGTATATTAGAATGTTATAATGTATGTTAGAATGTTATAATGGATGTTAGAATGTATATTAGATTGTTATAATGTATGTTAGAATGTTATAATGTATGTTAGAATGTTACAATGAAAGTTAGAATGTTATAATGGATGTTAGAATGTATATTAAAATGATAGAATGTATGTTAAAATGTTATTATGGATGTTAGAATGTTATAATGGATGTTAGAATGTATATTAGAAAGTTTTAATGTATGTTAGAATGTTATAATGGATGTTAGAGTATATTTTAGATTGTTATAATGTATGTTAGAATGTGATAATGGATGTTAGAATGTATATTAGAATGTTAGAATGTATGTTAGAATGTTATAATGGATGTTAGAATGTATATTAGAATGTTAGAATGTATGTTACAATGTTATAATGTATGTTAGAATGTTATAATGGATGTTATAATATATACTAGAATGTTATAATGTATGTTAGAATGTATATTAGAATGTTATAATGTATGTTAGAATGTTATAATTGATGTTATAATGTCTATAAGAATGTTATAATGTATATTAGAATGTTATAATGGATGTTAGAATGTTAGAATGGATGTTATAATGTATATTAGAATGTTATAATGTATGTTTGAATGCTATAATGGATGTTAGAATGTTAGAATGTATGTTACAATTGAAGTTAGAATGTTAAAATGGATGTTTTAATGTATATTAGAATGTTAGAAAGGATGTTATAATGTTATAATGGATGTTGTAATGTATATTAGAATGTTATAATGTATGTTAGAATGCATGTTAGAATGTATGTTAGAATGTTATTATGCATGTTAGAATGTATATTAGAATCTTAGAATGTATGTTATAATGTTATTATGGATGTTAGAATGTTATAATGGATGTTAGAATGTATATTCAAATGTTATAATGTATGTTAGAATGTTATAATGGATGTTAGAATGTATATTAGAATGTTAAAATGTATATTAGAATGTTATAATGGATGTTAGAATGTAAATTAGAATGTTAGAATGTATGTTAGAATGTTATTATGGATGTTAGAATGCCTATTAGAATGTTAAAATGTATGTTACAATGTTATAATGTTTGTTTATAATGTTATAATGGATGTTATAATGTTATAATGGATATTAAAATGTATATTAGAATGTTATAATGTATGTTAGAATGTTATAATGGATGTTAGATGTTAGAATGAATGTTTTAATGTATATTAGAATGTTAGAATGGATGTTAGAATGTTATAATGCATGTTAGAATGTATACTAGAATGTTATAATGTATGTTAGAATGTTAGAATGGATGTTAGAATGTATATTAGAATGTTATAATGGATGTTAGAATGCTATAATGGATGTTAGAATATTATAATGGATGTTATAATGTATATTAGAATGTTAAAATGGATGTTAGAATGTTATAATTTATTTTAAAATGTACATTAGAATGTTAGAATGGATGTTAGAATGTTATAATGGATGTTAGAATGTATATTCGAATGTTAGAATGGATGTTTTAATGTTATAATGGATGTTATAATGTATATTAGAATGTTATAATGTATGTTAGAATGCTTGTTAGAATGTATATTAGAATGTTATAGTGTATTTTAGAAGGTTATAATGGATGTTAGAATGTATAATAGAATATTATAATGGATGTTAGAATGTTATAGTGGATGTTAGAATATTATAATGGATGTTATAATATATATTATAATGTTAAAATGGATGTTAGAATGTTATAATTGATGTTAGAATGTATATTAGAATGTTAGAATGGATGTTAGAATGTTATAATGGATGTTAGAATGTATATTAGAATGTTAGAATGTATGTTAGAATATTAGAAAGTATGTTAGAATGTTATAATGTTTTTAGAATGTATATTAGAATGTTAGAATGTATGTTAGAATGTTATAATTGATGTTAGAATGTATATTAGAATGTTATAATGTATATTAGAATGTTATAATGGATGTTAGAATGTTATTATGGATGTAAGAATGTTATAATGGATGTTAGAATGTATATTGGAATGTTAGTATGGATGTTAGAATGTTATAATGGATGTTATAATGTATATTAGAATGATATAATGTATGTTAGAATGCATGTTAGAATGTATATTAGAATGTTAGAATATATGTTAGAATGATAGAATGTATGTTAGAATGTTATAATGGATGTTAGAATGTATATTAGAATGTTATAATGTATGTTAGAATGTTAGAATAGATGTTAGAATGTTATAATGATTGTTATAATGTATATTAGACTGTTATAATGTATGTTAGAATGCATTTGTTAGAATGTATATTAGAATGTTATAATGTATGATAGAATGTTATAATGGATGTTAGAATGTTATAATGGATGTTAGAATATTATAATGGATGTTATAATGTATATTAGAATTTTAAAATGGATGTTAGAATGTTATAATTGATGTTAGAATGTATATTAGAATGATAGAATGTATGTTAGAATGATATAATGGATGTTAGAATGTATATTAGAATATTAGAATGTATGTTAGAATGTTATTATGGATGTTAGAATGTTATAATGGATGTTAGAATGTATATTAGAATGTTATAATGGATGTTAGAATGTATATTAGATTGTTATAATGTATGTTATAATGTTATAATGGATGTTAGAATGTATATCAGAATGTTATAATGTATGTTAGAATGTTATAATGTATGTTAGAATGTTATAATGGAAGTTAGAATGTTATAATGGATGTTAGAATGTATATTAAAATGATAGAATGTATATTAAAATGATATTATGGATGTTAGAATGTTATAATGGATGTTAGAATGTATATTAGAAAGTTATAATGTATGTTAGAATGTTATAATGGATGTTAGAGTATATTTTAGATTGTTATAATGTATGTTAGAATGTTATAATGTATGTTAGAATGTTATAATGGATGTTAGAATGTATATTAGATTGTTATAATGTATGGTATATGTTATAATGGATGTTAGAATGTATATTAGAAAGTTATAATGTATGTTAGAATGTTAAAATGGATATTAGAATGTATATTAGAAAGTTTTAATGTATGTTAGAATGTTATAATGGATCTTATAATGTATATTAGATTGTTATAATGTATGTTAGAATGTTATAATGTATGTTAGAATGTTATAATCGATATTATAATGTATGTTAGAATTTTGTAATGTATGTTACAATGTTATAATGGATGTTATAATGTATATTAGAATGTTAGTATGGATGTTAGAATGTTATAATGGATGTTATAATGTATTTTAGAATGTTATAATGTATGTTAGAATGCATGTTAGAATGTATATTAGAATACTTAGAAGGTATGTTAGAATGTTAGAATGTATGTTAGAATGTTATAATGGATGTTATAATGTATATTAGAATGTTAGAATGGATGTTAGAATGTTATAATGATTGTTATAATGTATATTAGAATGTTATAATGTATGTTAGAATGTTATAATGGATGTTAGAATGTATATTAGATTGTTATAATGTATGTTAGAATGTTATAATGTATGTTAGAATGTTACAATGAAAGTTAGAATGTTATAATGGATGTTAGAATGTATATTAAAATGATAGAATGTATGTTAAAATGTTATTATGGATGTTAGAATGTTATAATGGATGTTAGAATGTATATTAGAAAGTTATAATGTATGTTAGAATGTTATAATGGATGTTAGAGTATATTTTAGATTGTTATAATGTATGTTAGAATGTGATAATGGATGTTAGAATGTATATTAGAATGTTAGAATGTATGTTAGAATGTTATAATGGATGTTAGAATGTATATTAGAATGTTAGAATGTATGTTACAATGTTATAATGTATGTTAGAATGTTATAATGGATGTTATAATATATACTAGAATGTTATAATGTATGTTAGAATGTATATTAGAATGTTATAATGTATGTTAGAATGTTATAATGGATGTTATAATGTCTATAAGAATGTTATAATGTATATTAGAATGTTATAATGGATGTTAGAATGTTAGAATGGATGTTATAATGTATATTAGAATGTTATAATGTATGTTTGAATGCTATAATGGATGTTAGAATGTTAGAATGTATGTTACAATTGAAGTTAGAATGTTAAAATGGATGTTTTAATGTATATTAGAATGTTAGAAAGGATGTTATAATGTTATAATGGATGTTGTAATGTATATTAGAATGTTATAATGTATGTTAGAATGCATGTTAGAATGTATCTTAGAATGTTATTATGCATGTTAGAATGTATATTAGAATCTTAGAATGTATGTTATAATGTTATTATGGATGTTAGAATGTTATAATGGATGTTAGAATGTATATTCAAATGTTATAATGTATGTTAGAATGTTATAATGGATGTTAGAATGTATATTAGAATGTTAAAATGTATATTAGAATGTTATAATGGATGTTAGAATGTAAATTAGAATGTTAGAATGTATGTTAGAATGTTATTATGGATGTTAGAATGCCTATTAGAATGTTAAAATGTATGTTACAATGTTATAATGTTTGTTTATAATGTTATAATGGATGTTATAATGTATACTAGAATGTTATTATGTATGTTATAATGTTATAATGTATGTTAGAATGGATATTAGAATGTAAATTAGAATGTTGCAATGTATGTTAGAATGTTATATTGGATGTTATAATAAATATTAGAATGTTAGAATGGATGTTAGAATGTTATAATGGATGTTAGAATGTATATTAGAATGATATAATGTATGTTAGAATGCATGTTAGAATGTATATTAGAATGTTATAATGGATGTTAGAATGTTATAATGGATGTTAGAATATTACAATGGATGTTATAATGTATATTAGAATATTAAAATGGATCTTAGAATGTTATAATTGATGTTAGAATGTTTATTTGAATGTTAGAATGGATGTTAGAATGTTATAGTGGATGTTATAATGTATACTAGAATGTTATTATGTAAGTTAGAATGTTATAATGTATGTTAGAATGTTAGAATGGATATTAGAATGTATATTAGAATGTTGCAATGTATGTTAGAATGTTATATTGGATGTTATAATAAATATTAGAATGTTAGAATGGATGTTAGAATGTTATAATGGATGTTAGAATGTTATAATGGATGTTAGAATATTATAATGGATGTTATAATGTATATTAGAATATTAAAATGGATGTTAGAATGTTATAATTGATGTTAGAATGTTTCTTAGAATGTTAGTATGGATGTTAGAATGTTATAGTGGATGTTAGAATGTATATTAGAATGTTAGAATGTATGGTAGAATGTTAGAATGTATGTTAGAATGTTATTATGGATGTTAGAATGTATGTTAGAATGTTATTATGTATGTTAGAATGTTATAATGGATGTTAGAATGTATTTTAGATTGTTTTAATGTATGTTAGAATGTTATAATGGATGTTAGAATGTATATTAGAATGTTATAATGTATGTTACAATGTTATATTGTATGTTAGAATGTTATAATGGATGTTAGAATGTATATTAGAATGTTATAATGTATGTTAGAATGTTATAATGGATATTAAAATGTATATTAGAATGTTATAATGTATGTTAGAATGTTATAATGGATGTTAGAATGTTAGAATGAATGTTTTAATGTATATTAGAATGTTAGAATGGATGTTAGAATGTTATAATGCATGTTAGAATGTATATTAGAATGTTATAATGTATGTTAGAATGTTAGAATGGATGTTAGAATGTATATTAGAATGTTATAATGGATGTTAGAATGCTATAATGGATGTTAGAATATTATAATGGATGTTATAATGTATATTAGAATGTTAAAATGGATGTTAGACTGTTATAATTTATTTTAGAATGTATATTAGAATGTTAGAATGGATTTTAGAATGTTATAATGGATGTTAGAATGTATATTCGAATGTTAGAATGGATGTTTTAATGTTAGAATGGATGTTATAATGTATATTAGAATGTTATAATGTATGTTAGAATGCATGTTAGAATGTATATTAGAATGTTATAGTGTATTTTAGAAGGTTATAATGGATGTTAGAATGTATAATAGAATATTATAATGGATGTTAGAATGTTATAATGGATGTTAGAATATTATAATGGATGTTATAATATATATTAGAATGTTAAAATGGATGTTAGAATGTTATAATTGATGTTAGAATGTATATTAGAATGTTAGAATGTATGTTAGAATAATAGAAAGTATGTTAGAATGTTATAATGTTTTTTAGAATGTATATTAGAATGTTAGAATGTATGTTAGAATGTTATAATTGATGTTAGAATGTATATTAGAATGTTATAATGTATATTAGAATGTTATAATGGATGTTAGAATGTTATTATGGTTGTAAGAATGTTATAATGGATGTTAGAATGTATATTGGAATGTTAGTATGGATGTTAGAATGTTATAATGGATGTTATAATGTATATTAGAATGATATAATGTATGTTAGAATGCATGTTAGAATGTATATTAGAATGTTAGAATATATGTTAGAATGATAGAATGTATGTTAGAATGTTATAATGTATGTTAGAATGTTAGAATAGATGTTAGAATGTTATAATGATTGTTATAATGTATATTAGATTGTTATAATGTATGTTAGAATGCATTTGTTAGAATGTATATTAGAATGTTATAATGTATGATAGAATGTTATAATGGATGTTAGAATGTTATAATGGATGTTAGAATATTATAATGGATGTTAAAATGTCTATAAGAATGTTATAATGTATATTAGAATGTTAGAATGGATGTTAGAATGTTAGAATGGATGTTATAATGTATATTAGAATGTTATAATGTATGTTTGAATGCTATAATGGATGTTAGAATGTTAGAATGTATGTTACAATTGAAGTTATAATGTTAAAATGGATGTTTTAATGTATATTAGAATGTTAGAAAGGATGTTATAATGTTATAATGGATGTTGTAATGTATATTAGAATGTTATAATGTATGTTAGAATGCATGTTAGAATGTATGTTAGAATGTTAATATGCATGTTAGAATGTATATTAGAATCTTAGAATGTATGTTATAATGTTATTATGGATGTTAGAATGTTATAATGGATGTTAGAATGTATATTCAAATGTTATAATGTATGTTAGAATGTTATAATGGATGTTAGAATGTAAATTAGAATGTTAGAATGTATGTTAGAATGTTATTATGGATGTTAGAATGCCTATTAGAATGTTAAAATGTATGTTACAATGTTATAATGTTTGTTTATAATGTTATAATGGATGTTATAATGTATACTAGAATGTTATTATGTATGTTATAATGTTATAATGTATGTTAGAATGGATATTAGAATGTAAATTAGAATGTTGCAATGTATGTTAGAATGTTATATTGGATGTTATAATAAATATTAGAATGTTAGAATGGATGTTAGAATGTTATAATGGATGTTAGAATGTATATTAGAATGATATAATGTATGTTAGAATGCATGTTAGAATGTATATTAGAATGTTATAATGGATGTTAGAATGTTATAATGGATGTTAGAATATTACAATGGATGTTATAATGTATATTAGAATATTAAAATGGATGTTAGAATGTTATAATTGATGTTAGAATGTTTATTAGAATGTTAGAATGGATGTTAGAATGTTATAGTGGATGTTATAATGTATACTAGAATGTTATTATGTAAGTTAGAATGTTATAATGTATGTTAGAATGTTAGAATGGATATTAGAATGTATATTAGAATGTTGCAATGTATATTAGAATGTTATATTGGATGTTATAATAAATATTAGAATGTTAGAATGGATGTTAGAATGTTATAATGTATGTTAGAATGTATATTAGAATGTTATAATGTATGTTAGAATGCATGTTAGAATGTATATTAGAATGTTATAATGGATGTTAGAATGTTATAATGGATGTTAGAATATTATAATGGATGTTATAATGTATATTAGAATATTAAAATGGATGTTAGAATGTTCTAATTGATGTTAGAATGTTTCTTAGAATGTTAGTATGGATGTTAGAATGTTATAGTGGATGTTAGAATGTATATTAGAATGTTAGAATGTATGGTAGAATGTTAGAATGTATGTTAGAATGTTATTATGGATGTTAGAATGTATGTTAGAATGTTATTATGTATGTTAGAATGTTATAATGGATGTTAGAATGTATTTTAGATTGTTTTAATGTATGTTAGAATGTTATAATGGATGTTAGAATGTATATTAGAATGTTATAATGTATGTTACAATGTTATATTGTATGTTAGAATGTTATAATTTATGTTAGAATGTATATTAGAATGTTATAATGTATGTTAGAATGTTATAATGGATATTAAAATGTATATTAGAATGTTATAATGTATGTTAGAATGTTATAATGGATGTTAGAATGAATGTTTTAATGTATATTAGAATGTTAGAATGGATGTTAGAATGTTATAATGCATGTTAGAATGTATATTAGAATGTTATAATGTATGTTAGAATGTTAGAATGGATGTTAGACTGTATATTAGAATGTTATAATGGATGTTAGAATGCTGTAATGGATGTTAGAATATTATAATGGATGTTATAATGTATATTAGAATGTTAAAATGGATGTTAGAATGTTATAATTTATTTTAGAATGTATATTAGAATGTTAGAATGGATTTTAGAATGTTATAATGGATGTTAGAATGTATATTCGAATGTTAGAATGGATGTTTTAATGTTATAATGGATGTTATAATGTATATTAGAATGTTATAATGTATGTTAGAATGCATGTTATAATGTATATTAGAATGTTATAGTGTATTTTAGAAGGTTATAATGGATGTTAGAATGTATAATAGAATATTATAATGGATGTTAGAATGTTATAATGGATGTTATAATATTATAATGGATGTTATAATATATATTAGAATGTTAAAATGGATGTTAGAATGTTATAATTGATGTTAGAATGTATATTAGAATGTTAGAATGGATGTTAGAATGTTATAATGGATGTTTGAATGTATATTAGAATGTTAGAATGTATGTTAGAATAATAGAAAGTATGTTAGAATGTTATAATGTTTTTTAGAATGTATATTAGAATGTTAGAATGTATGTTAGAATGTTATAATTGATGTTAGAATGTATATTAGAATGTTATAATGTATATTAGAATGTTATAATGGATGTTAGAATGTTATTATGGATGTAAGAATGTTATAATGGATGTTAGAATGTATATTGGAATGTTAGTATAGATGTTAGAATGTTATAATGGATGTTATAATGTATATTAGAATGATATAATGTATGTTAGAATGCATGTTAGAATGTATATTAGAATGTTAGAATATATGTTAGAATGATAGAATGTATGTTAGAATGTTATAATGGATGTTAGAATGTATATTAGAATGTTATAATGTATGTTAGAATGTTAGAATAGATGTTAGAATGTTATAATGATTGTTATAATGTATATTAGATTGTTATAATGTATGTTAGAATGCATTTGTTAGAATGTATATTAGAATGTTATAATGTATGATAGAATGTTATAATGGATGTTAGAATGTTATAATGGATGTTAGAATATTATAATGGATGTTATAATGTATATTAGAATTTTAAAATGGATGTTAGAATGTTATAATTGATGTTAGAATGTATATTAGAATGATAGAATGTATGTTAGAATGATATAATGGATGTTAGAATGTATATTAGAATATTAGAATGTATGTTAGAATGTTATTATGGATGTTAGAATGTTATAATGGATGTTAGAATGTATATTAGAATGTTATAATGGATGTTAGAATGTATATTAGATTGTTATAATGTATGTTATAATGTTATAATGGATGTTAGAATGTATATCAGAATGTTATAATGTATGTTAGAATGTTATAATGTATGTTAGAATGTTATAATGGAAGTTAGAATGTTATAATGGATGTTAGAATGTATATTAAAATGATAGTATGTATATTAAAATGATATTATGAATGTTAGAATGTTATAATGGATGTTAGAATGTATATTAGAAAGTTATAATGTATGTTAGAATGTTATAATGGATGTTAGAGTATATTTTAGATTGTTATAATGTATGTTAGAATGTTATAATGTATGTTAGAATGTTATAATGGATGTTAGAATGTATATTAGATTGTTATAATGTATGGTATATGTTATAATGGATGTTAGAATGTATATTAGAAAGTTATAATGTATGTTAGACTGTTAAAATGGATATTAGAATGTATATTAGAAAGTTTTAATGTATGTTAGAATGTTATAATGGATCTTATAATGTATTTTAGATTGTTATAATGTATGTTAGAAAGTTATAATGTATGTTAGAATGTTATAATCGATATTATAATGTATGTTAGAATTTTGTAATGTATGTTACAATGTTATAATGGATGTTATAATGTATATTAGAATGTTAGTATGGATGTTAGAATGTTATAATGGATGTTATAATGTATTTTAGAATGTTATAATGTATGTTAGAATGCATGTTAGAATGTATATTAGAATACTTAGAAGGTATGTTAGAATGTTAGAATGTATGTTAGAATGTTATAATGGATGTTATAATGTATATTAGAATGTTAGAATGGATGTTAGAATGTTATATTGATTGTTATAATGTATATTAGAATGTTATAATGTATGTTAGAATGTTATAATGGATGTTAGAATGTATATTAGATTGTTATAATGTATGTTAGAATGTTATAATGTATGTTAGAATGTTACAATGAAAGTTAGAATGTTATAATGGATGTTAGAATGTATATTAAAATGATAGAATGTATGGTAAAATGTTATTATGGATGTTAGAATGTTATAATGGATGTTAGAATGTATATTAGAAAGTTATAATGTATGTTAGAATGTTATAATGGATTTAGAGTATATTTTAGATTGTTATAATGTATGTTAGAATGTGATAATGGATGTTAGAATGTATATTAGAATGTTAGAATGTATGTTAGAATGTTATAACGGATGTTAGAATGTATATTAGAATGTTAGAATGTATGTTACAATGTTATAATGTATGTTAGAATGTTATAATGGATGTTATAATATATACTAGAATGTTATAATGTATGTTAGAATGTATATTAGAATGTTATAATGTATGTTAGAATGTTATAATGGATGTTATAATGTCTATAAGAATGTTATAATGTATATTAGAATGTTATAATGGATGTTAGAATGTTAGAATGGATGTTATAATGTATATTAGAATGTTATAATGTATGTTTGAATGCTATAATGGATGTTAGAATGTTAGAATGTATGTTACAATTGAAGTTAGACTGTTAAAATGGATGTTTTAATGTATATTAGAATGTTAGAAAGGATGTTATAATGTTATAAGGGATGTTGTAATGTATATTAGAATGTTATAATGTATATTAGAATGCATGTTAGAATGTATGTTAGAATGTTATTAGGCATGTTAGAATGTATATTAGAATCTTAGAATGTATGTTATAATGTTATTATGGATGTTAGAATGTTTTAATGGATGTTAGAATGTATATTCAAATGTTTTAATGTATGTTAGAATGTTATAATGGATGTTAGAATGTATATTAGAATGTTAAAATGGATGTTAGAATGTTATAATTGATGTTAGAATGTATATTAGAATGATAGAATGTATGTTAGAATGATATCATGGATGTTAGAATGTATATTAGAATATTAGAATGTATGTTAGAATGTTATTATGGATGTTAGAATGTTATAATGGATGTTAGAATGTATATTAGAAAGTTATAATGTATGTTAGAATGTTAAAATGGATATTAGAATGTATATTAGAAAGTTTTAATGTATGTTAGAATGTTATAATGGATCTTATAATGTATATTAGATTGTTATAATGTATGTTAGAATGTTATAATGTATGTTAGAATGTTATAATCGATATTATAATGTATGTTAGAATTTTGTAATGTATGTTACAATGTTATAATGGATGTTATAATGTATATTAGAATGTTAGTATGGATGTTAGAATGTTATAATGGATGTTATAATGTATTTTAGAATGTTATAATGTATGTTAGAATGCATGTTAGAATGTATATTAGAATACTTAGAAGGTATGTTAGAATGTTAGAATGTATGCTAGAATGTTATAATGGATGTTATAATGTATATTAGAATGTTAGAATGGATGTTAGAATGTTATAATGATTGTTATAATGTATATTAGAATGTTATAATGTATGTTAGAATGTTATAATGGATGTTAGAATGTATATTAGATTGTTATAATGTATGTTAGAATGTTATAATGTATGTTAGAGTATATTTTAGATTGTTATAATGTATGTTAGAATGTGATAATGGATGTTAGAATGTATATTAGAATGTTAGAATGTATGTTAGAATGTTATAATGGATGTTAGAATGTATATTAGAATGTTAGAATGTATGTTACAATGTTATAATGTATGTTAGAATGTTATAATGGATGTTATAATATATACTAGAATGTTATAATGTATGTTAGAATGTATATTAGAATGTTATAATGTATGTTAGAATGTTATAATGGATGTTATAATGTCTATAAGAATGTTATAATGTATATTAGAATGTTATAATGGATGTTAGAATGTTAGAATGGATGTTATAATGTATATTAGAATGTTATAATGTATGTTTGAATGCTATAATGGATGTTAGAATGTTAGAATGTATGTTACAATTGAAGTTAGAATGTTAAAATGGATGTTTTAATGTATATTAGAATGTTAGAAAGGATGTTATAATGTTATAATGGATGTTGTAATGTATATTAGAATGTTATAATGTATGTTAGAATGCATGTTAGAATGTATGTTAGAATGTTATTATGCATGTTAGAATGTATATTAGAATCTTAGAATGTATGTTATAATGTTATTATGGATGTTAGAATGTTATAATGGATGTTAGAATGTATATTCAAATGTTATAATGTATGTTAGAATGTTATAATGGATGTTAGAATTTATATTAGAATGTTAAAATGGATGTTAGAATGTTATAATTGATGTTAGAATGTATATTAGAATGATAGAATGTATGTTAGAATGATATCATGGATGTTAGAATGTATATTAGAATATTAGAATGTATGTTAGAATGTTATTATGGATGTTAGAATGTTATAATGGATGTTAGAATGTATATTAGAATGTTATAATGGATGTTAGAATGTATATTAGATTGTTATAATGTATGTTATAATGTTATAATGGATGTTAGAATGTATATCAGAATGTTATAATGTATGTTAGAATGTTATAATGTATGTTAGAATGTTATAATGGAAGTTAGAATGTTATAATGGATGTTAGAATGTATATTAAAATGATAGAATGTATATTAAAATGATATTATGGATGTTAGAATGTTATAATGGATGTTAGAATGTATATTAGAAAGTTATAATGTATGTTAGAATGTTATAATGGATGTTAGAGTATATTTTAGATTGTTATAATGTATGTTAGAATGTTATAATGTATGTTAGAATGTTATAATGGATGTTAGAATGTATATTAGATTGTTATAATGTATGGTATATGTTATAATGGATGTTAGAATGTATATTAGAAAGTTATAATGTATGTTAGAATGTTAAAATGGATATTAGAATGTATATTAGAAAGTTTTAATGTATGTTAGAATGTTATAATGGATCTTATAATGTATATTAGATTGTTATAATGTATGTTAGAATGTTATAATGTATGTTAGAATGTTATAATCGATATTATAATGTATGTTAGAATTTTGTAATGTATGTTACAATGTTATAATGGATGTTATAATGTATATTAGAATGTTAGTATGGATGTTAGAATGTTATAATGGATGTTATAATGTATTTTAGAATGTTATAATGTATGTTAGAATGCATGTTAGAATGTATATTAGAATACTTAGAAGGTATGTTAGAATGTTAGAATGTATGTTAGAATGTTATAATGGATGTAATAATGTATATTAGAATGTTAGAATGGATGTTAGAATGTTATAATGATTGTTATAATGTATATTAGAATGTTATAATGTATGTTAGAATGTTATAATGGATGTTAGAATGTATATTAGATTGTTATAATGTATGTTAGAATGTTATAATGTATGTTAGAGTATATTTTAGATTGTTATAATGTATGTTAGAATGTGATAATGGATGTTAGAATGTATATTAGAATGTTAGAATGTATGTTAGAATGTTATAATGGATGTTAGAATGTATATTAGAATGTTAGAATGTATGTTACAATGTTATAATGTATGTTAGAATGTTATAATGGATGTTATAATATATACTAGAATGTTATAATGTATGTTAGAATGTATATTAGAATGTTATAATGTATGTTAGAATGTTATAATGGATGTTATAATGTCTATAAGAATGTTATAATGTATATTAGAATGTTATAATGGATGTTAGAATGTTAGAATGGATGTTATAATGTATATTAGAATGTTATAATGTATGTTTGAATGCTATAATGGATGTTAGAATGTTAGAATGTATGTTACAATTGAAGTTAGAATGTTAAAATGGATGTTTTAATGTATATTAGAATGTTAGAAAGGATGTTATAATGTTATAATGGATGTTGTAATGTATATTAGAATGTTATAATGTATATTAGAATGCATGTTAGAATGTATGTTAGAATGTTATTAGGCATGTTAGAATGTATATTAGAATCTTAGAATGTATGTTATAATGTTATTATGGATGTTAGAATGTTTTAATGGATGTTAGAATGTATATTCAAATGTTTTAATGTATGTTAGAATGTTATAATGGATGTTAGAATGTATATTAGAATGTTAAAATGGATGTTAGAATGTTATAATTGATGTTAGAATGTATATTCAATGATAGAATGTATGTTAGAATGATATCATGGATGTTAGAATGTATATTAGAATATTAGAATGTATGTTAGAATGTTATTATGGATGTTAGAATGTTATAATGGATGTTAGAATGTATATTAGAAAGTTATAATGTATGTTAGAATGTTAAAATGGATATTAGAATGTATATTAGAAAGTTTTAATGTATGTTAGAATGTTATAATGGATCTTATAATGTATATTAGATTGTTATAATGTATGTTAGAATGTTATAATGTATGTTAGAATGTTATAATCGATATTATAATGTATGTTAGAATTTTGTAATGTATGTTACAATGTTATAATGGATGTTATAATGTATATTAGAATGTTAGTATGGATGTTAGAATGTTATAATGGATGTTATAATGTATTTTAGAATGTTATAATGTATGTTAGAATGCATGTTAGAATGTATATTAGAATACTTAGAAGGTATGTTAGAATGTTAGAATGTATGCTAGAATGTTATAATGGATGTTATAATGTATATTAGAATGTTAGAATGGATGTTAGAATGTTATAATGATTGTTATAATGTATATTAGAATGTTATAATGTATGTTAGAATGTTATAATGGATGTTAGAATGTATATTAGATTGTTATAATGTATGTTAGAATGTTATAATGTATGTTAGAGTATATTTTAGATTGTTATAATGTATGTTAGAATGTGGTAATGGATGTTAGAATGTATATTAGAATGTTAGAATGTATGTTAGAATGTTATAATGGATGTTAGAATGTATATTAGAATGTTAGAATGTATGTTACAATGTTATAATGTATGTTAGAATGTTATAATGGATGTTATAATATATACTAGAATGTTATAATGTATGTTAGAATGTATATTAGAATGTTATAATGTATGTTAGAATGTTATAATGGATGTTATAATGTCTATAAGAATGTTATAATGGATATTAGAATGTTATAATGGATGTTAGAATGTTAGAATGGATGTTATAATGTATATTAGAATGTTATAATGTATGTTTGAATGCTATAATGGATGTTAGAATGTTAGAATGTATGTTACAATTGAAGTTAGAATGTTAAAATGGATATTTTAATGTATATTAGAATGTTAGAAAGGATGTTATAATGTTATAATGGATGTTGTAATGTATATTAGAATGTTATAATGTATGTTAGAATGCATGTTAGAATGTATGTTAGAATGTTATTATGCATGTTAGAATGTATATTAGAATCTTAGAATGTATGTTATAATGTTATTATGGATGTTAGAATGTTATAATGGATGTTAGAATGTATATTCAAATGTTATAATGTATGTTAGAATGTTATAATGGATGTTAGAATTTATATTAGAATGTTAAAATGGATGTTAGAATGTTATAATTGATGTTAGAATGTATCTTAGAATGATAGAATGTATATTACAATGATATCATGGATGTTAGAATGTATATTAGAATATTAGAATGTATGTTAGAATGTTATTATGGATGTTAGAATGTTATAATGGATGTTAGAATGTATATTAGAATGTTATAATGGATGTTAGAATGTATATTAGATTGTTATAATGTATGTTATAATGTTATAATGGATGTTAGAATGTATATCAGAATGTTATAATGTATGTTAGAATGTTATAATGTATGTTAGAATGTTATAATGGAAGTTAGAATGTTATAATGGATGTTAGAATGTATATTAAAATGATAGAATGTATATTAAAATGATATTATGGATGTTAGAATGTTATAATGGATGTTAGAATGTATATTAGAAAGTTATAATGTATGTTAGAATGTTATAATGGATGTTAGAGTATATTTTAGATTGTTATAATGTATGTTAGAATGTTATAATGTATGTTAGAATGTTATAATGGATGTTAGAATGTATATTAGATTGTTATAATGTATGGTATATGTTATAATGGATGTTAGAATGTATATTAGAAAGTTATAATGTATGTTAGAATGTTAAAATGGATATTAGAATGTATATTAGAAAGTTTTAATGTATGTTAGAATGTTATAATGGATCTTATAATGTATATTAGATTGTTATAATGTATGTTAGAATGTTATAATGTATGTTAGAATGTTATAATCGATATTATAATGTATGTTAGAATTTTGTAATGTATGTTACAATGTTATAATGGATGTTATAATGTATATTAGAATGTTAGTATGGATGTTAGAATGTTATAATGGATGTTATAATGTATTTTAGAATGTTATAATGTATGTTTGAATGCATGTTAGAATGTATATTAGAATACTTAGAAGGTATGTTAGAATGTTAGAATGTATGTTAGAATGTTATAATGGATGTAATAATGTATATTAGAATGTTATAATGTATGTTAGAATGTTATAATGGATGTTAGAATGTATATTAGATTGTTATAATGTATGTTAGAATGTTATAATGTATGTTAGAGTATATTTTAGATTGTTATAATGTATGTTAGAATGTGATAATGGATGTTAGAATGTATATTAGAATGTTAGAATGTATGTTAGAATGTTATAATGGATGTTAGAATGTATATTAGAATGTTAGAATGTATGTTACAATGTTATAATGTATGTTAGAATGTTATAATGGATGTTATAATATATACTAGAATGTTATAATGTATGTTAGAATGTATATTAGAATGTTATAATGTATGTTAGAATGTTATAATGGATGTTATAATGTCTATAAGAATGTTATAATGTATATTAGAATGTTATAATGGATGTTAGAATGTTAGAATGGATGTTATAATGTATATTAGAATGTTATAATGTATGTTTGAATGCTATAATGGATGTTAGAATGTTAGAATGTATGTTACAATTGAAGTTAGAATGTTAAAATGGATGTTAGAATGTTATAATTTATTTTAGAATATACATTAGAATGTTAGAATGGATGTTAGAATGTTATAATGGATGTTAGAATGTATATTCGAATGTTAGAATGGATGTTTTAATGTTATAATGGATGTTATAATGTATATTAGAATGTTTTAATGTATGTTAGAATGCATGTTAGAATGTATATTAGAATGTTATAGTGTATTTTAGAAGGTTATAATGGATGTTAGAATGTATAATAGAATATTATAATGGATGTTAGAATGTTATAATGGATGTTAGAATATTATAATGGATGTTATAATATATATTATAATGTTAAAATGGATGTTAGAATGTTATAATTGATGTTAGAATGTATATTAGAATGTTAGAATGGATGTTAGAATGTTATAATGGATGTTAGAATGTATATTAGAATGTTAGAATGTATGTTAGAATATTAGAAAGTATGTTAGAATGTTATAATGTTTTTAGAATGTATATTAGAATGTTAGAATGTATGTTAGAATGTTATAATTGATGTTAGAATGTATATTAGAATGTTATAATGTATATTAGAATGTTATAATGGATGTTAGAATGTTATTATGGATGTAAGAATGTTATAATGGATGTTAGAATGTATATTGGAATGTTAGTATGGATGTTATAATGTATATTAGAATGATATAATGTATGTTAGAATGCATGTTAGAATGTATATTAGAATGTTAGAATATATGTTAGAATGATAGAATGTATGTTAGAATGTTATAATGGATGTTAGAATGTATATTAGAATGTTATAATGTATGTTAGAATGTTAGAATAGATGTTAGAATGTTATAATGATTGTTATAATGTATATTAGATTGTTATAATGTATGTTAGAATGCATTTGTTAGAATGTATATTAGAATGTTATAATGTATGATAGAATGTTATAATGGATGTTAGAATGTTATAATGGATGTTAGAATATTATAATGGATGTTATAATGTATATTAGAATTTTAAAATGGATGTTAGAATGTTATAATTGATGTTAGAATGTATATTAGAATGATAGAATGTATGTTAGAATGATATAATGGATGTTAGAATTTATATTAGAATATTAGAATGTATGTTAGAATGTTATTATGGATGTTAGAATGTTATAATGGATGTTAGAATGTATATTAGAATGTTATAATGGATGTTAGAATGTATATTAAAATGATAGAATGTATGTTAAAATGTTATTATGGATGTTAGAATGTTATAATGGATGTTAGAATGTATATTAGAAAGTTATAATGTATGTTAGAATGTTATAATGGATGTTAGAGTATATTTTAGATTGTTATAATGTATGTTAGAATGTGATAATGGATGTTAGAATGTATATTAGAATGTTAGAATGTATGTTAGAATGTTATAATGGATGTTAGAATGTATATTAGAATGTTAGAATGTATGTTACAATGTTATAATGTATGTTAGAATGTTATAATGGATGTTATAATATATACTAGAATGTTATAATGTATGTTAGAATGTATTTTAGAATGTTATAATGTATGTTAGAATGTTATAATGGATGTTATAATGTCTATAAGAATGTTATAATGTATATTAGAATGTTATAATGGATGTTAGAATGTTAGAATGGATGTTATAATGTATATTAGAATGTTATAATGTATGTTTGAATGCTATAATGGATGTTGGAATGTTAGAATGTATGTTACAATTGAAGTTAGAATGTTAAAATTGATGTTTTAATGTATATTAGAATGTTAGAAAGGATGTTATAATGTTATAATGGATGTTGTAATGTATATTAGAATGTTATAATGTATGTTAGAATGCATGTTAGAATGTATGTTAGAATGTTATTATGCATGTTAGAATGTATATTAGAATCTTAGAATGTATGTTATAATGTTATTATGGATGTTAGAATGTTATAATGGATGTTAGAATGTATATTCAAATGTTATAATGTATGTTAGAATGTTATAATGGATGTTAGAATGTATATTAGAATGTTAAAATGTATATTAGAATGTTATAATGGATGTTAGAATGTAAATTAGAATGTTAGAATGTATGTTAGAATGTTATTATGGATGTTAGAATGCCTATTAGAATGTTAAAATGTATGTTACAATGTTATAATGCTTGTTTATAATGTTATAATGGATGTTATAATGTTATAATGGATATTAAAATGTATATTAGAATGTTATAATGTATGTTAGAATGTTATAATGGATGTTAGAATGTTAGAATGAATGTTTTAATGTATATTAGAATGTTAGAATGGATGTTAGAATGTTATAATGCATGTTAGAATGTATATTAAAATGTTATAATGTATGTTAGAATGTTAGAATGGATGTTAGAATGTATATTAGAATGTTATAATGGATGTTAGAATGCTATAATGGATGTTAGAATATTATAATGGATGTTATAATGTATATTAGAATGTTAAAATGGATGTTAGAATGTTATAATTTATTTTAGAATGTACATTAGAATGTTAGAATGGATGTTAGAATGTTATAATGGATGTTAGAATGTATATGCGAATGTTAGAATGGATGTTTTAATGTTATAATGGATGTTATAATGTATATTAGAATGTTATAATGTATGTTAGAATGCATGTTAGAATGTATATTAGAATGTTATAGTGTATTTTAGAAGGTTATAATGGATGTTAGAATGTATAATAGAATATTATAATGGATATTAGAATGTTATAATGGATGTTAGAATATTATAATGGATGTTATAATATATATTATAATGTTAAAATTGATGTTAGAATGTTATAATTGATGTTAGAATGTATATTAGAATGTTAGAATGGATGTTAGAATGTTATAATGGATGTTAGAATGTATATTAGAATGTTAGAATGTATGTTAGAATATTAGAAAGTATGTTAGAATGTTATAATGTTTTTAGAATGTATATTAGAATGTTAGAATGTATGTTAGAATGTTATAATTGATGTTAGAATGTATATTAGAATGTTATAATGTATATTAGAATGTTATAATGGATGTTAGAATGTAATTATGGATGTAAGAATGTTATAATGGATGTTAGAATGTATATTGGAATGTTAGTATAGATGTTAGAATGTTATAATGGATGTTATAATGTATATTAGAATGATATAATGTATGTTAGAATGCATGTTAGAATGTATATTAGAATGTTAGAATATATGTTAGAATGATAGAATGTATGTCAGAATGTTATAATGGATGTTAGAATGTATATTAGAATGTTATAATGTATGTTAGAATGTTAGAATAGATGTTAGAATGTTATAATGATTGTTATAATGTATATTAGATTGTTATAATGTATGTTAGAATGCATTTGTTAGAATGTATATTAGAATGTTATAATGTATGATAGAATGTTATAATGGATGTTAGAATGTTATAATGGATGTTAGAATATTATAATGGATGTTATAATGTATATTAGAATTTTAAAATGGATGTTAGAATGTTATAATT
Source organism: Taudactylus pleione (assembly GCA_031769625.1). Taxonomy (NCBI): domain Eukaryota; kingdom Metazoa; phylum Chordata; class Amphibia; order Anura; family Myobatrachidae; genus Taudactylus; species Taudactylus pleione. The sequence continues at coordinate 1,171,663 of JAUIMM010000815.1, read as the reverse complement.
GATGTTAGAATGTATATTAGAATGATAGAATGTATGTTAGAATGATATAATGAATGTTAGAATGTATATTAGAATATTAGAATGTATGTTAGAATGTTATTATGGATGTTAGAATGTTATAATGGATGTTAGAATGTATATTAGAATGTTATAATGGATGTTAGAATGTATATTAGATTGTTATAATGTATGTTATAATGTTATAATGGATGTTAGAATGTATATCAGAATGTTATAATGTATGTTAGAATGTTATAATGTATGTTAGAATGTTATAATGGAAGTTAGAATGTTATAATGGATGTTAGAATGTATATTAAAATGATAGAATGTATATTAAAATGATATTATGGATGTTAGAATGTTATAATGGATGTTAGAATGTATATTAGAAAGTTATAATATATGTTAGAATGTTATAATGGATGTTAGAGTATATTTTAGATTGTTATAATGTATGTTAGAATGTTATAATGTATGTTAGAATGTTATAATGGATGTTAGAATGTATATTAGATTGTTATAATGTATGGTATATGTTATAATGGATGTTAGAATGTATATTAGAAAGTTATAATGTATGTTAGAATGTTAAAATGGATATTAGAATGTATATTAGAAAGTTTTAATGTATGTTAGAATGTTATAATGGATCTTATAATGTATATTAGATTGTTATAATGTATGTTAGAAAGTTATAATGTATGTTAGAATGTTATAATCGATATTATAATGTATGTTAGAATTTTGTAATGTATGTTACAATGTTATAATGGATGTTATAATGTATATTAGAATGTTAGTATGGATGTTAGAATGTTATAATGGATGTTATAATGTATTTTAGAATGTTATAATGTATGTTAGAATGCATGTTAGAATGTATATTAGAATACTTAGAAGGTATGTTAGAATGTTATAATGTATGTTAGAATGTTATAATGGATGTTATAATGTATATTAGAATGTTAGAATGGATGTTAGAATGTTATAATGATTGTTATAATGTATATTAGAATGTTATAATGTATGTTAGAATGTTATAATGGATGTTAGAATGTATATTAGATTGTTATAATGTATGTTAGAATGTTATAATGTATGTTAGAATGTTACAATGAAAGTTAGAATGTTATAATGGATGTTAGAATGTATATTAAAATGATAGAATGTATGTTAAAATGTTATTATGGATGTTAGAATGTTATAATGGATGTTAGAATGTATATTAGAAAGTTATAATGTATGTTAGAATGTTATAATGGATTTAGAGTATATTTTAGATTGTTATAATGTATGTTAGAATGTGATAATGGATGTTAGAATATATATTAGAATGTTAGAATGTATGTTAGAATGTTATAACAAATGTTAGAATGTATATTAGAATGTTAGAATGTATGTTACAATGTTATAATGTATGTTAGAATGTTATAATGGATGTTATAATATATACTAGAATGTTATAATGTATGTTAGAATGTATATTAGAATGTTATAATGTATGTTAGAATGTTATAATGGATGTTATAATGTCTATAAGAATGTTATAATGTATATTAGAATGTTATAATGGATGTTAGAATGTTAGAATGGATGTTATAATGTATATTATAATGTTATAATGTATGTTTGAATGCTATAATGGATGTTAGAATGTTAGAATGTATGTTACAATTGAAGTTAGAATGTTAAAATGGATGTTTTAATGTATATTAGAATGTTAGAAAGGATGTTATAATGTTATAATGGATGTTGTAATGTATATTAGAATGTTATAATGTATGTTAGAATGCATGTTAGAATGTATGTTAGAATGTTATTATGCATGTTAGAATGTATATTAGAATCTTAGAATGTATGTTATAATGTTATTATGGATGTTAGAATGTTATAATGGATGTTAGAATGTATATTCAAATGTTATAATGTATGTTAGAATGTTATAATGGATGTTAGAATGTATATTAGAATGTTAAAATGGATGTTAGAATGTTATAATTGATGTTAGAATGTATATTAGAATGATAGAATGTATGTTAGAATGATATCATGGATGTTAGAATGTATATTAGAATATTAGAATGTATGTTAGAATGTTATTATGGATGTTAGAATGTTATAATGGATGTTAGAATGTATATTAGAATGTTATAATGGATGTTAGAATGTATATTAGATTGTTATAATGTATGTTATAATGTTATAATGGATGTTAGAATGTATATCAGAATGTTAGAATGTATGTTAGAATGTTATAATGTATGTTAGAATGTTATAATGGAAGTTAGAATGTTATAATGGATGTTAGAATGTATATTAAAATGATATAATGTATATTAAAATGATATTATGGATGTTAGAATGTTATAATGGATGTTAGAATGTATATTAGAAAGTTATAATGTATGTTAGAATGTTATAATGGATGTTAGAGTATATTTTAGATTGTTATAATGTATGTTAGAATGTTATAATGTATGTTAGAATGTTATAATGGATGTTAGAATGTATATTAGATTGTTATAATGTATGGTATATGTTATAATGGATGTTAGAATGTATATTAGAAAGTTATAATGTATGTTAGAATGTTAAAATGGATATTAGAATGTATATTAGAAAGTTTTAATGTATGTTAGAATGTTATAATGGATCTTATAATGTATATTAGATTGTTATAATGTATGTTAGAATGTTATAATGTATGTTAGAATGTTATAATCGATATTATAATGTATGTTAGAATTTTGTAATGTATGTTACAATGTTATAATGGATGTTATAATGTATATTAGAATGTTAGTATGGATGTTAGAATGTTATAATGGATGTTATAATGTATTTTAGAATGTTATAATGTATGTTAGAATGCATGTTAGAATGTATATTAGAATACTTAGAAGGTATGTTAGAATGTTAGAATGTATGTTAGAATGTTATAATGGATGTAATAATGTATATTAGAATGTTAGAATGGATGTTAGAATGTTATAATGATTGTTATAATGTATATTAGAATGTTATAATGTATGTTAGAATGTTATAATGGATGTTAGAATGTATATTAGATTGTTATAATGTATGTTAGAATGTTATAATGTATGTTAGAGTATATTTTAGATTGTTATAATGTATGTTAGAATGTGATAATGGATGTTAGAATGTATATTAGAATGTTAGAATGTATGTTACAATGTTATAATGTATGTTAGAATGTTATAATGGATGTTATAATATATACTAGAATGTTATAATGTATGTTAGAATGTATATTAGAATGTTATAATGTATGTTAGAATGTTATAATGGATGTTATAATGTCTATAAGAATGTTATAATGTATATTAGAATGTTATAATGGATGTTAGAATGTTAGAATGGATGTTATAATGTATATTAGAATGTTATAATGTATGTTTGAATGCTATAATGGATGTTAGAATGTTAGAATGTATGTTACAATTGAAGTTAGAATGTTAAAATGGATGTTTTAATGTATATTAGAATGTTAGAAAGGATGTTATAATGTTATAATGGATGTTGTAATGTATATTAGAATGTTATAATGTATGTTAGAATGCATGTTAGAATGTATGTTAGAATGTTATTATGCATGTTAGAATGTATATTAGAATCTTAGAATGTATGTTATAATGTTATTATGGATGTTAGAATGTTATAATGGATGTTAGAATGTATATTCAAATGTTATAATGTATGTTAGAATGTTATAATGGATGTTAGAATGTATATTAGAATGTTAAAATGTATATTAGAATGTTATAATGGATGTTAGAATGTAAATTAGAATGTTAGAATGTATGTTAGAATGTTATTATGGATGTTAGAATGCCTATTAGAATGTTAAAATGTATGTTACAATGTTATAATGTTTGTTTATAATGTTATAATGGATGTTATAATGTTATAATGGATATTAAAATGTATATTAGAATGTTATAATGTATGTTAGAATGTTATAATGGATGTTAGAATGTTAGAATGAATGTTTTAATGTATATTAGAATGTTAGAATGGATGTTAGAATGTTATAATGCATGTTAGAATGTATATTAGAATGTTATAATGTATGTTAGAATGTTAGAATGGATGTTAGAATGTATATTAGAATGTTATAATGGATGTTAGAATGCTATAATGGATGTTAGAATATTATAATGGATGTTATAATGTATATTAGAATGTTAAAATGGATGTTAGAATGTTATAATTGATGTTAGAATGTATATTCGAATGTTAGAATGGATGTTTTAATGTTATAATGGATGTTATAATGTATATTAGAATGTTATAATGTATGTTAGAATGCATGTTAGAATGTATATTAGAATGTTATAGTGTATTTTAGAAGGTTATAATGGATGTTAGAATGTATAATAGAATATTATAATGGATGTTAGAATGTTATAATGGATGTTAGAATATTATAATGGATGTTATAATATATATTATAATGTTAAAATGGATGTTAGAATGTTATAATTGATGTTAGAATGTATATTAGAATGTTAGAATGGATGTTAGAATGTTATAATGGATGTTAGAATGTATATTAGAATGTTAGAATGTATGTTAGAATATTAGAAAGTATGTTAGAATGTTATAATGTTTTTAGAATGTATATTAGAATGTTAGAATGTATGTTAGAATGTTATAATTGATGTTAGAATGTATATTAGAATGTTATAATGTATATTAGAATGTTATAATGGATGTTAGAATGTATATTAAAATGATAGAATGGATGTTAGAATGTTATAATGGATGTTAGAATGTATATTAGAAAGTTATAATGTATGTTAGAATGTTATAATGGATTTAGAGTATATTTTAGATTGTTATAATGTATGTTAGAATGTGATAATGGATGTTAGAATGTATATTAGAATGTTAGAATGTATGTTAGAATGTTATAACGGATGTTAGAATGTATATTAGAATGTTAGAATGTATGTTACAATGTTATAATGTATGTTAGAATGTTATAATGGATGTTATAATATATACTAGAATGTTATAATGTATGTTAGAATGTATATTAGAATGTTATAATGTATGTTAGAATGTTATAATGGATGTTATAATGTCTATAAGAATGTTATAATGTATATTAGAATGTTATAATGGATGTTAGAATGTTAGAATGGATGTTATAATGTATATTAGAATGTTATAATGTATGTTTGAATGCTATAATGGATGTTAGAATGTTAGAATGTATGTTACAATTGAAGTTAGAATGTTAAAATGGATGTTTTAATGTATATTAGAATGTTAGAAAGGATGTTATAATGTTATAATGGATGTTGTAATGTATATTAGAATGTTATAATGTATGTTAGAATGCATGTTAGAATGTATGTTAGAATGTTATTATGCATGTTAGAATGTATATTAGAATCTTAGAATGTATGTTATAATGTTATTATGGATGTTAGAATGTTTTAATGGATGTTAGAATGTATATTCAAATGTTTTAATGTATGTTAGAATGTTATAATGGATGTTAGAATGTATATTAGAATGTTAAAATGGATGTTAGAATGTTATAATTGATGTTAGAATGTATATTAGAATGATAGAATGTATGTTAGAATGATATCATGGATGTTAGAATGTATATTAGAATATTAGAATGTATGTTAGAATGTTATTATGGATGTTAGAATGTTATAATGGATGTTAGAATGTATATTAGAAAGTTATAATGTATGTTAGAATGTTAAAATGGATATTAGAATGTATATTAGAAAGTTTTAATGTATGTTAGAATGTTATAATGGATCTTATAATGTATATTAGATTGTTATAATGTATGTTAGAATGTTATAATGTATGTTAGAATGTTATAATCGATATTATAATGTATGTCAGAATTTTGTAATGTATGTTACAATGTTATAATGGATGTTATAATGTATATTAGAATGTTAGTATGGATGTTATAATGTATTTTAGAATGTTATAATGTATGTTAGAATGCATGTTAGAATGTATATTAGAATACTTAAAAGGTATGTTAGAATGTTAGAATGTATGTTAGAATGTTATAATGGATGTTATAATGTATATTAGAATGTTAGAATGGATGTTAGAATGTTATAATGATTGTTATAATGTATATTAGAATGTTATAATGTATGTTAGAATGTTATAATGGATGTTAGAATGTATATTAGATTGTTATAATGTATGTTAGAATGTTATAATGTATGTTAGAGTATATTTTAGATTGTTATAATGTATGTTAGAATGTGATAATGGATGTTAGAATGTATATTAGAATGTTAGAATGTATGTTAGAATGTTATAATGGATGTTAGAATGTATATTAGAATGTTAGAATGTATGTTACAATATTATAATGTATGTTAGAATGTTATAATGGATGTTATAATATATACTAGAATGTTATAATGTATGTTAGAATGTATATTAGAATGTTATAATGTATGTTAGAATGTTATAATGGATGTTATAATGTCTATAAGAATGTTATAATGTATATTAGAATGTTATAATGGATGTTAGAATGTTAGAATGGATGTTATAATGTATATTAGAATGTTATAATGTATGTTTGAATGCTATAATGGATGTTAGAATGTTAGAATGTATGTTACAATTGAAGTTAGAATGTTAAAATGGATGTTTTAATGTATATTAGAATGTTAGAAAGGATGTTATAATGTTATAATGGATGTTGTAATGTATATTAGAATGTTATAATGTATGTTAGAATGCATGTTAGAATGTATGTTAGAATGTTATTATGCATGTTAGAATGTATATTAGAATCTTAGAATGTATGTTATAATGTTATTATGGATGTTAGAATGTTATAATGGATGTTAGAATGTATATTCAAATGTTATAATGTATGTTAGAATGTTATAATGGATGTTAGAATGTATATTAGAATGTTAAAATGGATGTTAGAATGTTATAATTGATGTTAAAATGTATATTAGAATGATAGAATGTATGTTAGAATGATATCATGGATGTTAGAATGTATATTAGAATATTAGAATGTATGTTAGAATGTTATTATGGATGTTAGAATGTTATAATGGATGTTAGAATGTATATTAGAATGTTATAATGGATGTTAGAATGTATATTAGATTGTTATAATGTATGTTATAATGTTATAATGGATGTTAGAATGTATATCAGAATGTTATAATGTATGTTAGAATGTTATAATGTATGTTAGAATGTTATAATGGAAGTTAGAATGTTATAATGGATGTTAGAATGTATATTAAAATGATAGAATGTATATTAAAATGATATTATGGATGTTAGAATGTTATAATGGATGTTAGAATGTATATTAGAAAGTTATAATGTATGTTAGAATGTTATAATGGATGTTAGAGTATATTTTAGATTGTTATAATGTATGTTAGAATGTTATAATGTATGTTAGAATGTTATAATGGATGTTAGAATGTATATTAGATTGTTATAATGTATGGTATATGTTATAATGGATGTTAGAATGTATATTAGAAAGTTATAATGTATGTTAGAATGTTAAAATGGATATTAGAATGTATATTAGAAAGTTTTAATGTATGTTAGAATGTTATAATGGATCTTATAATGTATATTAGATTGTTATAATGTATGTTAGAATGTTATAATGTATGTTAGAATGTTATAATCGATATTATAATGTATGTTAGAATTTTGTAATGTATGTTACAATGTTATAATGGATGTTATAATGTATATTAGAATGTTAGTATGGATGTTAGAATGTTATAATGGATGTTATAATGTATTTTAGAATGTTATAATGTATGTTAGAATGCATGTTAGAATGTATATTAGAATACTTAGAAGGTATGTTAGAATGTTAGAATGTATGTTAGAATGTTATAATGGATGTAATAATGTATATTAGAATGTTAGAATGGATGTTAGAATGTTATAATGATTGTTATAATGTATATTAGAATGTTATAATGTATGTTAGAATGTTATAATGGATGTTAGAATGTATATTAGATTGTTATAATGTATGTTAGAATGTTATAATGTATGTTAGAGTATATTTTAGATTGTTATAATGTATGTTAGAAAGTGATAATGGATGTTAGAATGTATATTAGAATGTTAGAATGTATGTTAGAATGTTATAATGGATGTTAGAATGTATATTAGAATGTTAGAATGTATGTTACAATGTTATAATGTATGTTAGAATGTTATAATGGATGTTATAATATATACTAGAATGTTATAATGTATGTTAGAATGTATATTAGAATGTTATAATGTATGTTAGAATGTTATAATGGATGTTATAATGTCTATAAGAATGTTATAATGTATATTAGAATGTTATAATGGATGTTAGAATGTTAGAATGGATGTTAGAATGTATATTAGAATGTTATAATGTATGTTTGAATGCTATAATGGATGTTAGAATGTTAGAATGTATGTTACAATTGAAGTTAGAATGTTAAAATGGATGTTAGAATGTTATAATTTATTTTAGAATATACATTAGAATGTTAGAATGGATGTTAGAATGTTAGAATGGATGTTTTAATGTTATAATGGATGTTATAATGTATATTAGAATGTTATAATGTATGTTAGAATGCATGTTAGAATGTATATTAGAATGTTATAGTGTATTTTAGAAGGTTATAATGGATGTTAGAATGTATAATAGAATATTATAATGGATGTTAGAATGTTATAATGGATGTTAGAATATTATAATGGATGTTATAATATATATTATAATGTTAAAATGGATGTTAGAATGTTATAATTGATGTTAGAATGTATATTAGAATGTTAGAATGGATGTTAGAATGTTATAATGGATGTTAGAATGTATATTAGAATGTTAGAATGTATGTTAGAATATTAGAAAGTATGTTAGAATGTTATAATGTTTTTAGAATGTATATTAGAATGTTAGAATGTATGTTAGAATGTTATAATTGATGTTAGAATGTATATTAGAATGTTATAATGTATATTAGAATGTTATAATGGATGTTAGAATGTTATTATGGATGTAAGAATGTTATAATGGATGTTAGAATGTATATTGGAATGTTAGTATGGATGTTATAATGTATATTAGAATGATATAATGTATGTTAGAATGCATGTTAGAATGTATATTAGAATGTTAGAATATATGTTAGAATGATAGAATGTATGTTAGAATGTTATAATGGATGTTAGAATGTATATTAGAATGTTATAATGTATGTTAGAATGTTAGAATAGATGTTAGAATGTTATAATGATTGTTATAATGTATATTAGATTGTTATAATGTATGTTAGAATGCATTTGTTAGAATGTATATTAGAATGTTATAATGTATGATAGAATGTTATAATGGATGTTAGAATGTTATAATGGATGTTAGAATATTATAATGGATGTTATAATGTATATTAGAATTTTAAAATGGATGTTAGAATGTTATAATTGATGTTAGAATGTATATTAGAATGATAGAATGTATGTTAGAATGATATAATGGATGTTAGAATTTATATTAGAATATTAGAATGTATGTTAGAATGTTATTATGGATGTTAGAATGTTATAATGGATGTTAGAATGTATATTAGAATGTTATAATGGATGTTAGAATGTATATTAAAATGATAGAATGTATGTTAAAATGTTATTATGGATGTTAGAATGTTATAATGGATGTTAGAATGTATATTAGAAAGTTATAATGTATGTTAGAATGTTATAATGGATGTTAGAGTATATTTTAGATTGTTATAATGTATGTTAGAATGTGATAATGGATGTTAGAATGTATATTAGAATGTTAGAATGTATGTTAGAATGTTATAATGGATGTTAGAATGTATATTAGAATGTTAGAATGTATGTTACAATGTTATAATGTATGTTAGAATATTATAATGGATGTTATAATATATACTAGAATGTTATAATGTATGTTAGAATGTATTTTAGAATGTTATAATGTATGTTAGAATGTTATAATGGATGTTATAATGTCTATAAGAATGTTATAATGTATATTAGAATGTTATAATGGATGTTAGAATGTTAGAATGGATGTTATAATGTATATTAGAATGTTATAATGTATGTTTGAATGCTATAATGGATGTTAGAATGTTAGAATGTATGTTACAATTGAAGTTAGAATGTTAAAATGGATGTTTTAATGTATATTAGAATGTTAGAAAGGATGTTATAATGTTATAATGGATGTTGTAATGTATATTAGAATGTTATAATGTATGTTAGAATGCATGTTAGAATGTATGTTAGAATGTTATTATGCATGTTAGAATGTATATTAGAATCTTAGAATGTATGTTATAATGTTATTATGGATGTTAGAATGTTATAATGGATGTTAGAATGTATATTCAAATGTTATAATGTATGTTAGAATGTTATAATGGATGTTAGAATGTATATTAGAATGTTAAAATGTATATTAGAATGTTATAATGGATGTTAGAATGTAAATTAGAATGTTAGAATGTATGTTAGAATGTTATTATGGATGTTAGAATGCCTATTAGAATGTTAAAATGTATGTTACAATGTTATAATGTTTGTTTATAATGTTATAATGGATGTTATAATGTTATAATGGATATTAAAATGTATATTAGAATGTTATAATGTATGTTAGAATGTTATAATGGATGTTAGAATGTTAGAATGAATGTTTTAATGTATATTAGAATGTTAGAATGGATGTTAGAATGTTATAATGCATGTTAGAATGTATATTAGAATGTTATAATGTATGTTAGAATGTTAGAATGGATGTTAGAATGTATATTAGAATGTTATAATGGATGTTAGAATGCTATAATGGATGTTAGAATATTATAATGGATGTTATAATGTATCTTAGAATGTTTAAATGGATGTTAGAATGTTATAATTTATTTTAGAATGTATATTAGAATGTTAGAATGGATTTTAGAATGTTATAATGGATGTTAGAATGTATATTCGAATGTTAGAATGGATGTTTTAATGTTATAATGGATGTTATAATGTATATTAGAATGTTATAATGTATGTTAGAATGCATGTTATAATGTATATTAGAATGTTATAGTGTATTTTAGAAGGTTATAATGGATGTTAGAATGTATAATAGAATATTATAATGGATGTTAGAATGTTATAATGGATGTTAGAATATTATAATGGATGTTATAATATATATTAGAATGTTAAAATGGATGTTAGAATGTTATAATTGATGTTAGAATGTATATTAGAATGTTAGAATGGATGTTAGAATGTTATAATGGATGTTAGAATGTATATTAGAATGTTAGAATGTATGTTAGAATAATAGAAAGTATGTTAGAATGTTATAATGTTTTTTAGAATGTATATTAGAATGTTAGAATGTATGTTAGAATGTTATAATTGATGTTAGAATGTATATTAGAATGTTATAATGTATATTAGAATGTTATAATGGATGTTAGAATGTTATTATGGATGTAAGAATGTTATAATGGATGTTAGAATGTATATTGGAATGTTAGTATAGATGTTAGAATGTTATAATGGATGTTATAATGTATATTAGAATGATATAATGTATGTTAGAATGCATGTTAGAATGTATATTAGAATGTTAGAATATATGTTAGAATGATAGAATGTATGTTAGAATGTTATAATGGATGTTAGAATGTATATTAGAATGTTATAATGTATGTTAGAATGTTAGAATAGATGTTAGAATGTTATAATGATTGTTATAATGTATATTAGATTGTTATAATGTATGTTAGAATGCATTTGTTAGAATGTATATTAGAATGTTATAATGTATGATAGAATGTTATAATGGATGTTAGAATGTTATAATGGATGTTAGAATATTATAATGGATGTTATAATGTATATTAGAATTTTAAAATGGATGTTAGAATGTTATAATTGATGTTAGAATGTATATTAGAATGATAGAATGTATGTTAGAATGATATAATGGATGTTAGAATGTATATTTGAATATTAGAATGTATGTTAGAATGTTATTATGGATGTTAGAATGTTATAATGGATGTTAGAATGTATATTAGAATGTTATAATGGATGTTAGAATGTATATTAGATTGTTATAATGTATGTTATAATGTTATAATGGATGTTAGAATGTATATCAGAATGTTATAATGTATGTTAGAATGTTATAATGTATGTTAGAATGTTATAATGGAAGTTAGAATGTTATAATGGATGTTAGAATGTATATTAAAATGATAGAATGTATATTAAAATGATATTATGGATGTTAGAATGTTATAATGGATGTTAGAATGTATATTAGAAAGTTATAATGTATGTTAGAATGTTATAATGGATGTTAGAGTATATTTTAGATTGTTATAATGTATGTTAGAATGTTATAATGTATGTTAGAATGTTATAATGGATGTTAGAATGTATATTAGATTGTTATAATGTATGGTATATGTTATAATGGATGTTAGAATGTATATTAGAAAGTTATAATGTATGTTAGAATGTTAAAATGGATATTAGAATGTATAGTAGAAAGTTTTAATGTATGTTAGAATGTTATAATGGATCTTATAATGTATATTAGATTGTTATAATGTATGTTAGAAAGTTATAATGTATGTTAGAATGTTATAATCGATATTATAATGTATGTTAGAATTTTGTAATGTATGTTACAATGTTATAATGGATGTTATAATGTATATTAGAATGTTAGTATGGATGTTAGAATGTTATAATGGATGTTATAATGTATTTTAGAATGTTATAATGTATGTTAGAATGCATGTTAGAATGTATATTAGAATACTTAGAAGGTATGTTAGAATGTTAGAATGTATGTTAGAATGTTATAATGGATGTTATAATGTATATTAGAATGTTAGAATGGATGTTAGAATGTTATAATGATTGTTATAATGTATATTAGAATGTTATAATGTATGTTAGAATGTTATAATGGATGTTAGAATGTATATTAGATTGTTATAATGTATGTTAGAATGTTATAATGTATGTTAGAATGTTACAATGAAAGTTAGAATGTTATAATGGATGTTAGAATGTATATTAAAATGATAGAATGTATGTTAAAATGTTATTATGGATGTTAGAATGTTATAATGGATGTTAGAATGTATATTAGAAAGTTATAATGTATGTTAGAATGTTATAATGGATTTAGAGTATATTTTAGATTGTTATAATGTATGTTAGAATGTGATAATGGATGTTAGAATGTATATTAGAATGATAGAATGTATGTTAGAATGTTATAACAGATGTTAGAATGTATATTAGAATGTTAGAATGTATGTTACAATGTTATAATGTATGTTAGAATGTTATAATGGATGTTATAATATATACTAGAATGTTATAATGTATGTTAGAATGTACATTAGAATGTTATAATGTATGTTAGAATGTTATAATGGATGTTATAATGTCTATAAGAATGTTATAATGTATATTAGAATGTTATAATGGATGTTAGAATGTTAGAATGGATGTTATAATGTATATTATAATGTTATAATGTATGTTTGAATGCTATAATGGATGTTAGAATGTTAGAATGTATGTTACAATTGAAGTTAGAATGTTAAAATGGATGTTTTAATGTATATTAGAATGTTAGAAAGGATGTTATAATGTTATAATGGATGTTGTAATGTATATTAGAATGTTATAATGTATGTTAGAATGCATGTTAGAATGTATGTTAGAATGTTATTATGCATGTTAGAATGTATATTAGAATCTTAGAATGTATGTTATAATGTTATTATGGATGTTAGAATGTTATAATGGATGTTAGAATGTATATTCAAATGTTATAATGTATGTTAGAATGTTATAATGGATGTTAGAATGTATATTAGAATGTTAAAATGGATGTTAGAATGTTATAATTGATGTTAGAATGTATATTAGAATGATAGAATGTATGTTAGAATGATATCATGGATGTTAGAATGTATATTAGAATATTAGAATGTATGTTAGAATGTTATTATGGATGTTAGAATGTTATAATGGATGTTAGAATGTATATTAGAATGTTATAATGGATGTTAGAATGTATATTAGATTGTTATAATGTATGTTATAATGTTATAATGGATGTTAGAATGTATATCAGAATGTTATAATGTATGTTAGAATGTTATAATGTATGTTAGAATGTTATAATGGAAGTTAGAATGTTATAATGGATGTTAGAATGTATATTAAAATGATATAATGTATATTAAAATGATATTATGGATGTTAGAATGTTATAATGGATGTTAGAATGTATATTAGAATGTTATAATGGATGTTAGAGTATATTTTAGATTGTTATAATGTATGTTAGAATGTTATAATGTATGTTAGAATGTTATAATGGATGTTAGAATGTATATTAGATTGTTATAATGTATGGTATATGTTATAATGGATGTTAGAATGTATATTAGAAAGTTATAATGTATGTTAGAATGTTAAAATGGATATTAGAATGTATATTAGAAAGTTTTAATGCATGTTAGAATGTATATTAGAATGTTATAGTGTATTTTAGAAGGTTATAATGGATGTTAGAATGTATAATAGAATATTATAATGGATGTTAGAATGTTATAATGGATGTTAGAATATTATAATGGATGTTATAATATATATTATAATGTTAAAATGGATGTTAGAATGTTATAATTGATGTTAGAATGTATATTAGAATGTTAGAATGGATGTTAGAATGTTATAATGGATGTTAGAATGTATATTAGAATGTTAGAATGTATGTTAGAATATTAGAAAGTATGTTATAATGTTATAATGTTTTTAGAATGTATATTAGAATGTTAGAATGTATGTTAGAATGTTATAATTGATGTTAGAATGTATATTAGAATGTTATAATGTATATTAGAATGTTATAATGGATGTTAGAATGTTATTATGGATGTAAGAATGTTATAATGGATGTTAGAATGTATATTGGAATGTTAGTATGGATGTTAGAATGTTATAATGGATGTTATAATGTATATTAGAATGATATAATGTATGTTAGAATGATTGTTAGAATGTATATTAGAATGTTAGAATATATGTTAGAATGATAGAATGTATGTTAGAATGTTATAATGGATGTTAGAATGTATATTAGAATGTTATAATGTATGTTAGAATGTTAGAATAGATGTTAGAATGTTATAATGATTGTTATAATGTATATTAGAATGTTATAATGTATGATAGAATGTTATAATGGATGTTAGAATGTTATAATGGATGTTAGAATATTATAATGGATGTTATAATGTATATTAGAATTTTAAAATGGATGTTAGAATGTTATAATTGATGTTAGAATGTATATTAGAATGATAGAATGTATGTTAGAATGATATAATGGA
The DNA here is from genome assembly GCA_031769625.1 of Taudactylus pleione. NCBI lineage: Eukaryota > Metazoa > Chordata > Amphibia > Anura > Myobatrachidae > Taudactylus > Taudactylus pleione. The sequence continues at coordinate 1,156,181 of JAUIMM010000815.1, read as the reverse complement.
TGTTAGAATGTATATTAGAATATTAGAATGTATGTTAGAATGTTATTATGGATGTTAGAATGTTATAATGGATGTTAGAATGTATATTAGAATGTTATAATGGATGTTAGAATGTATATTAAAATGATAGAATGTATGTTAAAATGTTATTATGGATGTTAGAATGTTATAATGGATGTTAGAATGTATATTAGAAAGTTATAATGTATGTTAGAATGTTATAATGGATGTTAGAGTATATTTTAGATTGTTATAATGTATGTTAGAATGTGATAATGGATGTTAGAATGTATATTAGAATGTTAGAATGTATGTTAGAATGTTATAATGGATGTTAGAATGTATATTAGAATGTTAGAATGTATGTTACAATGTTATAATGTATGTTAGAATGTTATAATGGATGTTATAATATATACTAGAATGTTATAATGTATGTTAGAATGTATATTAGAATGTTATAATGTATGTTAGAATGTTATAATGGATGTTATAATGTCTATAAGAATGTTATAATGTATATTAGAATGTTATAATGGATGTTAGAATGTTAGAATGGATGTTATAATGTATATTAGAATGTTATAATGTATGTTTGAATGCTATAATGGATGTTAGAATGTTAGAATGTATGTTACAATTGAAGTTAGAATGTTAAAATGGATGTTTTAATGTATATTAGAATGTTAGAAAGAATGTTATAATGTTATAATGGATGTTGTAATGTATATTAGAATGTTATAATGTATGTTAGAATGCATGTTAGAATGTATGTTAGAATGTTATTATGCATGTTAGAATGTATATTAGAATCTTAGAATGTATGTTATAATGTTATTATGGATGTTAGAATGTTATAATGGATGTTAGAATGTATATTCAAATGTTATAATGTATGTTAGAATGTTATAATGGATGTTAGAATGTATATTAGAATGTTAAAATGGATGTTAGAATGTTATAATTGATGTTAGAATGTATATTAGAATGATAGAATGTATGTTAGAATGATATCATGGATGTTAGAATGTATATTAGAATATTAGAATGTATGTTAGAATGTTATTATGGATGTTAGAATGTTATAATGGATTTTAGAATGTATATTAGAATGTTAGAATGGATGTTATAATGTTATAATGGATGTTGTAATGTATATTAGAATGTTATAATGTATGTTAGAATGCATGTTAGAATGCATGTTAGAATGTATATTAGAATCTTAGAATGTATGTTATAATGTTATTATGGATGTTAGAATGTTATAATGGATGTTAGAATGTGTTTTAGAATGTTATAATGTATGTTACAATGTTATATTGTATGTTGGAATGTTATAATGGATGTTAGAATGTATATTGGAATGTTATAATGTATGTTAGCATGTTATAATGGAGGTTATAATGTCTATTAGAATGTTATAATGTATGTTAGAATGTTATAATGGATGTTATAATGTATACTAGAATGTTATAATGTATGTTAGAATGTATATTAGAATGTTATAATGTATGTTAGAATGTTATAATGGATGTTATAATGGATGTTATAATGTCTATTAGAATGTTATAATGTATATTAGAATGTTATAATCGATGTTAGAATGTTAGAATGGATGTTAGAATGTATATTTGAATTTTATAATGTATATTAGAATATTATTATGGATGTTAGAATGTTAGAATGTATGTTACAATTGAAGTTAGAATGTTAGAATGGATGTTTTAATGTATATTAGAATGTTAGAATGGATGTTATAATGTTATAATGGATGTTGTAATGTATATTAGAATGTTATAATGTATGTTAGAATGCATGTTAGAATGTATGTTAGAATGTTATTATGCATGTTAGAATGTATATTAGAATCTTAGAATGTATGTTATAATGTTATTATGGATGTTAGAATGTTATTTTGGATGTTAGAATGTGTTTTAGATTGTTATAATGTATGTTAGAATGTTATAATGGATGTTAGAATGTATATTAGAATGTTATAATGTATGTTACAATGTTATATTGTATGTTGGAATGTTATAATGGATGTTAGAAAGTATATTAGAATGTTATAATGTATGTTAGAATGTTATAATGGATATTAAAATGTATATTAGAATGTTATAATGTATGTTAGAATGTTATAATGGATGTTAGAATGTTATAATGAATGTTTTAATGTATATTAGAATGTTAGAATGGATGTTAGAATGTTATAATGCATGTTAGAATGTATATTAGAATGTTATAATGTATGTTAGAATGTTATAATGGATGTTAGAATATTATAATGGATGTTATAATATTATAATGGATATTATAATGTATATTAGAATGTTAAAATGGATGTTAGAATGTTATAATTGATGTTAAAATGTTTATTAGAATGTTAGTATGGATGTTAGAATGTTATAATGGATGTTAGAATGTATATTAGAATGTTAGAATGTATGGTAGAATGTTAGAATGTATGTTAGAATGTTATTATGGATGTTAGAATGTTATAATGGATGTTAGAATGTATTTTAGATTGTTTTAATGTATGTTAGAATGTTATAATGGATGTTAGAATGTATATTAGAAAATGTTATAATGTATGTTACAATGTTATATTGTATGTTAGAATGTTATAATGGATGTTAGAATGTATATTAGAATGTTATAATGTATGTTAGAATGTTATAATGGATATTAAAATGTATATTAGAATGTTATAATGTATGTTAGAATGTTATAATGGATGTTAGAATGTTATAATGAATGTTTTAATGTATATTAGAATGTTAGAATGGATGTTAGAATTGTATAATGGATGTTAGAATGTATATTTGAATTTAGAATGGATGTTTTAATGTTATAATGGATGTTATAATGTATATTAGAATGTTATAATGTATGTTAGAATGCATGTTAGAATGTATATTAGAATGTTATAGTGTATTTTAGAAGGTTATAATGGATGTAAGAATGTATATTAGAATATTATAATGGATGTTAGAATGTTATAATGGATGTTAGAATATTATAATGGATGTTATAATATATATTAGAATGTTAAAATGGATGTTAGAATGTTATAATTGATGTTAGAATGTATATTAGAATGTTAGAATGGATGTTAGAATGTTATAATGGATGTTAGAATGTATATTAGAATGTTAGAATGTATGTAAGAATATTAGAAAGTATGTTAGAATGTTATAATGTTTTTAGAATGTATATTAGAATGTTAGAATGTATGTTAGAATGTTATAATTGATGTTAGAATGTATATTAGAATGTTATAATGTATATTAGAATGTTATAATGGATGTTAGAATGTTATTATGGATGTAAGAATGTTATAATGGATGTTAGAATGTATATTGGAATGATATAATGTATGTTCGAATGCATGTTAGAATGTATATTAGAATGTTAGAATGTATGTTAGAATGATAGAATGTATGTTAGAATGTTATAATGGATGTTAGAATGTATATTAGAATGTTAGAATGTATATTAGAATGTTATAAGTATGTTAGAATGTTAGAATAGATGTTAGAATGTTATAATGATTGTTATAATGTATATTAGATTGTTATAATGTATGTTAGAATGCATTTGTTAGAATGTATATTAGAATGTTATAATGTATGATAGAATGTTATAATGGATGTTAGAATGTTATAATGGATGTTAGAATATTATAATGGATGTTATAATGTATATTAGAATTTTAAAATGGATGTTAGAATGTTATAATTGATGTTAGAATGTATATTAGAATGATAGAATGTATGTTAGAATGATATAATGGATGTTAGAATGTATATTAGAATATTAGAATGTATGTTAGAATGTTATTATGGATGTTAGAATGTTATAATGGATTTTAGAATGTATATTAGAATGTTATAATGGATAGTTAGAATGTATATTAGATTGTTATAATGTATGTTATAATGTTATAATGGATGTTAGAATGTATATTAGAATGTTATAATGTATGTTAGAATGTTATAATGTATGTTAGAATGTTATAATGGAAGTTAGAATGTTATAATGGATGTTAGAATGTATATTAAAATGATAGAATGTATATTAAAATGATATTATGGATGTTAGAATGTTATAATGGATGTTAGAATGTATATTAGAAAGTTATAATGTATGTTAGAATGTTATAATGGATGTTAGAGTATATTTTAGATTGTTATAATGTATGTTAGAATGTTATAATGTATGTTAGAATGTTATAATGGATGTTAGAATGTATATTAGATTGTTATAATGTATGGTATATGTTATAATGGATGTTAGAATGTATATTAGAAAGTTATAATGTATGTTAGAATGTTAAAATGTATATTAGAATGTATATTAGAAAGTTTTAATGTATGTTAGAATGTTATAATGGATCTTATAATGTATATTAGATTGTTATAATGTATGTTAGAATGTTATAATGTATGTTAGAATGTTATAATCGAAATTATAATGTATGTTAGAATATTGTAATGTATGTTACAATGTTATAATGGATGTTATAATGTATATTAGAATGTTAGTATGGATGTTAGAATGTTATAATGGATGTTATAATGTATTTTAGAATGTTATAATGTATGTTAGAATGCATATTAGAATGTATATTAGAATACTTAGAAGGTATGTTAGAATGTTAGAATGTATGTTAGAATGTTATAATGGATGTTATAATGTATATTAGAATGTTAGAATGGATGTTAGAATGTTATAATGATTGTTATAATGTATATTAGAATGTTAGAATGTATGTTAGAATGCATGTTAGAATGTATATTAGAATGTTATAATGTATGATAGAATGTTATAATGGATGTTAGAATGTATATTAGAATGTTAGAATGTATGTTAGAATGTTATTATGGATGTTAGAATGCCTATTAGAATGTTAAAATGTATGTTACAATGTTATAATGTTTGTTTATAATGTTATAATGGATGTTTGAATGTATATTAGAATGTTATAATGTAGGTTTGAATGTTATTATGGATGTTGGAATGTTAGAATGGATGTTAGAATTGATGTTAGAATGTTAGAATGGATGTTTTAATGTATATTAGAATGATAGAATGGATGTTATAATGTTATAATGGATGTTATAATGTATATTAGTATGTTATAATGTATGTTTGAATGCATGTTATAATGTATATTATAATGTTATAGTGTATTTTAGAATGTTATAATGGATGTTCGAATGTTATAATGGATGTTATAATATTATAATGGTTGTTATAATATATATTAGAATGTTATAATGTATGTTAGAATGTTAGGATGGATGTTAGAATGTATATTAGATTGTTATAATGTGTGTTAGAATGTTATAATGGATGTTAGAATGTATATTAGATTGTTATAATGTATGATAGAATGTTATAATGGACATTAGAATGTATATTAGAATGTTATAATTCATGTTATAATGTTATAATGGAAGTTATAATGTCTATTAGAAAGTTATAATGTATATTAGAATGTTATAATGGATGTTAGAATGTTAGAATGGATTTTAGAATGTATATTAAAATGTTATAATGTATGTTAGAATGTTATTATGGATGTTAGAATGTTAGAATAGATGTTAGAATTTATGTTAGAATGTTAGAATTGATGTTTTAATGTTATAATGGATGTTATAATGTTTATTAGAATGTTATAATGTATGTTAGAATGCATGTTAGAATGTATATTAGAATACTATAGTGTATTTTAGAATGTTAAAATGGATGTTAGAATGTATATTAGAATATTAGAATGGATGTTAGAATGTTATAATGGATTTTAGAATATTAAAATGGATGTTATAATATATATTAGAATGTTATAATGTATGCTAGAATGTTATAATGGATGTTAGAATGTATAATAGATTGTTATAATGTATGTTAGAATGTTATAATGGATGTTAGAATGTATATTATAATGTTATAATGTATGTTATATTGTTATAATGGATGTTAGAATGTTACAATGGATGTTAGAAGGTATATTAGAATGTTAGAATGTATGTTAGAATGTTATTATGGATGTTAGAATGTTATAATGGATGTTAGAATGTATATTAGAAAGTTAGAATGTATATTAGAATGTTATAATGTATGTTACAATGTTATTATGTATGTTAGAATGTTATAATGGATGTTATAATGTATACTAGAATGTTATAAGGTATGTTAGAATGTATATTAGAATGTTATAATGTATGTTAGAATGTTATAATGGATGTTAGAATGTATTTTTGAATATTATAATGTATGTTATAATGTTAAAATGGATATTAGAATGTATATTAGAATGTTATAATGTATGTTATAATGTTATAATGGATGTTATAAAGTCTTTAGAATGTTATAATGTATGTTACAATGTTATAATGGATGTTATAATGTATATTAGAATGTTAGTATGGATGTTAGAATGTTATAATGGATGTTATAATGTATTTTAGAATGTTATAATGTATGTTAGAATGCATGTTAGAATGTATATTAGAATACTTAGAAGGTATGTTAGAATGTTAGAATGTATGTTAGAATGTTATAATGGATGTTATAATGTATATTAGAATGTTAGAATGGATGTTAGAATGTTATAATGATTGTTATAATGTATATTAGAATGTTATAATGTATGTTAGAATGCATGTTAGAATGTATATTAGAATGTTATAATGTATGATAGAATGTTATAATGGATGTTAGAATGTTATAATGGATGTTAGAATGTATATTAGATTGTTATAATGTATGTTAGAATGTTATAATGTATGTTAGAATGTTATAATGGATGTTAGAATGTATATTAAAATGATATAATGTATGTTAAAATGTTATTATGGATGTTAGAATGTTATAATGGATGTTAGAATCTATATTAGAAAGTTATAATGTATGTTAGAATGTTATAATGGATGTTAGAGTATATTAGAATGTTATAGTGTATTTTACAAGGTTATAATGGATGTTAGAATGTATATTAGAATATTATAATGGATGTTAGAATGTTATAATGGATGTTAGAATATTATAATGGATGTTATAATATATATTAGAATGTTAAAATTGATGTTAGAATGTTATTATGCATGTTAGAATGTATATTAGAATGTTATAATGTATGTTATAATGTTATTATGGATGTAAGAATGTTATAAGGATGTTAGAATGTATATTAGAATGTTATAATGGATGTTAGAATGTTATAATGGATGTTAGAATGTATATTAGAATGTTCTAATGTATATTAGAATGTTATAATGGATGTTAGAATGTATATTAGAATGTTAGAATGTATGTTAGAATGTTATTTTGGATGTTAGAAAGTATATTAGAATGTTAAAATGTATGTTACAATGTTATAATGTTTGTTAGAATGTTATAATGGATGTTATAATGTATACTAGAATGTTATTATGTAAGTTAGAATGTTATAATGTATGTTAGAATGTTAGAATGGATATTAGAATGTATATTAGAATGATGCAATGTATGTTAGAATGTTATATTGGATGTTATAATAAATATTAGAATGTTAGAATGGATGTTAGAATGTTATAATGGATGTTAGAATGCATGTTAGAATGTATATTAGAATGTTATAATGGATGTTAGAATGTTATAATGGATGTTAGAATATTATAATGGATGTTATAATGTATATTAGAATATTAAAATGGATGTTAGAATGTTATAATTGATGTTAGAATGTTTATTTGAATGTTAGTATGGATGTTGGAATGTTATAGTGGATGTTAGAATGTATATTAAAATGTTAGAATGTATGGTAGAATGTTAGAATGTATGTTAGAATGTTATTATGGATGTTAGAATGTATGTTAGAATGTTATTATGTATGTTAGAATGTTATAATGGATGTTAGAATGTATTTTAGATTGTTTTAATGTATGTTACAATGTTATATTGTATGTTAGAATGTTATAATGGATGTTAGAATGTATATTAGGATGTTATAATGTATGTTAGAATGTTATAATGGATATTAAAATGTATATTAGAATGTTATAATGTATGTTAGAATGTTATAATGGATGTTAGAATGTTATAATGAATGTTTTAATGTATATTAGAATGTTAGAATGGATTTTAGAATGTTATAATGCATGTTAGAATGTATATTAGAATGTTATAATGTATGTTAGAATGTTAGAATGGATGTTAGAATGTATACTAGAATGTTATAATGGATGTTAGCATGCTATAATGGATGTTAGAATATTATAATGGATGTTATAATGTATATTAGAATGTTAAAATGGATGTTAGAATATTATAATTTATTTTAGAATGTATATTAGAATGTTAGAATGTATGTTAGAATGTTATAATGGATGTTAGAATGTATATTCGAATGTTAGAATGGATGTTTTAATGTTATAATGGATGTAATAATGTATATTAGAATGTTATAATGTATGTTAGAATGCATGTTAGAATGTATATTAGAATGTTATAGTGTATTTTAGAAGGTTATAATGGATGTTAGAATGTATATTAGAATATTATAATGGATGTTAGAATGTTATAATGGATGTTAGAATATTATAATGGATGTTATAATATATATTAGAATGTTATAATGTATGTTAGAATGTTATAATTGATGTTAGAATGTATATTAGAATGTTACAATGGATGTTAGAATGTTATAATGGATGTTAGAATGTATATTAGAATGTTAGAATGTATGTTAGAATATTAGAAAGTATGTTAGAATGTTATAATGTTTTTTAGAATGTATATTAGAATGTTAGAATGTATGTTAGAATGTTATAATTGATGTTAGAATGTATATTAGAATGTTATAATGTATATTAGAATGTTATAATGGATGTTAGAATGTTATTATGGATGTAAGAATGTTATAATGGATGTTAGAATGTATATTGGAATGTTAGTATGGATGTTAGAATGTTATAATGGATGTTATAATGTATATTAGAATGATATAATGTATGTTAGAATGCATGTTAGAATGTAAATTAGAATGTTAGAATGTATGTTAGAATGATAGAATGTATGTTAGAATGTTATAATGGATGTTAGAATGTATATTAGAATGTTAGAATGTATATTAGAATGTTATAATGTATGTTAGAATGTTAGAATAGATGTTAGAATGTTATAATGATTGTTATAATGTATATTAGATTGTTATAATGTATGTTAGAATGCATGTTAGAATGTATATTAGAATGTTATAATGTATGATAGAATGTTATAATGGATGTTAGAATGTTATAATGGATGTTAGAATGTATATTAGAATGATAGAAAGTATGTTAGAATGATATAATGGATGTTAGAATGTATATTAGAATATTAGAATGTATGTTAGAATGTTATTATGGATGTTAGAATGTTATAATGGATGTTAGAATGTATATTAGAATGTTATAATGGTTGTTAGAATGTATATTAGATTGTTATAATGTATGTTATAATGTTATAATGGATGTTAGAATGTATGTTAGAATGTTATAATGTATGTTAGAATGTTATAATGGAAGTTAGAATGTTATAATGGATGTTAGAATGTATATTAAAATGATAGAATGTATATTAAAATGATATTATGGATGTTAGAATGTTATAATGGATGTTAGAATGTATATTAGAAAGTTATAATGTATGTTAGAATGTTATAATGGATGTTAGAGTATATTTTAGATTGTTATAATGTATGTTAGAATGTTATAATGTATGTTAGAATGTTATAATGGATGTTAGAATGTATATTAGATTGTTATAATGTATGGTATATGTTATAATGGATGTTAGAATGTATATTAGAAAGTTATAATGTATGTTAGAATGTTAAAATGGATATTAGAATGTATATTAGAAAGTTTTAATGTATGTTAGAATGTTATAATGGATCTTATAATGTATATTAGATTGTTATAATGTATGTTAGAATGTTAGAATGTATGTTAGAATGTTATAATCGATATTATAATGTATGTTAGAATTTTGTAATGTATGTTACAATGTTATAATGGATGTTATAATGTATATTAGAATGTTAGTATGGATGTTAGAATGTTATAATGGATGTTATAATGTATTTTAAAATGTTATAATGTATGTTAGAATGCATGTTAGAATGTATATTAGAATACTTAGAAGGTATGTTAGAATGTTAGAATGTATGTTAGAATGTTATAATGGATGTTATAATGTATATTAGAATGTTAGAATGGATGTTGGAATGTTATAATGATTGTTATAATGTATATTAGAATGTTATAATGTATGTTAGAATGCATGTTAGAATGTATATTAGAATGTTATAATGTATGATAGAATGTTATAATGGATGTTAGAATGTTAGAATGGATGTTAGAATATTTTAATGGATGTTATAATGTAAATTAGAATGTTAAAATGGATGTTAGAATGTTATAATTGATGTTAGAATGTATATTAGAATGATAGAATGTATGTTAGAATGATATAATGGATGTTAGAATATATATTAGAAAGTTATAATGTATGTTAGAATGTTATAATGGATGTTAGAGTATATTTTAGATTGTTATAATGTATGTTAGAATGTGATAATGGATGTTAGAATGTATATTAGAATGTTAGAATGTATGTTAGAATGTTATAATGGATGTTAGAATGTATATTAGAATGTTAGAATGTATGTTACAATGTTATAATGTATGTTAGAATGTTATAATGGATGTTATAATATATACTAGAATGTTATAATGTATGTTAGAATGTATATTAGAATGTTATAATGTATATTAGAATGTTATAATGGATGTTAGAATGTTAGAATGGATGTTATAATGTATATTAGAATGTTATAATGTATGTTTGAATGCTATAATGGATGTTAGAATGTATGTTACAATTGAAGTTAGAATGTTAGAATGGATGTTTTAATGTATATTAGAATGTTAGAATGGATGTTATAATGTTATAATGGATGTTGTAATGTATATTAGAATGTTAGAATGTATGTTAGAATGCATGTTAGAATGTATGTTAGAATGTTATTATGCATGTTAGAATGTATATTAGATTCTTAGAATGTATGTTATAATGTTATTATGGATGTTAGAATGCCTATTAGAATGTTATAATGTATATTAGAATGTTATAATGGATGTTAGAATGTATATTAGAAATGTTATAATGTATATTAGAATGTTATAATGGATGTTAGAATGTATATTAGAATGTATGTTAGAATGTATGTTAGAATGTTATTATGGATGTTAGAATGCCTATTAGAATGTTAAAATGTATGTTACAATGTTATAATGTTTGTTTATAATGTTATAATGGATGTTATAATGTATGTTAGAATGTTAGAATGGATGTTAGAATGTATATTAGAATGTTGCAATGTATGTTAGAATGTTATATTGGATGTTATAATAAATATTAGAATGTTAGAATGGATGTTAGAATGTTACAATGGATGTTAGAATGTATATTAGAATGATATAATGTATGTTAGAATGCATGTTAGAATGTATATTAGAATGTTATAATGGATGTTAGAATGTTATAATGGATGTTAGAATATTATGGATGTTATAATGTATATTGAATATTTAAAATGGATGTTAGAATGTTATAATTGATGTTAGAATGTTTATTAGAATGTTAGAATGGATGTTAGAATGTTATAGTGGATGTTAGAATTGTATATTAGAATGTTAGAATATATGGTAGAATGTTAGAATGTATATTAGAATGTTATTATGGATGTTAGAATGTATGTCAGAATGTTATTATGTATGTTAGAATGTTTTAATGGATGTTAGAATGTGTTTTAGATTGTTATAATGTATGTTAGAATGTTATAATGGATGTTAGAATGTATATTAGAATGTTATAATGTATGTTACAATGTTATATTGTATGTTGGAATGTTATAATGGATGTTAGAATGTATATTAGAATGTTATAATGTATGTTAGAATGTTATAATGGATATTAAAATGTATATTAGAATGTTATAATTGTATGTAAGAATGTTTTAATGGATGTTAGAATGTTATAATGAATGTTTTAATGTATATTAGAATGTTAGAATGGATGTTAGAATGTTATAATGCATGTTAGAATGTATATTAGAATGTTATAATGTATGTTAGAATGTTATAATGGATGTTAGAATATTATAATGGATGTTATAATATTATAATGGATGTTATAATGTATATTAGAATGTTAAAATGGATGTTAGAATGTTATAATTGACTTTAGAATGTATATTAGAATGTTATAATGTATGTTAGAATGTTATAATTGATGTTAGAATGTATATTAGAATGTTAGAATGGATGTTATAATGTTATAATGGATGTTATAATGTATATTAGAATGTTATAATGTATGTTAGAATGCATGTTAGAATGTATATTAGAATGTTATAGTGTATTTTACAAGGTTATAATGGATGTTAGAATGTATATTAGAATATTATAATGGATGTTAGAATGTTATAATGGATGTTAGAATGTATATTAGAATGTTATAATGTATATTAGAATGTTATAATGGATGTTAGAATGTATATTAGAATGTTAGAATGTATGTTAGAATGTTATATGGATGTTAGAAAGTATATTAGAATGTTATAATGTATGTTACAATGTTATAATGTTTGTTAGAATGTTATAATGTATGTTATAATGTATACTAGAATGTTATTATGTAAGTTAGAATGTTATAATGTATGTTAGAATGTTAGAAATGGATATTAGAATGTATATTAGAATGTTGCAATGTATGTTAGAATGTTATATTGGATGTTATAATAATATTAGAATGTTAGAATGGATGTTAGAATGTTATAATGGATGTTAGAATGCATGTTAGAATGTATATTAGAATGTTATAATGGATGTTAGAATGTTATAATGGATGTTAGAATATTATAATGGGATGTTAGAATGTATATTAGAATATTATAATGGATGTTAGAATGTTATAATGGATGTTAGAATATTATAATGGATGTTATAATATATATTAGAATGTTATAATGTATGTTAGAATGTTATAATTGATGTTAGAATGTATATTAGAATGTTACAATGGATGTTAGAATGTTATAATGGATGTTAGAATGTATATTAGAATGTTAGAATGTATGTTAGAATATTAGAAAGTATGTTAGAATGTTATAATGTTTTTTAGAATGTATATTAGAATGTTAGAATGTATGTTAGAATGTTATAATTGATGTTAGAATGTATATTAGAATGTTATAATGTATATTAGAATGTTATAATGGATGTTAGAATGTTATTATGGATGTAAGAATGTTATAATGGATGTTAGAATGTATATTGGAATGTTAGTATGGATGTTAGAATGTTATAATGGATGTTATAATGTATATTAGAATGATATAATGTATGTTAGAATGCATGTTAGAATGTATATTAGAATGTTAGAATGTATGTTAGAATGATAGAATGTATGTTAGAATGTTATAATGGATGTTAGAATGTATATTAGAATGTTAGAATGTATATTTAGAATGTTATAATGTATGTTAGAATGTTAGAATAGATGTTAGAATGTTATAATGATTGTTATAATGTATATTAGATTGTTATAATGTATGTTAGAATGCATGTTAGAATGTATATTAGAATGTTATAATGTATGATAGAATGTTATAATGGATGTTTGAATGTTATAATGGATGTTAGAATATTATAATGGATGTTATAATGTATATTAGAATTTTAAAATGGATGTTAGAATGTTATAATTGATGTTAGAATGTATATTAGAATGATAGAATGTATGTTAGAATGATATAATGGATGTTAGAATGTATATTAGAATATTAGAATGTATGTTAGAATGTTATTATGGATGTTAGAATGTTATAATGGATGTTAGAATGTATATTAGAATGTTATAATGGATGTTAGAATGTATATTAGATTGTTATAATGTATGTTATAATGTTATAATGGATGTTAGAATGTATGTTAGAATGTTATAATGTATGTTAGAATGTTATAATGGAAGTTAGAATGTTATAATGGATGTTAGAATGTATATTAAAATGATAGAATGTATATTAAAATGATATTATGGATGTTAGAATGTTATAATGGATGTTAGAATGTATATTAGAATGTTATAATGTATGTTAGAATGTTATAATGGATGTTAGAATGTATATTAGAATGATAGAATGTATGTTACAATGTTATAATGTATGTTTGAATGTTATAATGGATGTTATAATATATACTAGAATGTTATAATGTATGTTAGAATGTATATTAGAATGTTATAATGTATATTAGAATGTTATAATGGATGTTAGAATTTTAGAATGTTTGTTATAATGTATATTAGAATGTTATAATGTATGTTTGAATGCTATAATGGATGTTAGAATGTTAGAATGTATGTTACAATTGAAGTTAGAATGTTAGAATGGATGTTTTAATGTATATTAGAATGTTAGAATGGATGTTATAATGTTAGAATGGATGTTGTAATGTATATTAGAATGTTATAATGTATGTTAGAATGCATGTTAGAATGTATGTTAGAATGTTATTATGCATGTTAGAATGTATATTAGAATCTTAGAATGTATGTTATAATGTTAATATGGATGTTAGAATGCCTATTACAATGTTATAATGTATATTAGAATGTTATAATGGATGTTAGAATGTATATTAGAATGTTATAATGCATATTAGAATGTTATAATGGATGTTAGAATGTATATTAGAATGTTAGAATGTATGTTAGAATGTTATTATGGATGTTAGAATGCCTATTAGAATGTTAAAATGTATGTTACAATGTTATAATGTTTGTTTATAATGTTATAATGGATGTTAGAATGTTAGAATGGATGTTAGAATGTATATTAGAATGTTGCAATGTATGTTAGAATGTTATATTGGATGTTATAATAAATATTAGAATGTTAGAATGGATGTTAGAATGTTACAATGGATGTTAGAATGTATATTAGAATGATATAATGTATGTTAGAATGCATGTTAGAATGTATATTAGAATGTTATAATGGATGTTAGAATGTTATAATGGATGTTAGAATATTATAATGGATGTCTTTTTGTATATTGAATATTAAAATGGATGTTAGAATGTTATAATTGATGTTAGAATGTTTATTAGAATGTTAGAATGGATGTTAGAATGTTATAGTGGATGTTAGAATGTATATTAGAATGTTAGAATATATGGTAGAATGTTAGAATGTATATTAGAATGTTATTATGGATGTTAGAATGTATGTCAGAATGTTATTATGTATGTTAGAATGTTTTAATGGATGTTAGAATGTGTTTTAGATTGTTATAATGTATGTTAGAATGTTATAATGGATGTTAGAATGTATATTAGAATGTTATAATGTATGTTACAATGTTATATTGTATGTTGGAATGTTATAATGGATGTTAGAATGTATATTAGAATGTTATAATGTATGTTAGAATGTTATAATGGATATTAAAATGTATATTAGAATGTTATAATTGTATGTAAGAATGTTTTAATGGATGTTAGAATGTTATAATGAATGTTTTAATGTATATTAGAATGTTAGAATGGATGTTAGAATGTTATAATGCATGTTAGAATGTATATTAGAATGTTATAATGTATGTTAGAATGTTATAATGGATGTTAGAATATTATAATGGATGTTATAATATTATAATGGATGTTATAATGTATATTAGAATGTTAAAATGGATGTTAGAATGTTATAATTGACTTTAGAATGTATATTAGAATGTTATAATGTATGTTAGAATGTTATAATTGATGTTAGAATGTATATTAGAATGTTAGAATGGATGTTATAATGTTATAATGGATGTTATAATGTATATTAGAATGTTATAATGTATGTTAGAATGCATGTTAGAATGTATATTAGAATGTTATAGTGTATTTTACAAGGTTATAATGGATGTTAGAATGTATATTAGAATATTATAATGGATGTTAGAATGTTATAATGGATGTTAGAATGTATATTAGAATGTTATAATGTATATTAGAATGTTATAATGGATGTTAGAATGTATATTAGAATGTTAGAATGTATGTTAGAATGTTATTATGGATGTTAGAAAGTATATTAGAATGTTAAAATGTATGTTACAATGTTATAATGTTTGTTAGAATGTTATAATGTATGTTATAATGTATACTAGAATGTTATTATGTAAGTTAGAATGTTATAATGTATGTTAGAATGTTAGAATGGATATTAGAATGTATATTAGAATGTTGCAATGTATGTTAGAATGTTATATTGGATGTTATAATAAATATTAGAATGTTAGAATGGATGTTAGAATGTTATAATGGATGTTAGAATGCATGTTAGAATGTATATTAGAATGTTATAATGGATGTTAGAATGTTATAATGGATGTTAGAATATTATAATGGATGTTAGAATGTATATTAGAATATTATAATGGATGTTAGAATGTTATAATGGATGTTAGAATATTATAATGGATGTTATAATATATATTAGAATGTTATAATGTATGTTAGAATGTTATAATTGATGTTAGAATGTATATTAGAATGTTACAATGGATGTTAGAATGTTATAATGGATGTTAGAATGTATATTAGAATGTTAGAATGTATGTTAGAATATTAGAAAGTATGTTAGAATGTTATAATGTTTTTTAGAATGTATATTAGAATGTTAGAATGTATGTTAGAATGTTATAATTGATGTTAGAATGTATATTAGAATGTTATAATGTATATTAGAATGTTATAATGGATGTTAGAATGTTATTATGGATGTAAGAATGTTATAATGGATGTTAGAATGTATATTGGAATGTTAGTATGGATGTTAGAATGTTATAATGGATGTTATAATGTATATTAGAATGATATAATGTATGTTAGAATGCATGTTAGAATGTATATTAGAATGTTAGAATGTATGTTAGAATGATAGAATGTATGTTAGAATGTTATAATGGATGTTAGAATGTATATTAGAATGTTAGAATATATATTAGAATGTTATAATGTATGTTAGAATGTTAGAATAGATGTTAGAATGTTATAATGATTGTTATAATGTATATTAGATTGTTATAATGTATGTTAGAATGCATGTTAGAATGTATATTAGAATGTTATAATGTATGATAGAATGTTATAATGGATGTTTGAATGTTATAATGGATGTTAGAATATTATAATGGATGTTATAATGTATATTAGAATTTTAAAATGGATGTTAGAATGTTATAATTGATGTTAGAATGTATATTAGAATGATAGAATGTATGTTAGAATGAAATAATGGATGTTAGAATGTATATTAGAATATTAGAATGTATGTTAGAATGTTATTATGGATGTTAGAATGTTATAATGGATGTTAGAATGTATATTAGAATGTTATAATGGATGTTAGAATGTATATTAGATTGTTATAATGTATGTTATAATGTTATAATGGATGTTAGAATGTATGTTAGAATGTTATAATGTATGTTAGAATGTTATAATGGAAGTTAGAATGTTATAATGGATGTTAGAATGTATATTAAAATGATAGAATGTATATTAAAATGATATTATGGATGTTAGAATGTTATAATGGATGTTAGAATGTATATTAGAATGTTATAATGTATGTTAGAATGTTATAATGGATGTTAGAATGTATATTAGAATGATAGAATGTATGTTACAATGTTATAATGTATGTTTGAATGTTATAATGGATGTTATAATATATACTAGAATGTTATAATGTATGTTAGAATGTATATTAGAATGTTATAATGTATATTAGAATGTTATAATGGATGTTAGAATTTTAGAATGTTTGTTATAATGTATATTAGAATGTTATAATGTATGTTTGAATGCTATAATGGATGTTAGAATGTTAGAATGTATGTTACAATTGAAGTTAGAATGTTAGAATGGATGTTTTAATGTATATTAGAATGTTAGAATGGATGTTATAATGTTAGAATGGATGTTGTAATGTATATTAGAATGTTATAATGTATGTTAGAATGCAGGTTAGAATGTATGTTAGAATGTTATTATGCATGTTAGAATGTATATTAGAATCTTAGAATGTATGTTATAATGTTAATATGGATGTTAGAATGCCTATTACAATGTTATAATGTATATTAGAATGTTATAATGGATGTTAGAATGTATATTAGAATGTTATAATGTATATTAGAATGTTATAATGGATGTTAGAATGTATATTAGAATGTTAGAATGTATGTTAGAATGTTATTATGGATGTTAGAATGCCTATTAGAATGTTAAAATGTATGTTACAATGTTATAATGTTTGTTTATAATGTTATAATGGATGTTATAATGTTTACTAGAATGTTATTATGTATGTTATAATGTTATAATGTATGTTAGAATGTTAGAATGGATATTAGAATGCATGTTAGAATGTTGCAATGTATGTTAGAATGTTATATTGGATGTTATAATAAATATTAGAATGTTAGAATGGATGTTAGAATGTTATAATGGATGTTAGAATGTATATTAGAATGATATAATGTATGTTAGAATGCATGTTAGAATGTATATTAGAATGTTATAATGGATGTTAGAATGTTATAATGGATGTTAGAATATTATAATGGATGTTATAATGTATATTGAATATTAAAATGGATGTTAGAATGTTATAATTGATGTTAGAATGTTTATTAGAATGTTAGAATGGATGTTAGAATGTTATAGTGGATGTTAGAATGTATATTAGAATGTTATAATGTATGTTACAATGTTATATTGTATGTTGGAATGTTATAATGGATGTTAGAATGTATATTAGAATGTTATAATGTATGTTAGAATGTTATAATGGATATTAAAATGTATATTAGAATGTTATAATTGTATGTAAGAATGTTTTAATGGATGTTAGAATGTTATAATGAATGTTTTAATGTATATTAGAATGTTAGAATGGATGTTAGAATGTTATAATGCATGTTAGAATGTATATTAGAATGTTATAATGTATGTTAGAATGTTATAATGGATGTTAGAATATTATAATGGATGTTATAATATTATAATGGATGTTATAATGTATATTAGAATGTTAAAATGGATGTTAGAATGTTATAATTGACTTTAGAATGTATATTAGAATGTTATAATGTATGTTAGAATGTTATAATTGATGTTAGAATGTATATTAGAATGTTAGAATGGATGTTATAATGTTATAATGGATGTTATAATGTATATTAGAATGTTATAATGTATGTTAGAATGCATGTTAGAATGTATATTAGAATGTTATAGTGTATTTTACAAGGTTATAATGGATGTTAGAATGTATATTAGAATATTATAATGGATGTTAGAATGTTATAATGGATGTTAGAATGTATATTAGAATGTTATAATGTATATTAGAATGTTATAATGGATGTTAGAATGTATATTAGAATGTTAGAATGTATGTTAGAATGTTATTATGGATGTTAGAAAGTATATTAGAATGTTAAAATGTATGTTACAATGTTATAATGTTTGTTAGAATGTTATAATGTATGTTATAATGTATACTAGAATGTTATTATGTAAGTTAGAATGTTATAATGTATGTTAGAATGTTAGAATGGATATTAGAATGTATATTAGAATGTTGCAATGTATGTTAGAATGTTATATTGGATGTTATAATAAATATTAGAATGTTAGAATGGATGTTAGAATGTTATAATGGATGTTAGAATGCATGTTAGAATGTATATTAGAATGTTATAATGGATGTTAGAATGTTATAATGGATGTTAGAATATTATAATGGATGTTAGAATGTATATTAGAATATTATAATGGATGTTAGAATGTTATAATGGATGTTAGAATATTATAATGGATGTTATAATATATATTAGAATGTTATAATGTATGTTAGAATGTTATAATTGATGTTAGAATGTATATTAGAATGTTACAATGGATGTTAGAATGTTATAATGGATGTTAGAATGTATATTAGAATGTTAGAATGTATGTTAGAATATTAGAAAGTATGTTAGAATGTTATAATGTTTTTTAGAATGTATATTAGAATGTTAGAATGTATGTTAGAATGTTATAATTGATGTTAGAATGTATATTAGAATGTTATAATGTATATTAGAATGTTATAATGGATGTTAGAATGTTATTATGGATGTAAGAATGTTATAATGGATGTTAGAATGTATATTGGAATGTTAGTATGGATGTTAGAATGTTATAATGGATGTTATAATGTATATTAGAATGATATAATGTATGTTAGAATGCATGTTAGAATGTATATTAGAATGTTAGAATGTATGTTAGAATGATAGAATGTATGTTAGAATGTTATAATGGATGTTAGAATGTATATTAGAATGTTAGAATGTATATTAGAATGTTATAATGTATGTTAGAATGTTAGAATAGATGTTAGAATGTTATAATGATTGTTATAATGTATATTAGATTGTTATAATGTATGTTAGAATGCATGTTAGAATGTATATTAGAATGTTATAATGTATGATAGAATGTTATAATGGATGTTTGAATGTTATAATGGATGTTAGAATATTATAATGGATGTTATAATGTATATTAGAATTTTAAAATGGATGTTAGAATGTTATAATTGATGTTAGAATGTATATTAGAATGATAGAATGTATGTTAGAATGAAATAATGGATGTTAGAATGTATATTAGAATATTAGAATGTATGTTAGAATGTTATTATGGATGTTAGAATGTTATAATGGATGTTAGAATGTATATTAGAATGTTATAATGGATGTTAGAATGTATATTAGATTGTTATAATGTATGTTATAATGTTATAATGGATGTTAGAATGTATGTTAGAATGTTATAATGTATGTTAGAATGTTATAATGGAAGTTAGAATGTTATAATGGATGTTAGAATGTATATTAAAATGATAGAATGTATATTAAAATGATATTATGGATGTTAGAATGTTATAATGGATGTTAGAATGTATATTAGAATGTTATAATGTATGTTAGAATGTTATAATGGATGTTAGAATGTATATTAGAATGATAGAATGTATGTTACAATGTTATAATGTATGTTTGAATGTTATAATGGATGTTATAATATATACTAGAATGTTATAATGTATGTTAGAATGTATATTAGAATGTTATAATGTATATTAGAATGTTATAATGGATGTTAGAATTTTAGAATGTTTGTTATAATGTATATTAGAATGTTATAATGTATGTTTGAATGCTATAATGGATGTTAGAATGTTAGAATGTATGTTACAATTGAAGTTAGAATGTTAGAATGGATGTTTTAATGTATATTAGAATGTTAGAATGGATGTTATAATGTTAGAATGGATGTTGTAATGTATATTAGAATGTTATAATGTATGTTAGAATGCAGGTTAGAATGTATGTTAGAATGTTATTATGCATGTTAGAATGTATATTAGAATCTTAGAATGTATGTTATAATGTTAATATGGATGTTAGAATGCCTATTACAATGTTATAATGTATATTAGAATGTTATAATGGATGTTAGAATGTATATTAGAATGTTATAATGTATATTAGAATGTTATAATGGATGTTAGAATGTATATTAGAATGTTAGAATGTATGTTAGAATGTTATTATGGATGTTAGAATGCCTATTAGAATGTTAAAATGTATGTTACAATGTTATAATGTTTGTTTATAATGTTATAATGGATGTTATAATGTTTACTAGAATGTTTTTATGTATGTTATAATGTTATAATGTATGTTAGAATGTTAGAATGGATATTAGAATGCATGTTAGAATGTTGCAATGTATGTTAGAATGTTATATTGGATGTTATAATAAATATTAGAATGTTAGAATGGATGTTAGAATGTTATAATGGATGTTAGAATGTATATTAGAATGATATAATGTATGTTAGAATGCATGTTAGAATGTATATTAGAATGTTATAATGGATGTTAGAATGTTATAATGGATGTTAGAATATTATAATGGATGTTATAATGTATATTGAATATTAAAATGGATGTTAGAATGTTATAATTGATGTTAGAATGTTTATTAGAATGTTAGAATGGATGTTAGAATGTTATAGTGGATGTTAGAATGTATATTAGAATGTTAGAATATATGGTAGAATGTTAGAATGTATGTTAGAATGTTATTATGGATGTTAGAATGTATGTTAGAATGTTATTATGTATGTTAGAATGTTTTAATGGATGTTAGAATGTGTTTTAGATTGTTATAATGTATGTTAGAATGTTATAATGGATGTTAGAATGTATATTAGAATGTTATAATGTATGATACAATGTTATATTGTATGTTGGAATGTTATAATGGATGTTAGAATGTATATTAGAATGTTATAATGTATGTTAGAATGTTATAATGGATATTAAAATGTATATTAGAATGTTATAATTGTATGTAAGAATGTTATAATGGATGTTAGAATGTTATAATGAATGTTTTAATGTATGTTAGAATGGATGTTAGAATGTTATAATGCATGTTAGAATGTATATTAGAATGTTATAATGTATGTTAGAATGTTATAATGGATGTTAGAATATTATAATGGATGTTATAATATTATAATGGATGTTATAATGTATATTAGAATGTTAAAATGGATGTTAGAATGTTATAATTGACTTTACAATGTATATTAGAATGTTATAATGTATGTTAGAATGTTATAATGGATGTTAGAATGTATATTAGAATGTTAGAATGGATGTTATAATGTTATAATGGATGTTATAATGTATATTAGAATGTTATAATGTATGTTAGAATGCATGTTAGAATGTATATTAGAATGTTATAGTGTATTTTACAAGGTTATAATGGATGTTAGAATGTATATTAGAATATTATAATGGATGTTAGAATGTTATAATGGATGTTAGAATGTATATTAGAATGTTATAATGTATATTAGAATGTTATAATGGATGTTAGAATGTATATTAGAATGTTAGAATGTAAGTTAGAATGTTATAATGGATGTTAGAATGTATATTAGAATGTTAAAATGTATGTTACAATGTTATAATGTTTGTTAGAATGTTATAATGGATGTTATAATGTATACTAGAATGTTATTATGTAAGTTAGAATGTTATAATGTATGTTAGAATGTTAGAATGGATATTAGAATGTATATTAGAATGTTGCAATGTATGTTAGAATGTTATATTGGATGTTATAATAAATATTAGAATGTTAGAATGGATGTTAGAATGTTATAATGGATGTTAGAATGCATGTTATAATGTATATTAGAATATTAAAATGGATGTTAGAATGTTATAATTGATGTTAGAATGTTTATTTGAAGGTTAGTATGGATGTTAGAATGTTATAGTGGATGTTAGAATGTATATTAAAATGTTAGAATGTATGGTAGAATGTTAGAATGTATGTTAGAATGTTATTATGGATGTTAGAATGTATGTTAGAATGTTATTATGTATGTTAGAATGTTATAATGGATGTTAGAATGTATTTTAGATTGTTTTAATGTATGTTAGAATGTTATAATGGATGTTAGAATGTATATTAGAATGTTATAATGTATGTTACAATGTTATATTGTATGTTAGAATGTTATAATGGATGTTAGAATGTATATTAGAATGTTATAATGTATGTTAGAATGTTATAATGGATATTAAAATGTATATTAGAATGTTATAATGTATGTTAGAATGTTATAATGGATGTTAGAATGTTATAATGAATGTTTTAATGTATATTAGAATGTTAGAATGGATGTTAGAATGTTATAATGCATGTTAGAATGCATATTAGAATGTTATAATGTATGTTAGAATGTTAGAATGGATGTTAGAATGTATATTAGAATGTTATAATGGATGTTAGAATGCTATAATGGATGTTAGAATATTATAATGGATGTTATAATGTATATTAGAATGTTAAAATGGATGTTAGAATGTTATAATTTATTTTAGAATGTATATTAGAATGTTAGAATGTATGTTAGAATGTTATAATGGATGTTAGAATGTATATTCGAATGTTAGAATGGATGTTTTAATGTTATAATGGATGTTATAATGTATATTAGAATGTTATAATGTATGTTAGAATACATGTTAGAATGTATATTAGAATGTTATAGTGTATTTTAGAAGGTTATAATGGATGTTAGAATGTATATTAGAATATTATAATGGATGTTAGAATTTTATAATGGATGTTATAATATATATTAGAATGTTATAATGTATGTTAGAATGTTATAATTGATGTTAGAATGTATATTAGAATGTTACAATGGATGTTTAAATGTTATAATGGATGTTAGAATGTATATTAGAATGTTAGAATGTATGTTAGAATATTAGAAAGTATGTTTGAATGTTATAATGTTTTTTAGAATGTATATTAGAATGTTAGAATGTATGTTAGAATGTTATAATTGATGTTAGAATGTATATTAGAATGTTATAATGTATATTAGAATGTTATAATGGATGTTAGAATGTAATTATGGATGTAAGAATGTTATAATGGATGTTAGAATGTATATTGGAATGTTAGTATGGATGTTAGAATGTTATAATGGATGTTATAATGTATATTAGAATGTTAGAATGTATATTAGAATGTTATAATGTATGTTAGAATGTTAGAATAGATGTTAGAATGTTATAATGATTGTTATAATGTATATTAGATTGTTATAATGTATGTTAGAATGCATGTTAGAATGTATATTAGAATGTTATAATGTATGATAGAATGTTATAATGGATGTTAGAATGTTATAATGGATGTTAGAATATTATAATGGATGTTATAATGTATATTAGAATTTTAAAATGGATGTTAGAATGTTATATTTGATGTTAGAATGTATATTAGAATGATAGAATGTATGTTAGAATGATATAATGGATGTTAGAATGTATATTAGAATATTAGAATTAGGGATGTGCAGGCTCGGATAGGTTCGAGTTTGCACGTGGAGTTCGGATTTTTCCCTCCAAAAAAACGGAACTCAGAACGAGGCAAAACGTCATCTTACATGGACGAACATCATCATTCCTGGTCTTTTGTCCAGGAATGATGATGTTCGTCCATGTAAGATGACGTTTTGCCTCGTTCTGAGTTCCGTTTTTTTGGAGGGAAAAATCCGAACTCCACGTGCAAACTCGAACCTATCCGAGCCTGCACATCCCTAATTAGAATGTATGTTAGAATGTTATTATGGATGTTAGAATGTATATTAGATTGTTATAATGTATGTTATAATGTTATAATGGATGTTAGAATGTATGTTAGAATGTTATAATGTATGTTAGAATGTTATAATGGAAGTTAGAATGTTATAATGGATGTTAGAATGTATATTAAAATGATAGAATGTATATTAAAATGATATTATGGATGTTAGAATGTTATAATGGATGTTAGAATGTATATTAGAAAGTTATAATGTATGTTAGAATGTTATAATGGATGTTAGAGTATATTTTAGATTGTTATAATGTATGTTAGAATGTTATAATGTATGTTAGAATGTTAGAATGGATGTTAGAATGTATATTAGATTGTTATAATGTATGGTATATGTTATAATGGATGTTAGAATGTATATTAGAAAGTTATAATGTATGTTAGAATGTTAAAATGGATATTAGAATGTATATTAGAAAGTTTTAATGCATGTTAGAATGTTAGAATGGATCTTATAATGTATATTAGATTGTTATAATGTATGTTAGAATGTTATAATGTATGTTAGAATGTTATAATCGATATTATAATGTATGTTAGAATTTTGTAATGTATGTTACAATGTAATAATGGATGTTATAATGTATATTAGAATGTTAGTATGGATGTTAGAATGTAATAATGGATGTTATAATGTATTTTAGAATGTTATAATGTATGTTAGAATGCATGTTAGAATGTATATTAGAATACTTAGAAGGTATGTTAGAATGTTATAATGTATGTTAGAATGTTATAATGGATGTTATAATGTATATAAGAATGTTAGAATGGATGTTGGAATGTTATAATGATTGTTATAATGTATATTAGAATGTTATAATGTATGTTAGAATGCATGTTAGAATGTATATTAGAATGTTATAATGTATGATAGAATGTTATAATGGATGTTAGAATGTTATAATGGATGTTAGAATATTTTAATGGATGTTAGAATGTATATTAAAATGTTAAAATGGATGTTAGAATGTTATAATTGATGTTAGAATGTATATTAGAATGATAGAATGTATGTTAGAATGATATAATGGATGTTAGAATATATATTAGAAAGTTTGAATGTATTTTAGAATGTTATAGTGGATGTTAGAATGTATATTAGAATATTAGAATGTATGTTAGAATGTTATTTTGGATGTTAGAATGTTATAATGGATGTTTGAATGTATATTAGAAAATTATAATGGATGTTAGAATGTATATTAGACTGTTATAATGAATGTTATAATGTTATAATGGATGTTAGAATGTATATTAGATTGTTATAATGTATGTTAGAATGTTATAATGTATGTTAGAATGTTACAATGAAAGTTAGAATGTTATAATGGATGTTAGAATGTATATTAAAATGATAGAATGTATGTTAAAATGTTATTATGGATGTTAGAATGTTATAATGGATGTTAGAATGTATATTAGAAAGTTATAATGTATGTTAGAATGTTATAATGGATGTTAGAAAATATTTTAGATTGTTATAATGTATGTTAGAATGTGATAATGGATGTTAGAATGTATATTAGAATGTTAGAATGTATGTTAGAATGTTATAATGGATGTTAGAATGTATATTAGAATGTTAGAATGTATGTTACAATGTTATAATGTATGTTAGAATGTTATAATGGATGTTATAATATATACTAGAATGTTATAATGTATGTTAGAATGTATATTAGAATGTTATAATGTATGTTAGAATGTTATAATGGATGTTATAATGTCTATAATAAATTTATAATGTATAATAGAGTGTTATAATGGATGTTAGAATGTTAGAATGGATGTTATAATGTATATTAGAATGTTATAATGTATGTTTGAATGCTATAATGGATGTTAGAATGTTAGAATGTATGTTACAATTGAAGTTAGAATGTTAGAATGGATGTTTTAATGTATATTAGAATGTTAGAATGGATGTTATAATGTTATAATGGATGTTGTAATGTATATTAGAATGTTATAATGTATGTTAGAATGCATGTTAGAATGTATGTTAGAATGTTATTATGCATGTTAGAATGTATATTAGAATCTTAGAATGTATGTTATAATGTTATTATGGATGTTAGAATGTTATAATGGATGTTAGAATGTATATTAGAATGTTATAATGTATGTTAGAATGTTATAATGGATGTTAGAATGTATATTAGAATGTTATAATGTATATTAGAATGTTATAATGGATGTTAGAATGTATATTAGAATGTTAGAATGTATGTTAGAATGTTATTATGGATGTTAGAATGCCTATTAGAATGTTAAAATGTATGTTACAATGGTATAATGTTTGTTTATAATGTTATAATGGATGTTATAATGTATACTAGAATGTTATTATGTATGTTATAATGTTATAATGTATGTTAGAATGTTAGAATGGATATTAGAATGTATATTAGAATGTTGCAATGTATGTTAGAATGTTATATTGGATGTTATAATAAATATTAGAATGTTAGAATGGATGTTAGAATGTTAGAATGGATGTTAGAATGTATATTAGAATGATATAATGTATGTTAGAATGCATGTTAGAAAGTATATTAGAATGTTATAATGGATGTTAGAATGTTATAATGGATGTTAGAATATTATAATGTATGTTATAATGTATATTAGAATATTAAAATTGATGTTAGAATGTTTATTAGAATGTTAGAATGGATGTTAGAATGTTATAGTGGATGTTAGAATGTATATTAGAATGTTAGAATGTATGGTAGAATGTTAGAATGTATGTTAGAATGTTATTATGGATGTTAGAATGTATGTTAGAATGTTATTATGTATGATATAATGTTTTAATGGATGTTAGACTGTGTTTGAGATTGTTATAATGTATGTTAGAATGTTATAATGGATGTTAGAATGTATATTAGAATGTTATAATGTATGCTACAATGTTATAATGTATGTTGGAATGTTATAATGGATGTTAGAATGTATATTAGAATGTTATAATGTATGTTAGAATGTTATAATGGATATTAAAATGTATATTAGAATGTTATAATTGTATGTAAGAATGTTATAATGGATGTTAGAATGTTATAATGAATGTTTTAATGTATATTAGAATGTTTGAATGGATGTTAGAATGTTATAATGCATGTTAGAATGTATATTAGAATGTTATAATGGATGTTAGAATATTATAATGGATGTTATAATATTATAAAGGATGTTAGAATGTATATTAGAATGTTAGAATGGATGTTATAATGTTATAATGGATGTTATAATGTATACTAAAATGTTATAATGTATGTTAGAATGCATGTTAGAATGTATATTAGAATGTTATAGTGTATTTTACAAGGTTATAATGGATGTTAGAATGTATATTAGAATATTATAATGGATGTTAGAATGTTATAATGGATGTTAGAATATTATAATGGATGTTATAATATATATTAGAATATTAAAATGGATGTTAGAATGTTATTATGCGTGTTAGAATGTATATTAGAATGTTATAATGTATGTTATAATGTTATTATGGATGTAAGAATGTTATAATGGATGTTAGAATGTATATTAGATTGTTATAATGTATGTTAGAATGTTATAATGGATGTTAGAATGTATATTAGAATGTTATAGTGTATGTTATAATGGATGTTAGAATGTATATTAGAATGTTAGAATGTATGTTAGAATGTTATTATGGATGTTAAAAAGTATATTAGAATGTTAAAATGTATGTTACAATGTTATAATGTTTGTTAGAATGTTATAATGGATGTTATAATGTATACTAGAATGTTATTATGTAAGTTAGAATGTTATAATGTATGTTAGAATGTTAGAATGGATATTAGAATGTATATTAGAATGTTGCAATGTATGTTAGAATGTTATATTGGATGTTATAATAAATATTAGAATCTTATTATGTATGTTAGAATGTTTTAATGGATGTTAGAATGTGTTTTAGATTGTTATAATGTATGTTAGAATGTTATAATGGATGTTAGAATGTATATTAGAATGTTATAATGTATGTTACAATGTTATATTGTATGTTGGAATGTTATAATGGATGTTAGAATGTATATTAGAATGTTATAATGTATGTTAGAATGTTATAATGGATATTAAAATGTATATTAGAATGTTATAATTGTATGTAAGAATGTTATAATGGATGTTAGAATGTTATAATGAATGTTTTAATGTATATTAGAATGTTAGAATGGATGTTAGAATGTTATAATGCATGTTAGAATGTATATTAGAATGTTATAATGGATGTTAGAATATTATAATGGATGTTATAATATTATAATGGATGTTATAATGTATATTAGAATGTTAAAATGGATGTTAGAATGTTATAATTGACTTTAGAATGTATATTAGAATGTTATAATGTATGTTAGAATGTTATAAAGGATGTTAGAATGTATATTAGAATGTTAGAATGTATGTTAGAATGTTATTATGGATGTTAGAATGCCTATTAGAATGTGAAAATGTATGTTACAATGGTATAATGTTTGTTTATAATGTTATAATGGATGTTATAATGTATACTAGAATGTTATTATGTATGTTATAATGTTATAATGTATGTTAGAATGTTAGAATGGATATTAGAATGTATATTAGAATGTTGCAATGTATGTTAGAATGTTATATTGGATGTTATAATAAATATTAGAATGTTAGAATGGATGTTAGAATGTTAGAATGGATGTTAGAATGTATATTAGAATGATAGAATGTATGTTAGAATGATATAATGGATGTTAGAATATATATTAGAAAGTTTGAATGTATTTTAGAATGTTATAGTGGATGTAAGAATGTATATTAGAATATTAGAATGTATGTTAGAATGTTATTATGGATGTTAGAATGTTATAATGGATGTTAGAATGTATATTAGAAAATTATAATGGATGTTAGAATGTATATTAGACTGTTATAATGAATGTTATAATGTTATAATGGATGTTAGAATGTATATTAGATTGTTATAATGTATGTTAGAATGTTATAATGTATGTTAGAATGTTACAATGAAAGTTAGAATGTTATAATGGATGTTAGAATGTATATTAAAATGATAGAATGTATGTTAAAATGTTATTAAGGATGTTAGAATGTTATAATGGCTGTTAGAATGTATATTAGAAAGTTATAATGTATGTTAGAATGTTATAATGGATGTTAGAAAATATTTTAGATTGTTATAATGTATGTTAGAATGTGATAATGGATGTTAGAATGTATATTAGAATGTTAGAATGTATGTTAGAATGTTATAATGGATGTTAGAATGTATATTAGAATGTTAGAATGTATGTTACAATGTTATAATGTATGTTAGAATGTTATAATGGATGTTATAATATATACTAGAATGTTATAATGTATGTTAGAATGTATATTAGAATGTTATAATGTATGTTAGAATGTTATAATGGATGTTATAATGTCTATAAGAAATTTATAATGTATAATAGAATGTTATAATGGATGTTAGAATGTTAGAATGGATGTTATAATGTATATTAGAATGTTATAATGTATGTTTGAATGCTATAATGGATGTTAGAATGTTAGAATGTATGTTACAATTGAAGTTAGAATGTTAGAATGGATGTTTTAATGTATATTAGAATGTTAGAATGGATGTTATAATGTTATAATGGATGTTGTAATGTATATTAGAATGTTATAATGTATGTTAGAATGCATGTTAGAATGTATGTTAGAATGTTATTATGCATGTTAGAATGTATATTAGAATCTTAGAATGTATGTTATAATGTTATTATGGATGTTAGAATGTTATAATGGATGTTAGAATGTATATTAGAATGTTATAATGTATGTTAGAATGTTATAATGGATGTTAGAATGTATATTAGAATGTTATAATGTATATTAGAATGTTATAATGGATGTTAGAATGTATATTAGAATGTTAGAATGTATGTTAGAATGTTATTATGGATGTTAGAATGCCTATTAGAATGTTAAAATGTATGTTACAATGGTATAATGTTTGTTTATAATGTTATAATGGATGTTATAATGTATACTAGAATGTTATTATGTATATTAGAATGTTATAATGTATGTTAGAATGTTAGAATGGATATTAGAATGTATATTAGAATGTTGCACTGTATGTTAGAATGTTATATTGGATGTTATAATAAATATTATAATGTTAGAATGGATGTTAGAATGTTAGAATGGATGTTAGAATGTATATTAGAATGATATAATGTATGTTAGAATGCACGTTAGAAAGTATATTAGAATGTTATAATGGATGTTAGAATGTTATAATGGATGTTAGAATATTATAATGGATGTTATAATGTATATTAGAATATTAAAATTGATGTTAGAATGTTTATTAGAATGTTAGAATGGATGTTAGAATGTTATTTTGGATGTTAGAATGTATATTAGAATGTTAGAATGTATGGTAGAATGTTAGAATGTATGTTAGAATGTTATTATGGATGTTAGAATGTATGTTAGAATGTTATTATGTATGTTAGAATGTTTTAATGGATGTTAGAATGTGTTTTAGATTGTTATAATGTATGTTAGAATGTTATAATGGATGTTAGAATGTATATTAGAATGTTATAATGTATGTTACAATGTTATATTGTATGTTGGAATGTTATAATGGATGTTAGAATGTATATTAGAATGTTATAATGTATGTTAGAATGTTATAATGGATATTAAAATGTATATTAGAATGTTATAATTGTATGTAAGAATGTTATAATGGATGTTAGAATGTATATTAGAATGTTATAATGGATGTTAGAATATTATAATGGATGTTATAATATTATAAAGGATGTTAGAATGTATATTAGAATGTTAGAATGGATGTTATAATGTTATAATGGATGTTATAATGTATATTAGAATGTTATAATGTATGTTAGAATGCATGTTAGAATGTATATTAGAATGTTATAGTGTATTTTACAAGGTTATAATGGATGTTAGAATGTATATTAGAATATTATAATGGATGTTAGAATGTTATAATGGATGTTATAATATATATTAGAATGTTAAAATGGATGTTAGAATGTTATTATGCATGTTAGAATGTATATTAGAATGCTATAATGTATGTTATAATGTTATTATGGATGTAAGAATGTTATAATGGATGTTAGAATGTATATTAGAATGTTATAATGTATGTTAGAATGTTAGAATGGATGTTAGAATGTATATTAGATAGTTATAATGTATATTATAATGTTATAATGGATGTTAGAATGTATATTAGAATGTTAGAATGTATGTTAGAATGTTATTATGGATGTTAAAAAGTATATTAGAATGTTAAAATGTATGTTACAATGTTATAATGTTTGTTAGAATGTTATAATGGATGTTATAATGTATACTAGAATGTTATTATGTAAGTTAGAATGTTATAATGTATGTTAGAATGTTAGAATGGATATTAGAATGTATATTAGAATGTTGCAATGTATGTTAGAATGTTATATTGGATGTTATAATAAATATTAGAATCTTATTATGTATGTTAGAATGTTTTAATGGATGTTAGAATGTGTTTTAGATTGTTATAATGTATGTTAGAATGTTATAATGGATGTTAGAATGTATATTAGAATGTTATAATGTATGTTACAATGTTATATTGTATGTTGGAATGTTATAATGGATGTTAGAATGTATATTAGAATGTTATAATGTATGTTTGAATGTTATAATGGATATTAAAATGTATATTAGAATGTTATAATTGTATGTAAGAATGTTATAATGGATGTTAGAATGTTATAATGAATGTTTTAATGTATATTAGAATGTTAGAATGGATGTTAGAATGTTATAATGCATGTTAGAATGTATATTAGAATGTTATAATGGATGTTAGAATATTATAATGGATGTTATAATATTATAATGGATGTTATAATGTATATTAGAATGTTAAAATGGATGTTAGAATGTTATAATTGACTTTATAATGTATATTAGAATGTTATAATGTATGTTAGAATGTTATAAAGGATGTTAGAATGTATATTAGAATGTTAGAATGTATGTTAGAATGTTATTATGGATGTTAGAATGCCTATTAGAATGTGAAAATGTATGTTACAATGGTATAATGTTTGTTTATAATGTTATAATGGATGTTATAATG
This sequence comes from Taudactylus pleione, assembly GCA_031769625.1. Classification (NCBI taxonomy): domain Eukaryota; kingdom Metazoa; phylum Chordata; class Amphibia; order Anura; family Myobatrachidae; genus Taudactylus; species Taudactylus pleione. The sequence goes on along the minus strand of JAUIMM010000815.1, from coordinate 1,122,574 downwards.
TATACTAGAATGTTATTATGTATGTTATAATGTTATAATGTATGTTAGAATGTTAGAATGGATATTAGAATGTATATTAGAATGTTGCAATGTATGTTAGAATGTTATATTGGATGTTATAATAAATATTAGAATGTTAGAATGGATGTTAGAATGTTAGAATGGATGTTAGAATGTATATTAGAATGATAGAATGTATGTTAGAATGATATAATGGATGTTAGAATATATATTAGAAAGTTTGAATGTATTTTAGAATGTTATAGTGGATGTTAGAATGTATATTAGAATATTAGAATGTATGTTAGAATGTTATTATGGATGTTAGAATGTTATAATGGATGTTAGAATGTATATTAGAAAATTATAATGGATGTTAGAATGTATATTAGACTGTTATAATGAATGTTATAATGTTATAATGGATGTTAGAATGTATATTAGATTGTTATAATGTATGTTAGTAAGTTATAATGTATGTTAGAATATTACAATGAAAGTTAGAATGTTATAATGGATGTTAGAATGTATATTAAAATGATAGAATGTATGTTAAAATGTTATTATGGATGTTAGAATGTTATAATGGATGTTAGAATGTATATTAGAAAGTTATAATGTATGTTAGAATGTTATAAAGGATGTTAGAAAATATTTTAGATTGTTATAATGTATGTTAGAATGTGATAATGGATGTTAGAATGTATATTAGAATGTTAGAATGTATGTTAGAATGTTATAATGGATGTTAGAATGTATATTAGAATGTTAGAATGTATGTTACAATGTTATAATGTATGTTACCATGTTATAATGGATGTTATAATATATACTAGAATGTTATAATGTATGTTAGAATGTATATTAGAATGTTATAATGTATGTTAGAATGTTATAATGGATGTTATAATGTCTATAAGAAATTTATAATGTATAATAGAATGTTATAATGGATGTTAGAATGTTAGAATGGATGTTATAATGTATATTAGAATGTTATAATGTATGTTTGAATGCTATAATGGATGTTAGAATGTTAGAATATATGTTACAATTGAAGTTAGAATGTTAGAATGGATGTTTTAATGTATATTAGAATGTTAGAATGGATGTTATAATGTTATAATGGATGTTGTAATGTATATTAGAATGTTATAATGTATGTTAGAATGCATGTTAGAATGTATGTTAGAATGTTATTATGCATGTTAGAATGTATATTAGAATCTTAGAATGTATGTTATAATGTTATTATGGATGTTAGAATGTTATAATGGATGTTAGAATGTATATTAGAATGTTATAATGTATGTTAGAATGTTATAATGGATGTTAGAATGTATATTAGAATGTTATAATGTATATTAGAATGTTATAATGGATGTTAGAATGTATATTAGAATGTTAGAATGTATGTTAGAATGTTATTATGGATGTTAGAATGCCTATTAGAATGTTAAAATGTATGTTACAATGGTATAATGTTTGTTTATAATGTTATAATGGATGTTATAATGTATACTAGAATGTTATTATGTATGTTATAATGTTATAATGTATGTTAGAATGTTAGAATGGATATTAGAATGTATATTAGAATGTTGCAATGTATGTTTGAATGTTATATTGGATGTTATAATAAATATTAGAATGTTAGAATGGATGTTAGAATGTTAGAATGGATGTTAGAATGTATATTAGAATGATATAATGTATGTTAGAATGCATGTTAGAAAGTATATTAGAATGTTATAATGGATGTTAGAATGTTATAATGGATGTTAGAATATTATAATGGATGTTATAATGTATATTAGAATATTAAAATTGATGTTAGAATGTTTATTAGAATGTTAGAATGGATGTTAGAATGTTATAGTGGATGTTAGAATGTATATTAGAATGTTAGAATGTATGGTAGAATGTTAGAATGTATGTTAGAATGTTATTATGGATGTTAGAATGTATGTTAGAATGTTATTATGTATGATAGAATGTTTTAATGGATGTTAGAATGTGTTTTAGATTGTTATAATGTATGTTAGAATGTTATAATGGATGTTAGAATATATATTAGAATGTTATAATGTATGTTACAATGTTATAATGTATGTTGGAATGTTATAATGGATGTTAGAATGTATATTAGAATGTTATAATGTATGTTAGAATGTTATAATGGATATTAAAATGTATATTAGAATGTTATAATTGTATGTAAGAATGTTATAATGAATGTTTTAATGTATATTAGAATGTTAGAATGGATGTTAGAATGTTATAATGCATGTTAGAATGTATATTAGAATGTTATAATGGATGTTAGAATATTATAATGGATGTTATAATATTATAAAGGATGTTAGAATGTATATTAGAATGTTAGAATGGATGTTATAATGTTATAATGGATGTTATAATGTATATTAAAATGTTATAATGTATGTTAGAATGCATGTTAGAATGTATATTAGAATGTTATAGTGTATTTTACAAGGTTATAATGGATGTTAGAATGTATATTAGAATATTATAATGGATGTTAGAATGTTATAATGGATGTTAGAATATTATAATGGATGTTATAATATATATTAGAATGTTAAAATGGATGTTAGAATGTTATTATGCGTGTTAGAATGTATATTAGAATGCTATAATGTATGTTATAATGTTATTATGGATGTAAGAATGTTATAATGGATGTTAGAATGTATATTAGATTGTTATAATGTATGTTAGAATGTTATAATGGATGATAGAATGTATATTAGAATGTTATAATGTATATTATAATGTTATAATGGATGTTAGAATGTATATTAGAATGTTAGAATGTATGTTAGAATGTTATTATGGATGTTATAAAGTATATTAGAATGTTAAAATGTATGTTACAATGTTATAATGTTTGTTAGAATGTTATAATGGATGTTATAATGTATACTAGAATGTTATTATGTAAGTTAGAATGTTATAATGTATGTTAGAATGTTAGAATGGATATTAGAATGTATATTAGAATGTTGCAATGTATGTTAGAATGTTATATTGGATGTTATAATAAATATTAGAATCTTATTATGTATGTTAGAATGTTTTAATGGATGTTAAAATGTGTTTTAGATTGTTATAATGTATGTTAGAATGTTATAATGGATGTTAGAATGTATATTAGAATGTTATAATGTATGTTACAATGTTATATTGTATGTTGGAATGTTATAATGGATGTTAGAATGTATATTAGAATGTTATAATGTATGTTAGAATGTTATAATGGATATTAAAATGTATATTAGAATGTTATAATTGTATGTAAGAATGTTATAATGGATGTTAGAATGTTATAATGAATGTTTTAATGTATATTAGAATGTTAGAATGGATGTTAGAATGTTATAATGCATGTTAGAATGTATATTAGAATGTTATAATGGATGTTAGAATATTATAATGGATGTTATAATATTATAATGGATGTTATAATGTATATTAGAATGTTAAAATGGATGTTAGAATGTTATAATTGACTTTAGAATGTATATTAGAATGTTATAATGTATGTTAGAATGTTATAAAGGATGTTAGAATGTATATTAGAATGTTAGAATGTATGTTAGAATGTTATTATGGATGTTAGAATGCCTATTAGAATGTGAAAATGTATGTTACAATGGTATAATGTTTGTTTATAATGTTATAATGGATGTTATAATGTATACTAGAATGTTATTATGTATGTTATAATGTTATAATGTATGTTAGAATGTTAGAATGGATATTAGAATGTATATTAGAATGTTGCAATGTATGTTAGAATGTTATATTGGATGTTATAATAAATATTAGAATGTTAGAATGGATGTTAGAATGTTAGAATGGATGTTAGAATGTATATTAGAATGATAGAATGTATGTTAGAATGATATAATGGATGTTAGAATATATATTAGAAAGTTTGAATGTATTTTAGAATGTTATAGTGGATGTTAGAATGTATATTAGAATATTAGAATGTATGTTAGAATGTTATTATGGATGTTAGAATGTTATAATGGATGTTAGAATGTATATTAGAAAATTATAATGGATGTTAGAATGTATATTAGACTGTTATAATGAATGTTATAATGTTATAGTGGATGTTAGAATGTATATTAGATTGTTATAATGTATGTTAGAATGTTATAATGTATGTTAGAATGTTACAATGAAAGTTAGAATGTTATAATGGATGTTAGAATGTATATTAAAATGATAGAATGTATGTTAAAATGTTATTAAGGATGTTAGAATGTTATAATGGATGTTAGAATGTATATTAGAAAGTTATAATGTATGTTAGAATGTTATAGTGGATGTTAGAAAATATTTTAGATTGTTATAATGTATGTTAGAATGTGATAATGGATGTTAGAATGTATATTAGAATGTTAGAATGTATGTTAGAATGTTATAATGGATGTTAGAATGTATATTAGAATGTTAGAATGTATGTTACAATGTTATAATGTATGTTAGAATGTTATAATGGATGTTATAATATATACTAGAATGTTATAATGTATGTTAGAATGTATATTAGAATGTTATAATGTATGTTAGAATGTTATAATGGATGTTATAATGTCTATAAGAAATTTATAATGTATAATAGAATGTTATAATGGATGTTAGAATGCTAGAATGGATGTTATAATGTATATTAGAATGTTATAATGTATGTTTGAATGCTATAATGGATGTTAGAATGTTAGAATGTATGTTACAATTGAAGTTAGAATGTTAGAATGGATGTTTTAAAGTATATTAGAATGTTAGAATGGATGTTATAATGATATAATGGATGTTGTAATGTATATTAGAATGTTATAATGTATGTTAGAATGCATGTTAGAATGTATGTTAGAATGTTATTATGCATGTTAGAATGTATATTAGAATCTTAGAATGTATGTTATAATGTTATTATGGATGTTAGAATGTTATAATGGATGTTAGAATGTATATTAGAATGTTATAATGTATGTTAGAATGTTATAATGGATGTTAGAATGTATATTAGAATGTTATAATGTATATTAGAATGTTATAATGGATGTTAGAATGTATATTAGAATGTTATAATGTATATTAGAATGTTATAATGCATGTTAGAATGTATATTAGAATGTTATAATGGATGTTAGAATATTATAATGGATGTTATAATATTATAAAGGATGTTAGAATGTATATTAGAATGTTAGAATGGATGTTATAATGTTATAATGGATGTTATAATGTATATTAAAATGTTATAATGTATGTTAGAATGCATGTTAGAATGTATATTAGAATGTTATAGTGTATTTTACAAGGTTATAATGGATGTTAGAATGTATATTAGAATATTATAATGGATGTTAGAATGTTATAATGGATGTTAGAATATTATAATGGATGTTATAATATATATTAGAATGTTAAAATGGATGTTAGAATGTTATTATGCGTGTTAGAATGTATATTAGAATGCTATAATGTATGTTATAATGTTATTATGGATGTAAGAATGTTATAATGGATGTTAGAATGTATATTAGATTGTTATAATGTATGTTAGAATGTTATAATGGATGATAGAATGTATATTAGAATGTTATAATGTATATTATAATGTTATAATGGATGTTAGAATGTATATTAGAATGTTAGAATGTATGTTAGAATGTTATTATGGATGTTATAAAGTATATTAGAATGTTAAAATGTATGTTACAATGTTATAATGTTTGTTAGAATGTTATAATGGATGTTATAATGTATACTAGAATGTTATTATGTAAGTTAGAATGTTATAATGTATGTTAGAATGTTAGAATGGATATTAGAATGTATATTAGAATGTTGCAATGTATGTTAGAATGTTATATTGGATGTTATAATAAATATTAGAATCTTATTATGTATGTTAGAATGTTTTAATGGATGTTAAAATGTGTTTTAGATTGTTATAATGTATGTTAGAATGTTATAATGGATGTTAGAATGTATATTAGAATGTTATAATGTATGTTACAATGTTATATTGTATGTTGGAATGTTATAATGGATGTTAGAATGTATATTAGAATGTTATAATGTATGTTAGAATGTTATAATGGATATTAAAATGTATATTAGAATGTTATAATTGTATGTAAGAATGTTATAATGGATGTTAGAATGTTATAATGAATGTTTTAATGTATATTAGAATGTTAGAATGGATGTTAGAATGTTATAATGCATGTTAGAATGTATATTAGAATGTTATAATGGATGTTAGAATATTATAATGGATGTTATAATATTATAATGGATGTTATAATGTATATTAGAATGTTAAAATGGATGTTAGAATGTTATAATTGACTTTAGAATGTATATTAGAATGTTATAATGTATGTTAGAATGTTATAAAGGATGTTAGAATGTATATTAGAATGTTAGAATGTATGTTAGAATGTTATTATGGATGTTAGAATGCCTATTAGAATGTGAAAATGTATGTTACAATGGTATAATGTTTGTTTATAATGTTATAATGGATGTTATAATGTATACTAGAATGTTATTATGTATGTTATAATGTTATAATGTATGTTAGAATGTTAGAATGGATATTAGAATGTATATTAGAATGTTGCAATGTATGTTAGAATGTTATATTGGATGTTATAATAAATATTAGAATGTTAGAATGGATGTTAGAATGTTAGAATGGATGTTAGAATGTATATTAGAATGATAGAATGTATGTTAGAATGATATAATGGATGTTAGAATATATATTAGAAAGTTTGAATGTATTTTAGAATGTTATAGTGGATGTTAGAATGTATATTAGAATATTAGAATGTATGTTAGAATGTTATTATGGATGTTAGAATGTTATAATGGATGTTAGAATGTATATTAGAAAATTATAATGGATGTTAGAATGTATATTAGACTGTTATAATGAATGTTATAATGTTATAGTGGATGTTAGAATGTATATTAGATTGTTATAATGTATGTTAGAATGTTATAATGTATGTTAGAATGTTACAATGAAAGTTAGAATGTTATAATGGATGTTAGAATGTATATTAAAATGATAGAATGTATGTTAAAATGTTATTAAGGATGTTAGAATGTTATAATGGATGTTAGAATGTATATTAGAAAGTTATAATGTATGTTAGAATGTTATAGTGGATGTTAGAAAATATTTTAGATTGTTATAATGTATGTTAGAATGTGATAATGGATGTTAGAATGTATATTAGAATGTTAGAATGTATGTTAGAATGTTATAATGGATGTTAGAATGTATATTAGAATGTTAGAATGTATGTTACAATGTTATAATGTATGTTAGAATGTTATAATGGATGTTATAATATATACTAGAATGTTATAATGTATGTTAGAATGTATATTAGAATGTTATAATGTATGTTAGAATGTTATAATGGATGTTATAATGTCTATAAGAAATTTATAATGTATAATAGAATGTTATAATGGATGTTAGAATGCTAGAATGGATGTTATAATGTATATTAGAATGTTATAATGTATGTTTGAATGCTATAATGGATGTTAGAATGTTAGAATGTATGTTACAATTGAAGTTAGAATGTTAGAATGGATGTTTTAAAGTATATTAGAATGTTAGAATGGATGTTATAATGATATAATGGATGTTGTAATGTATATTAGAATGTTATAATGTATGTTAGAATGCATGTTAGAATGTATGTTAGAATGTTATTATGCATGTTAGAATGTATATTAGAATCTTAGAATGTATGTTATAATGTTATTATGGATGTTAGAATGTTATAATGGATGTTAGAATGTATATTAGAATGTTATAATGTATGTTAGAATGTTATAATGGATGTTAGAATGTATATTAGAATGTTATAATGTATATTAGAATGTTATAATGGATGTTAGAATGTATATTAGAATGTTAGAATGTATGTTAGAATGTTATTATGGATGTTAGAATGCCTATTAGAATGTTAAAATGTATGTTACAATGGTATAATGTTTGTTTATAATGTTATAATGGATGTTATAATGTATACTAGAATGTTATTATGTATATTAGAATGTTATAATGTATGTTAGAATGTTAGAATGGATATTAGAATGTATATTAGAATGTTGCACTGTATGTTAGAATGTTATATTGGATGTTATAATAAATATTATGTTAGAATGGATGTTAGAATGTTAGAATGGATGTTAGAATGTATATTAGAATGATATAATGTATGTTAGAATGCACGTTAGAAAGTATATTAAAATGTTATAATGGATGTTAGAATGTTATAATGGATGTTAGAATATTATAATGGATGTTATAATGTATATTAGAATATTAAAATTGATGTTAGAATGTTTATTAGATTGTTAGAATGGATGTTAGAATGTTATAGTGGATGTTAGAATGTATATTAGAATGTTAGAATGTATGGTAGAATGTTAGAATGTATGTTAGAATGTTATTATGGATGTTAGAATGTATGTTAGAATGTTATTATGTATGTTAGAATGTTTTAATGGATGTTAGAATGTGTTTTAGATTGTTATAATGTATGTTAGAATGTTATAATGGATGTTAGAATGTATATTAGAATGTGATAATGTATGTTACAATGTTATATTGTATGTTGGAATGTTATAATGGATGTTAGAATGTATATTAGAATGTTATAATGTATGTTAGAATGTTATAATGGATATTAAAATGTATATTAGAATGTTATAATTGTATGTAAGAATGTTATAATGGATGTTAGAATGTATATTAGAATGTTATAATGGATGTTAGAATATTATAATGGATGTTATAATATTATAAAGGATGTTAGAATGTATATTAGAATGTTAGAATGGATGTTATAATGTTATAATGGATGTTATAATGTATATTAGAATGTTATAATGTATGTTAGAATGCATGTTAGAATGTATATTAGAATGTTATAGTGTATTTTACAAGGTTATAATGGATGTTAGAATGTATATTAGAATATTATAATGGATGTTAGAATGTTATAATGGATGTTAGAATATTATAATGGATGTTATAATATATATTAGAATGTTAAAATGGATGTTAGAATGTTATTATGCATGTTAGAATGTATATTAGAATGTTATAATGTATGTTATAATGTTATTATGGATGTAAGAATGTTATAATGGATGTTAGAATGTATATTAGAATGTTATAATGTATGTTAGAATGTTATAATGGATGTTAGAATGTATATTAGAATGTTATAATGTATATTAGAATGTTATAATGGATGTTAGAATGTATATTAGAATGTTAGAATGTATGTTAGAATGTTATTATGAATGTTAAAAAGTATATTAGAATGTTAAAATGTATGTTACAATGTTATAATGTTTGTTAGAATGTTATAATGGATGTTATAATGTATACTAGAATGTTATTATGTAAGTTAGAATGTTATAATGTATGTTAGAATGTTAGAATGGATATTAGAATGTATATTAGAATGTTGCAATGTATGTTAGAATGTTATATTGGATGTTATAATAAATATTAGAATCTTATTATGTATGTTAGAATGTTTTAATGGATGTTAGAATGTGTTTTAGATTGTTATAATGTATGTTAGAATGTTATAATGGATGTTAGAATGTATATTAGAATGTTATAATGTATGTTACAATGTTATATTGTATGTTGGAATGTTATAATGGATGTTAGAATGTATATTAGAATGTTATAATGTATGTTAGAATGTTATAATGGATATTAAAATGTATATTAGAATGTTATAATTGTATGTAAGAATGTTATAATGGATGTTAGAATGTTATAATGAATGTTTTAATGTATATTAGAATGTTAGAATGGATGTTAGAATGTTATAATGCATGTTACAATGTATATTAGAATGTTATAATGGATGTTAGAATATTATAATGGATGTTATAATATTATAATGGATGTTATAATGTATATTAGAATGTTAAAATGGATGTTAGAATGTTATAATTGACTTTAGAATGTATATTAGAATGTTATAATGTATGTTAGAATGTTATAAAGGATGTTAGAATGTATATTAGAATGTTATAATGGATGTTATAATGTTATAATGGATGTTATAATGTATATTAGAATGTTATAATGTATGTTAGAATGCATGTTAGAATGTATATTAGAATGTTATAGTGTATTTTACAAGGTTATAATGGATGTTAGAATGTATATTAGAATATTATAATGGATGTTAGAATGTTATAATGGATGTTAGAATATTATAATGGATGTTATAATATATATTAGAATGTTAAAATGGATGTTAGAATGTTATTATGCATGTTAGAATGTATATTAGAATGTTATAATGTATGTTATAATGTTATTATGGATGTAAGAATGTTATAATGGATGTTAGAATGTATATTAGAATGTTATAATGTATGTTAGAATGTTATAATGGATGTTAGAATGTATATTAGAATGTTATAATGTATATTAGAATGTTATAATGGATGTTAGAATGTATATTAGAATTTTAGAATGTATGTTAGAATGTTATTATGGATGTTAAAAAGTATATTAGAATGTTAAAATGTATGTTACAATGTTATAATGTTTGTTAGAATGATATAATGGATGTTATAATGTATACTAGAATGTTATTATGTAAGTTAGAATGTTATAATGTATGTTAGAATGTTAGAATGGATATTAGAATGTATATTAGAATGTTGCAATGTATGTTAGAATGTTATATTGGATGTTATAATAAATATTAGAATGTTAGAATGGATGTTAGAATGTTATAATGGATGTTAGAATGTATATTAGAATGTTATAATGTATGTTAGAATGCATGTTAGAATGTATATTAGAATGTTATAATGGATGTTAGAATGTTATAATGGATGTTAGAATATTATAATGGATGTTATAATGTATATTAGAATATTAAAATGGATGTTAGAATGTTATAATTGATGTTAGAATGTTTATTAGAATGTTAGTATGGATGTTAGAATGTTATAGTGGATGTTAGAATGTATATTAGAATGTTAGAATGTATGGTAGAATGTTAGAATGTATGTTAGAATGTTATTATGGATGTTAGAATGTATGTTAGAATGTTATTATGTATGTTAGAATGTTATAATGGATGTTAGAATGTATTTTAGATTGTTTTAAGGTATGTTGGAATGTTATAATGGATGTTAGAATGTATATTAGAATGTTATAATGTATGTTACAATGTTATATTGTATGTTAGAATGTTATAATGGATGTTAGAATGTATATTAGAATGTTAGAATGTATGTTAGAATGTTATTATGGATGTTAAAAAGTATATTAGAATGTTAAAATGTATGTTACAATGTTAGAATGTTTGTTAGAATGTTATAATGGATGTTATAATGTATACTAGAATGTTATTATGTAAGTTAGAATGTTATAATGTATGTTAGAATGTTAGAATGGATATTAGAATGTATATTAGAATGTTGCAATGTATGTTAGAATGTTATATTGGATGTTATAATAAATATTAGAATGTTAGAATGGATGTTAGAATGTTATAATGGAAGTTAGAATGTATATTAGAATGTTATAATGTATGTTAGAATGCATGTTAGAATGTATATTAGAATGTTATAATGGATGTTAGAATGTTATAATGGATGTTAGAATATTATAATGGATGTTATAATGTATATTAGAATATTAAAATGGATGTTAGAATGTTATAATTGATGTTAGAATGTTTATTAGAATGTTAGTATGGATGTTAGAATGTTATAGTGGATGTTAGAATGTATATTAGAATGTTAGAATGTATGGTAGAATGTTAGAATGTATGTTAGAATGTTATTATGGATGTTAGAATGTTATAATGGATGTTAGAATGTATTTTAGATTGTTTTAAGGTATGTTAGAATGTTATAATGGATGTTAGAATGTATATTAGAATGTTAGAATGCATGTTAGAATGTATATTAGAATTGTAGAATGTATGTTAGAATGATAGAATGTATGTTAGAATGTTATAATGGATTTTAGAATGTATATTAGAATGTTAGAATGTATATTAGAATGTTATAATGTATGTTAGAATGTTAGAATAAATGTTAGAATGTTATAATGATTGTTATAATGTATATTAGATTGTTATAATGTATGTTAGAATGCATGTTAGAATGTATATTAGAATGTTATAATGTATGATAGAATGTTATAATGGATGTTAGAATGTTATAATGGATGTTAGAATATTATAATGGATGTTATAATGTATATTAGAATTTTAAAATGGATGTTAGAATGTTATAATTGATGTTAGAATGTATATTAGAATGATAGAATGTATGTTAGAATGATATAATGGATGTTAGAATGTATATTAGAATATTAGAATGTATGTTAGAATGTTATTATGGATGTTAGAATGTTATAATGGATGTTAGAATGTATATTAGAATGTTATAATGGATGTTAGAATGTATATTAGATTGTTATAATGTATGTTATATTGTTATAATGGATGTTAGAATGTATGTTAGAATGTTATAATGTATGTTAGAATGTTATAATGGAAGTTAGAAAGTTATAATGGATGTTAGAATGTATATTTAAAAGATAGAATGTATATTAAAATGATATTATGGATGTTAGAATGTTATAATGGATGTTAGACTGTATATTAGAAAGTTATAATGTATGTTAGAATGTTATAATGGATGTTAGAGTATATTTTAGATTGTTATAATGTATGTTAGAATGTTATAATGTATGTTAGAATGTTATAATGGATGTTAGAATGTATATTAGATTGTTATAATGTATGGTATATGTTATAATGGATGTTAGAATGTATATTAGAAAGTTATAATGTATGTTAGAATGTTAAAATGGATATTAGAATGTATATTAGAAAGTTTTAATGTATGTTAGAATGTTATAATGGATCTTATAATGTATATTAGATTGTTATAATGTATGTTAGAATGTTATAATGTATGTTAGAATGTTATAATCGATAGTATAATGTATGTTAGAATTTTGTAATGTATGTTACAAAGTTATAATGGATGTTATAATGTATATTAGAATGTTAGTATGGATGTTAGAATGTTATAATGGATGTTATAATGTATTTTAGAATGTTATAATGTATGTTAGAATGCATGTTAGAATGTATATTAGAATACTTAGAAGGTATGTTAGAATGTTAGAATGTATGTTAGAATGTTATAATGGATGTTATAATGTATATTAGAATGTTAGAATGGATGTTAGAATGCATGTTATAATGTATATTAGAATGTTATAATGTATGATAGAATGTTATAATGGATGTTAGAATGTTATAATGGATGTTAGAATATTTTAATGGATGTTATAATGTATATTAGAATGTTAAAATGGATGTTAGAATGTTATAATTGATGTTAGAATGTATATTAGAATGATAGAATGTATGTTAGAATGATATAATGGATGTTAGAATATATATTAGAAAGTTTGAATGTATTTTAGTATGTTATAGTGGATGTTAGAATGTATATAAGAATATTAGAATGTATGTTAGAATGTTATTATGGATGTTAGAATGTTATAATGGATGTTAGAATGTATATTAGAAAATTATAATGGATGTTAGAATGTATATTAGACTGTTATAATGAATGTTATAATGTTATAATGGATGTTAGAATGTATATTAGATTGTTATAATGTATGTTAGAATGTTATAATGTATGTTAGAATGTTACAATGAAAGTTAGAATGTTATAATGGATGTTAGAATGTATATTAAAATGATAGAATGTATGTTAAAATGTTATTATGGATGTTAGAATGTTATAATGGATGTTAGAATGTATATTAGAAAGTTATAATGTATGTTAGAATGTTATAATGGATGTTAGAGTATATTGTAGATTGTTATAATGTATGTTAGAATGTGATAATGGATTTTAGAATGTATATTAGAATGTTAGAATGTATGTTAGAATGTTATAATGGATGTTAGAATGTATATTAGAATGTTAGAATGTATGTTACAATGTTATAATGTATGTTAGAATGTTATAATGGATGTTAGAATATATACTAGAATGTTATAATGTATGTTAGAATGTATATTAGAATGTTACAATTGAAGTTAGAATGTTAGAATGGATGTTTTAATGTATATTAGAATGTTAGAATGGATGTTATAATGTTATAATGGATGTTGTAATGTATATTAGAATGTTATAATGTATGTTAGAATGCATGTTAGAATGTATGTTAGAACGTTATTATGCATGTTAGAATGTATATTAGAATCTTAGAATGTATGTTATAATGTTATTATGGATGTTAGAATGTTATAATGGATGTTAGAATGTATATTAGAATGTTATAATGTATGTTAGAATGTTATAATGGATGTTAGAATGTATATTAGAATGTTATAATGTATATTAGAATGTTATAATGGATGTTAGAATGTATATTAGAATGTTAGAATGTATGTTAGAATGTTATTATGGATGTTAGAATGCCTATTAGAATGTTAAAATGTATGTTACAATGGTATAATGTTTGTTTATAATGTTATAATGGATGTTATAATGTATACTAGAATGTTATTATGTATGTTATAATGTTATAATGTATGTTAGAATGGATATTAGAATGTATATTAGAATGTTGCAATGCATGTTAGAATGTTATATTGGATGTTATAATAAATATTAGAATGTTAGAATGGATGTTAGAATGTTAGAATGGATGTTAGAATGTATATTAGAGTGATATAATGTATGTTAGAATGCATGTTAGAAAGTATATTAGAATGTTATAATGGATGTTAGAATGTTATAATGGATGTTAGAATATTATAATGGATGTTATAATGTATATTAGAATATTAAAATGGATGTTAGAATGTTTATTAGAATGTTAGAATGGATGTTAGAATGTTATAGTGGATGTTAGAATGTATATTAGAATTTTAGAATGTATGGTAGAATGTTAGAATGTATGTTAGAATGTTATTATGGATGTTAGAATGTATGTTAGAATGTTATTATGTATGTTAGAATGTTTTAATGGATGTTAGAATGTGTTTTAGATTGTTATAATGTATGTTAGAATGTTATAATGGATGTTAGAATGTATATTAGAATGTTATAATGTATGTTACAATGTTATATTGTATGTTGGAATGTTATAATGGATGTTAGAATGTATATTAGAATGTTATAATGTATGTTAGAATGTTATAATGGATATTAAAATGTATATTAGAATGTTATAATTGTATGTAAGAATGTTATAATGGATGTTAGAATGTTATAATGAATGTTTTAATGTATATTAGAATGTTAGAATGGATGTTAGAATGTTATAATGCATGTTAGAATGTATATTAGAATGTTATAATGTATGTTAGAATGTTAGAATGGATGTTAGAATATTATAATGGATGTTATAATATTATAATGGATGTTATAATGTATATTAGAATGTTAAAATGGATGTTAGAATGTTATAATTGACTTTAGAATGTATATTAGAATGTTATAATGTATGTTATAATGTTATAAAGGATGTTAGAATGTATATTAGAATGTTAGAATGGATGTTATAATGTTATAATGGATGTTATAATGTATATTAGAATGTTATAATGTATGTTAGAATGCATGTTAGAATGTATATTAGAATGTTATAGTGTATTTTACAAGGTTATAATGGATGTTAGAATGTATATTAGAATATTATAATGGATGTTAGAATGTTATAATGGATGTTAGAATATTATAATGGATGTTATAATATATATTAGAATGTTAAAATGGATGTTAGAATGTTATTATGCATGTTAGAATGTATATTAGAATGTTATAATGTATGTTATAATGTTTTTATGGATGTAAGAATGTTATAATGGATGTTAGAATGTATATTAGAATGTTATAATGTATGTTAGAATGTTATAATGGATGTTAGAATGTATATTAGAATGTTATAATGTATATTAGAATGTTATAATGGATGTTAGAATGTATATTAGAATGTTAGAATGTATGTTAGAATGTTATTATGGATGTTAAAAAGTATATTAGAATGTTAAAATGTATGTTACAATGTTATAATGTTTGTTAGAATGTTATAATGGATGTTATAATGTATTCTAGAATGTTATAATGGATGTTAGAATGTTATAATGTATGTTAGAATGTTAGAATGGATATTAGAATGTATATTAGAATGTTGCAATGTATATTAGAATGTTATATTGGATGTTATAATAAATATTAGAATGTTATTATGTATGTTAGAATGTTTTAATGGATGTTAGAATGTGTTTTAGATTGTTATAATGTATGTTAGAATGTTATAATGGATGTTAGAATGTATATTAGAATGTTATAATGTATGTTACAATGTTATATTGTATGTTAGAATGTTATAATGGATGTTAGAATGTATATTAGAATGTTGTAATGTATGTTAGAATGTTATAATGGATATTAAAATGTATATTAGAATGTTATAATTGTATGTAAGAATGTTATAATGGATGTTAGAATGTTATAATGAATGTTTTAATGTATATTAGAATGTTAGAATGGATGTTAGAATGTTATAATGCATGTTAGAATGTATATTAGAATGTTATAATGGATGTTAGAATATTATAATGGATGTTATAATATTATAATGGATGTTATAATGTATATTAGAATGTTAAAATGTATGTTAGAATGTTATAATTGACTTTAGAATGTATATTAGAATGTTATAATGCATGTTAGAATGTATATTAGAATGTTATAATGTATGTTAGAATGTTAGAATGGATGTTAGAATATTATAATGGATGTTATAATATTATAATGGATGTTATAATGTATATTAGAATGTTAAAATGGATGTTAGAATGTTATAATTGACTTTAGAATGTATATTAGAATGTTATAATGTATGTTAGAATGTTATAAAGGATGTTAGAATGTATATTAGAATGTTAGAATGGATGTTATAATGTTATAATGGATGTTATAATGTATATTAGAATGTTATAATGTATGTTAGAATGCATGTTAGAATGTATATTAGAATGTTATAGTGTATTTTACAAGGTTATAATGGATGTTAGAATGTATATTAGAATATTATAATGGATGTTAGAATGTTATAATGGATGTTAGAATATTATAATGGATGTTATAATATATATTAGAATGTTAAAATGGATGTTAGAATGTTACTATGCATGTTAGAATGTATATTAGAATGTTATAATGTATGTTATAATGTTTTTATGGATGTAAGAATGTTATAATGGATGTTAGAATGTATATTAGAATGTTATAATGTATGTTAGAATGTTATAATGGATGTTAGAATGTATATTAGAATGTTATAATGTATATTAGAATGTTATAATGGATGTTAGAATGTATACTAGAATGTTAGAATGTATGTTAGAATGTTATTATGGATGTTAAAAAGTATATTAGAATGTTAAAATGTATGTTACAATGTTATAATGTTTGTTAGAATGTTATAATGGATGTTATAATGTATTCTAGAATGTTATAATGGATGTTAGAATGTTATAATGTATGTTAGAATGTTAGAATGGATATTAGAATGTATATTAGAATGTTGCAATGTATATTAGAATGTTATATTGGATGTTATAATAAATATTAGAATGTTATTATGTATGTTAGAATGTTTTAATGGATGTTAGAATGTGTTTTAGATTGTTATAATGTATGTTAGAATGTTATAATGGATGTTAGAATGTATATTAGAATGTTATAATGTATGCTACAATGTTATATTGTATGTTAGAATGTTATAATGGATGTTAGAATGTATATTAGAATGTTGTAATGTATGTTAGAATGTTATAATGGATATTAAAATGTATATTAGAATGTTATAATTGTATGTAAGAATGTTATAATGGATGTTAGAATGTTATAATGAATGTTTTAATGTATATTAGAATGTTAGAATGGATGTTAGAATGTTATAATGCATGTTAGAATGTATATTAGAATGTTATAATGGATGTTAGAATATTATAATGGATGTTATAATATTATAATGGATGTTATAATGTATATTAGAATGTTAAAATGTATGTTAGAATGTTATAATGGATGTTAGAATGTATATTAGAATGTTATAATGTATATTAGAATGTTATAATGGATGTTAGAATGTATATTAGAATGTTAGAATGGATGTTATAATGTTATTATGGATGTTAAAAAGTATATTAGAATGTTAAAATGTATGTTACAATGTTATAATGTTTGTTAGAATGTTATAATGGATGTTATAATGTATACTAGAATGTTATTATGTAAGTTAGAATGTTATAATGTATGTTAGAATGTTAGAATGGATATTAGAACGTATATTAGAATGTTGCAATGTATGTTAGAATGTTATATTGGATGTTATAATAAATATTAGAATGTTATAATGGATGTTAGAATGTATATTAGAATGTTATAATGTATGTTAGAATGCATGTTAGAATGTATATTAGAATGTTATAATGGATGTTAGAATGTTATAATGGATGTTAGAATATTATAATGGATGTTATAATGTATATTAGAATATTAAAATGGATGTTAGAATGTTATAATTGATGTTAGAATGTTTATTAGAATGTTAGTATGGATGTTAGAATGTTATAGTGGATGTTAGAATGTATATTAGAATGTTAGAATGTATGGTAGAATGTTAGAATGTAGGTTAGAATGTTATTATGGATGTTAGAATGTATGTTAGAATGTTATTATGTATGTTAGAATGTTATAATGGATGTTAGAATGTATTTTAGATTGTTTTAATGTATGTTAGAATGTTATAATGGATGTTAGAATGTATATTAGAATGTTATAATGTATGTTACAATGTTATATTGTATGTTAGAATGTTATAATGGATGTTAGAATGTATATTAGAATGTTATAATGTATGTTAGAATGTTATAATGGATATTAAAATGTATATTAGAATGTTATAATGTATGTTAGAATGTTATAATGGATGTTAGAATGTTATAATGAATGTTTTAATGTATATTAGAATGTTAGAATGGATGTTAGAATGTTATAATGCATGTTAGAATGTATATTAGAATGTTATAATGTATGTTAGAATGTTAGAATGGATGTTAGAATGTATATTAGAATGTTAAAATGGATGTTAGAATGCTATAATGGATGTTAGAATATTATAATGGATGTTATAATGTATATTAGAATGTTAAAATGGATGTTAGAATGTTATAATTTATTTTAGAATGTATATTAGAATGTTAGAATGTATGTTAGAATGTTATAATGGATGTTAGAATGTATATTCGAATGTTAGAATGGATGTTTTAATGTTATAATGGATGTTATAATGTATATTAGAATGTTATAATGTATGTTAGAATGCATGTTAGAATGTATATTAGAATGTTATAGTGTATTTTAGAAGGTTATAATGGATGTTAGAATGTATATTAGAATATTATAATGGATGTTAGAATGTTATAATGGATGTTAGAATATAATAATGGATGTTATAATATATATTAGAATGTTAAAATGGATGTTAGAATGTTATAATTGATGTTAGAATGTATATTAGAATGTTAGAATGGATGTTAGAATGTTATAATGGATGTTAGAATGTATATTAGAATGTTAGAATGTATGTTAGAATATTAGAAAGTATGTTAGAATGTTATAATGTTTTTTAGAATGTATATTAGAATGTTAGAATGTATATTGGAATGTTAGTATGGATGTTAGAATGTTATAATGGATGTTATAATGTATATTAGAATGATATAATTTATGTTAGAATGCATGTTAGAATGTATATTAGAATGTTAGAATGTATGTTAGAATGTTATAATGGATGTTATAATGTCTATAAGAATTTTATAATGTATATTAGAATGTTATAATGGATGTTAGAATGTTAGAATGGATGTTATAATGTATATTAGAATGTTATAATGTATGTTTGAATGCTATAATGGATGTTAGAATGTTAGAATGTATGTTACAATTGAAGTTAGAATGATAGAATGGATGTTTTAATGTATATTAGAATGTTAGAATGGATGTTATAATGTTATAATGGATGTTGTAATGTATATTAGAATGTTATAATGTATGTTAGAATGCATGTTAGAATGTATGTTAGAACGTTATTATGCATGTTAGAATGTATATTAGAATCTTAGAATGTATGTTATAATGTTATTATGGATGTTAGAATGTTAGAATGGATGTTATAATGTATATTAGAATGTTATAATGTATGTTTGAATGCTATAATGGATGTTAGAATGTTAGAATGTATGTTACAATTGAAGTTAGAATGATAGAATGGATGTTTTAATGTATATTAGAATGTTAGAATGGATGTTATAATGTTATAATGGATGTTGTAATGTATATTAGAATGTTATAATGTATGTTAGAATGCATGTTAGAATGTATGTTAGAACGTTATTATGCATGTTAGAATGTATATTAGAATCTTAGAATGTATGTTATAATGTTATTATGGATGTTAGAATGTTATAATAGATGTTAGAATGTATATCAGAATGTTATAATGTATGTTAGAATGTTATAATGGATGTTAGAATGTATATTAGAATTTTATAATGTATATTAGAATGTTATAATGGATGTTAGAATGTATATTAGAATGTTAGAATGTATGTTAGAATGTTATTATGGATGTTAGAATGCCTATTAGAATGTTAAAATGTATGTTACAATGGTATAATGTTTGTTTATAATGTTATAATGGATGTTATAATGTATACTAGAATGTTATTATGTATATTAGAATGTTATAATGTATGTTAGAATGTTAGAATGGATATTAGAATGTATATTAGAATGTTGCACTGTATGTTAGAATGTTATATTGGATGTTATAATAAATATTATAATGTTAGAATGGATGTTAGAATGTTAGAATGGATGTTAGAATGTATATTAGAATGATATAATGTATGTTAGAATGCACGTTAGAAAGTATATTAGAATGTTATAATGGATGTTAGAATGTTATAATGGATGTTAGAATATTATAATGGATGTTATAATGTATATTAGAATATTAAAATTGATGTTAGAATGTTTATTAGAATGTTAGAATGGATGTTAGAATGTTATAGTGGATGTTAGAATGTATATTAGAATGTTAGAATGTATGGTAGAATGTTAGAATGTATGTTAGAATGTTATTATGGATGTTAGAATGTATGTTAGAATGTTATTATGTATGTTAGAATGTATTAATGGATGTTAGAATGTGTTTTAGATTGTTATAATGTATGTTAGAATGTTATAATGGATGTTAGAATGTATATTAGAATGTGATAATGTATGTTACAATGTTATATTGTATGTTGGAATGTTATAATGGATGTTAGAATGTATATTAGAATGTTATAATGTATGTTAGAATGTTATAATGGATATTAAAATGTATATTAGAATGTTATAATTGTATGTAAGAATGTTATAATGGATGTTAGAATGTATATTAGAATGTTATAATGGATGTTAGAATATTATAATGGATGTTATAATATTATAAAGGATGTTAGAATGTATATTAGAATGTTAGAATGGATGTTATAATGTTATAATGGATGTTATAATGTATATTAGAATGTTATAATGTATGTTAGAATGCATGTTAGAATGTATATTAGAATGTTATAGTGTATTTTACAAGGTTATAATGGATGTTAGAATGTATATTAGAATATTATAATGGATGTTAGAATGTTATAATGGATGTTAGAATATTATAATGGATGTTATAATATATATTAGAATGTTAAAATGGATGTTAGAATGTTATTATGCATGTTAGAATGTATATTAGAATGTTATAATGTATGTTATAATGTTATTATGGATGTAAGAATGTTATAATGGATGTTAGAATGTATATTAGAATGTTATAATGTATGTTAGAATGTTATAATGGATGTTAGAATGTATATTAGAATGGTATAATGTATATTAGAATCTTATAATGGATGTTAGAATGTATATTAGAATGTTAGAATGTATGTTAGAATGTTATTATGGATGTTAAAAAGTATATTAGAATGTTAAAATGTATGTTACAATGTTATAATGTTTGTTAGAATGTTATAATGGATGTTATAATGTATACTAGAATGTTATTATGTAAGTTAGAATGTTATAATGTATGTTAGAATGTTAGAATGGATATTAGAATGTATATTAGAATGTTGCAATGTATGTTAGAATGTTATATTGGATGTTATAATAAATATTAGAATCTTATTATGTATGTTAGAATGTTTTAATGGATGTTAGAATGTGTTTTAGATTGTTATAATGTATGTTAGAATGTTATAATGGATGTTAGAATGTATATTAGAATGTTATAATGTATGTTACAATGTTATATTGTATGTTGTAATGTTATAATGGATGTTAGAATGTATATTAGAATGTTATAATGTATGTTAGAATGTTATAATGGATATTAAAATGTATATTAGAATGTTATAATTGTATGTAAGAATGTTATAATGGATGTTAGAATGTTATAATGAATGTTTTAATGTATATTAGAATGTTAGAATGGATGTTAGAATGTTATAATGCATGTTACAATGTATATTAGAATGTTATAATGGATGTTAGAATATTATAATGGATGTTATAATATTATAATGGATGTTATAATGTATATTAGAATGTTAAAATGGATGTTAGAATGTTATAATTGACTTTAGAATGTATATTAGAATGTTATAATGTATGTTAGAATGTTATAAAGGATGTTAGAATGTATATTAGAATGTTATAATGGATGTTATAATGTTATAATGGATGTTATAATGTATATTAGAATGTTATAATGTATGTTAGAATGCATGTTAGAATGTATATTAGAATGTTATAGTGTATTTTACAAGGTTATAATGGATGTTAGAATGTATATTAGAATATTATAATGGATGTTAGAATGTTATAATGGATGTTAGAATATTATAATGGATGTTATAATATATATTAGAATGTTAAAATGGATGTTAGAATGTTATTATGCATGTTAGAATGTATATTAGAATGTTATAATGTATGTTATAATGTTATTATGGATGTAAGAATGTTATAATGGATGTTAGAATGTATATTAGAATGTTATAATGTATGTTAGAATGTTATAATGGATGTTAGAATGTATATTAGAATGTTATAATGTATATTAGAATGTTATAATGGATGTTAGAATGTATATTAGAATGTTAGAATGTATGTTAGAATGTTATTATGGATGTTAAAAAGTATATTAGAATGTTAAAATGTATGTTACAATGTTATAATGTTTGTTAGAATGATATAATGGATGTTATAATGTATACTAGAATGTTATTATGTAAGTTAGAATGTTATAATGTATGTTAGAATGTTAGAATGGATATTAGAATGTATATTAGAATGTTGCAATGTATGTTAGAATGTTATATTGGATGTTATAATAAATATTAGAATGTTAGAATGGATGTTAGAATGTTATAATGGATGTTAGAATGTATATTAGAATGTTATAATGTATGTTAGAATGCATGTTAGAATGTATATTAGAATGTTATAATGGATGTTAGAATGTTATAATGGATGTTAGAATATTATAATGGATGTTATAATGTATATTAGAATATTAAAATGGATGTTAGAATGTTATAATTGATGTTAGAATGTTTATTAGAATGTTAGTATGGATGTTAGAATGTTATAATGGATGTTAGAATGTATATTAGAATGTTAGAATGTATGTTAGAATGTTATTATGGATGTTAGAATGCCTATTAGAATGTTAAAATGTATGTTACAATGGTATAATGTTTGTTTATAATGTTATAATGGATGTTATAATGTATACTAGAATGTTATTATGTATGTTATAATGTTATAATGTATGTTAGAATGGATATTAGAATGTATATTAGAATGTTGCAATGCATGTTAGAATGTTATATTGGATGTTATAATAAATATTAGAATGTTAGAATGGATGTTAGAATGTTAGAATGGATGTTAGAATGTATATTAGAGTGATATAATGTATGTTAGAATGCATGTTAGAAAGTATATTAGAATGTTATAATGGATGTTAGAATGTTATAATGGAAGTTAGAATGTATATTAGAATGTTATAATGTATGTTAGAATGCATGTTAGAATGTATATTAGAATGTTATAATGGATGTTAGAATGTTATAATGGATGTTATAATATATATTAGAATATTAAAATGGATGTTAGAATGTTATAATTGATGTTAGAATGTTTATTAGAATGTTAGTATGGATGTTAGAATGTTATAGTGGATGTTAGAATGTATATTAGAATGTTAGAATGTATGGTAGAATGTTAGAATGTATGTTAGAATGTTATTATGGATGTTAGAATGTTATAATGGATGTTAGAATGTATTTTAGATTGTTTTAAGGTATGTTAGAATGTTATAATGGATGTTAGAATGTATATTAGAATGTTAGAATGTATGTTAGAATATTAGAAAGTATGTTAGAATGTTAAAATGTTTTTTAGAATGTATATTAGAATGTTAGAATGCATGTTAGAATGTATATTAGAATTGTAGAATGTATGTTAGAATGATAGAATGTATGTTAGAATGTTATAATGGATGTTAGAATGTATATTAGAATGTTAGAATGTATATTAGAATGTTATAATGTATGTTAGAATGTTAGAATAAATGTTAGAATGTTATAATGATTGTTATAATGTATATTAGATTGTTATAATGTATGTTAGAATGCATGTTAGAATGTATATTAGAATGTTATAATGTATGATAGAATGTTATAATGGATGTTAGAATGTTATAATGGATGTTAGAATATTATAATGGATGTTATAATGTATATTAGAATTTTAAAATTGATGTCAGAATGTTATAATTGATGTTAGAATGTATATTAGAATGATAGAATGTATGTTAGAATGATATAATGGATGTTAGAATGTATATTAGAATATTAGAATGTATGTTAGAATGTTATTATGGATGTTAGAATGTTATAATGGATGTTAGAATGTATATTAGAATGTTATAATGGATGTTAGAATGTATATTAGATTGTTATAATGTATGTTATAATGTTATAATGGATGTTAGAATGTATGTTAGAATGTTATAATGTATGTTAGAATGTTATAATGGAAGTTAGAAAGTTATAATGGATGTTAGAATGTATATTTAAAAGATAGAATGTATATTAAAATGATATTATGAATGTTAGAATGTTATAATGGATGTTAGACTGTATATTAGAAAGTTATAATGTATGTTAGAATGTTATAATGGATGTTAGAGTATATTTTAGATTGTTATAATGTATGTTAGAATGTTATAATGTATGTTAGAATGTTATAATGGATGTTAGAATGTATATTAGATTGTTATAATGTATGGTATATGTTATAATGGATGTTAGAATGTATATTAGAAAGTTATAATGTATGTTAGAATGTTATAATGGATCTTATAATGTATATTAGATTGTTATAATGTATGTTAGAATGTTATAATGTATGTTAGAATGTTATAATCGATAGTATAATGTATGTTAGAATTTTGTAATGTATGTTACAAAGTTATAATGGATGTTATAATGTATATTAGAATGTTAGTATGGATGTTAGAATGTTATAATGGATGTTATAATGTATTTTAGAATGTTATAATGTATGTTAGAATGCATGTTAGAATGTATATTAGAATACTTAGAAGGTATGTTAGAATGTTAGAATGTATGTTAGAATGTTATAATGGATGTTATAATGTATATTAGAATGTTAGAATGGATGTTAGAATGCATGTTATAATGTATATTAGAATGTTATAATGTATGATAGAATGTTATAATGGATGTTAGAATGTTATAATGGATGTTAGAATATTTTAATGGATGTTATAATGTATATTAGAATGTTAAAATGGATGTTAGAATGTTATAATTGATGTTAGAATGTATATTAGAATGATAGAATGTATGTTAGAATGATATAATGGATGTTAGAATATATATTAGAAAGTTTGAATGTATTTTAGAATGTTATAGTGGATGTTAGAATGAATATTAGAATATTAGAATGTATGTTAGAATGTTATTATGGATGTTAGAATGTTATAATGGATGTTAGAATGTATATTAGAAAATTATAATGGATGTTAGAATGTATATTAGACTGTTATAATGAATGTTATAATGTTATAATGGATGTTAGAATGTATATTAGATTGTTATAATGTATATTAGATTGTTATAATGTATGTTAGAATGTTATAATGTATGTTAGAATGTTACAATGAAAGTTAGAATGTTATAATGGATGTTAGAATGTATATTAAAATGATAGAATGTATGTTAAAATGTTATTATGGATGTTAGAATGTTATAATGGATGTTAGAATGTATATTAGAAAGTTATAATGTATGTTAGAATGTTATAATGGATGTTAGAGTATATTTTAGATTGTTATAATGTATGTTAGAATGTGATAATGGATGTTAGAATGTATATTAGAATGTTAGAATGTATGTAGAATGTTATAATGGATGTTAGAATGTATATTAGAATGTTAGAATGTATGTTACAATGTTATAATGTATGTTAGAATTTTATAATGGATGTTAGAATATATACTAGAATGTTATAATGTATGTTAGAATGTATATTAGAATGTTACAATTGAAGTTAGAATGTTAGAATGGATGTTTTAATGTATATTAGAATGTTAGAATGGATGTTATAATGTTATAATGGATGTTGTAATGTATATTAGAATGTTATAATGTATGTTAGAATGCATGTTAGAATGTATGTTAGAACGTTATTATGCATGTTAGAATGTATATTAGAATCTTAGAATGTATGTTATAATGTTATTATGGATGTTAGAATGTTATAATGGATGTTAGAATGTATATTAGAATGTTATAATGTATGTTAGAATGTTATAATGGATGTTAGAATGTATATTAGAATGTTATAATGTATATTAGAATGTTATAATGGATGTTAGAATGTATATTAGAATGTTAGAATGTATGTTAGAATGTTATTATGGATGTTAGAATGCCTATTAGAATGTTAAAATGTATGTTACAATGGTATAATGTTTGTTTATAATGTTATAATGGATGTTATAATGTATACTAGAATGTTATTATGTATGTTATAATGTTATAATGTATGTTAGAATGGATATTAGAATGTATATTAGAATGTTGCAATGCATGTTAGAATGTTATATTGGATGTTATAATAAATATTAGAATGTTAGAATGGATGTTAGAATGTTAGAATGGATGTTAGAATGTATATTAGAGTGATATAATGTATGTTAGAATGCATGTTAGAAAGTATATTAGAATGTTATAATGGATGTTAGAATGTTATAATGGATGTTAGAATATTATAATGGATGTTATAATGTATATTAGAATATTAAAATGGATGTTAGAATGTTTATTAGAATGTTAGAATGGATGTTAGAATGTTATAGTGGATGTTAGAATGTATATTAGAATTTTAGAATGTATGGTAGAATGTTAGAATGTATGTTAGAATGTTATTATGGATGTAAGAATGTATGTTAGAATGTTATTATGTATGTTAGAATGTTTTAATGGATGTTAGAATGTGTTTTAGATTGTTATAATGTATGTTAGAATGTTATAATGGATGTTAGAATGTATATTAGAATGTTATAATGTATGTTACAATGTTATATTGTATGTTGGAATGTTATAATGGATGTTAGAATGTATATTAGAATGTTATAATGTATGTTAGAATGTTATAATGGATATTAAAATGTATATTAGAATGTTATAATTGTATGTAAGAATGTTATAATGGATGTTAGAATGTTATAATGAATGTTTTAATGTATATTAGAATGTTAGAATGGATGTTAGAATGTTATAATGCATGTTAGAATGTATATTAGAATGTTATAATGTATGTTAGAATGTTAGAATGGATGTTAGAATATTATAATGGATGTTATAATATTATAATGGATGTTATAATGTATATTAGAATGTTAAAATGGATGTTAGAATGTTATAATTGACTTTAGAATGTATATTAGAATGTTATAATGTATGTTAGAATGTTATAAAGGATGTTAGAATGTATATTAGAATGTTAGAATGGATGTTATAATGTTATAATGGATGTTATAATGTATATTAGAATGTTATAATGTATGTTAGAATGCATGTTAGAATGTATATTAGAATGTTATAGTGTATTTTACAAGGTTATAATGGATGTTAGAATGTATATTAGAATATTATAATGGATGTTAGAATGTTATAATGGATGTTAGAATATTATAATGGATGTTATAATATATATTAGAATGTTAAAATGGATGTTAGAATGTTATTATGCATGTTAGAATGTATATTAGAATGTTATAATGTATGTTATAATGTTATTATGGATGTAAGAATGTTATAATGGATGTTAGAATGTATATTAGAATGTTATAATGTATGTTAGAATGTTATAATGGATGTTAGAATGTATATTAGAATGTTACAATGTATATTAGAATGTTATAATGGATGTTAGAATGTATATTAGAATGTTAGAATGTATGTTAGAATGTTATTATGGATGTTAAAAAGTATATTAGAATGTTAAAATGTATGTTACAATGTTATAATGTTTGTTAGAATGTTATAATGGATGTTATAATGTATACTAGAATGTTATTATGTAAGTTAGAATGTTATAATGTATGTTAGAATGTTAGAATGGATATTAGAATGTATATTAGAATGTTGTAATGTATGTTAGAATGTTATATTGGATGTTATAATAAATATTAGAATGTTATTATGTATGTTAGAATGTTTTAATGGATGTTAGAATGTGTTTTAGATTGTTATAATGTATGTTAGAATGTTATAATGGATGTTAGAATGTATATTAGAATGTTATAATGTATGTTACAATGTTATATTGTATGTTGGAATGTTATAATGGATGTTAGAATGTATATTAGAATGTTGTAATGTATGTTAGAATGTTATAATGGATATTAAAATGTATATTAGAATGTTATAATTGTATGTAAGAATGTTATAATGGATGTTAGAATGTTATAATGAATGTTTTAATGTATATTAGAATGTTAGAATGGATGTTAGAATGTTATAATGCATGTTAGAATGTATATTAGAATGTTATAATGGATGTTAGAATATTATAATGGATGTTATAATATTATAATGGATGTTATAATGTATATTAGAATGTTAAAATGGATGTTAGAATGTTATAATTGACTTTAGAATGTATATTAGAATGTTATAATGTATGTTAGAATGTTATAAAGGATGTTAGAATGTATATTAGAATGTTAGAATGGATGTTATAATGTTATAATGGATGTTATAATGTATATTAGAATGTTATAATGTATGTTAGAATGCATGTTAGAATGTATATTATAATGTTATAGTGTATTTTACAAGGTTATAATGGATGTTAGAATGTATATTAGAATATTATAATGGATGTTAGAATGTTATAATGGATGTTAGAATATTATAATGGATGTTATAATATATATTAGAATGTTAAAATGGATGTTAGAATGTTATTATGCATGTTAGAATGTATATTAGAATGTTATAATGTATGTTATAATTTAATTATGGATGTAAGAATGTTATAATGGATGTTAGAATGTATATTAGAATGTTATAATGTATGTTAGAATGTTATAATGGATGTTAGAATGTATATTAGAATGTTATAATGTATATTAGAATGTTATAATGGATGTTAGAATGTATATTAGAATGTTAGAATGTATGTTAGAATGTTATTATGGATGTTAAAAAGTATATTAGAATGTTAAAATGTATGTTACAATGTTATAATGTTTGTTAGAATGTTATAATGGATGTTATAATGTATACTAGAATGTTATTATGTAAGTTAGAATGTTATAATGTATGTTAGAATGTTAGAATGGATATTAGAATGTATATTAGAATGTTGCAATGTATGTTAGAATGTTATATTGGATGTTATAATAAATATTAGAATGTTAGAATGGATGTTAGAATGTTATAATGGATGTTAGAATGTATATTAGAATGTTATAATGTATGTTAGAATGCATGTTAGAATGTATATTAGAATGTTATAATGGATGTTAGAATGTTATAATGGATGTTAGAATATTATAATGGATGTTATAATGTACATTAGAATATTAAAATGGATGTTAGAATGTTATAATTGATGTTAGAATGTTTATTAGAATGTTAGTATGGATGTTAGAATGTTATAGTGGATGTTAGAATGTATATTAGAATGTTAGAATGTATGGTAGAATGTTAGAATGTATGTTAGAATGTTATTATGGATGTTATAATGTATGTTAGAATGTTATTATGTATGTTAGAATGTTATAATGGATGTTAGAATGTATTTTAGATTGTTTTAATGTATGTAAGAATGTTATAATGGATGTTAGAATGTATATTAGAATGTTATAATGTATGTTACAATGTTATATTGTATGTTAGAATGTTATAATGGATGTTAGAATGTATATTAGAATGTTATAATGTATGTTAGAATGTTATAATGGATATTAAAATGTATATTAGAATGTTATAATGTATGTTAGAATGTTATAATGGATGTTAGAATGTTACAATGAAAGTTAGAATGTTATAATGGATGTTAGAATGTATATTAAAATGATAGAATGTATGTTAAAATGTTATTATGGATGTTAGAATGTTATAATGGATGTTAGAATGTATATTAGAAAGTTATAATGTATGTTAGAATGTTATAATGGATGTTAGAGTATATTTTAGATTGTTATAATGTATGTTAGAATGTGATAATGGATGTTAGAATGTATATTAGAATGTTAGAATGTATGTTAGAATGTTATAATGGATGTTAGAATGTATATTAGAATGTTAGAATGTATGTTACAATGTTATAATGTATGTTACAATGTTATAATGGATGTTATAATATATACTAGAATGTTATAATGTATGTTAGAATGTATATTAGAATGTTATAATTGAAGTTAGAATGTTAGAATGGATGTTTTAATGTATATTAGAATGTTAGAATGGATGTTATAATGTTATAATGGATGTTGTAATGTATATTAGAATGTTATAATGTATGTTTGAATGCATGTTAGAATGTATGTTAGAACATTATTATGCATGTTAGAATGTATATTAGAATCTTAGAATGTATGTTATAATGTTATTATGGATGTTAGAATGTTATAATGGATGTTAGAATGTATATTAGAATGTTATAATGTATGTTAGAATGTTAGAATGGATGTTAGAATGTATATTAGAATTTTATAATGTATATTAGAATGTTATAATGGATGTTAGAATGTATATTAGAATGTTAGAATGTATGTTAGAATGTTATTATGGATGTTAGAATGCCTATTAGAATGTTAAAATGTATGTTACAATGGTATAATGTTTGTTTATAATGTTATAATGGATGTTATAATGTATACTAGAATGTTATTATGTATGTTATAATGTTATAATGTATGTTAGAATGTTAGAATGGATATTAGAATGTATATTACAATGTTGCAATGTATGTTAGAATGTTATATTGGATGTTATAATAAATATTAGAATGTTAGAATGGATGTTAGAATGTTATAATGGATGTTAGAATGTATATTAGAATGATATAATGTATGTTAGAATGCATGTTAGAAAGTATATTAGAATGTTATAATGGATGTTAGAATGTTATAATGGATGTTAGAATATTATAATGGATGTTATAATGTATAATAGAATATTAAAATGGATGTTAGAATGTTTATTAGAATGTTAGAATGGATGTTAGAATGTTATAGTGGATGTTAGAATGTATATTAGAATGTTAGAATGTATGGTAGAATGTTAGAATGTATGTTAGAATGTTATTATGGATGTTAGAATGTATGTTAGAATGTTATTATGTATGTTAGAATGTTTTAATGGATGTTAGAATGTGTTTTAGATTGTTATAATGTATGTTAGAATGTTATAATGGATGTTAAAATGTATATTAGAATGTTATAATGTATGTTACAATGTTATATTGTATGTTGGAATGTTATAATGGATGTTAGAATGTATATTAGAATGTTATAATGTATGTTAGAATGTTATAATGGATATTAAAATGTATATTAGAATGTTATAATTGTATGTAAGAATGTTATAATGGATGTTAGAATGTTATAATGAATGTTTTAATGTATATTAGAATGTTAGAATGGATGTTAGAATGTTATAATGCATGTTAGAATGGATATTAGAATGTTATAATGTATGTTAGAATGTTATAATGGATGTTAGAATATTATAATGGATGTTATAATATTATAATGGATGTTATAATGTATATTAGAATGTTAAAATGGATGTTAGAATGTTATAATTGACTTTAGAATGTATATTAGAATGTTATAATGTATGTTAGAATGTTATAAAGGATGTTAGAATGTATATTAGAATGTTAGAATGGATGTTATAATGTTATAATGGATGTTATAATGTATATTAGAATGTTATAATGTATGTTAGAATGCATGTTAGAATGTATATTAGAATGTTATAGTGTATTTTACAAGAATGTAATGGATGTTAGAATGTATATTAGAATATTATAATGGATGTTAGAATGTTATAATGGATGTTAGAATATTATAATGGATGTTATAATATATATTAGAATGTTAAAATGGATGTTAGAATGTTATTATGCATGTTAGAATGTATATTAGTATGTTATAATGTATGTTATAATGTTATTATGGATGAAAGAATGTTATAATGGATGTTAGAATGTATATTAGAATGTTATAATGTATGTTAGAATGTTATAATGGATGTTAGAATGTATATTAGAATGTTATAATGTATATTAGAATGTTATAATGGATGTTTGAATGTATATTAGAATGTTAGAATGTATGTTAGAATGTTATTATGGATGTTAAAAAGTATATTAGAATGTTAAAATGTATGTTACAATGTTATAATGTTTGTTAGAATGTTATAATGGATGTTATAATGTATACTAGAATGTTATTATGTAAGTTAGAATGTTATAATGTATGTTAGAATGTTAGAATGGATATTAGAATGTATATTAGAATGTTGCAATGTATGTTAGAATGTTATATTGGATGTTATAATAAATATTAGAATGTTATTATGTATGTTAGAATATTTTAATGGATGTTAGAATGTGTTTTAGATTGTTATAATGTATGTTAGAATGTTATAATGTATGTTAGAATGTATATTAGAATGATATAATGTATGTTACAATATTATATTGTATGTTGGAATGTTATAATGGATGTTAGAATGTATATTAGAATGTTATAATGTATGTTAGAATGTTATAATGGATGTTAGAATGTATATTAGAATGATATAATGTATGTTAGAATGCATGTTAGAAAGTATATTAGAATGTTATAATGGATGTTAGAATGTTATAATGGATGTTAGAATATTATAATGGATGTTATAATGTATATTAGAATATTAAAATGGATGTTAGAATGTTTATTAGAATGTTAGAATGGATGTTAGAATGTTATAGTGGATGTTAGAATGTATATTAGAATGTTAGAATGTATGGTAGAATGTTAGAATGTATGTTAGAATGTTATTATGGATGTTAGAATGTATGTTAGAATGTTATTATGTATGTTAGAATGTTTTAATGGATGTTAGAATGTGTTTTAGATTGTTATAATGTATGTTAGAATGTTATAATGGATGTTAGAATGTTTATTAGAATGTTATAACGTATGTTACAATGTTATATTGTATGTTGGAATGTTATAATGGATGTTAGAATGTATATTAGAATGTTATAATGTATGTTAGAATGTTATAATGGATATTAAAATGTATATTAGAATGTTATAATTGTATGTAAGAATGTTATAATGGATGTTAGAATGTTATAATGAATGTTTTAATGTATATTAGAATGTTAGAATGGATGTTAGAATGTTATAATGCATGTTAGAATGTATATTAGAATGTTATAATGTATGTTAGAATGTTATAATGGATGTTAGAATATTATAATGGATGTTATAATATTATAATGGATGTTATAATGTATATTAGAATGTTAAAATGGATGTTAGAATGTTATAAAGGATGTTAGAATGTATATTAGAATGTTAGAATGGATGTTATAATGTTATAATGGATGTTATAATGTATATTAGAATGTTATAATGTATGTTAGAATGCATGTTAGAATGTATATTAGAATGTTATAGTGTATTTTGCAAGAATGTAATGGATGTTAGAATGTATATTAGAATATTATAATGGATGTTAGAATGTTATAATGGATGTTAGAATATTATAATGGATGTTATAATATATATTAGAATGTTAAAATGGATGTTAGAATGTTATTATGCATGTTAGAATGTATATTAGAATGTTATAATGTATGTTATAATGTTATTATGGATGTAAGAATGTTATAATGGATGTTAGAATGTATATTAGAATGTTATAATGTATGTTAGAATGTTATAATGGATGTTAGAATGTATATTAGAATGTTATAATGTATATTAGAATGTTATAATGGATGTTAGAATGTATATTAGAATGTTAGAATGTATGTTAGAATGTTATTATGGATGTTAAAAAGTATATTAGAATGTTAAAATGTATGTTACAATGTTATAATGTTTGTTAGAATGTTATAATGGATGTTATAATGTATACTAGAATGTTATTATGTAAGTTAGAATGTTAGAATGGATATTAGAATGTATATTAGAATGTTGCAATGTATGTTAGAATGTTATATTGGATGTTATAATAAATATTAGAATGTTATTATGTATGTTAGAATGTTTTAATGGATGTTAGAATGTGTTTTAGATTGTTATAATGTATGTTAGAATGTTATAATGGATGTTAGAATGTATATTAGAATATTATAATGTATGTTACAATATTATATTGTATGTTGGAATGTTATAATGGATGTTAGAATGTATATTAGAATGTTATAATGTATGTTAGAATGTTATAATGGATATTAAAATGTATATTAGAATGTTATAATTGTATGTAAGAATGTTATAATGGATGTTAGAATGTTATAATGAATGTTTTAATGTATATTAGAATGTTAGAATGGATGTTAGAATGTTATAATGCATGTTAGAATGTAAATTAGAATGTTATAATGTATGTTAGAATGTTATAATGGATGTTAGAATATTATAATGGATGTTATAATATTATAATGGATGTTATAATGTTTATTAGAATGTTAAAATGGATGTTAGAATGTTATAATTGACTTTAGAATGTATATTAGAATGTTATAATGTATGTTAGAATGTTATAAAGGATGTTAGAATATATATTAGAATGTTAGAATGGATGTTATAATGTTATAATGGATGTTATAATGTATATTAGAATGTTATAATGTATGTTAGAATGCATGTTACAATGTATATTAGAATGTTATAGTGTATTTTACAAGGTTATAATGGATGTTAGAATGTATATTAGAATATTATAATGGATGTTAGAATGTAATAATGGATGTTAGAATATTATAATGGATGTTATAATATATATTAGAATGTTAAAATGGATGTTAGAATGTTATTATGCATGTTAGAATGTATATTAGAATGTTATAATGAATGTTATAATGTTATTATGGATGTAAGAATGTTATAATGGATGTTAGAATGTATATTAGAATGTTATAATGTATGTTAGAATGTTATAATGGATGTTAGAATGTATATTAGAATGTTATAATGTATATTAGAATGTTATAATGGATGTTAGAATGTATATTAGAATGTTAGAATGTATGTTAGAATGTTATTATGGATGTTAAAAAGTATATTAGAATGTTAAAATGTATGTTACAATGTTATAATGTTTGTTAGAATGTTATAATGGATGTTATAATGTATACTAGAATGTTATTATGTAAGTTAGAATGTTATAATGTATGTTAGAATGTTAGAATGGATATTAGAATGTATATTAGAATGTTGCAATGTATGTTAGAATGTTATATTGGATGTTATAATAAATATTAGAATGTTATAATGGATGTTAGAATGTTATAATGGATGTTAGAATGTATATTAGAATGTTATAATGTATGTTAGAATGCATGTTAGAATGTATATTAGAATGTTATAATGGATGTTAGAATGTTATAATGGATGTTAGAATATTATAATGGATGTTATAATGTATATTAGAATATTAAAATGGATGTTAGAATGTTATAATTGATGTTAGAATGTTAATTAGAATGTTAGTATGGATGTTAGAATGTTATAGTGGATGTTAGAATGTATATTAGAATGTTAGAATGTATGGTAGAATGTTAGAATGTATGTTAGAATGTTATTATGGATGTTAGAATGTATGTTAGAATGTTAGAATGTATGTTAGAATGTTATTATGTATGTTAAAATGTTATAATGGATGTTAGAATGTATTTTAGATTGTTTTAATGTATGTTAGAATGTTATAATGGATGTTAGAATGTATATTAGAATGTTATAATGTATGTTACAATGTTATATTATATGTTAGAATGTTATAATCGATGTTAGAATGTATATTAGAATGTTATAATGTATGTTAGAATGTTATAATGGATATTAAAATGTATATTAGAATGTTATAATGTATGTTAGAATGTTATAATGGATGTTAGAATGTTATAATGAATGTTTTAATGTATATTAGAATGTTAGAATGGATGTTAGAATGTTATAATGCATGTTAGAATGTATATTAGAATGTTATAATGTATTTTAGAATGTTAGAATGGATGTTAGAATGTATATTAGAATGTTATAATGTTTGTTAGAATGTTATAATGGATGTTATAATGTATACTAGAATGTTATTATGTAAGTTAGAATGTTATAATGTATGTTAGAATGTTAGAATGGATATTAGAATGTATATTAGAATGTTGCAATGTATGTTAGAATGTTATATTGGATGTTATAATAAATATTAGAATGTTAGAATGGATGTTAGAATGTTATAATGGATGTTAGAATGTATATTAGAATGTTATAATGTATGTTAGAATGCATGTTAGAATGTATATTAGAATGTTATAATGGATGTTAAAATGTTATAATGGATGTTAGAATATTATAATGGATGTTAAAATGTATATTAGAATATTAAAATGGATGTTAGAATGTTATAATTGATGTTAGAATGTTAATTAGAATGTTAGTATGGATGTTAGAATGTTATAGTGGATGTTAGAATGTATATTAGAATGTTAGAATGTATGGTAGAATGTTAGAATGTATGTTAGAATGTTATTATGGATGTTAGAATGTATGTTAGAATGTTAGAATGTATGTTAGAATGTTATTATGTATGTTAAAATGTTATAATGGATGTTAGAATGTATTTTAGATTGTTTTAATGTATGTTAGAATGTTATAATGGATGTTAGAATGTATATTAGAATGTTATAATGTATGTTACAATGTTATATTATATGTTAGAATGTTATAATCGATGTTAGAATGTATATTAGAATGTTATAATGTATGTTAGAATGTTATAATGGATGTTAGAATGTTATAATGAATGTTTTAATGTATATTAGAATGTTAGAATGGATGTTAGAATGTTATAATGCATGTTAGAATGTATATTAGAATGTTATAATGTATGTTAAAATGTTAGAATGGATGTTAGAATGTATATTAGAATGTTATAATGGATGTTAGAATGCTATAATGGATGTTAGAATATTATAATGGATGTTATAATGTATATTAGAATGTTAAAATGGATGTTGGAATGTTATAATTTATTATAGAATGTATATTAGAATGTTAGAATGTATGTTAAAATGTTATAATGGATATTAGAATGTATATTCGAATGTTAGAATGGATGTTTTAATGTTATAATGGATGTTATAATGTATATTAGAATGTTATAATGTATGTTAGAATGCATGTTAGAATGTATATTAGACTGTTATAGTGTATTTTAGAAGGTTATAATGGATGTTAGAATGTATATTAGAATATTATAATGGATGTTAGAATGTTAGAATGGATGTTAGAATATTATAATGGATGTTATAATATATATTAGAATGTTAAAATGGATGTTAGAATGTTATAATTGATGTTAGAATGTATATTAGAATGTTAGAATGGATGTTAGAATGTTATAATGGATGTTAGAATGTATATTAGAATGTTAGAATGTATGTTAGAATATTAGAAAGTATGTTAGAATGTTATAATGTTTTTTAGAATGTATATTAGAATGATAGAATGTATGTTAGAATGTTATAATGGATGTTAGAATGTTATTATGGATGTAAGAATGTTATAATGGATGTTAGAATGTATATTGGAATGTTATTATGGATGTTAGAATGTTATAATGGATGTTATAATGTATATTAGAATGATATAATGTATGTTAGAAAGCATGTTAGAATGTATATTAGAATGTTAGAATGTATATTAGAATGTTAGAATGTATGTTAGAATGATAGAATGTATGTTAGAATGTTATAATGGATGTTAGAATGTATATTGGAATGTTAGAATGTATATTAGAATGTTATAATGTATGTTAGAATGTTAGAATAGATGTTAGAATGTTATAATGATTGTTATAATGTATATTAAATTGTTATAATGTATGTTAGAATGCATTTGTTAGAATGTATATTAGAATGTTATAATGTATGATAGAATGTTATAATGGATGTTAGAATGTTATAATGGATGTTAGAATATTATAATGGATGTTATAATGTATATTAGAATTTTAAAATGGATGTTAGAATGTTATAATTGATGTTAGAATGTATATTAGAATGATAGAATGTATGTTAGAATGATATAATGGATGTTAGAATGTATATTAGAATATTAGAATGTATGTTAGAATGTTATTATGGATGTTAGAATGTTATAATGGATGTTAGAATGTATATTAGAATGTTATAATGGATGTTAGAATGTATATTAGATTGTTATAATGTATGTTATAATGTTATAATGGATGTTAGAATGTATATTAGAATGTTATAATGTATGTTAGAATGTTATAATGGAAGTTAGAATGTTATAATGGATGTTAGAATGTATATTAAAAATGATAGAATGTATATTAAAATGATATTATGGATGTTAGAATGTTATAATGGATGTTAGAATGTATATTAGAAAGTTATAATGTATGTTAGAATGTTATAATGGATGTTAGAGTATATTTTAGATTGTTATAATGTATGTTAGAATGTTATAATGTATGTTAGAATGTTATAATGGATGTTAGAATGTATATTAGATTGTTATAATGTATGGTATATGTTATAATGGATGTTAGAATGTATATTAGAAAGTTATAATGTATGTTAGAATGTTAAAATGGATATTAGAATGTATATTAGAAAGTTTTAATGTATGTTAGAATGTTATAATGGATCTTATAATGTATATTAGATTGTTATAATGTATGTTAGAATGTTATAATGTATGTTAGAATGTTATAATCGATATTATAATGTATGTTAGAATTTTGTAATGTATGTTACAATGTTATAATGGATGTTATAATGTATATTAGAATGTTAGTATGGATGTTAGAATGTTATAATGGATGTTATAATGTATTTTAGAATGTTATAATGTATGTTAGAATGCATGTTAGAATGTATATTAGAATACTTAGAAGGTATGTTAGAATGTTAGAATGTATGTTAGAATGTTAGAATGGATGTTATAATGTATATTAGAATGTTAGAATGGATGTTAGAATGTTATAATGATTGTTATAATGTATATTAGAATGTTATAATGTATGTTAGAATGCATGTTAGAATGTATACTAGAATGTTATAATGTATGATAGAATGTTATAATGGATGTTAGAATGTTATAATGGATGTTAGAATGTATATTAGATTGTTATAATGTATGTTAGAATGTTATAATGTATGTTAGAATGTTACAATGAAAGTTAGAATGTTATAATGGATGTTAGAATGTATATTAAAATGATAGAATGTATGTTAAAATGTTATTATGGATGTTAGAATGTTATAATGGATGTTAGAATGTATATTAGAAAGTTATAATGTATGTTAGAATGTTATAATGCATGTTAGAGTATATTTTAGATTGTTATAATGTAAGTTAGAATGTGATAATGGATGTTAGAATGTATATTAGAATGTTAGAATGTATGTTAGAATGTTAGAATGGATGTTAGAATGTATATTAGAATGTTAGAATGTATGTTACAATGTTATAATGTATGTTAGAATGTTATAATGGATGTTATAATATATACTAGAATGTTAGAATGTATGTTAGAATGTATATTAGAATGTTATAATGTATGTTAGAATGTTATAATGGATGTTATAATGTCTATAAGAATGTTATAATGTATATTAGAATGTTATAATGGATGTTAGAATGTTAGAATGGATGTTATAATGTATATTAGAATGTTATAATGTATGTTTGAATGCTATAATGGATGTTAGAATGTTAGAATGTATGTTACAATTGAAGTTAGAATGTTAGAATGGATGTTTTAATGTATATTAGAATGTTAGAATGGATGTTATAATGTTATAATGGATGTTGTAATGTATATTAGAATGTTAGAATGTATGTTAGAATGCATGTTAGAATGTATGTTAGAATGTTATTATGCATGTTAGAATGTATATTAGAATCTTAGAATGTATGTTATAATGTTATTATGGATGTTAGAATGTTATAATGGATGTTAGAATGTATATTAGAATGTTATAATGTATGTTAGAATGTTATAATGGATGTTAGAATGTATATTAGAATGTTATAATGGATGTTAGAATGTATATTAGAATGGTAGAATGTATGTTAGAATGTTATTATGGATGTTAGAATGCCTATTAGAATGTTAAAATGTATGTTACAATGTTATAATGTTTGTTTATAATGTTATAATGGATGTTATAATGTATACTAGAATGTTATTATGTATGTTATAATGTTATAATGTATGTTAGAATGTTAGAATGGATATTAGAATGTATATTAGAATGTTGCAATGTATGTTAGAATGTTATATTGGATGTTATAATAAATATTAGAATGTTAGAATGGATGTTAGAATGTTATAATGGATGTTAGAATGTATATTAGAATGATATAATGTATGTTAGAATGCATGTTAGAATGTATATTAGAATGTTATAATGGATGTTAGAATGTTATAATGGATGTTATAATGAATATTAGAATATTAAAATGGATGTTAGAATGTTATAATTGATGTTAGAATGTTTACTAGAATGTTAGAATGGATGTTAGAATGTTATAGTGGATGTTAGAATGTATATTAGAATGTTAGAATGTATGGTAGAATGTAAGAATGTATGTTAGAATGTTATTATGGATGTTAGAATGTATGTTAGCATGTTATGATGTATGTTAGAATGTTTTAATGGATGTTAGAATGTGTTTTAGATTGTTATAATGTATGTTAGAATGTTATAATGGATGTTAGAATGTATATTAAAATGTTATAATGTATGTTACAATGTTATAATGGATATTAAAATGTATATTAGAATGTTATAATTGTATGTAAGAATGTTATAATGGATGTTAGAATGTTATAATGAATGTTTTAATGTATATTAGAATGTTAGAAAGGATGTTAGAATGTTATAATGCATGTTAGAATGTATATTAGAATGTTATAATGTATGTTAGAATGTTATAATGGATGTTAGAATATTATAATGGATGTTATAATATTATAATGGATGTTATAATGTATATTAGAATGTTAAAATGGATGTTAGAATGTTATAATTGACTTTAGAATGTATATTAGAATGTTATAATGTATGTTAGAATGTTATAATGGATGTTAGAATGTATATTAGAATGTTAGAATGGATGTTATAATGTTATAATGGATGTTATAATGTATATTAGAATGTTATAATGTATGTTAGAATGCATGTTATAATGTATATTAGAATGTTATAGTGTATTTTACAAGGTTATAATGGATGTTAGAATGTTAGAATGGATATTAGAATGTATATTAGAATGTTGCAATGTATGTTACAATGTTATATTGGATGTTATAATAAATATTAGAATGTTAGAATGGATGTTAGAATGTTATAATGGATGTTAGAATGTATATTAGAATGTTATAATGTATGTTAGAATGCATGTTAGAATGTATATTAGAATGTTATAATGGATGTTAGAATGTTATAATGGATGTTAGAATATTATAATGGATGTTAAAATGTATATTATAATATTAAAATGGATGTTAGAATGTTATAATTGATGTTAGAATGTTAATTAGAATGTTAGTATGGATGATAGAATGTTATAGTGGATGTTAGAATGTATATTAGAATGTTAGAATGTATGGTAGAATGTTAGAATGTATGTTAGAATGTTATTATGGATGTTAGAATGTATGTTAGAATGTTAGAATGTATGTTAGAATGTTATTATGTATGTTAAAATGTTATAATGGATGTTAGAATGTATTTTAGATTGTTTTAATGTATGTTAGAATGTTATAATGGATGTTAGAATGTATATTAGAATTTATAATGTATGTTACAATGTTATATTATAAGTTAGAATGTTATAATCGATGTTAGAATGTATATTAGAATGTTATAATGTATGTTAGAATGTTATAATGGATATTAAAATATATATTAGAATGTTATAATGTATGTTAGAATGTTAGAATGGATGTTAGAATGTATATTAGAATGTTAGAATGGATGTTAGAATGTTATAATGATTGTTATAATGTATATTAGAATGTTATAATGTATGTTAGAATGCATGTTAGAATGTATACTAGAATGTTATAATGTATGATATAATGTTGTAATGGATGTTAGAATGTTATAATGGATGTTAGAATGTATATTAGATTGTTATAATGTATGTTAGAATGTTATAATGTATGTTAGAATGTTACAATGAAAGTTAGAATGTTATAATGGATGTTAGAATGTATATTGGAATGTTATTATGGATGTTAGAATGTTATAATGGATGTTATAATGTATATTAGAATGATATAATGTATGTTAGAAAGCATGTTAGAATGTATATTAGAATGTTAGAATGTATATTAGAATGTTAGAATGTATGTTAGAATGATAGAATGTATGTTAGAATGTTATAATGGATGTTAGAATGTATATTAGAATGTTAGAATGTATATTAGAATGTTATAATGTATGTTAGAATGTTAGAATAGATGTTAGAATGTTATAATGATTGTTATAATGTATATTAGATTGTTATAATGTATGTTAGAATGCATTTCTTAGAATGTATATTAGAATGTTATAATGTATGATAGAATGTTATAATGGATGTTAGAATGTTATAATGGATGTTAGAATATTATAATGGATGTTATAATGTATATTAGTATTTTAAAATGGATGTTAGAATGTTATAATTGATGTTAGAATGTATATTAGAATGATAGAATGTATGTTAGAATGATATAATGGATGTTAGAATGTATATTAGAATATTAGAATGTATGTTAGAATGTTATTATGGATGTTAGAATGTTATAATGGATGTTAGAATGTATATTAGAATGTTATAATGGATGTTAGAATGTATATTAGATTGTTATAATGTATGTTATAATGTTATAATGGATGTTAGAATGTATATTAGAATGTTATAATGTATGTTAGAATGTTATAATGGAAGTTAGAATGTTATAATGGATGTTAGAATGTATATTAAAAATGATAGAATGTATATTAAAATGATATTATGGATGTTAGAATGTTATAATGGATGTTAGAATGTATATTAGAAAGTTATAATGTATGTTAGAATGTTATAATGGATGTTAGAGTATATTTTAGATTGTTATAATGTATGTTAGAATGTTATAATGTATGTTAGAATGTTATAATGGATGTTAGAATGTATATTAGATTGTTATAATGTATGGTATATGTTATAATGGATGTTAGAATGTATATTAGAAATTTATAATGTATGTTAGAATGTTAAAATGGATATTAGAATGTATATTAGAAAGTTTTAATGTATGTTAGAATGTTATAATGGATCTTATAATGTATATTAGATTGTTATAATGTATGTTAGAATGTTATAATGTATGTTAGAATGTTATAATCGATATTATAATGTTTGTTAGAATTTTGTAATGTATGTTACAATGTTATAATGGATGTTATAATGTATATTAGAATGTTAGTATGGATGTTAGAATGTTATAATGGATGTTATAATGTATTTTAGAATGTTATAATGTATGTTAGAATGCATGTTAGAATGTATATTAGAATACTTAGAAGGTATGTTAGAATGTTAGAATGTATGTTAGAATGTTAGAATGGATGTTATAATGTATATTAGAATGTTAGAATGGATGTTAGAATGTTATAATGATTGTTATAATGTATATTAGAATGTTATAATGTATGTTAGAATGCATGTTAGAATGTA
Source organism: Taudactylus pleione (assembly GCA_031769625.1). Lineage (NCBI taxonomy): Eukaryota > Metazoa > Chordata > Amphibia > Anura > Myobatrachidae > Taudactylus > Taudactylus pleione. Next base: position 1,077,753 of record JAUIMM010000815.1, on the reverse strand, counting down.
TACTAGAATGTTATAATGTATGATAGAATGTTATAATGGATGTTAGAATGTTATAATGGATGTTAGAATGTATATTAGATTGTTATAATGTATGTTAGAATGTTATAATATATGTTAGAATGTTACAATGAAAGTTAGAATGTTATAATGGATGTTAGAATGTATATTAAAATGATAGAATGTATGTTAAAATGTTATTATGGATGTTAGAATGTTATAATGGATGTTAGAATGTATATTAGAAAGTTATAATGTATGTTAGAATGTTATAATGGATGTTAGAGTATATTTTAGATTGTTATAATGTAAGTTAGAATGTGATAATGGATGTTAGAATGTATATTAGAATGTTAGAATGTATGTTAGAATGTTAGAATGGATGTTAGAATGTATATTAGAATGTTAGAATGTATGTTACAATGTTATAATGTATGTTAGAATGTTATAATGGATGTTATAATATGTACTAGAATGTTAGAATGTATGTTAGAATGTATATTAGAATGTTATAATGTATGTTAGAATGTTATAATGGATGTTATAATGTCTATAAGAATGTTATAATGTATATTAGAATGTTATAATGGATGTTAGAATGTTAGAATGGATGTTATAATGTATATTAGAATGTTATAATGTATGTTTGAATGCTATAATGGATGTTAGAATGTTAGAATGTATGTTACAATTGAAGTTAGAATGTTAGAATGGATGTTTTAATGTATATTAGAATGTTAGAATGGATGTTATAATGTTATAATGGATGTTGTAATGTATATTAGAATGTTAGAATGTATGTTAGAATGCATGTTAGAATGTATGTTAGAATGTTATTATGCATGTTAGAATGTATATTAGAATCTTAGAATGTATGTTATAATGTTATTATGGATGTTAGAATGTTATAATGGATGTTAGAATGTATATTAGAATGTTATAATGTATGTTAGAATGTTATAATGGATGTTAGAATGTATATTAGAATGTTATAATGGATGTTAGAATGTATATTAGAATGGTAGAATGTATGTTAGAATGTTATTATGGATGTTAGAATGCCTATTAGAATGTTAAAATGTATGTTACAATGTTATAATGTTTGTTTATAATGTTATAATGGATGTTATAATGTATACTAGAATGTTATTATGTATGTTATAATGTTATAATGTATGTTAGAATGTTAGAATGGATATTAGAATGTATATTAGAATGTTGCAATGTATGTTAGAATGTTATATTGGATGTTATAATAAATATTAGAATGTTAGAATGGATGTTAGAATGTTATAATGGATGTTAGAATGTTTATTAGAATGATATAATGTATGTTAGAATGCATGTTAGAATGTATATTAGAATGTTATAATGGATGTTAGAATGTTATAATGGATGTTATAATGTATATTAGAATATTAAAATGGATGTTAGACTGTTATAATTGATGTTAGAATGTTTACTAGAATGTTAGAATGGATGTTAGAATGTTATAGTGGATGTTAGAATGTATATTAGAATGTTAGAATGTATGGTAGAATGTTAGAATGTATGTTAGAATGTTATTATGGATGTTAGAATGTATGTTAGCATGTTATTATGTATGTTAGAATGTTTTAATGGATGTTAGAATGTGTTTTAGATTGTTATAATGTATGTTAGAATGTTATAATGGATGTTAGAATGTATATTAGAATGTTATAATGTATGTTACAATGTTATAATGGATATTAAAATGTATATTAGAATGTTATAATTGTATGTAAGAATGTTATAATGGATGTTAGAATGTTATAATGAATGTTTTAATGTATATTAGAATGTTAGAAAGGATGTTAGAATGTTATAATGCATGTTAGAATGTATATTAGAATGTTATAATGTATGTTAGAATGTTATAATGGATGTTGTAATATTATAATGGATGTTATAATGTATATTAGAATGTTAAAATGGATGTTAGAATGTTATAATTGACTTTAGAATGTATATTAGAATGTTATAATGTATGTTAGAATGTTATAATGTATGTTAGAATGTTATAATGGATGTTAGAATGTATATTAGAATGTTAGAATGGATGTTATAATGTTATAATGGATGTTATAATGTATATTAGAATGTTATAATGTATGTTAGAATGCATGTTAGAATGTATATTAGAATGTTATAGTGTATTTTACAAGGTTATAATGGATGTTAGAATGTTAGAATGGATATTAGAATGTATATTAGAATGTTGCAATGTATGTTAGAATGTTATATTGGATGTTATAATAAATATTAGAATGTTAGAATGGATGTTAGAATGTTATAATGGATGTTAGAATGTATATTAGAATGTTATAATGTATGTTAGAATGCATGTTAGAATGTATATTAGAATGTTATAATGGATGTTAGAATGTTATAATGGATGTTAGAATATTATAATGGATGTTAAAATGTATATTAGAATATTAAAATGGATGTTAGAATGTTAATTAGAATGTTAGTATGGATGATAGAATGTTATAGTGGATGTTAGAATGTATATTAGAATGTTAGAATGTATGGTAGAATGTTAGAATGTATGTTAGAATGTTATTATGGATGTTAGAATGTATGTTAGAATGTTAGAATGTATGTTAGAATGTTATTATGTATGTTAAAATGTTATAATGGATGTTAGAATGTATTTTAGATTGTTTTAATGTATGTTAGAATGTTATAATGGATGTTAGAATGTATATTAGAATGTTATAATGTATGTTACAATGTTATATTATATGTTAGAATGTTATAATCGATGTTAGAATGTATATTAGAATGTTATAATGTATGTTAGAATGTTATAATGGATATTAAAATATATATTAGAATGTTATAATGTATGTTAGAATGTTAGAATGGATGTTATAATGTATATTAGAATGTTAGAATGGATGTTAGAATGTTATAATGATTGTTATAATGTATATTAGAATGTTATAATGTATGTTAGAATGCATGTTAGAATGTATACTAGAATGTTATAATGTATGATAGAATGTTATAATGGATGTTAGAATGTTATAATGGATGTTAGAATGTATATTAGAATGTTATAATGGATGTTAGAATGTATATTAGAATGGTAGAATGTATGTTAGAATGTTATTATGGATGTTAGAATGCCTATTAGAATGTTAAAATGTATGTTACAATGTTATAATGTTTGTTTATAATGTTATAATGGATGTTATAATGTATACTAGAATGTTATTATGTATGTTATAATGTATGTTAGAATGTTAGAATGGATATTAGAATGTATATTAGAATGTTGCAATGTATGTTAGAATGTTATATTGGATGTTATAATAAATATTAGAATGTTAGAATGGATGTTAGAATGTTATAATGGATGTTAGAATGTATATTAGAATGATATAATGTATGTTAGAATGCATGTTAGAATGTATATTAGAATGTTATAATGGATGTTAGAATGTTATAATGGATGTTATAATGTATATTAGAATATTAAAATGGATGTTAGAATGTTATAATTGATGTTAGAATGTTTACTAGAATGTTAGAATGGATGTTAGAATGTTATAGTGGATGTTAGAATGTATATTAGAATGTTAGAATGTATGGTAGAATGTTAGAATGTATGTTAGAATGTTATTATGGATGTTAGAATGTATGTTAGCATGTTATTATGTATGTTAGAATGTTTTAATGGATGTTAGAATGTGTTTTAGATTGTTATAATGTATGTTAGAATGTTATAATGGATGTTAGAATGTATATTAGAATGTTATAATGTATGTTACAATGTTATAATGGATATTAAAATGTATATTAGAATGTTATAATTGTATGTAAGAATGTTATAATGGATGTTAGAATGTTATAATGAATGTTTTAATGTATATTAGAATGTTAGAAAGGATGTTAGAATGTTATAATGCATGTTAGAATGTATATTAGAATGTTATAATGTATGTTAGAATGTTATAATGGATGTTAGAATATTATAATGGATGTTATAATATTATAATGGATGTTATAATGTATATTAGAATGTTAAAATGGATGTTAGAATGTTATAATTGACTTTAGAATGTATATTAGAATGTTATAATGTATGTTAGAATGTTATAATGGATGTTAGAATGTATATTAGAATGTTAGAATGGATGTTATAATGTTATAATGGATGTTAGAATATTATAATGGATGTTAAAATGTATATTAGAATATTAAAATGGATGTTAGAATGTTATAATTGATGTTAGAATGTTAATTAGAATGTTAGTATGGATGTTAGAATGTTATAGTGGATGTTAGAATGTATATTAGAATGTTAGAATGTATGGTAGAATGTTAGAATGTATGTTAGAATGTTATTATGGATGTTAGAATGTATGTTAGAATGTTATAATGTATGTTAGAATGTTATTATGTATGTTAAAATGTTATAATGGATGTTAGAATGTATTTTAGATTGTTTTAATGTATGTTAGAATGTTATAATGGATGTTAGAATGTATATTAGAATGTTATAATGTATGTTACAATGTTATATTATATGTTAGAATGTTATAATCGATGTTAGAATGTATATTAGAATGTTATAATGTATGTTAGAATGTTATAATGGATATTAAAATATATATTAGAATGTTATAATGTATGTTAGAATGTTATAATGGATGTTAGAATGTTATAATGAATGTTTTAATGTATATTAGAATGTTAGAATGGATGTTAGAATGTTATAATGCATGTTAGAATGTATATTAGAATGTTATAATGTATGTTAGAATGTTAGAATGGATGTTAGAATGTATATTAGAATGTTATAATGGATGTTAGAATGCTATAATGGATGTTAGAATATTATAATGGATGTTATAATGTATATTAGAATGTTAAAATGGATGTTGGAATGTTATAATTTATTATAGAATGTATATTAGAATGTTAGAATGTATGTTAAAATGTTATAATGGATGTTAGAATGTATATTCGAATGTTAGAATGGATGTTTTAATGTTATAATGGATGTTATAATGTATATTAGAATGTTATAATGTATGTTAGAATGCATGTTAGAATGTATATTAGAATGTTATAGTGTATTTTAGAAGGTTATAATGGATGTTAGAATGTATATTAGAATATTATAATGGATGTTAGAATGTTAGAATGGATGTTAGAATATTATAATGGATGTTATAATATATATTAGAATGTTAAAATGGATGTTAGAATGTTATAATTGATGTTAGAATGTATATTAGAATGTTAGAATGGATGTTAGAATGTTATAATGGATGTTAGAATGTATATTAGAATGTTAGAATGTATGTTAGAATATTAGAAAGTATGTTAGAATGTTATAATGTTTTTTAGAATGTATATTAGAATGATAGAATGTATGTTAGAATGTTATAATGGATGTTAGAATATTATTATGGATGTAAGAATGTTATAATGGATGTTAGAATGTATATTGGAATGTTATTATGGATGTTAGAATGTTATAATGGATGTTATAATGTATATTAGAATGATATAATGTATGTTAGAAAGCATGTTAGAATGTATATTAGAATGTTAGAATGTATATTAGAATGTTAGAATGTATGTTAGAATGATAGAATGTATGTTAGAATGTTATAATGGATGTTAGAATGTATATTAGAATGTTAGAATGTATATTAGAATGTTATACTGTATGTTAGAATGTTAGAATAGATGTTAGAATGTTATAATGATTGTTATAATGTATATTAGATTGTTATAATGTATGTTAGAATGCATTTGTTAGAATGTATATTAGAATGTTATAATGTATGATAGAATGTTATAATGGATGTTAGAATGTTATAATGGATGTTAGAATATTATAATGGATGTTAAAATGTATATTAGAATTTTAAAATGGATGTTAGAATGTTATAATTGATGTTAGAATGTATATTAGAATGATAGAATGTATGTTAGAATGATATAATGGATGTTAGAATGTATATTAGAATATTAGAATGTATGTTAGAATGTTATTATGGATGTTAGAATGTTATAATGGATGTTAGAATGTATATTAGAATGTTATAATGGATGTTAGAATGTATATTAGATTGTTATAATGTATGTTATAATGTTATAATGGATGTTAGAATGTATATTAGAATGTTATAAAGTATGTTAGAATGTTATAATGGATGTTAGAATGTTAGAATGGATGTTATAATGTATATTAGAATGTTATAATGTATGTTTGAATGCTATAATGGATGTTAGAATGTTAGAATGTATGTTACAATTGAAGTTAGAATGTTAGAATGGATGTTTTAATGTATATTAGAATGTTAGAATGGATGTTATATTGTTATAATGGATGTTGTAATGTATATTAGAATGTTAGAATGTATGTTAGAATGCATGTTAGAATGTATGTTAGAATGTTATTATGCATGTTAGAATGTATATTAGAATCTTAGAATGTATGTTATAATGTTATTATGGATGTTAGAATGTTATAATGGATGTTAGAATGTATATTAGAATGTTATAATGGATGTTAGAATGTATATTAGAATGGTAGAATGTATGTTAGAATGTTATTATGGATGTTATAATGCCTATTAGAATGTTAAAATGTATGTTACAATGTTATAATGTTTGTTTATAATGTTATAATGGATGTTATAATGTATACTAGAATGTTATTATGTATGTTATAATGTTATAATGTATGTTAGAATGTTAGAATGGATATTAGAATGTATATTAGAATGTTGCAATGTATGTTAGAATGTTATATTGGATGTTATAATAAATATTAGAATGTTAGAATGGATGTTAGAATGTATATTAGAATGATATAATGTATGTTAGAATGCATGTTAGAATGTATATTAGAATGTTATAATGGATGTTAGAATGTTATAATGGATGTTATAATGTATATTAGAATATTAAAATGGATGTTAGAATGTAATAATTGATGTTAGAATGTTTACTAGAATGTTAGAATGGATGTTAGAATGTTATAGTGGATGTTAGAATGTATATTAGAATGTTAGAATGTATGGTAGAATGTTAGAATGTATGTTAGAATGTTATTATGGATGTTAGAATGTATGTTAGCATGTTATTATGTATGTTAGAATGTTTTAATGGATGTTAGAATGTGTTTTAGATTGTTATAATGTATGTTAGAATGTTATAATGGATGTTAGAATGTATATTAGAATGTTATAATGTATGTTACAATGTTATAATGGATATTAAAATGTATATTAGAATGTTATAATTGTATGTAAGAATGTTATAATGGATGTTAGAATGTTATAATGAATGTTTTAATGTATATTAGAATGTTAGAAAGGATGTTAGAATGTTATAATGCATGTTAGAATGTATATTAGAATGTTATAATGTATGTTAGAATGTTATAATGGATGTTAGAATATTATAATGGATGTTATAATATTATAATGGATGTTATAATGTATATTAGAATGTTAAAATGGATGTTAAAATGTTATAATTGACTTTAGAATGTATATTAGAATGTTATAATGTATGTTAGAATGTTATAATGGATGTTAGAATGTATATTAGAATGTTAGAATGGATGTTATAATGTTATAATGGATTTTATAATGTATATTAGAATGTTATAATGTATGTTAGAATGCATGTTAGAATGTATATTATAATGTTATAGTGTATTTTACAAGGTTATAATGGATGTTAGAATGTATATTAGAATATTATAATGGATGTTAGAATGTTATAATGGATGTTAGAATATTATAATGGATGTTATAATATATATTAGAATGTTAAAATGGATGTTAGAATGTTATTATGCATGTTAGAATGTATATTAGAATGTTAAAATGTATGTTATAATGTTATTATGGATGTAAGAATGTTATAATGGATGTTAAAATGTTATAATGGATGTTAGAATGTATATTAGAATGTTATAATGTATATTAGAATGTTATAATGGATGTCAGAATGTATATTAGAATGTTAGAATGTATGTTAGAATGTTATTATGGATGTTAGAAAGTATATTAGAATGTTAAAATGTATGATACAATGTTATAATGTTTGTTAGAATGTTACAGTGGATGTTATAATGTATACTAGAGTGTTATTATGTAAGTTAGAATGTTATAATGTATGTTAGAATGTTAGAATGGATATTAGAATGTATATTAGAATGTTGCAATGTATGTTAGAATGTTACATTGGATGTTATAATAAATATTAGAATGTTAGAATGGATGTTAGAATGTTACAATGGATGTTAGAATGTATATTAGAATGTTATAATGTATGTTAGAATGCATGTTAGAATGTATATTAGAATGTTATAATGGATGTTAGAATGTTATAATGGATGTTAGAATATAATAATGGATGTTATAATGTATATTAGAATATTAAAATGGATGTTAGAATGTTATAATTGATGTTAGAATGTTTATTAGAATGTTAGTATGGATGTTAGAATGTTATAGTGGATGTTAGAATGTATATTAGAATGTTAGAATGTATGGTAGAATGTTAGAATGTATGTTAGAATGTTATTATGGATGTTAGAATGTATGTTAGAATGTTATTATGTATGTTAGAATGTTATAATGGATGTTAGAATGTATTTTAGATTGTTTTAATGTATGTTAGAATGTTATAATGGATGTTAGAATGTATATTAGAATGTTATAATGTATGTTAGAATGTTATAATGGATGTTAGAATGTTATAATGAATGTTTTAATGTATATTAGAATGTTAGAATGGATGTTAGAATGTTATAATGCATGTTAGAATGTATATTAGAATGTTATAATGTATGTTAGAATGTTAGAATGGATGTTAGAATGTATATTAGAATGTTATAATGGATGTTAGAATGCTATAATGGATGTTAGAATATTATAATGGATGTTATAATGTATATTAGAATGTTAAAATGGATGTTAGAATGTTATAATTTATTTTAGAATGTATATTAGAATGTTAGAATGAATGTTATAATGTTATAATGGATGTTAGAATGTATATTCGAATGTTAGAATGGATGTTTTAATGTTATAATGGATGTTATAATGTATATTAGAATGTTATAATGTATGTTAGAATGCATGTTAGAATGTATATTAGAATGTTATAGTGTATTTTAGAAGGTTATAATGGATGTTAGAATGTATATTAGAATATTATAATGGATGTTAGAATGTTATAATGGATGTTAGAATATTATAATGGATGTTATAATATATATTAGAATGTTAAAATGGATGTTAGAATGTTATAATTGATGTTAGAATGTATATTAGAATGTTAGAATGGATGTTAGAATGTTATAATGGATGTTAGAATGTATATTAGAATGTTAGAATGTATGTTAGAATATTAGAAAGTATGTTAGAATGTTATAATGTTTTTTAGAATGTATATTAGAATGTTAGAATGTATGGTAGAATGTTATAATGGATGTTAGAATGTTATTATGGATGTAAGAATGTTATAATGGATGTTAGAATGTATATTGGAATGTTAGTATGGATGTTAGAATGTTATAATGGATGTTATAATGTATATTAGAATGATATAATGTATGTTAGAATGCATGTTAGAATGTATATTAGAATGTTAGAATGTATATTAGAATGTTAGAATGTATGTTAGAATGATAGAATGTATGTTAGAATGTTATAATGGATGTTAGAATGTATATTAGAATGTTAGAATGTATATTAGAAAGTTATAATGTATGTTATAATGTTAGAATAGATGTTAGAATGTTATAATGATTGTTATAATGTATATTAGATTGTTATAATGTATGTTAGAATGCATTTGTTAGAATGTATATTAGAATGTTATAATGTATGATAGAATGTTATAATGGATGTTAGAATGTTATAATGGATGTTAGAATATTATAATGGATGTTATAATGTATATTAGAATTTTAAAATGGATGTTAGAATGTTATAATTGATGTTAGAATGTATATTAGAATGATAGAATGTATGTTAGAATGATATAATGGATGTTAGAATGTATATTAGAATATTAGAATGTATGTTAGAATGTTATTATGGATGTTAGAATGTTATAATGGATGTTAGAATGTATATTAGAATGTTATAATGGATGTTAGAATGTATATTAGAATGTTATAATGTATGTTACAATGTTATATTGTATGTTAGAATGTTATAATGGATGTTAGAATGTATATTAGAATGTTATAATGTATGTTAGAAAGTTATAATGGATATTAAAGTGTATATTAGAATGTTATAATGTATGTTAGAATGTTATAATGGATGTTAGAATGTTATAATGAATGTTTTAATGTATATTAGAATGTTAGAATGGATGTTAGAATGTTATAATGCATGTTAGAATGTATATTAGAATGTTATAATGTATGTTAGAATGTTAGAATGGATGTTAGAATGTATATTAGAATGTTATAATGGATGTTAGAATGCTATAATGGATGTTAGAATATTATAATGGATGTTATAATGTATATTAGAATGTTAAAATGGATGTTAGAATGTTATAATTTATTTTAGAATGTATATTAGAATGTTAGAATGAATGTTATAATGTTATAATGGATGTTAGAATGTATATTCGAATGTTAGAATGGATGTTTTAATGTTATAATGGATGTTATAATGTATATTAGAATGTTATAATGTATGTTAGAATGCATGTTAGAATGTATATTAGAATGTTATAGTGTATTTTAGAAGGTTATAATGGATGTTAGAATGTATATTAGAATATTATAATGGATGTTAGAATGTTATAATGGATGTTAGAATATTATAATGGATGTTATAATATATATTAGAATGTTAAAATGGATGTTAGAATGTTATAATTGATGTTAGAATGTATATTAGAATGTTAGAATGGATGTTAGAATGTTATAATGGATGTTAGAATGTATATTAGAATGTTAGAATGTATGTTAGAATATTAGAAAGTATGTTAGAATGTTATAATGTTTTTTAGAATGTATATTAGAATGTTAGAATGTATGGTAGAATGTTATAATGGATGTTAGAATGTTATTATGGATGTAAGAATGTTATAATGGATGTTAGAATGTATATTGGAATGTTAGTATGGATGTTAGAATGTTATAATGGATGTTATAATGTATATTAGAATGATATAATGTATGTTAGAATGCATGTTAGAATGTATATTAGAATGTTAGAATGTATATTAGAATGTTAGAATGTATGTTAGAATGATAGAATGTATGTTAGAATGTTATAATGGATGTTAGAATGTATATTAGAATGTTAGAATGTATATTAGAAAGTTATAATGTATGTTATAATGTTAGAATAGATGTTAGAATGTTATAATGATTGTTATAATGTATATTAGATTGTTATAATGTATGTTAGAATGCATTTGTTAGAATGTATATTAGAATGTTATAATGTATGATAGAATGTTATAATGGATGTTAGAATGTTATAATGGATGTTAGAATATTATAATGGATGTTATAATGTATATTAGAATTTTAAAATGTATGTTAGAATGATATAATGGATGTTAGAATGTATATTAGAATATTAGAATGTATGTTAGAATGTTATTATGGATGTTAGAATGTTATAATGGATGTTAGAATGTATATTAGAATGTTATAATGGATGTTAGAATGTATATTAGATTGTTATAATGTATGTTATAATGTTATAATGGATGTTAGAATGTATATTAGAATGTTATAATGTATGTTAGAATGTTATAATGTATGTTAGAATGTTATAATGGAAGTTAGAATGTTATAGTGGATGTTAGAATGTATATTAAAAATGATAGAATGTATATTAAAATGATATTATGGATGTTAGAATGTTATAATGGATGTTAGAATGTATATTAGAAAGTTATAATTTATGTTAGAATGTTATAATGGATGTTAGAGTATATTTTAGATTGTTATAATGTATGTTAGAATGTTATAATGGATGTTAGAATGTTATAATGGATGTTAGAATGTATATTAGATTGTTATAATGTATGGTATATGTTATAATGGATGTTAGAATGTATATTAGAAAGTTATAATGTATGTTAGAATGTTAAAATGGATATTAGAATGTATATTAGAAAGTTTTAATGTATGTTAGAATGTTATAATGGATCTTATAATGTATATTAGATTGTTATAATGTATGTTAGAATGTTATAATGTATGTTAGAATGTTATAATCGATATTATAATGTATGTTAGAATTTTGTAATGTATGTTACAATGTTATAATGGATGTTATAATGTATATTAGAATGTTAGTATGGATGTTAGAATGTTATAATGGATGTTATAATGTATTTTAGAATGTTATAATGTATGTTAGAATGCATGTTAGAATGTATATTAGAATACTTAGAAGGTATGTTAGAATGTTAGAATGTATGTTAGAATGTTAGAATGGATGTTATAATGTATATTAGAATGTTAGAATGGATGTTAGAATGTTATAATGATTGTTATAATGTATATTAGAATGTTATAATGTATGTTAGAATGCATGTTAGAATGTATACTAGAATGTTATAATGTATGATAGAATGTTATAATGGATGTTAGAATGTTATAATGGATGTTAGAATGTATATTAGATTGTTATAATGTATGTTAGAATGTTATAATGTATGTTAGAATGTTACAATGAAAGTTAGAATGTTATAATGGATGTTAGAATGTATATTAAAATGATAGAATGTATGTTAAAATGTTATTATGGATGTTAGAATGTTATAATGGATGTTAGAATGTATATTAGAAAGTTATAATGTATGTTAGAATGTTATAATGGATGTTAGAGTATATTTTAGATTGTTATAATGTATGTTAGAATGTGATAATGGATGTTAGAATGTATATTAGAATGTTAGAATGTATGTTACAATGTTAGAATGGATGTTAGAATGTATATTAGAATGTTAGAATGTATGTTACAATGTTATAATGTATGTTAGAATGTTATAATGGATGTTATAATATATACTAGAATGTTAGAATGTATGTTAAAATGTATATTAGAATGTTATAATGTATGTTAGAATGTTATAATGGATGTTATAATGTCTATAAGAATGTTATAATGTATATTAGAATGTTATAATGGATGTTAGAATGTTAGAATGGATGTTATAATGTATATTAGAATGTTATAATGTATGTTTGAATGCTATAATGGATGTTAGAATGTTAGAATTTATGTTACAATTGAAGTTAGAATGTTAGAATGGATGTTTTAATGTATATTAGAATGTTAGAATGGATGTTATAATGTTATAATGGATGTTGTAATGTATATTAGAATGTTATAATGTATGTTAGAATGCATGTTAGAATGTATGTTAGAATGTTATTTTGCATGTTAGAATGTATATTAGAATCTTAGAATGTATGTTATAATGTTATTATGGATGTTAGAATGTTATAATGGATGTTAGAATGTATATTAGAATGTTATAATGTATGTTAGAATGTTATAATGGATGTTAGAATGTATATTAGAATGTTATAATGGATGTTAGAATGTATATTAGAATGTTAGAATGTATGTTAGAATGTTATTATGGATGTTAGAATGCCTATTAGAATGTTAAAATGTATGTTACAATGTTATAATGTTTGTTTATAATGTTATAATGGATGTTATAATGTATACTAGAATGTTATTATGTATGTTATAATGTTATAATGCATGTTAAAATGTTATAATGGATGTTAGAATGTATATTAGAATGTTATAATGTATATTAGAATGTTATAATGGATGTTTGAATGTATATTAGAATGTTAGAATGTATGTTAGAATGTTATTATGGATGTTAAAAAGTATATTAGAATGTTAAAATGTATGTTACAATGTTATAATGTTTGTTAGAATGTTATAATGGATGTTATAATGTATACTAGAATGTTATTATGTAAGTTAGAATGTTATAATGTATGTTAGAATGTTAGAATGGATATTAGAATGTATATTAGAATGTTGCAATGTATGTTAGAATGTTATATTGGATGTTATAATAAATATTAGAATGTTATTATGTATGTTAGAATGTTTTAATGGATGTTAGAATGTGTTTTAGATTGTTATAATGTATGTTAGAATGTTATAATGTATGTTAGAATGTATATTAGAATGATATAATGTATGTTACAATATTATATTGTATGTTGGAATGTTATAATGGATGTTAGAATGTATATTAGAATGTTATAATGTATGTTAGAATGTTATAATGGATGTTAGAATGTATATTAGAATGATATAATGTATGTTAGAATGCATGTTAGAAAGTATATTAGAATGTTATAATGGATGTTAGAATGTTATAATGGATGTTAGAATATTATAATGGATGTTATAATGTATATTAGAATATTAAAATGGATGTTAGAATGTTTATTAGAATGTTAGAATGGATGTTAGAATGTTATAGTGGATGTTAGAATGTATATTAGAATGTTAGAATGTATGGTAGAATGTTAGAATGTATGTGAGAATGTTATTATGGATGTTAGAATGTATGTTAGAATGTTATTATGTATGTTAGAATGTTTTAATGGATGTTAGAATGTGTTTTAGATTGTTATAATGTATGTTAGAATGTTATAATGGATGTTAGAATGTTTATTAGAATGTTATAATGTATGTTACAATGTTATATTGTATGTTGGAATGTTATAATGGATGTTAGAATGTATATTAGAATGTTATAATGTATGTTAGAATGTTATAATGGATATTAAAATGTATATTAGAATGTTATAATTGTATGTAAGAATGTTATAATGGATGTTAGAATGTTATAATGAATGTTTTAATGTATATTAGAATGTTAGAATGGATGTTAGAATGTTATAATGCATGTTAGAATGTATATTAGAATGTTATAATGTATGTTAGAATGTTATAATGGATGTTAGAATATTATAATGGATGTTATAATTTTATAATGATTGTTATAATGTATATTAGAATGTTAAAATGGATGTTAGAATGTTATAAAGGATGTTAGAATGTATATTAGAATGTTAGAATGGATGTTATAATGTTATAATGGATGTTATAATGTATATTAGAATGTTATAATGTATGTTAGAATGCATGTTAGAATGTATATTAGAATGTTATAGTGTATTTTACAAGAATGTAATGGATGTTAGAATGTATATTAGAATATTATAATGGATGTTAGAATGTTATAATGGATGTTAGAATATTATAATGGATGTTATAATATATATTAGAATGTTAAAATGGATGTTAGAATGTTATTATGCATGTTAGAATGTATATTAGAATGTTATAATGTATGTTATAATGTTATTATGGATGTAAGAATGTTATAATGGATGTTAGAATGTATATTAGAATGTTATAATGTATGTTAGAATGTTATAATGGATGTTAGAATGTATATTAGAATGTTATAATGTATATTAGAATGTTATAATGGATGTTAGAATGTATATTAGAATGTTAGAATGTATGTTAGAATGTTATTATGGATGTTAAAAAGTATATTAGAATGTTAAAATGTATGTTACAATGTTATAATGTTTGTTAGAATGTTATAATGGATGTTATAATGTATACTAGAATGTTATTATGTAAGTTAGAATGTTATAATGTATGTTAGAATGTTAGAATGGATATTAGAATGTATATTATAATGTTGCAATGTATGTTAGAATGTTATATTGGATGTTATAATAAATATTAGAATGTTATTATGTATGTTAGAATGTTTTAATGGATGTTAGAATGTGTTTTAGATTGTTATAATGTATGTTAGAATGTTATAATGGATGTTAGAATGTATATTAGAATGTTATAATGTATGTTACAATATTATATTGTATGTTGGAATGTTATAATGGATGTTAGAATGTATATTAGAATGTTATAATGTATGTTAGAATGTTATAATGGATATTAAAATGTATATTAGAATGTTATAATTGTATGTAAGAATGTTATAATGGATGTTAGAATGTTATAATGAATGTTTTAATGTATATTAGAATGTTAGAATGGATGTTAGAATGTTATAATGCATGTTAGAATGTATATTAGAATGTTATAATGTATGTTAGAATGTTATAATGGATGTTAGAATATTATAATGGATGTTATAATATTATAATGGATGTTATAATGTTTATTAGAATGTTAAAATGGATGTTAGAATGTTATAATTGACTTTAGAATGTATATTAGAATGTTATAATGTATGTTAGAATGTTATAAAGGATGTTAGAATGTATATTAGAATGTTAGAATGGATGTTATAATGTTATAATGGATGTTATAATGTATATTAGAATGTTATAATGTATGTTAGAATGCATTTTAGAATGTATATTAGGATGTTATAGTGTATTTTACAAGGTTATAATGGATGTTAGAATGTATATTAGAATATTATAATGGATGTTAGAATGTAATAATGGATGTTAGAATATTATAATGGATGTTATAATATATATTAGAATGTTAAAATGGATGTTAGAATGTTATTATGCATGTTAGAATGTATATTAGAATGTTATAATGAATGTTATAATGTTATTATGGATGTAAGAATGTTATAATGGATGTTAGAATGTATATTAGAATGTTATAATGTATGTTAGAATGTTATAATGGATGTTAGAATGTATATTAGAATGTTATAATGTATATTAGAATGTTATAATGGATGTTAGAATGTATATTAGAATGTTAGAATGTATGTTAGAATGTTATTATGGATGTTAAAAAGTATATTAGAATGTTAAAATGTATGTTACAATGTTATAATGTTTGTTAGAATGTTATAATGGATGTTATAATGTATACTAGAATGTTATTATGTAAGTTAGAATGTTATAATGTATGTTAGAATGTTAGAATGGATATTAGAATGTATATTAGAATGTTGCAATGTATGTTAGAATGTTATATTGGATGTTATAATAAATATTAGAATGTTATAATGGATGTTAGAATGTATATTAGAATGTTATAATGTATGTTAGAATGCATGTTAGAATGTATATTAGAATGTTATAATGGATGTTAGAATGTTATAATGGATGTTAGAATATTATAATGGATGTTATAATGTGTATTAGAATATTAAAATGGATGTTAGAATGTTATAATTGATGTTAGAATGTTAATTAGAATGTTAGTATGGATGTTAGAATGTTATAGTGGATGTTAGAATGTATATTAGAATGTTAGAATGTATGGTAGAATGTTAGAATGTATGTTAGAATGTTATTATGGATGTTAGAATGTATGTTAGAATGTTAGAATGTATGTTAGAATGTTATTATGTATGTTAAAATGTTATAATGGATGTTAGAATGTATTTTAGATTGTTTTAATGTATGTTAGAATGTTATAATGGATGTTAGAATGTATATTAGAATGTTATAATGTATGTTACAATGTTATATTATATGTTAGAATGTTATAATCGATGTTAGAATGTATATTAGAATGTTATAATGTATGTTAGAATGTTATAATGGATATTAAAATGTATATTAGAATGTTATAATGTATGTTAGAATGTTATAATGGATGTTAGAATGTTATAATGAATGTTTTAATGTATATTAGAATGTTAGAATGGATGTTAGAATGTTATAATGCATGTTAGAATGTATATTAGAATGTTATAATGTATGTTAGAATGTTAGAATGGATGTTAGAATGTATATTAGAATGTTATAATGTTTGTTAGAATGTTAGAATGGATGTTATAATGTATACTAGAATGTTATTATGTAAGTTAGAATGTTATAATGTATGTTAGAATGTTAGAATGAATATTAGAATGTATATTAGAATGTTGCAATGTATGTTAGAATGTTATATTGGATGTTATAATAAATATTAGAATGTTAGAATGGATGTTAGAATGTTATAATGGATGTTAGAATGTATATTAGAATGTTATAATGTATGTTAGAATGCATGTTAGAATGTATATTATAATGTTATAATGGATGTTAGAATGTTATAATGGATGTTAGAATATTATAATGGATGTTAAAATGTATATTAGAATATTAAAATGGATGTTAGAATGTTATAATTGATGTTAGAATGTTAATTAGAATGTTAGTATGGATGTTAGAATGTTATAGTGGATGTTAGAATGTATATTAGAATGTTAGAATGTATGGTAGAATGTTAGAATGTATGTTAGAATGTTATTATGGATGTTAGAATGTATGTTAGAATGTTAGAATGTATGTTAGAATGTTATTATGTATGTTAAAATGTTATAATGGATGTTAGAATGTATTTTAGATTGTTTTAATGTATGTTAGAATGTTATAATGGATGTTAGAATGTATATTAGAATGTTATAATGTATGTTACAATGTTATATTATATGTTAGAATGTTATAATCGATGTTAGAATGTATATTAGAATGTTATAATGTATGTTAGAATGTTATAATGGATATTAAAATATATATTAGAATGTTATAATGTATGTTAGAATGTTATAATGGATGTTAGAATGTTATAATGAATGTTTTAATGTATATTAGAATGTTAGAATGGATGTTAGAATGTTATAATGCATGTTAGAATGTATATTAGAATGTTATAATGTATGTTAGAATGTTAGAATGGATGTTAGAATGTATATTAGAATGTTATAATGGATGTTAGAATGCTATAATGGATGTTAGAATATTATAATGGATGTTATAATGTATATTAGAATGTTAAAATGGATGTTGGAATGTTATAATTTATTATAGAATGTATATTAGAATGTTAGAATGTATGTTAAAATGTTATATTGGATGTTAGAATGTATATTCGAATGTTAGAATGGATGTTTTAATGTTATAATGGATGTTATAATGTATATTAGAATGTTATAATGTATGTTAGAATGCATGTTAGAATGTATATTAGAATGTTATAGTGTATTTTAGAAGGTTATAATGGATGTTAGAATGTATATTAGAATATTATAATGGATGTTAGAATGTTATAATGGATGTTAGAATATTATAATGGATGTTATAATATATATTAGAATGTTAAAATGGATGTTAGAATGTTATAATTGATGTCAGAATGTATATTAGAATGTTAGAATGGATGTTAGAATGTTATAATGGATGTTAGAATGTATATTAGAATGTTAGAATGTATGTTAGAATATTAGAAAGTATGTTAGAATGTTATAATGTTTTTTAGTATGTATATTAGAATGATAGAATGTATGTTAGAATGTTATAATGGATGTTAGAATGTTATTATGGATGTAAGAATGTTATAATGGATGTTAGAATGTATATTGGAATGTTATTATGGATGTTAGAATGTTATAATGGATGTTATAATGGATGTTAGAATGCTATAATGGATGTTAGAATATTATAATGGATGTTATAATGTATATTAGAATGTTAAAATGGATGTTGGAATGTTATAATTTATTATAGAATGTATATTAGAATGTTAGAATGTATGTTAAAATGTTATATTGGATGTTAGAATGTATATTCGAATGTTAGAATGGATGTTTTAATGTTATAATGGATGTTATAATGTATATTAGAATGTTATAATGTATGTTAGAATGCATGTTAGAATGTATATTAGAATGTTATAGTGTATTTTAGAAGGTTATAATGGATGTTAGAATGTATATTAGAATATTATAATGGATGTTAGAATGTTATAATGGATGTTAGAATATTATAATGGATGTTATAATATATATTAGAATGTTAAAATGGATGTTAGAATGTTATAATTGATGTTAGAATGTATATTAGAATGTTAGAATGGATGTTAGAATGTTATAATGGATGTTAGAATGTATATTAGAATGTTAGAATGTATGTTAGAATATTAGAAAGTATGTTAGAATGTTATAATGTTTTTTAGTATGTATATTAGAATGATAGAATGTATGTTAGAATGTTATAATGGATGTTAGAATGTTATTATGGATGTAAGAATGTTATAATGGATGTTAGAATGTATATTGGAATGTTATTATGGATGTTAGAATGTTATAATGGATGTTATAATGTATATTAGAATGATATAATGTATGTTAGAAAGCATGTTAGAATGTATATTAGAATGTTAGAATGTATATTAGAATGTTAGAATGTATGTTAGAATGATAGAATGTATGTTAGAATGTTATAATGGATGTTAGAATGTATATTAGAATGTTAGAATGTATATTAGAATGTTATAATGTATGTTAGAATGTTAGAATAGATGTTAGAATGTTATAATGATTGTTAGAATGTATATTAGATTGTTATAATGTATGATAGAATGTTATAATGGATGTTAGAATGTTATAATGGATGTTAGAATATTATAATGGATGTTATAATGTATATTAGAATTTTAAAATGGATGTTAGAATGTTATAATTGATGTTAGAATGTATATTAGAATGATAGAATGTATGTTAGAATGATATAATGGATGTTAGAATGTATATTAGAATATTAGAATGTATGTTAGAATGTTATTATGGATGTTAGAATGTTATAATGGATGTTAGAATGTATATTAGAATGTTATAATGGATGTTAGAATGTATATTAGATTGTTATAATGTATGTTATAATGTTATAATGGATGTTAGAATGTATATTAGAATGTTATAATGTATGTTAGAATGTTATAATGGAAGTTAGAATGTTATAATGGATGTTAGAATGTATATTAAAAATGATAGAATGTATATTAAAATGATATTATGGATGTTAGAATGTTATAATGGATGTTAGAATGTATATTAGAAAATTATAATGTATGTTAGAATGTTATAATGGATGTTAGAGTATATTTTAGATTGTTATAATGTATGTTAGAATGTTATAATGTATGTTAGAATGTTATAATGGATGTTAGAATGTATATTAGATTGTTATAATGTATGGTATATGTTATAATGGATGTTAGAATGTATATTAGAAAGTTATAATGTATGTTAGAATGTTAAAATGGATATTAGAATGTATATTAGAAAGTTTTAATGTATGTTAGAATGTTATAATGGATCTTATAATGTATATTAGATTGTTATAATGTATGTTAGAATGTTAGAATGTATGTTAGAATGTTATTATGGATGTTAGAATGTATGTTAGAATGTTAGAATGTATGTTAGAATGTTATTATGTATGTTAAAATGTTATAATGGATGTTAGAATGTATTTTAGATTGTTTTAATGTATGTTAGAATGTTATGATGGATGTTAGAATGTATATTAGAATGTTATAATGTATGTTACAATGTTATATTATATGTTAGAATGTTATAATCGATGTTAGAATGTATATTAGAATGTTATAATGTATGTTAGAATGTTATAATGGATATTAAAATATATATTAGAATGTTATAATGTATGTTAGAATGTTATAATGGATGTTAGAATGTTATAATGAATGTTTTAATGTATATTAGAATGTTAGAATGGATGTTAGAATGTTATAATGCATGTTAGAATGTATATTAGAATGTTATAATGTATGTTAGAATGTTAGAATGGATGTTAGAATGTATATTAGAATGTTATAATGGATGTTAGAATGCTATAATGGATGTTAGAATATTATAATGGATGTTATAATGTATATTAGAATGTTAAAATGGATGTTGGAATGTTATAATTTATTATAGAATGTATATTAGAATGTTAGAATGTATGTTAAAATGTTATAATGGATGTTAGAATGTATATTCGAATGTTAGAATGGATGTTTTAATGTTATAATGGATGTTATAATGTATATTAGAATGTTATAATGTATGTTAGAATGCATGTTAGAATGTATATTAGAATGTTATAGTGTATTTTAGAAGGTTATAATGGATGTTAGAATGTATATTAGAATATTATAATGGATGTTAGAATGTTATAATGGATGTTAGAATATTATAATGGATGTTATAATATATATTAGAATGTTAAAATGGATGTTAGAATGTTATAATTGATGTTAGAATGTATATTAGAATGTTAGAATGGATGTTAGAATGTTATAATGGATGTTAGAATGTATATTAGAATGTTAGAATGTATGTTAGAATATTAGAAAGTATGTTAGAATGTTATAATGTTTTTTAGTATGTATATTAGAATGATAGAATGTATGTTAGAATGTTATAATGGATGTTAGAATGTTATTATGGATGTAAGAATGTTATAATGGATGTTAGAATGTATATTGGAATGTTATTATGGATGTTAGAATGTTATAATGGATGTTATAATGTATATTAGAATGATATAATGTATGTTAGAAAGCATGTTAGAATGTATATTAGAATGTTAGAATGTATATTAGAATGTTAGAATGTATGTTAGAATGATAGAATGTATGTTAGAATGTTATAATGGATGTTAGAATGTATATTAGAATGTTAGAATGTATATTAGAATGTTATAATGTATGTTAGAATGTTAGAATAGATGTTAGAATGTTATAATGATTGTTATAATGTATATTAGATTGTTATAATGTATGTTAGAATGCATTTGTTAGAATGTATATTAGAATGTTATAATGTATGATAGAATGTTATAATGGATGTTAGAATGTTATAATGGATGTTAGAATATTATAATGGATGTTATAATGTATATTAGAATTTTAAAATGGATGTTAGAATGTTATAATTGATGTTAGAATGTATATTAGAATGATAGAATGTATGTTAGAATGATATAATGGATCTTAGAATGTATATTAGAATATTAGAATGTATGTTAGAATGTTATTATGGATGTTAGAATGTTATAATGGATGTTAGAATGTATATTAGAATGTTATAATGGATGTTAGAATGTATATTAGATTGTTATAATGTATGTTATAATGTTATAATGGATGTTAGAATGTATATTAGAATGTTATAATGTATGTTAGAATGTTATAATGGAAGTTAGAATGTTATAATGGATGTTAGAATGTATATTAAAAATGATAGAATGTATATTAAAATGATATTATGGATGTTAGAATGTTATAATGGATGTTAGAATGTATATTAGAAAGTTATAATGTATGTTAGAATGTTATAATGGATGTTAGAGTATATTTTAGATTGTTATAATGTAAGTTAGAATGTGATAATGGATGTTAGAATGTATATTAGAATGTTAGAATGTATGTTAGAATGTTAGAATGGATGTTAGAATGTATATTAGAATGTTAGAATGTATGTTACAATGTAATAATGTATGTTAGAATGTTATAATGGATGTTATAATATATACTAGAATGTTAGAATGTATGTTAGAATGTATATTAGAATGTTATAATGTATGTTATAATATCTATAAGAAAGTTATAATGTATATTAGAATGTTATAATGGATGTTAGAATGTTAGAATGGATGTTATAATGTATATTAGAATGTTATAATGTATGTTTGAATGCTATAATGGATGTTAGAATGTTAGAATGTATGTTACAATTGAAGTTAGAATGTTAGAATGGATGTTTTAATGTATATTAGAATGTTAGAATGGATGTTATAATGTTATAATGGATGTTGTAATGTATATTAGAATGTTAGAATGTATGTTAGAATGCATGTTAGAATGTATGTTAGAATGTTATTATGCATGTTAGAATGTATATTAGAATCTTAGAATGTATGTTATAATGTTATTATGGATGTTAGAATGTTAGAATGGATGTTAGAATGTATATTAGAATGTTATAATGTATGTTAGAATGTTATAATGGATGTTAGAATGTATATTAGAATGGTAGAATGTATGTTAGAATGTTATTATGGATGTTAGAATGCCTATTAGAATGTTAAAATGTATGTTACAATGTTATAATGTTTGTTTATAATGTTATAATGGATGTTATAATGTATACTAGAATGTTATTATGTATGTTATAATGTTATAATGTATGTTAGAATGTTAGAATGGATATTATAATGTATATTAGAATGTTGCAATGTATGTTAGAATGTTATATTGGATGTTATAATAAATATTAGAATGTTAGAATGGATGTTAGAATGTATATTAGAATGATATAATGTATGTTAGAATGCATGTTAGAATGTATATTAGAATGTTATAATGGATGTTAGAATGTTATAATGGATGTTAGAATATTATAATGGATGTTATAATGTATATTAGTATATTAAAATGGATGTTAGAATGTTATAATTGATGTTAGAATGTTTATTAGAATGTTAGAATGGAAGTTAGAATGTTATAGTGGATGTTAGAATGTATATTAGAATGTTAGAATGTATGGTAGAATGTTAGAATGTATGTTAGAATGTTATTATGGATGTTAGAATGTGTTTTATATTGTTATAATGTATGTTAGAATGTTGTAATGGATGTTAGAATGTATATTAGAATGTTATAATGTATGTTACAATGTTATATTGTATGTTGGAATGTTATAATGGATGTTAGAATGTATATTAGAATGTTATAATGTATGTTAGAATGTTATTATGGATGTTATAATGTTATAATGGATGTTGTAATGTATATTAGAATGTTAGAATGTATGTTAGAATGCATGTTAGAATGTATGTTAGAATGTTATTATGCATGTTAGAATGTATATTAGAATCTTAGAATGTATGTTATAATGTTATTATGGATGTTAGAATGTATATTAGAATGTTATAATGTATGTTAGAATGTTATAATGGATGTTAGAATGTATATTAGAATGTTATAATGGATGTTAGAATGTATATTAGAATGGTAGAATGTATGTTAGAATGTTATTATGGATGTTAGAATGCCTATTAGAATGTTAAAATGTATGTTACAATGTTATAATGTTTGTTTATAATGTTATAATGGATGTTATAATGTATACTAGAATGTTATTATGTATGTTATAATGTTATAATGTATGTTAGAATGTTAGAATGGATATTATAATGTATATTAGAATGTTGCAATGTATGTTAGAATGTTATATTGGATGTTATAATAAATATTAGAATGTTAGAATGGATGTTAGAATGTATATTAGAATGATATAATGTATGTTAGAATGCATGTTAGAATGTATATTAGAATGTTATAATGGATGTTAGAATGTTATAATGGATGTTAGAATATTATAATGGATGTTATAATGTATATTAGTATATTAAAATGGATGTTAGAATGTTATAATTGATGTTAGAATGTTTATTAGAATGTTAGAATGGAAGTTAGAATGTTATAGTGGATGTTAGAATGTATATTAGAATGTTAGAATGTATGGTAGAATGTTAGAATGTATTTTAGAATGTTATTATGGATGTTAGAATGTGTTTTATATTGTTATAATGTATGTTAGACTGTTGTAATGGATGTTAGAATGTATATTAGAATGTTATAATGTATGTTACAATGTTATATTGTATGTTGGAATGTTATAATGGATGTTAGAATGTATATTAGAATGTTATAATGTATGTTAGAATGTTATTATGGATGTTAGAATGTTATAATGAATGTTTTAATGTATATTAGAATGTTAGAATGGATGTTAGAATGTTATAATGCATGTTAGAATGTATATTAGAATGTTATAATGTATGTTAGAATGTTATAATGGATGTTAGAATATTATAATGGATGTTATAATATTATAATGGATGTTATAATGTATATTAGAATGTTAAAATGGATGTTAGATTGTTATAATTGACTTTAGAATGTATATTAGAATGTTATAATGTATGTTAGAATGTTAGAATGGATGTTAGAATGTATATTAGAATGTTAGAATGGATGTTTTAATGTTATAATGGATGTTATAATGTATATTAGAATGTTATAATGTATGTTAGAATGCATGTTAGAATGTATATTAGAATGTTATAGTGTATTTTAGATGGTTATAATGGATGTTAGAATGTATATTAGAATATTATAATGGATGTTAGAATGTTATAATGGATGTTAGAATATTATAATGGATGTTATAATATATATTAGAATGTTAAAATGGATGTTAGAATGTTATAATTGATGTTAGAATGTATATTAGAATGTTAGAATGGATGTTAGAATGTTATAATGGATGTTAGAATGTATATTAGAATGTTAGAATGTATGTTAGAATATTAGAAAGTATGTTAGAATGTTATAATGTTTTTTAGAATGTATATTAGAATGTTAGAATGTAAGTTAGAATGTTATAATAGATGTTAGAATGTATATTAGAATGTTATAATGTATATTAGAATGTTATAATGGATGTTAGAATGTTATTATGGATGTAAGAATGTTATAATGGATGTTAGAATGTATATTGGAATGTTAGTATGGATGTTAGAATGTTAGAATGCATGTTAGAATGTATATTAGAATGTTAGAATGTATGTTAGAATGATAGAATGTATGTTAGAATGTTATAATGGATGTTAGAATGTATATTAGAATGTTAGAATGTATATTAGAATGTTATAATGTATGTTAGAATGTTAGAATAGATGTTAGAATGTTATAATGATTGTTTTAATGTATATTAGATTGTTATAATGTATGTTAGAATGCATGTTAGAATGTATATTAGAATGTTATAATGTATGATAGAATGTTATAATGGATGTTAGAATGTTATAATGGATGTTATTATATTATAATGGATGTTATAATGTATATTAGAATTTTAAAATGGATGTTAGAATGTAATAATTGATGTTAGAATGTATATTAGAATGATAGAATGTATGTTAGAATGATATAATGGATGTTAGAATGTATATTAGAATATTAGAATGTATGTTAGAATGTTATTATGGATGTTAGAATGTTATAATGGATGTTAGAATGTATATTAGAATGTTATAATGGATGTTAGAATGTATATTAGATTGTTATAATGTATGTTATAATGTTATAATGGATGTTAGAATGTATATTAGAATGTTATAATGTATGTTAGAATGTTATAATGTATGTTAGAATGTTATAATGGAAGTTAGAATGTTATAATGGATGTTAGAATGTATATTAAAATGATATTATGAATGTTAGAATGTTATAATGGATGTTAGAATGTATATTAGAAAGTTATAATGTATGTTAGAATGTTATAATGGATGTTAGAGTATATTTTAGATTGTTATAATGTATGTTAGAATGTTATAATGTATGTTAGAATGTTATAATGGATGTTAGAATGTATATTAGATTGTTATAATGTATGGTATATGTTATAATGGATGTTAGAATGTATATTAGAAAGTTATAATGTATGTTAGAATGTTAAAATGGATATTAGAATGTATATTAGAAAGTTTTAATGTATGTTAGAATGTTATAATGGATCTTATAATGTATATTAGATTGTTATAATGAATGTTAGAATGTTATAATGTATGTTAGAATGTTATAATCGATATTATAATGTATGTTAGAATTTTGTAATGTATGTTACAATGTTATAATGGATGTTATAATGTATATTAGAATGTTAGTATGGATGTTAGAATGTTATAATGGATGTTATAATGTATTTTAGAATGTTATAATGTATGTTAGAATGCATGTTAGAATGTATATTAGAATAATAAGAAGGTATGTTAGAATGTTAGAATGTATGTTAGAATGTTATAATGGATGTTATAATGTATATTAGAATGTTAGAATGGATGTTAGAATGTT
The DNA here is from genome assembly GCA_031769625.1 of Taudactylus pleione. NCBI lineage: Eukaryota > Metazoa > Chordata > Amphibia > Anura > Myobatrachidae > Taudactylus > Taudactylus pleione. The sequence goes on along the minus strand of JAUIMM010000815.1, from coordinate 1,050,004 downwards.
TTAATGATTGTTATAATGTATATTAGAATGTTATAATGTATGTTAGAATGCATGTTAGAATGTATATTAGAATGTTATAATGTATGATAGAATGTTATAATGGATGTTAGAATGTTATAATGGATGTTAGAATATTATAATGGATGTTATAATGTATATTAGAATGTTAAAATGGATGTTAGAATGTTATAATTGATGTTAGAATGTATATTAGACTGTTATAATGTATGTTATAATGTTATAATGGATGTTAGAATGTATATTAGATTGTTAGAATGTATGTTAGAATGTTACAATGAAAGTTAGAATGTTATAATGGATGTTAGAATGTATATTAAAATGATAGAATGTATGTTAAAATGTTATTATGGATGTTTGAATGTTATAATGGATGTTAGAATGTATATTAGCAAATTATAATGTATGTTAGAATGTTATAATGGATGTTAGAGTATATTTTAGATTGTTATAATGTATGTTAGAATGTGATAATGGATGTTAGAATGTATATTAGAATGTTAGAATGTATGTTAGAATGTTATAATGGATGTTAGAATGTATATTAGAATGTTAGAATGTATGTTACAATGTTATAATGTATGTTAGAATGTTATAATGGATGTTATAATATATACTAGAATGTTATAATGTATGTTAGAATGTATATTAGAATGTTATAATGTATGTTAGAATGTTATAATGGATGTTATAATGTCTATAAGAATGTTATAATGTATATTAGAATGTTATAATGGATGTTAGAATGTTAGAATGGATGTTATAATGTATATTAGAATGTTAGAATGGATGTTATAATGTTATAATGGATGTTGTAATGTATATTAGAATGTTATAATGTATGTTAGAATGCATGTTAGAATGTATGTTAGAATGTTATTATGCATGTTAGAATGTATATTAGAATCTTAGAATGTATGTTATAATGTTATTATGGATGTTAGAATGTTATAATGGATGTTAGAATGTATATTAGAATGTTATAATGTATGTTAGAATGTTATAATGGATGTTAGAATGTATATTAGAATGTTGTAATGTATATTAGAATGTTATAATGGATGTTAGAATGTAAATTAGAATGTTAGAATGTATGTTAGAATGTTATTATGGATGTTAGAATGCCTATTAGAATGTTAAAATGGATGTTACAATGTTATAATGTTTGTTTATAATGTTATAATGGATGTTATAATGTATACTAGAATGTTATTAATGATGTTATAATGTTATAATGTTTGTTAGAATGTTAGAATGGATATTAAAATGTATATTAGAATGTTATAATTGTATGTTAGAATGTTATAATGGATGTTAGAATGTTATAATGAATGTTTTAATGTATATTAGAATGTTAGAATGGATGTTAGAATGTTATAATGCATGTTAGAATGTATATTAGAATGTTATAATGTATGTTAGAATGTTATAATGGATGTTAGAATATTATATTGGATGTTATAATATTATAATGGATGTTATAATGTATATTAGAATGTTAAAATGGATGTTAGATTGTTATAATTGACTTTAGAATGTATATTAGAATGTTATAATGTATGTTAGAATGTTAGAATGGATGTTAGAATGTATATTAGAATGTTAGAATGGATGTTTTAATGTTATAATGGATGTTATAATGTATATTAGAATGTTATAATGTATGTTAGAATGCATGTTAGAATGTATATTAGAATGTTATAGTGTATTTTAGAAGGTTATAATGGATGTTAGAATGTATATTAGAATATTATAATGGATGTTAGAATGTTATAATGGATGTTAGAATATTATAATGGATGTTATAATATATATTAGAATGTTAAAATGGATGTTAGAATGTTATAATTGATGTTAGAATGTATATTAGAATGTTAGAATGGATGTTAGAATGTTATAATGGATGTTAGAATGTATATTAGAATGTTAGAATGTATGTTAGAATATTAGAAAGTATGTTAGAATGTTATAATGATTTTTAGAATGTATATTAGAATGTTAGAATGTATGTTAGAATGTTATAATTGATGTTAGAATGTATATTAGAATGTTATAATGTATATTAGAATGTTATAATGGATGTTAGAATGTTATTATGGATGTAAGAATGTTATAATGGATGTTAGAATGTATATTGGAATGTTAGTATGGATGTTAGAATGTTAGAATGCATGTTAGAATGTATATTAGAATGTTAGAATGTATGTTAGAATGATAGAATGTATGTTAGAATGTTACAATGGATGTTAGAATGTATATTAGAATGTTAGAATGTATATTAGAATGTTATAATGTATGTTAGAATGTTAGAATAGATGTTAGAATGTTATAATGATTGTTATAATGTATATTAGATTGTTATAATGTATGTTAGAATGCATGTTAGAATGTATATTAGAATGTTATAATGGATGTTAGAATGTTATAATTGATGTTAGAATGTATATTAGAATGATAGAATGTATGTTAGAATGATATAATGGATGTTAGAATGTATATTAGAATATTAGAATGTATGTTAGAATGTTATTATGGATGTTAGAATGTTATAATGGATGTTAGAATGTATATTAGAATGTTATAATGGATGTTAGAATGTATATTAGATTGTTATAATGTATGTTATAATGTTATAATGGATGTTAGAATGTATATTAGAATGTTATAATGTATGTTAGAATGTTATAATGTATGTTAGAATGTTATAATGGATGTTAGAATGTATATTAGAATGTTATAATGGATGTTAGAATGTATATTAGATTGTTATAATGTATGTTATAATGTTATAATGGATGTTAGAATGTATATTAGAATGTTACAATGTATGTTAGAATGTTATAATGTATGTTAGAATGTTATAATGGAAGTTAGAATGTTATAATGGATGTTAGAATGTATATTAAAATGATAGAATGTATATTAAAATAATATTATTGTGGATGTTAGAATGTTATAATGGATGTTAGAATGTATATTAGAAAGTTATAATGTATATTAGAATGTTATAATGGATGTTAGAGTATATTTTAGATTGTTATAATGTATGTTAGAATGTTATAATGTATGTTAGAATGTTGTAATGGATGTTAGAATGTATATTAGATTGTTATAATGTATGTTAGAATGTTATTATGGATGTTAGAATGTTATAATGGAAGTTAGAATGTTATAATGGATGTTAAAATATTATAATGGATGTTATAATGTATATTAGAATGTTAAAATGGATGATTGAATGTTATAATTGATGTTAGAATGTATATTAGAATGTTAGAATGTATGTTAGAATGTTATAATGGATGTTAGAATGTATATTACAAAGTTATAATGTATGTTAGAATGTTATAATGGATGTTTGAATGTATTTTAGATTGTTATAATGTATGATAGAATGTTATAATGGATATTAGAATGTATATTAGAATGTTATAATGTATGTTACAATGCTATAATGTATGTTAAAATGTTATAATGGATGTTAAAATGTATACTAGAATGTTATAATGTATGTTAGAATGTATATTAGAATGTTATAATGTATGGTAGAATGTTATAATGGATGTTAGAATGTATATTAGATTGTTATAATGTATGTTAGAATGTTATAATGGATGTTAGAATGTATATTAGAATGTTATAATGTATGATAGAATGTTTTAATGGATATTAGAATGTATATTAGAATGTTATAATGTATGTTAGAATGTTATAATGGATGTTAGAATGTTAGAATGGATGCTAGAATGTATATTAGAATGTTATATTGTATGTTAGAATGTTATAATGGATGTTATAATGTTATAATGTATGTTAGAATGTTATAATGCATGTTAGAATGTATATTAGAATGTTAGAATGTATGTTAGAATGTTATTATGGATGTTAGAATGTTATAATGGATGTTAGAATGTATATTACAAAGTTATAATGTATGTTAGAATGTTATAATGGATGTTTGAATGTATTTTAGATTGTTATAATGTATGATAGAATGTTATAATGGATGTTAGAATGTATATTAGAATGTTATAATGTATGTTAGAATGTTATAATTGATGTTAGAATGTATATTAGATTGTTATAATGTATGTTAGAATGTTATAATGGATGTTAAAATGTATATTAGAATGTTATAATGTATGTTAGGATGTTATAATGTATGTTAGAATGTTATAATGGATGTTAGAATGTATATTAGATTGTTATAATGTATGTTAGAATGTTATAATGGATGTTAGAATGTATATTAGAATGTTATAATGTATGTTAGAATGTTATAATGGATATTAGAATGTTATATTGGATGTTAGAATGTATATTAGATTGTTATAAGGTATGTTAGAATGTTATATTGGATGTTAGAATGTATATTAGAATGTTATAATGTATGGTAGAATGTTATAAAGGATGTTAGAATGTTATAATGGATGTTAGAATGTATTTTATAATGTTAGAATGTATGTTAGAATGTTATTATGGATGTTAGAATGTTATAATGGATGTTAGAATGTATATTAGAAAGTTATAATGTATGTTAGAATGTTATTTTGGATGTTAAAATGTATTTTAGATTGTTATAATGTATGTTAGAATGTTATAATAGATGTTAGAATGTATATTAGAATGTTATAATGTATGTTACAATGTTATAATCTATGTTAGAATGTTATAATGGATGTTATAATGTGTACTAGAATGTTATAATGTATTTTAGATTGTAATAATGTATGTTCGAATGTTATAATGGATGTTAGAATGTATATTAGAATGTTATAATGTATGTTACAATGTTATAATGTATGTTAGAATGTTATAATGGATGTTAGAATGTATATTAGAATGGAATAATGTATGTTAGAATGTTACAATGGATGATAGAATGTTATAATGGATGTTATAATGAATATTAGAATGTTAGAATGGATGTTAGAATGTTATAATGGATGTTATAATGTATATTAGAATGTTATAATGTATGTTAGAATGCATGTTAGAATGTATATTAGAATATTATAATGTATGTTAGAATGTTAGAATGGATGTTAGAATGTATATTAGATTGTTATAATGTATGTTACAATGTTATAATGGATGTTAGAATGTATATTAGAATGTTATAATGTATGTTAGAATGTTATAATGGATGTTAGAATGTTATAATGGATGTTAGAATGTATATTAGAATGTTGTAATGTATGTTAGAATGTTATAATGGATGGTAGAATGTTATAATGGATGTTAGAATGAATATTAGAATGTTAGAATGGATGTTAGAATGTTATAATGGATGTTATAATGTATATTAGAATGTTATAATGTATGTTATAATGGATGTTAGAATGTATATTAGATTGTTATAATGTATGTTAGAATGTTATAATGGATGTTAGAATGTATATTAGAATGTTATAATGTATGTTAGAATGTTATAATGGATATTAGAATGTTATATTGGATGTTAGAATGTATATTAGATTGTTATAAGGTATGTTAGAATGTTATATTGGATGTTAGAATGTATATTAGAATGTTATAATGTATGGTAGAATGTTATAAAGGATGTTAGAATGTTATAATGGATGTTAGAATGTATTTTATAATGTTAGAATGTATGTTAGAATGTTATTATGGATGTTAGAATGTTATAATGGATGTTAGAATGTATATTAGAAAGTTATAATGTATGTTAGAATGTTATTTTGGATGTTAAAATGTATTTTAGATTGTTATAATGTATGTTAGAATGTTATAATAGATGTTAGAATGTATATTAGAATGTTATAATGTATGTTACAATGTTATAATCTATGTTAGAATGTTATAATGGATGTTATAATGTATACTAGAATGTTATAATGTATTTTAGATTGTAATAATGTATGTTCGAATGTTATAATGGATGTTAGAATGTATATTAGAATGTTATAATGTATGTTACAATGTTATAATGTATGTTAGAATGTTATAATGGATGTTAGAATGTATATTAGAATGGTATAATGTATGTTAGAATGTTACAATGGATGATAGAATGTTATAATGGATGTTATAATGAATATTAGAATGTTAGAATGGATGTTAGAATGTTATAATGGATGTTATAATGTATATTAGAATGTTATAATGTATGTTAGAATGCATGTTAGAATGTATATTAGAATATTATAATGTATGTTAGAATGTTAGAATGGATGTTAGAATGTATATTAGATTGTTATAATGTATGTTAGAATGTTATAATGGATGTTAGAATGTTATTAGAATGTTATAATGTATGTTACAATGTTATAATGGATGTTAGAATGTATATTAGAATGTTATAATGTATGTTAGAATGTTATAATGGATGTTAGAATGTTATAATGGATGTTAGAATGTATATTAGAATGTTGTAATGTATGTTAGAATGTTATAATTGATGGTAGAATGTTATAATGGATGTTAGAATGAATATTAGAATGTTAGAATGGATGTTAGAATGTTATAATGGATGTTATAATGTATATTAGAATGTTATAATGTATGTTAGAATGCATGTTAGAATGTATATTAGAATATTATAGTGTATGTTAGAATGTTATAATGGATGTTAGAATGTATATTAGAATGTTATAATGGATGTTAGAATATTATAATGGATGTTATAATGTATATTAGAATGTTAAAAAGTATGTTAGAATGTTATAATGGATGTTAGAATGTATATTAGAATGTTAGAATGTATGTTAGAATGTTATAATGGATGTTAGAATGTATATTAGAATGTTAGAATGTATGTTAGAATGTTATTATGGATGTTAGAATGTTATAATTGATGTTAGAATGTATATTAGAATGTTATAATGTATGTTAGAATGTTATTATGGATGTTAGAATGTTATAATGGAAGTTAGAATGTTATAATGGATGTTAAAATATTATAATGGATGTTATAATGTATATTAGAATGTTAAAATGGATGATTGAATGTTATAATTGATGTTAGAATGTATATTAGAATGTTAGAATGTATGTTAGAATGTTATAATGGATGTTAGAATGTATATTACAAAGTTATAATGTATGTTAGAATGTTATAATGGATGTTTGAATGTATTTTAGATTGTTATAATGTATGATAGAATGTTATAATGGATATTAGAATGTATATTAGAATGTTATAATGTATGTTACAATGCTATAATGTATGTTAAAATGTTATAATGGATGTTAAAATGTATACTAGAATGTTATAATGTATGTTAGAATGTATATTAGAATGTTATAATGTATGGTAGAATGTTATAATGGATGTTAGAATGTATATTAGATTGTTATAATGTATGTTAGAATGTTATAATGGATGTTAGAATGTATATTAGAATGTTATAATGTATGATAGAATGTTTTAATGGATATTAGAATGTATATTAGAATGTTATAATGTATGTTAGAATGTTATAATGGATGTTAGAATGTTAGAATGGATGCTAGAATGTATATTAGAATGTTATATTGTATGTTAGAATGTTATAATGGATGTTATAATGTTATAATGTATGTTAGAATGTTATAATGCATGTTAGAATGTATATTAGAATGTTAGAATGTATGTTAGAATGTTTTTATGGATGTTAGAATGTTATAATGGATGTTAGAATGTATATTACAAAGTTATAATGTATGTTAGAATGTTATAATGGATGTTTGAATGTATTTTAGATTGTTATAATGTATGATAGAATGTTATAATGGATGTTAGAATGTATATTAGAATGTTATAATGTATGTTAGAATGTTATAATGTATGTTATAATGGATGTTAGAATGTATATTAGAATGTTATAATGTATGTTAGAATGTTATAATGGATGTTAGAATGTATATTAGAATGTTATAATGTATGTTAGAATGTTATAATGGATGTTATAATGGATGTTATAATGTATACTAGAATGTTATAATGTATGTTAGAATGTTATAATGGATGTTAGAATGTATATTAGAATGGTATAATGAATGTTAGAATGTTATAATGTATGTTAGAATGTATATTAGAATGTTATAATGTATGTTAGAATGTTATAATGGATGTTAGAATGTATATTATATTGTTATAATGTATGTTAGAATGTTATAATGGATATTAGAATGTATATTAGAATGTTAAATGTATGTTAGAATGTTATAATGGATGTTAGAATTTATATTATAATGTTATAATGTATGTTAGAATGTTAAAATGGATATTAGAATGTATATTAGAATGTTATAATGTATGTTAGAATGTTAGAATGGATGTTAGAATGTATATTAGATTGTTATAATGTATGTTAGAATGTTATAATGGATGTTAGAATGTATATTAGAATGTTATAATGTATGTTAGAATGTTAAAATGTATGTTTTAATGTTATAATGGATGTTATAATGTATATTAGAATGTTAGAATGGATGTTAGAATGCATGTTAGAATGTATATTAGAATGTTAGAATGTATGTTATAATGTTATAATGTATGTTAGAATGTTTTTATGGATGTTAGAATGTATATTAGAATATTAGAATGTATGTTAGAATGTTATTTTGTATGTTAGAATGTTATAATGGATGTTAGAATGTATTTTAGATTGTTATAATGTATGTTAGAATGTTATAATGGATGTTAGAATGTATATTAGATTGTTATAAATAATGTTAGAATGTTATAATGGTTGTTAGAATGTATATTAGAATGTTATAATGTATGTTAGAATGTTATAATGGATATTAGAATGTATATTAGAATGTTATAATGTATGTTAGAATGTATATTATAATTTTAGAATGTATATTAGAATGTTATAATGTATGTTAGAATGTTATAATGGATGTTAGAATGTTATAATGGATGTTAGAATGTTATAATGGATGTTAGAATGTATTTTAGATTGTTATAATGTATGATAGAATGTTATAATGGATGTTAGAATGTATATTAGAATGTTATAATGTATGTTAGAATGTTATAATGTATGTTATAATGGATGTTAGAATGTATATTAGAATGTTATAATGTATGTTAGAATGTAATAATGGATGTTAGAATGTATATTAGAATGTTATAATGTATGTTAGAATGTTATAATGGATGTTATAATGGATGTTATAATGTATATTAGAATGTTATAATGTATGTTAGAATGCATGTTAGAATGTATATTAGAATATTATAATGTATGTTAGAATGTTATAATGGATGTTAGAATGTATATTAGAATATTATAATGGATGTTAGAATATTATAATGGATGTTAGATTATTATAATGGATGTTATAATGTATATTAGAATGTTAAAATGGATGTTAGAATGTTATAATTGATTTTAGAATGTATATCAGAATGTTAAAAAGTATGTTAGAATGTTATAATGGATGTTAGAATGTATATTAGAATGTTAGAATGTATGTTAGAATGTTATAATGGATGTTAGAATGTATATTAGAATGTTAGAATGTATGTTAGAATGTTATTATGGATGTTAGAATGTTATAATTGATGTTAGAATGTATATTAGAATGTTATAATGTATGTTAGAATGTTATAATTGATGTTAGAATGTATATTAGATTGTTATAATGTATGTTAGAATGTTATAATGGATGTTAAAATGTATATTAGAATGTTATAATGTATGTTAGGATGTTATAATGTATGTTAGAATGTTAGAATGGATGTTAGAATGTATATTAGATTGTTATAATGTATGTTAGAATGTTATAATGGATGTTAGAATGTATATTAGAATGTTATAATGTATGTTACAAAGTTATAATGGATGTTAGAATGTTTTAATGGATGTTAGAATGTATATTAGAATGTTATAATGTATGTTAGAATGTTATAATGGATGTTAGAATGTTATAATGGATGTTAGAATGTATATTAGAATGTTATAATGTATGTTAGAATGTTATAATGGATGTTAGAATGTTATAATGGATGTTATAATGAATATTAGAATGTTATATTGTATGTTAGAATGCATGTTAGAATGTATATTAGAATGTTTTAGTGTATTTTAGAATGTTATAATGGATGTTAGAATGTATATTAGAATATTATAATGGATGTTAGAATGTTATAATGGATGTTAGTACATTATAATGGATGTTATAATATATATTAGAATGTTATAATGTATGTTAGAATGTTATAATGGATGTTAGAATGTATATTAGATTGTTATAATGTATGTTAGAATGTTATAATGGATGTTAGAATGTATATTAGAATGTTATAATGTATGTTAGAATGCATGTTAGAAAGTATATTAGAATATTATAGTGTATGTTAGAATGTTATAATGGATGTTAGAATGTATATTAGAATGTTATAATGGATGTTAGAATATTATAATGGATGTTATAATGTATATTAGAATGTTAAAAAGTATGTTAGAATGTTATAATGGATGTTAGAATGTATATTAGAATGTTAGAATGTATGTTAGAATGTTATAATGGATGTTAGAATGTATATTAGAATGTTAGAATGTATGCTAGAATGTTATTATGGATATTAGAATGTTATAATTGATGTTAGAATGTATATTAGAATGTTATAATGTATGTTAGAATGTTATTATGGATGTTAGAATGTTATAATGGAAGTTAGAATGTTATAATGGATGTTAAAATATTATAATGGATGTTATAATGTATATTAGAATGTTAAAATGGATGATTGAATGTTATAATTGATGTTAGAATGTATATTAGAATGTTAGAATGTATGTTAGAATGTTATAATGGATGTTAGAATGTATATTACAAAGTTATAATGTATGTTAGAATGTTATAATGGATGTTTGAATGTATTTTAGATTGTTATAATGTATGATAGAATGTTATAATGGATATTAGAATGTATATTAGAATGTTATAATGTATGTTACAATGCTATAATGTATGTTAAAATGTTATAATGGATGTTAAAATGTATACTAGAATGTTATAATGTATGTTAGAATGTATATTAGAATGTTATAATGTATGGTAGAATGTTATAATGGATGTTAGAATGTATATTAGATTGTTATAATGTATGTTAGAATGTTATAATGGATGTTAGAATGTATATTAGAATGTTATAATGTATGATAGAATGTTTTAATGGATATTAGAATGTATATTAGAATGTTATAATGTATGTTAGAATGTTATAATGGATGTTAGAATGTTAGAATGGATGCTAGAATGTATATTAGAATGTTATATTGTATGTTAGAATGTTATAATGGATGTTATAATGTTATAATGTATGTTAGAATGTTATAATGGATGTTTGAATGTATTTTAGATTGTTATAATGTATGATAGAATGTTATAATGGATGTTAGAATGTATATTACAAAGTTATAATGTATGTTAGAATGTTATAATGGATGTTTGAATGTATTTTAGATTGTTATAATGTATGATAGAATGTTATAATGGATGTTAGAATGTATATTAGAATGTTATAATGTATGTTAGAATGTTATAATGTATGTTATAATGGATGTTAGAATGTATATTAGAATGTTATAATGTATGGTAGAATGTTATAATGGATGTTAGAATGTATATTAGAATGTTATAATGTATGTTAGAATGTTATAATGGATGTTATAATGGATGTTATAATGTATACTAGAATGTTATAATGTATGTTAGAATGTTAGAATGGATGTTAGAATGTATATTAGAATGGTATAATGAATGTTAGAATGTTATAATGTATGTTAGAATGTATATTAGAATGTTATAATGTATGTTAGAATGTTATAATGGATGTTAGAATGTATATTATATTGTTATAATGTATGTTAGAATGTTAGAATGGATATTAGAATGTATATTAGAATGTTAAATGTATGTTAGAATGTTATAATGGATGTTAGAATTTATATTATAATGTTATAATGTATGTTAGAATGTTAAAATGGATATTAGAATGTATATTAGAATGTTATAATGTATGTTAGAATGTTATAATGGATGTTAGAATGTATTTTAGATTGTTATAATGTATGTTAGAATGTTATAATGGATGTTAGAATGTATATTAGAATGTTATAATGTATGTTACAATGTTATAATGTATGTTAGAATGTTATAATGGATGTTAGAATGTATATTAGATTGTTATAATGTATGTTAGAATGTTATAATGGATGTTAGAATGTATATTAGAATGTTATAATGTATGTTAGAATGTTATAATGGATATTAGAATGTATATTAGAATGTTATAATGTATGTTAGAATGTATATTAGAATTTTAGAATGTATATTAGAATGTTATAATGTATGTTAGAATGTTATAATGGATGTTAGAATGTTATAATGGATGTTAGAATGTTATAATGGATGTTAGAATGTATTTTAGATTGTTATAATGTATGATAGAATGTTATAATGGATGTTAGAATGTATATTAGAATGTTATAATGTATGTTAGAATGTTATAATGTATGTTATAATGGATGTTAGAATGTATATTAGAAAGTTATAATGTATGTTAGAATGTTATAATGGATGTTAGAATGTATATTAGAATGTTAAAATGGATGTTAGAATGTTATAATTGAATTTAGAATGTATATCAGAATGTTAAAAAGTATGTTAGAATGTTATAATGGATGTTAGAATGTATATTAGAATGTTGTAATGTATGTAAGAATGTTACAATGGATGATAGAATGTTATAATAGATGTTATAATGAATATTAGAATGTTAGAATGGATGTTAGAATGTTATAATGGATGTTATAATGTATATTAGAATGTTATAATGTTTGTTAGAATGCATGTTAGAATGTATGTTAGAATGTTATAATGGATGTTAGAATGTATATTAGAATATTATAATGGATGTTAGAATATTATAATGGATGTTAGATTATTATAATGGATGTTATAATGTATATTAGATTGTTATAATGTATGTTAGAATGTTATAATGTATGTTATAATGGATGTTAGAATGTATATTAGAATGTTATAATGTATGTTAGAATGTTATAATGGATGTTAGAATGTATATTAGAATGTTATAATGTATGTTAGAATGTTATAATGGATGTTATAATGGATGTTATAATGTATACTAGAATGTTATAATGTATGTTAGAATGTTATAATGGATGTTAGAATGTATATTAGAATGTTAAAATGGATGTTAGAATGTTATAATGGATGTTAGAATGTATATTAGAATGTTAGAATGTATGTTAGAATGTTATTATGGATGTTAGAATGTTAAAATTGATGTTAGAATGTATATTAGAATGTTATAATGTATGTTAGAATGTTATAATTGATGTTAGAATGTATATTAGATTGCTATAATGTATGTTAGAATGTTATAATGGATGTTAAAATGTATATTAGAATTTTATAATGTATGTTAGGATGTTATAATGTATGTTAGAATGTTATAATGGATGTTAGAATGTATATTAGATTGTTATAATGTATATTAGAATGTTATGTTGGATGTTAGAATGTATATTAGAATGTTATAATGTATGTTAGAATGTTATAATTGATATTAGAATGTTATATTGGATGTTAGAATGTATATTAGATTGTTATAAGGTATGTTAGAATGTTATATTGGATGTTAGAATGTATATTAGAATGTTATAATGTATGTTAGAATGTTATTATGGATGTTAGAATGTTATAATGGAAGTTAGAATGTTATAATGGATGTTAAAATATTATAATGGATGTTATAATGTATATTAGAATGTTAAAATGGATGATTGAATGTTATAATTGATGTTAGAATGTATATTAGAATGTTAGAATGTATGTTAGAATGTTATAATGGATGTTAGAATGTATATTACAAAGTTATAATGTATGTTAGAATGTTATAATGGATGTTTGAATGTATTTTAGATTGTTATAATGTATGATAGAATGTTATAATGGATATTAGAATGTATATTAGAATGTTATAATGTATGTTACAATGCTATAATGTATGTTAAAATGTTATAATGGATGTTAAAATGTATACTAGAATGTTATAATGTATGTTAGAATGTATATTAGAATGTTATAATGTATGGTAGAATGTTATAATGGATGTTAGAATGTATATTAGATTGTTATAATGTATGTTAGAATGTTATAATGGATGTTAGAATGTATATTAGAATGTTATAATGTATGATAGAATGTTTTAATGGATATTAGAATGTATATTAGAATGTTATAATGTATGTTAGAATGTTATAATGGATGTTAGAATGTTAGAATGGATGCTAGAATGTATATTAGAATGTTATATTGTATGTTAGAATGTTATAATGGATGTTATAAAGTTATAATGTATGTTAGAATGTTATAATGGATGTTTGAATGTATTTTAGATTGTTATAATGTATGATAGAATGTTATAATGGATGTTAGAATGTATATTACAAAGTTATAATGTATGTTAGAATGTTATAATGGATGTTTGAATGTATTTTAGATTGTTATAATGTATGATAGAATGTTATAATGGATGTTAGAATGTATATTAGAATGTTATAATGTATGTTAGAATGTTATAATGTATGTTATAATGGATGTTAGAATGTATATTAGAATATTATAATGTATGTTAGAATGTTATAATGGATGTTAGAATGTATATTAGAATATTATAATGGATGTTAGAATATTATAATGGATGTTAGATTATTATAATGGATGTTATAATGTATATTAGAATGTTAAAATGGATGTTAGAATGTTATAATTGATTTTAGAATGTATATCAGAATGTTAAAAAGTATGTTAGAATGTTATAATGGATGTTAGAATGTATATTAGAATGTTAGAATGTATGTTAGAATGTTATAATGGATGTTAGAATGTATATTAGAATGTTAGAATGTATGTTAGAATGTTATTATGGATGTTAGAATGTTATAATTGATGTTAGAATGTATATTAGAATGTTATAATGTATGTTAGAATGTTATAATTGATGTTAGAATGTATATTAGATTGTTATAATGTATGTTAGAATGTTATAATGGATGTTAAAATGTATATTAGAATGTTATAATGTATGTTAGGATGTTATAATGTATGTTAGAATGTTAGAATGGATGTTAGAATGTATATTAGATTGTTATAATGTATGTTAGAATGTTATAATGGATGTTAGAATGTATATTAGAATGTTATAATGTATGTTACAAAGTTATAATGGATGTTAGAATGTTTTAATGGATGTTAGAATGTATATTAGAATGTTATAATGTATGTTAGAATGTTATAATGGATGTTAGAATGTTATAATGGATGTTAGAATGTATATTAGAATGTTATAATGTATGTTAGAATGTTATAATGGATGTTAGAATGTTATAATGGATGTTATAATGAATATTAGAATGTTATATTGTATGTTAGAATGCATGTTAGAATGTATATTAGAATGTTTTAGTGTATTTTAGAATGTTATAATGGATGTTAGAATGTATATTAGAATATTATAATGGATGTTAGAATGTTATAATGGATGTTAGTACATTATAATGGATGTTATAATATATATTAGAATGTTATAATGTATGTTAGAATGTTATAATGGATGTTAGAATGTATATTAGATTGTTATAATGTATGTTAGAATGTTATAATGGATGTTAGAATGTATATTAGAATGTTATAATGTATGTTAGAATGTTAGAATGGATGTTAGAATGTTATAATGGATGTTAGAATGTATATTAGAATGTTGTAATGTATGTTAGAATGTTATAATGGATGGTAGAATGTTATAATGGATGTTAGAATGAATATTAGAATGTTAGAATGGATGTTAGAATGTTATAATGGATGTTATAATGTATATTAGAATGTTATAATGTATGTTAGAATGCATGTTAGAATGTATATTAGAATATTATAGTGTATGTTAGAATGTTATAATGGATGTTAGAATGTATATTAGAATGTTATAATGGATGTTAGAATATTATAATGGATGTTATAATGTATATTAGAATGTTAAAAAGTATGTTAGAATGTTATAATGGATGTTAGAATGTATATTAGAATGTTAGAATGTATGTTAGAATGTTATAATGGATGTTAGAATGTATATTAGAATGTTAGAATGTATGCTAGAATGTTATTATGGATATTAGAATGTTATAATTGATGTTAGAATGTATATTAGAATGTTATAATGTATGTTAGAATGTTATTATGGATGTTAGAATGTTATAATGGAAGTTAGAATGTTATAATGGATGTTAAAATATTATAATGGATGTTATAATGTATATTAGAATGTTAAAATGGATGATTGAATGTTATAATTGATGTTAGAATGTATATTAGAATGTTAGAATGTATGTTAGAATGTTATAATGGATGTTAGAATGTATATTACAAAGTTATAATGTATGTTAGAATGTTATAATGGATGTTTGAATGTATTTTAGATTGTTATAATGTATGATAGAATGTTATAATGGATATTAGAATGTATATTAGAATGTTATAATGTATGTTACAATGCTATAATGTATGTTAAAATGTTATAATGGATGTTAAAATGTATACTAGAATGTTATAATGTATGTTAGAATGTATATTAGAATGTTATAATGTATGGTAGAATGTTATAATGGATGTTAGAATGTATATTAGATTGTTATAATGTATGTTAGAATGTTATAATGGATGTTAGAATGTATATTAGAATGTTATAATGTATGATAGAATGTTTTAATGGATATTAGAATGTATATTAGAATGTTATAATGTATGTTAGAATGTTATAATGGATGTTAGAATGTTAGAATGGATGCTAGAATGTATATTAGAATGTTATATTGTATGTTAGAATGTTATAATGGATGTTATAATGTTATAATGTATGTTAGAATGTTATAATGGATGTTTGAATGTATTTTAGATTGTTATAATGTATGATAGAATGTTATAATGGATGTTAGAATGTATATTACAAAGCTATAATGTATGTTAGAATGTTATAATGGATGTTTGAATGTATTTTAGATTGTTATAATGTATGATAGAATGTTATAATGGATGTTAGAATGTATATTAGAATGTTATAATGTATGTTAGAATGTTATAATGTATGTTATAATGGATGTTAGAATGTATATTAGAATGTTATAATGTATGGTAGAATGTTATAATGGATGTTAGAATGTATATTAGAATGTTATAATGTATGTTAGAATGTTATAATGGATGTTATAATGGATGTTATAATGTATACTAGAATGTTATAATGTATGTTAGAATGTTAGAATGGATGTTAGAATGTATATTAGAATGGTATAATGAATGTTAGAATGTTATAATGTATGTTAGAATGTATATTAGAATGTTATAATGTATGTTAGAATGTTATAATGGATGTTAGAATGTATATTATATTGTTATAATGTATGTTAGAATGTTATAATGGATATTAGAATGTATATTAGAATGTTAAATGTATGTTAGAATGTTATAATGGATGTTAGAATTTATATTATAATGTTATAATGTATGTTAGAATGTTAAAATGGATATTAGAATGTATATTAGAATGTTATAATGTATGTTAGAATGTTATAATGGATGTTAGAATGTATTTTAGATTGTTATAATGTATGTTAGAATGTTATAATGGATGTTAGAATGTATATTAGAATGTTATAATGTATGTTACAATGTTATAATGGATATTAGAATGTATATTAGAATGTTATAATGTATGTTAGAATGTATATTAGAATTTTAGAATGTATATTAGAATGTTATAATGTATGTTAGAATGTTATAATGGATGTTAGAATGTTATAATGGATGTTAGAATGTTATAATGGATGTTAGAATGTATTTTAGATTGTTATAATGTATGATAGAATGTTATAATGGATGTTAGAATGTATATTAGAATGTTATAATGTATGTTAGAATGTTATAATGTATGTTATAATGGATGTTAGAATGTATATTAGAAAGTTATAATGTATGTTAGAATGTTATAATGGATGTTAGAATGTATATTAGAATGTTAAAATGGATGTTAGAATGTTATAATTGAATTTAGAATGTATATCAGAATGTTAAAAAGTATGTTAGAATGTTATAATGGATGTTAGAATGTATATTAGAATGTTGTAATGTATGTAAGAATGTTACAATGGATGATAGAATGTTATAATAGATGTTATAATGAATATTAGAATGTTAGAATGGATGTTAGAATGTTATAATGGATGTTATAATGTATATTAGAATGTTATAATGTTTGTTAGAATGCATGTTAGAATGTATGTTAGAATGTTATAATGGATGTTAGAATGTATATTAGAATATTATAATGGATGTTAGAATATTTTAATGGATGTTAGATTATTATAATGGATGTTATAATGTATATTAGATTGTTATAATGTATGTTAGAATGTTATAATGTATGTTATAATGGATGTTAGAATGTATATTAGAATGTTATAATGTATGTTAGAATGTTATAATGGATGTTAGAATGTATATTAGAATGTTATAATGTATGTTAGAATGTTATAATGGATGTTATAATGGATGTTATAATGTATACTAGAATGTTATAATGTATGTTAGAATGTTATAATGGATGTTAGAATGTATATTAGAATGTTAAAATGGATGTTAGAATGTTATAATGGATGTTAGAATGTATATTAGAATGTTAGAATGTATGTTAGAATGTTATTATGGATGTTAGAATGTTAAAATTGATGTTAGAATGTATATTAGAATGTTATAATGTATGTTAGAATGTTATAATTGATGTTAGAATGTATATTAGATTGCTATAATGTATGTTAGAATGTTATAATGGATGTTAAAATGTATATTAGAATTTTATAATGTATGTTAGGATGTTATAATGTATGTTAGAATGTTATAATGGATGTTAGAATGTATATTAGATTGTTATAATGTATATTAGAATGTTATGTTGGATGTTAGAATGTATATTAGAATGTTATAATGTATGTTAGAATGTTATAATTGATATTAGAATGTTATATTGGATGTTAGAATGTATATTAGATTGTTATAAGGTATGTTAGAATGTTATATTGGATGTTAGAATGTATATTAGAATGTTATAATGTATGTTAGAATGTTATTATGGATGTTAGAATGTTATAATGGAAGTTAGAATGTTATAATGGATGTTAAAATATTATAATGGATGTTATAATGTATATTAGAATGTTAAAATGGATGATTGAATGTTATAATTGATGTTAGAATGTATATTAGAATGTTAGAATGTATGTTAGAATGTTATAATGGATGTTAGAATGTATATTACAAAGTTATAATGTATGTTAGAATGTTATAATGGATGTTTGAATGTATTTTAGATTGTTATAATGTATGATAGAATGTTATAATGGATATTAGAATGTATATTAGAATGTTATAATGTATGTTACAATGCTATAATGTATGTTAAAATGTTATAATGGATGTTAAAATGTATACTAGAATGTTATAATGTATGTTAGAATGTATATTAGAATGTTATAATGTATGGTAGAATGTTATAATGGATGTTAGAATGTATATTAGATTGTTATAATGTATGTTAGAATGTTATAATGGATGTTAGAATGTATATTAGAATGTTATAATGTATGATAGAATGTTTTAATGGATATTAGAATGTATATTAGAATGTTATAATGTATGTTAGAATGTTATAATGGATGTTAGAATGTTAGAATGGATGCTAGAATGTATATTAGAATGTTATATTGTATGTTAGAATGTTATAATGGATGTTATAATGTTATAATGTATGTTAGAATGTTATAATGGATGTTTGAATGTATTTTAGATTGTTATAATGTATGATAGAATGTTATAATGGATGTTAGAATGTATATTACAAAGTTATAATGTATGTTAGAATGTTATAATGGATGTTTGAATGTATTTTAGATTGTTATAATGTATGATAGAATGTTATAATGGATGTTAGAATGTATATTAGAATGTTATAATGTATGTTAGAATGTTATAATGTATGTTATAATGGATGTTAGAATGTATATTAGAATGTTATAATGTATGGTAGAATGTTATAATGGATGTTAGAATGTATATTAGAATGTTATAATGTATGTTAGAATGTTATAATGGATGTTATAATGGATGTTATAATGTATACTAGAATGTTATAATGTATGTTAGAATGTTAGAATGGATGTTAGAATGTATATTAGAATGGTATAATGAATGTTAGAATGTTATAATGTATGTTAGAATGTATATTAGAATGTTATAATGTATGTTAGAATGTTATAATGGATGTTAGAATGTATATTATATTGTTATAATGTATGTTAGAATGTTATAATGGATATTAGAATGTATATTAGAATGTTAAATGTATGTTAGAATGTTATAATGGATGTTAGAATTTATATTATAATGCTATAATGTATGTTAGAATGTTAAAATGGATATTAGAATGTATATTAGAATGTTATAATGTATGTTAGAATGTTATAATGGATGTTAGAATGTATTTTAGATTGTTATAATGTATGTTAGAATGTTATAATGGATGTTAGAATGTATATTAGAATGTTATAATGTATGTTACAATGTTATAATGTATGTTAGAATGTTATAATGGATGTTAGAATGTATATTAGATTGTTATAATGTATGTTAGAATGTTATAATGGATGTTAGAATGTATATTAGAATGTTATAATGTATGTTAGAATGTTATAATGGATATTAGAATGTATATTAGAATGTTATAATGTATGTTAGAATGTATATTAGAATTTTAGAATGTATATTAGAATGTTATAATGTATGTTAGAATGTTATAATGGATGTTAGAATGTTATAATGGATGTTAGAATGTTATAATGGATGTTAGAATGTATTTTAGATTGTTATAATGTATGATAGAATGTTATAATGGATGTTAGAATGTATATTAGAATGTTATAATGTATGTTAGAATGTTATAATGTATGTTATAATGGATGTTAGAATGTATATTAGAATGTTATAATGTATGTTAGAATGTTATAATGGATGTTAGAATGTATATTAGAATGTTAAAATGGATGTTAGAATGTTATAATTGAATTTAGAATGTATATCAGAATGTTAAAAAGTATGTTAGAATGTTATAATGGATGTTAGAATGTATATTAGAATGTTGTAATGTATGTAAGAATGTTACAATGGATGATAGAATGTTATAATAGATGTTATAATGAATATTAGAATGTTAGAATGGATGTTAGAATGTTATAATGGATGTTATAATGTATATTAGAATGTTATAATGTTTGTTAGAATGCATGTTAGAATGTATGTTAGAATGTTATAATGGATGTTAGAATGTATATTAGAATATTATAATGGATGTTAGAATATTATAATGGATGTTAGATTATTATAATGGATGTTATAATGTATATTAGATTGTTATAATGTATGTTAGAATGTTATAATGTATGATATAATGGATGTTAGAATGTATATTAGAATGTTATAATGTATGTTAGAATGTTATAATGGATGTTAGAATGTATATTAGAATGTTATAATGTATGTTAGAATGTTATAATGGATGTTATAATGGATGTTATAATGTATACTAGAATGTTATAATGTATGTTAGAATGTTATAATGGATGTTAGAATGTATATTAGAATGTTAAAATGGATGTTAGAATGTTATAATGGATGTTAGAATGTATATTAGAATGTTAGAATGTATGTTAGAATGTTATTATGGATGTTAGAATGTTATAATGGATGTTAGAATGTATATTAGATTGTTATAATGTATATTAGAATGTTATGTTGGATGTTAGAATGTATATTAGAATGTTATAATGTATGTTAGAATGTTATAATTGATATTAGAATGTTATATTGGATGTTAGAATGTATATTAGATTGTTATAAGGTATGTTAGAATGTTATATTGGATGTTAGAATGTATATTAGAATGTTATAATGTATGTTAGAATGTTATAAAGGATGTTAGAATGTTATAATGGATGTTAGAATGTATTTTATAATGTTAGAATGTATGTTAGAATGTTATTATGGATGTTAGAATGTTATAATGGATGTTAGAATGTATATTAGAAAGTTATAATGTATGTTAGAATGTTATTTTGGATGTTAAAATGTATTTTAGATTGTTATAATGTATGTTAGAATGTTATAATAGATGTTAGAATGTATATTAGAATGTTATAATGTATGTTACAATGTTATAATCTATGTTAGAATGTTATAATGGATGTTATAATGTATACTAGAATGTTATAATGTATTTTAGATTGTAATAATGTATGTTCGAATGTTATAATGGATGTTAGAATGTATATTAGAATGTTATAATGTATGTTACAATGTTATAATGGATGTTAGAATGTATATTAGAATGTTATAATGTATGTTAGAATGTTACAATGGATGATAGAATGTTATAATGGATGTTATAATGAATATTAGAATGTTAGAATGGATGTTAGAATGTTATAATGGATGTTATAATGTATATTAGAATGTTATAATGTTTGTTATAATGGATGTTAGAATGTATATTAGAATATTATAATGGATGTTAGAATATTATAATGGATGTTAGATTATTATAATGGATGTTATAATGTATATTAGAATGTTATAATGTATGTTAGAATGTTATAATGTATGTTATAATGGATGTTAGAATGTATATTAGAATGTTATAATGTATGTTAGAATGTTATAATGGATGTTAGAATGTATATTAGAATGTTATAATGTATGTTAGAATGTTATAATGGATGTTATAATGGATGTTATAATGTATACTAGAATGTTATAATGTATGTTAGAATGTTATAATGGATGTTAGAATGTATATTAGAATGTTAAAATGGATGTTAGAATGTTATAATTGAATTTAGAATGTATATCAGAATGTTAAAAAGTATGTTAGAATGTTATAATGGATGTTAGAATGTATATTAGTATGTTAGAATGTATGTTAGAATGTTATAATGGATGTTAGAATGTATATTAGAATGTTAGAATGTATGTTAGAATGTTATTATGGATGTTAGAATGTTAAAATTGATGTTAGAATGTATATTAGAATGTTATAATGTATGTTAGAATGTTATAATTGATGTTAGAATGTATATTAGATTGTTATAATGTATGTTAGAATGTTATAATGGATGTTAAAATGTATATTAGAATGTTATAATGTATGTTAGGATGTTATAATGTATGTTAGAATGTTATAATGGATGTTAGAATGTATATTAGAATGTTATAATGTATGTTAGAATGTTATAATGGATATTAGAATGTTATATTGGATGTTAGAATGTATATTAGATTGTTATAAGGTATGTTAGAATGTTATATTGGATGTTAGAATGTATATTAGAATGTTATAATGTATGGTAGAATGTTATAAAGGATGTTAGAATGTTATAATGGATGTTAGAATGTATTTTATAATGTTAGAATGTATGTTAGAATGTTATTATGGATGTTAGAATGTTATAATGGATGTTAGAATGTATATTAGAAAGTTATAATGTATGTTAGAATGTTATTTTGGATGTTAAAATGTATTTTAGATTGTTATAATGTATGTTAGAATGTTATAATAGATGTTAGAATGTATATTAGAATGTTATAATGTATGTTACAATGTTATAATCTATGTTAGAATGTTATAATGGATGTTATAATGTATACTAGAATGTTATAATGTATTTTAGATTGTAATAATGTATGTTTAAATGTTATAATGGATGTTAGAATGTATATTAGAATGTTATAATGTATGTTACAATGTTATAATGTATGTTAGAATGTTATAATGGATGTTAGAATGTATATTAGAATGGTATAATGTATGTTAGAATGTTACAATGGATGATAGAATGTTATAATGGATGTTATAATGAATATTAGAATGTTAGAATGGATGTTAGAATGTTATAATGGATGTTATAATGTATATTAGAATGTTATAATGTATGTTAGAATGCATGTTAGAATGTATATTAGAATATTATAATGTATGTTAGAATGTTAGAATGGATGTTAGAATGTATATTAGATTGTTATAATGTATGTTAGAATGTTATAATGGATGTTAGAATGTTATTAGAATGTTATAATGTATGTTACAATGTTATAATGGATGTTAGAATGTATATTAGAATGTTATAATGTATGTTAGAATGTTATAATGGATGTTAGAATGTTATAATGGATGTTAGAATGTATATTAGAATGTTGTAATGTATGTTAGAATGTTATAATGGATGGTAGAATGTTATAATGGATGTTAGAATGAATATTAGAATGTTAGAATGGATGTTAGAATGTTATAATGGATGTTATAATGTATATTAGAATGTTATAATGTATGTTAGAATGCATGTTAGAATGTATATTAGAATATTATAGTGTATGTTAAAATGTTATAATGGATATTAGAATGTATATTAGAATGTTATAATGGATGTTAGAATATTATAATGGATGTTATAATGTATATTAGAATGTTAAAAAGTATGTTAGAATGTTATAATGGATGTTAGAATGTATATTAGAATGTTAGAATGTATGTTAGAATGTTATAATGGATGTTAGAATGTATATTAGAATGTTAGAATGTATGTTAGAATGTTATTATGGATGTTAGAATGTTATAATTGATGTTAGAATGTATATTAGAATGTTATAATGTATGTTAGAATGTTATTATGGATGTTAGAATGTTATAATGGAAGTTAGAATGTTATAATGGATGTTAAAATATTATAATGGATGTTATAATGTATATTAGAATGTTAAAATGGATGATTGAATGTTATAATTGATGTTAGAATGTATATTAGAATGTTAGAATGTATGTTAGAATGTTATAATGGATGTTAGAATGTATATTACAAAGTTATAATGTATGTTAGAATGTTATAATGGATGTTTGAATGTATTTTAGATTATTATAATGTATGATAGAATGTTATAATGGATATTAGAATGTATATTAGAATGTTATAATGTATGTTACAATGCTATAATGTATGTTAAAATGTTATAATGGATGTTAAAATGTATACTAGAATGTTATAATGTATGTTAGAATGTATATTAGAATGTTATAATGTATGGTAGAATGTTATAATGGATGTTAGAATGTATATTAGATTGTTATAATGTATGTTAGAATGTTATAATGGATGTTAGAATGTATATTAGAATGTTATAATGTATGATAGAATGTTTTAATGGATATTAGAATGTATATTAGAATGTTATAATGTATGTTAGAATGTTATAATGGATGTTAGAATGTTAGAATGGATGCTAGAATGTATATTAGAATGTTATATTGTATGTTAGAATGTTATAATGGATGTTATAATGTTATAATGTATGTTAGAATGTTATAATGCATGTTAGAATGTATATTAGAATGTTAGAATGTATGTTAGAATGTTATTATGGATGTTAGAATGTTATAATGGATGTTAGAATGTATATTACAAAGTTACAATGTATGTTAGAATGTTATAATGGATGTTTGAATGTATTTTAGATTGTTATAATGTATGATAGAATGTTATAATGGATGTTAGAATGTATATTAGAATGTTATAATGTATGTTAGAATGTTATAATTGATGTTAGAATGTATATTAGATTGTTATAATGTATGTTAGAATGTTATAATGGATGTTAAAATGTATATTAGAATGTTATAATGTATGTTAGGATGTTATAATGTATGTTAGAATGTTATAATGGATGTTAGAATGTATATTAGATTGTTATAATGTATGTTAGAATGTTATAATGGATGTTAGAATGTATATTAGAATGTTATAATGTATGTTAGAATGTTATAATGGATATTAGAATGTTATATTGGATGTTAGAATGTATATTAGATTGTTATAAGGTATGTTAGAATGTTATATTGGATGTTAGAATGTATATTAGAATGTTATAATGTATGGTAGAATGTTATAAAGGATGTTAGAATGTTATAATGGATGTTAGAATGTATTTTATAATGTTAGAATGTATGTTAGAATGTTATTATGGATGTTAGAATGTTATAATGGATGTTAGAATGTATATTAGAAAGTTATAATGTATGTTAGAATGTTATTTTGGATGTTAAAATGTATTTTAGATTGTTATAATGTATGTTAGAATGTTATAATAGATGTTAGAATGTATATTAGAATGTTATAATGTATGTTACAATGTTATAATCTATGTTAGAATGTTATAATGGATGTTATAATGTATACTAGAATGTTATAATGTATTTTAGATTGTAATAATGTATGTTCGAATGTTATAATGGATGTTAGAATGTATATTAGAATGTTATAATGTATGTTACAATGTTATAATGTATGTTAGAATGTTATAATGGATGTTAGAATGTATATTAGAATGGTATAATGTATGTTAGAATGTTACAATGGATGATAGAATGTTATAATGGATGTTATAATGAATATTAGAATGTTAGAATGGATGTTAGAATGTTATAATGGATGTTATAATGTATATTAGAATGTTATAATGTATGTTAGAATGCATGTTAGAATGTATATTAGAATATTATAATGTATGTTAGAATGGATGTTAGAATGTATATTAGATTGTTATAATGTATGTTAGAATGTTATAATGGATGTTAGAATGTTATTAGAATGTTATAATGTATGTTACAATGTTATAATGGATGTTAGAATGTATATTAGAATGTTATAATGTATGTTAGAATGTTATAATGGATGTTAGAATGTTATAATGGATGTTAGAATGTATATTAGAATGTTGTAATGTATGTTAGAATGTTATAATGGATGGTAGAATGTTATAATGGATGTTAGAATGAATATTAAAATGTTAGAATGGATGTTAGAATGTTATAATGGATGTTATAATGTATATTAGAATGTTATAATGTATGTTAGAATGCATGTTAGAATGTATATTAGAATATTATAGTGTATGTTAGAATGTTATATTGGATGTTAGAATGTATATTAGAATGTTATAATGGATGTTAGAATGTTATAATTGATATTAGAATGTTATATTGGATGTTAGAATGTATATTAGATTGTTATAAGGTATGTTAGAATGTTATATTGGATGTTAGAATGTATATTAGAATGTTATAATGTATGTTAGAATGTTATAAAGGATGTTAGAATGTTATAATGGATGTTAGAATGTATTTTATAATGTTAGAATGTATGTTAGAATGTTATTATGGATGTTAGAATGTTATAATGGATGTTAGAATGTATATTAGAAAGTTATAATGTATGTTAGAATGTTATTTTGGATGTTAAAATGTATTTTAGATTGTTATAATGTATGTTAGAATGTTATAATAGATGTTAGAATGTATATTAGAATGTTATAATGTATGTTACAATGTTATAATCTATGTTAGAATGTTATAATGGATGTTATAATGTATACTAGAATGTTATAATGTATTTTAGATTGTAATAATGTATGTTCGAATGTTATAATGGATGTTAGAATGTATATTAGAATGTTATAATGTATGTTACAATGTTATAATGGATGTTAGAATGTATATTAGAATGTTATAATGTATGTTAGAATGTTACAATGGATGATAGAATGTTATAATGGATGTTATAATGAATATTAGAATGTTAGAATGGATGTTAGAATGTTATAATGGATGTTATAATGTATATTAGAATGTTATAATGTTTGTTATAATGGATGTTAGAATGTATATTAGAATATTATAATGGATGTTAGAATATTATAATGGATGTTAGATTATTATAATGGATGTTATAATGTATATTAGAATGTTATAATGTATGTTAGAATGTTATAATGTATGTTATAATGGATGTTAGAATGTATATTAGAATGTTATAATGTATGTTAGAATGTTATAATGGATGTTAGAATGTATATTAGAATGTTATAATGTATGTTAGAATGTTATAATGGATGTTATAATGGATGTTATAATGTATACTAGAATGTTATAATGTATGTTAGAATGTTATAATGGATGTTAGAATGTATATTAGAATGTTAAAATGGATGTTAGAATGTTATAATTGAATTTAGAATGTATATCAGAATGTTAAAAAGTATGTTAGAATGTTATAATGGATGTTAGAATGTATATTAGTATGTTAGAATGTATGTTAGAATGTTATAATGGATGTTAGAATGTATATTAGAATGTTAGAATGTATGTTAGAATGTTATTATGGATGTTAGAATGTTAAAATTGATGTTAGAATGTATATTAGAATGTTATAATGTATGTTAGAATGTTATAATTGATGTTAGAATGTATATTAGATTGTTATAATGTATGTTAGAATGTTATAATGGATGTTAAAATGTATATTAGAATGTTATAATGTATGTTAGGATGTTATAATGTATGTTAGAATGTTATAATGGATGTTAGAATGTATATTAGAATGTTATAATGTATGTTAGAATGTTATAATGGATATTAGAATGTTATATTGGATGTTAGAATGTATATTAGATTGTTATAAGGTATGTTAGAATGTTATATTGGATGTTAGAATGTATATTAGAATGTTATAATGTATGGTAGAATGTTATAAAGGATGTTAGAATGTATTTTATAATGTTAGAATGTATGTTAGAATGTTATTATGGATGTTAGAATGTTATAATGGATGTTAGAATGTATATTAGAAAGTTATAATGTATGTTAGAATGTTATTTTGGATGTTAAAATGTATTTTAGATTGTTATAATGTATGTTTAGAATGTTATAATAGATGTTAGAATGTATATTAGAATGTTATAATGTATGTTACAATGTTATAATCTATGTTAGAATGTTATAATGGATGTTATAATGTATACTAGAATGTTATAATGTATTTTAGATTGTAATAATGTATGTTCAAATGTTATAATGGATGTTAGAATGTATATTAGAATGTTATAATGTATGTTACAATGTTATAATGTATGTTAGAATGTTATAATGGATGTTAGAATGTATATTAGAATGGTATAATGTATGTTAGAATGTTACAATGGATGATAGAATGTTATAATGGATGTTATAATGAATATTAGAATGTTAGAATGGATGTTAGAATGTTATAATGGATGTTATAATGTATATTAGAATGTTATAATGTATGTTAGAATGCATGTTAGAATGTATATTAGAATATTATAATGTATGTTAGAATGTTAGAATGGATGTTAGAATGTATATTAGATTGTTATAATGTATGTTAGAATGTTATAATGGATGTTAGAATGTTATTAGAATGTTATAATGTATGTTACAATGTTATAATGGATGTTAGAATGTATATTAGAATGTTATAATGTATGTTAGAATGTTATAATGGATGTTAGAATGTTATAATGGATGTTAGAATGTATATTAGAATGTTGTAATGTATGTTAGAATGTTATAATGGATGGTAGAATGTTATAATGGATGTTAGAATGAATATTAGAATGTTAGAATGGATGTTAGAATGTTATAATGGATGTTATAATGTATATTAGAATGTTATAATGTATGTTAGAATGCATGTTAGAATGTATATTAGAATATTATAGTGTATGTTAAAATGTTATAATGGATGTTAGAATGTATATTAGAATGTTATAATGGATGTTAGAATATTATAATGGATGTTATAATGTATATTAGAATGTTAAAAAGTATGTTAGAATGTTATAATGGATGTTAGAATGTATATTAGAATGTTAGAATGTATGTTAGAATGTTATAATGGATGTTAGAATGTATATTAGAATGTTAGAATGTATGTTAGAATGTTATTATGGATGTTAGAATGTTATAATTGATGTTAGAATGTATATTAGAATGTTATAATGTATGTTAGAATGTTATTATGGATGTTAGAATGTTATAATGGAAGTTAGAATGTTATAATGGATGTTAAAATATTATAATGGATGTTATAATGTATATTAGAATGTTAAAATGGATGATTGAATGTTATAATTGATGTTAGAATGTATATTAGAATGTTAGAATGTATGTTAGAATGTTATAATGGATGTTAGAATGTATATTACAAAGTTATAATGTATGTTAGAATGTTATAATGGATGTTTGAATGTATTTTAGATTGTTATAATGTATGATAGAATGTTATAATGGATATTAGAATGTATATTAGAATGTTATAATGTATGTTACAATGCTATAATGTATGTTAAAATGTTATAATGGATGTTAAAATGTATACTAGAATGTTATAATGTATGTTAGAATGTATATTAGAATGTTATAATGTATGGTAGAATGTTATAATGGATGTTAGAATGTATATTAGATTGTTATAATGTATGTTAGAATGTTATAATGGATGTTAGAATGTATATTAGAATGTTATAATGTATGATAGAATGTTTTAATGGATATTAGAATGTATATTAGAATGTTATAATGTATGTTAGAATGTTATAATGGATGTTAGAATGTTAGAATGGATGCTAGAATGTATATTAGAATGTTATATTGTATGTTAGAATGTTATAATGGATGTTATAATGTTATAATGTATGTTAGAATGTTATAATGCATGTTAGAATGTATATTAGAATGTTAGAATGTATGTTAGAATGTTATTATGGATGTTAGAATGTTATAATGGATGTTAGAATGTATATTACAAAGTTATAATGTATGTTAGAATGTTATAATGGATGTTTGAATGTATTTTAGATTGTTATAATGTATGATAGAATGTTATAATGGATGTTAGAATGTATATTAGAATGTTATAATGTATGTTAGAATGTTATAATTGATGTTAGAATGTATATTAGATTGTTATAATGTATGTTAGAATGTTATAATGGATGTTAAAATGTATATTAGAATGTTATAATGTATGTTAGGATGTTATAATGTATGTTAGAATGTTATAATGGATGTTAGAATGTATATTAGATTGTTATAATGTATGTTAGAATGTTATAATGGATGTTAGAATGTACATTAGAATGTTATAATGTATGTTAGAATGTTATAATGGATATTAGAATGTTATATTGGATGTTAGAATGTATATTAGATTGTTATAAGGTATGTTAGAATGTTATATTGGATGTTAGAATGTATATTAGAATGTTATAATGTATGGTAGAATGTTATAAAGGATGTTAGAATGTTATAATGGATGTTAGAATGTATTTTATAATGTTAGAATGTATGTTAGAATGTTATTATGGATGTTAGAATGTTATAATGGATGTTAGAATGTATATTAGAAAGTTATAATGTATGTTAGAATGTTATTTTGGATGTTAAAATGTATTTTAGATTGTTATAATGTATGTTAGAATGTTATAATAGATGTTAGAATGTATATTAGAATGTTATAATGTATGTTACAATGTTATAATCTATGTTAGAATGTTATAATGGATGTTATAATGTATACTAGAATGTTATAATGTATTTTAGATTGTAATAATGTATGTTCGAATGTTATAATGGATGTTAGAATGTATATTAGAATGTTATAATGTATGTTACAATGTTATAATGTATGTTAGAATGTTATAATGGATGTTAGAATGTATATTAGAATGGTATAATGTATGTTAGAATGTTACAATGGATGATAGAATGTTATAATGGATGTTATAATGAATATTAGAATGTTAGAATGGATGTTAGAATGTTATAATGGATGTTATAATGTATATTAGAATGTTATAATGTATGTTAGAATGCATGTTAGAATGTATATTAGAATATTATAATGTATGTTAGAATGGATGTTAGAATGTATATTAGATTGTTATAATGTATGTTAGAATGTTATAATGGATGTTAGAATGTTATTAGAATGTTATAATGTATGTTACAATGTTATAATGGATGTTAGAATGTATATTAGAATGTTATAATGTATGTTAGAATGTTATAATGGATGTTAGAATGTTATAATGGATGTTAGAATGTATATTAGAATGTTGTAATGTATGTTAGAATGTTATAATGGATGGTAGAATGTTATAATGGATGTTAGAATGAATATTAAAATGTTAGAATGGATGTTAGAATGTTATAATGGATGTTATAATGTATATTAGAATGTTATAATGTATGTTAGAATGCATGTTAGAATGTATATTAGAATATTATAGTGTATGTTAGAATGTTATATTGGATGTTAGAATGTATATTAGAATGTTATAATGGATGTTAGAATATTATAATGGATGTTATAATGTATATTAGAATGTTAAAAAGTATGTTAGAATGTTATAATGGATGTTAGAATGTATATTAGAATGTTAGAATGTATGTTAGAATGTTATAATGGATGTTAGAATGTATATTAGAATGTTAGAATGTATGTTAGAATGTTATTATGGATGTTAGAATGTTATAATTGATGTTAGAATGTATATTAGAATGTTATAATGTATGTTAGAATGTTATTATGGATGTTATAATGTTATAATGGAAGTTAGAATGTTATAATGGATGTTAAAATATTATAATGGATGTTATAATGTATATTAGAATGTTAAATTGGATGATTGAATGTTATAATTGATGTTAGAATGTATATTAGAATGTTAGAATGTATGTTAGAATGTTATAATGGATGTTAGAATGTATATTACAAAGTTATAATGTATGTTAGAATGTTATAATGGATGTTTGAATGTATTTTAGATTGTTATAATGTATGATAGAATGTTATAATGGATATTAGAATGTATATTAGAATGTTATAATGTATGTTACAATGCTATAATGTATGTTAAAATGTTATAATGGATGTTAAAATGTATACTAGAATGTTATAATGTATGTTAGAATGTATATTAGAATGTTATAATGTATGGTAGAATGTTATAATGGATGTTAGAATGTATATTAGATTGTTATAATGTATGTTAGAATGTTATAATGGATGTTAGAATGTATATTAGAATGTTATAATGTATGATAGAATGTTTTAATGGATATTAGAATGTATATTAGAATGTTATAATGTATGTTAGAATGTTATAATGGATGTTAGAATGTTAGAATGGATGCTAGAATGTATATTAGAATGTTATATTGTATGTTAGAATGTTATAATGGATGTTATAATGTTATAATGTATGTTAGAATGTTATAATGCATGTCAGAATGTATATTAGAATGTTAGAATGTATGTTAGAATGTTATTATGGATGTTAGAATGTTATAATGGATGTTAGAATGTATATTACAAAGTTATAATGTATGTTAGAATGTTATAATGGATGTTTGAATGTATTTTAGATTGTTATAATGTATGATAGAATGTTATAATGGATGTTAGAATGTATATTAGAATGTTATAATGTATGTTAGAATGTTATAATGTATGTTATAATGGATGTTAGAATGTATATTAGAATGTTATAATGTATGTTAGAATGTTATAATGGATGTTAGAATGTATATTAGAATGTTAGAATGTATATTAGAATGGTATAATGAATGTTAGAATGTTATAATGTATGTTAGAATGTATATTAGAATGTTATAATGTATGTTAGAATGTTATAATGGATGTTAGAATGTATATTATATTGTTATAATGTATGTTAGAATGTTATAATGGATATTAGAATGTATATTAGAATGTTAAATGTATGTTAGAATGTTATAATGGATGTTAGAATTTATATTATAATGTTATAATGTATGTTAGAATGTTAAAATGGATATTAGAATGTATATTAGAATGTTATAATGTATGTTAGAATGTTAGAATGGATGTTAGAATGTATATTAGATTGTTATAATGTATGTTAGAATGTTATAATGGATGTTAGAATGTATATTAGAATGTTATAATGTATGTTAGAATGTTAGAATGTATGTTTTAATGTTATAATGGATGTTATAATGTATATTAGAATGTTAGAATGGATGTTAGAATGCATGTTAGAATGTATATTAGAATGTTAGAATGTATGTTATAATGTTATAATGTATGTTAGAATGTTTTTATGGATGTTAGAATGTATATTAGAATATTAGAATGTATGTTAGAATGTTATTTTGTATGTTAGAATGTTATAATGGATGTTAGAATGTATTTTAGATTGTTATAATGTATGTTAGAATGTTATAATGGATGTTAGAATGTATATTAGAATGTTATAATGTATGTTACAATGTTATAATGTATGTTAGAATGTTATAATGGATGTTAGAATGTATATTAGATTGTTATAAATAATGTTAGAATGTTATAATGGATGTTAGAATGTATATTAGAATGTTATAATGTATGTTAGAATGTTATAATGGATATTAGAATGTATATTAGAATGTTATAATGTATGTTAGAATGTATATTAGAATTTTAGAATGTATATTAGAATGTTATAATGTATGTTAGAATGTTATAATGGATGTTAGAATGTTATAATGGATGTTAGAATGTTATAATGGATGTTAGAATGTATTTTAGATTGTTATAATGTATGATAGAATGTTATAATGGATGTTAGAATGTATATTAGAATGTTATAATGTATGTTAGAATGTTATAATGTATGTTATAATGGATGTTAGAATGTATATTAGAATGTTATAATGTATGTTAGAATGTAATAATGGATGTTAGAATGTATATTAGAATGTTATAATGTATGTTAGAATGTTATAATGGATGTTATAATGGATGTTATAATGTATACTAGAATGTTATAATGTATGTTAGAATGTTATAATGGATGTTAGAATGTATATTAGAATGTTAAAATGGATGTTAGAATGTTATAATTGAATTTAGAATGTATATCAGAATGTTAAAAAGTATGTTAGAATGTTATAATGGATGTTATAATGTATATTAGAATGTTATAATGTATGTTAGAATGCATGTTAGAATGTATATTAGAATATTATAATGTATGTTAGAATGTTATAATGGATGTTAGAATGTATATTAGAATATTATAATGGATGTTAGAATATTATAATGGATGTTAGATTATTATAATGGATGTTATAATGTATATTAGAATGTTAAAATGGATGTTAGAATGTTATAATTGATTTTAGAATGTATATCAGAATGTTAAAAAGTATGTTAGAATGTTATAATGGATGTTAGAATGTATATTAGAATGTTAGAATGTATGTTAGAATGTTATAATGGATGTTAGAATGTATATTAGAATGTTAGAATGTATGTTAGAATGTTATTATGGATGTTAGAATGTTATAATTGATGTTAGAATGTATATTAGAATGTTATAATGTATGTTAGAATGTTATAATTGATGTTAGAATGTATATTAGATTGTTATAATGTATGTTAGAATGTTATAATGGATGTTAAAATGTATATTAGAATGTTATAATGTATGTTAGGATGTTATAATGTATGTTAGAATGTTAGAATGGATGTTAGAATGTATATTAGATTGTTATAATGTATGTTAGAATGTTATAATGGATGTTAGAATGTATATTAGAATGTTATAATGGATGTTACAAAGATATAATGGATGTTAGAATGTTTTAATGGATGTTAGAATGTATATTAGAATGTTATAATGTATGTTAGAATGTTATAATGGATGTTAGAATGTTATAATGGATGTTAGAATGTATATTAGAATGTTATAATGTATGTTAGAATGTTATAATGGATGTTAGAATGTTATAATGGATGTTATAATGAATATTAGAATGTTATATTGTATGTTAGAATGCATGTTAGAATGTATATTAGAATGTTTTAGTGTATTTTAGAATGTTATAATGGATGTTAGAATGTATATTAGAATATTATAATGGATGTTAGAATGTTATAATGGATGTTAGTACATTATAATGGATGTTATAATATATATTAGAATGTTATAATGTATGTTAGAATGTTATAATGGATGTTAGAATGTATATTAGATTG
The DNA here is from genome assembly GCA_031769625.1 of Taudactylus pleione. Taxonomy (NCBI): domain Eukaryota; kingdom Metazoa; phylum Chordata; class Amphibia; order Anura; family Myobatrachidae; genus Taudactylus; species Taudactylus pleione. The sequence continues at coordinate 1,013,930 of JAUIMM010000815.1, read as the reverse complement.
TTATAATGTATGTGAGAATGTTATAATGGATGTTAGAATGTTATTAGAATGTTATAATGTATGTTACAATGTTATAATGGATGTTAGAATGTATATTAGAATGTTATAATGTATGTTAGAATGTTATAATGGATGTTAGAATGTTATAATGGATGTTAGAATGTATATTAGAATGTTGTAATGTATGTTATAATGTTATAATGGATGGTAGAATGTTATAATGGATGTTAGAATGAATATTAGAATGTTAGAATGGATGTTAGAATGTTATAATGGATGTTATAATGTATATTAGAATGTTATAATGTATGTTAGAATGCATATTAGAATATTATAGTGTATGTTAGAATGTTATAATGGATGTTAGAATGTCTATTAGAATGTTATAATGGATGTTATAATGTATATTAGAATGTTAAAAAGTATGTTAGAATGTTATAATGGATGTTAGAATGTATATTAGAATGTTAGAATGTATGTTAGAATGTTATAATGGATGTTAGAATGTATATTAGAATGTTAGAATGTATGTTAGAATGTTATTATGGATGTTAGAATGTTATAATTGATGTTAGAATGTATATTAGAATGTTATAATGTATGTTAGAATGTTATTATGGATGTTAGAATGTTATAATGGAAGTTAGAATGTTATAATGGATGTTAAAATATTATAATGGATGTTATAATGTATATTAGAATGTTAAAATGGATGATTGAATGTTATAATTGATGTTAGAATGTATATTAGAATGTTAGAATGTATGTTAGAATGTTATAATGGATGTTAGAATGTATATTACAAAGTTATAATGTATGTTAGAATGTTATAATGGATGTTTGAATGTATTTTAGATTGTTATAATGTATGATAGAATGTTATAATGGATATTAGAATGTATATTAGAATGTTATAATGTATGTTACAATGCTATAATGTATGTTAAAATGTTATAATGGATGTTAAAATGTATACTAGAATGTTATAATGTATGTTAGAATGTATATTAGAATGTTATAATGTATGGTAGAATGTTATAATGGATGTTAGAATGTATATTAGATTGTTATAATGTATGTTAGAATGTTATAATGGATGTTAGAATGTATATTAGAATGTTATAATTTATGATAGAATGTTTTAATGGATATTAGAATGTATATTAGAATGTTATAATGTATGTTAGAATGTTATAATGGATGTTAGAATGTTAGAATGGATGCTAGAATGTATATTAGAATGTTATATTGTATGTTAGAATGTTATAATGGATGTTATAATGTTATAATGTATGTTAGAATGTTATAATGCATGTTAGAATGTATATTAGAATGTTAGAATGTATGTTAGAATGTTATTATGGATGTTAGAATGTTATAATGGATGTTAGAATGTATATTACAAAGTTATAATGTATGTTAGAATGTTATAATGGATGTTTGAATGTATTTTAGATTGTTATAATGTATGATAGAATGTTATAATGGATGTTAGAATGTATATTAGAATGTTATAATGTATGTTAGAATGTTATAATGTATGTTATAATGGATGTTAGAATGTATATTAGAATGTTATAATGTATGTTAGAATGTTATAATGGATGTTAGAATGTATATTAGAATGTTATAATGTATGTTAGAATGTTATAATGGATGTTATAATGGATGTTATAATGTATACTAGAATGTTTTAATGTATGTTAGAATGTTATAATGGATGTTAGAATGTATATTAGAATGGTATAATGAATGTTAGAATGTTATAATGTATGTTAGAATGTATATTAGAATGTTATAATGTATGTTAGAATGTTATAATGGATGTTAGAATGTATATTATATTGTTATAATGTATGTTAGAATGTTATAATGGATATTAGAATGTATATTAGAATGTTAAATGTATGTTAGAATGTTATAATGGATGTTAGAATTTATATTATAATGTTATAATGTATGTTAGAATGTTAAAATGGATATTAGAATGTATATTAGAATGTTATAATGTATGTTAGAATGTTAGAATGGATGTTAGAATGTATATTAGATTGTTATAATGTATGTTAGAATGTTATAATGGATGTTAGAATGTATATTAGAATGTTATAATGTATGTTAGAATGTTAGAATGTATGTTTTAATGTTATAATGGATGTTATAATGTATATTAGAATGTTAGAATGGATGTTAGAATGCATGTTAGAATGTATATTAGAATGTTAGAATGTATGTTATAATGTTATAATGTATGTTAGAATGTTATTATGGATGTTAGAATGTATATTAGAATATTAGAATGTATGTTAGAATGTTATTTTGTATGTTAGAATGTTATAATGGATGTTAGAATGTATATTAGAATGTTATAATGTATGTTACAATGTTATAATGTATGTTAGAATGTTATAATGGATGTTAGAATGTATATTAGATTGTTATAATGTATTTTAGAATGTTATAATGGATGTTAGAATGTATATTAGAATGTTATAATGTATGTTAGAATGTTATAATGGATATTAGAATGTATATTAGAATGTTATAATGTATGTTAGAATGTATATTAGAATTTTAGAATGTATATTAGAATGTTATAATGTATGTTAGAATGTTATAATGGATGTTAGAATGTTATAATGGATGTTAGAATGTTATAATGGATGTTAGAATGTATTTTAGATTGTTATAATGTATGATAGAATGTTATAATGGATGTTAGAATGTATATTAGAATGTTATAATGTATGTTAGAATGTTATAATGTATGTTATAATGGATGTTAGAATGTATATTAGAATGTTATAATGTATGTTAGAATGTTATAATGGATGTTAGAATGTATATTAGAATGTTATAATGTATGTTAGAATGTTATAATGGATGTTATAATGGATGTTATAATGTATACTAGAATGTTATAATGTATGTTAGAATGTTATAATGGATGTTAGAATGTATATTAGAATATTAAAATGGATGTTAGAATGTTATAATTGAATTTAGAATGTATATCAGAATGTTAAAAAGTATGTTAGAATGTTATAATGGATGTTAGAATGTATATTAGAATGTTATAATGTATGTTAGAATGTTACAATGGATGATAGAATGTTATAATGGATGTTATAATGAATATTAGAATGTTAGAATGGATGTTAGAATGTTATAATGGATGTTATAATGTATATTAGAATGTTATAATGTATGTTAGAATGCATGTTAGAATGTATATTAGAATATTATAATGTATGTTAGAATGTTATAATGGATGTTAGAATGTATATTAGAATATTATAATGGATGTTAGAATATTATAATGGATGTTAGATTATTATAATGGATGTTATAATGTATATTAAAATGTTAAAATGGATGTTAGAATGTTATAATTGATTTTAGAATGTATATCAGAATGTTAAAAAGTATGTTAGAATGTTATAATGGATGTTAGAATGTATATTAGAATGTTAGAATGTATGTTAGAATGTTATAATGGATGTTAGAATGTATATTAGAATGTTAGAATGTATGTTAGAATGTTATTATGGATGTTAGAATGTTATAATTGATGTTAGAATGTATATTAGAATGTTATAATGTATGTTAGAATGTTATAATTGATGTTAGAATGTATATTAGATTGTTATAATGTATGTTAGAATGTTATAATGGATGTTAAAATGTATATTAGAATGTTATAATGTATGTTAGGATGTTATAATGTATGTTAGAATGTTAGAATGGATGTTAGAATGTATATTAGATTGTTATAATGTATGTTAGAATGTTATAATGGATGTTAGAATGTATATTAGAATGTTATAATGTATGTTACAAAGTTATAATGGATGTTAGAATGTTTTAATGGATGTTAGAATGTATATTAGAATGTTATAATGTATGTTAGAATGTTATAATGGATGTTAGAATGTTATAATGGATGTTAGAATGTATATTAGAATGTTATAATGTATGTTAGAATGTTATAATGGATGTTAGAATGTTATAATGGATGTTATAATGAATATTAGAATGTTATATTGTATGTTAGAATGCATGTTAGAATGTATATTAGAATGTTTTAGTGTATTTTAGAATGTTATAATGGATGTTAGAATGTATATTAGAATATTATAATGGATGTTAGAATGTTATAATGGATGTTAGTACATTATAATGGATGTTATAATATATATTAGAATGTTATAATGGATGTTAGAATGTTATAATGGATGTTATAATGAATATTAGAATGTTATATTGTATGTTAGAATGCATGTTAGAATGTATATTAGAATGTTTTAGTGTATTTTAGAATGTTATAATGGATGTTAGAATGTATATTAGAATGTTATAATGTATGTTAGAATGTTATAATGGATGTTATAATGGATGTTATAATGTATACTAGAATGTTATAATGTATGTTAGAATGTTATAATGGATGTTAGAATGTATATTAGAATGGTATAATGAATGTTAGAATGTTATAATGTATGTTAGAATGTATATTAGAAAGTTATAATGTATGTTAGAATGTTATAATGGATGTTAGAATGTATATTATATTGTTATAATGTATGTTAGAATGTTATAATGGATATTAGAATGTATATTAGAATGTTAAATGTATGTTAGAATGTTATAAAGGATGTTAGAATTTATATTATAATGTTATAATGTATGTTAGAATGTTAAAATGGATATTAGAATGTATATTAGAATGTTATAATGTATGTTAGAATGTTAGAATGGATGTTAGAATGTATATTAGATTGTTATAATGTATGTTAGAATGTTATAATGGATGTTAGAATGTATATTAGAATGTTATAATGTATGTTAGAATGTTAGAATGTATGTTTTAATGTTATAATGGATGTTATAATGTATATTAGAATGTTAGAATGGATATTAGAATGCATGTTAGAATGTATATTAGAATGTTAGAATGTATGTTATAATGTTATAATGTATGTTAGAATGTTATTATGGATGTTAGAATGTATATTAGAATATTAGAATGTATGTTAGAATGTTATTTTGTATGTTAGAATGTTATAATGGATGTTAGAATGTATTTTAGATTGTTATAATGTATGTTAGAATGTTATAATGGATGTTAGAATGTATATTAGAATGTTATAATGTATGTTACAATGTTATAATGTATGTTAGAATGTTATAATGGATGTTAGAATGTATATTAGATTGTTATAATGTATTTTAGAATGTTATAATGGATGTTAGAATGTATATTAGAATGTTATAATGTATGTTAGAATGTTATAATGGATATTAGAATGTATATTAGAATTTTAGAATGTATATTAGAATGTTATAATGTATGTTAGAATGTTATAATGGATGTTAGAATGTTATAATGGATGTTAGAATGTTATAATGGATGTTAGAATGTATTTTAGATTGTTATAATGTATGATAGAATGTTATAATGGATGTTAGAATGTATATTAGAATGTTATAATGTATGTTAGAATGTTATAATGTATGTTATAATGGATGTTAGAATGTATATTAGAATGTTATAATGTATGTTAGAATGTTATAATGGATGTTAGAATGTATATTAGAATGTTATAATGTATGTTAGAATGTTATAATGGATGTTATAATGGATGTTCTAATGTATACTAGAATGATATAATGTATGTTAGAATGTTATAATGGATGTTAGAATGTATATTAGAATGTTAAAATGGATGTTAGAATGTTATAATTGAATTTAGAATGTATATCAGAATGTTAAAAAGTATGTTAGAATGTTATAATGGATGTTAGAATGTATATTAGAATGTTATAATGTATGTTAGAATGTTACAATGGATGATAGAATGTTATAATGGATGTTATAATGAATAATAGAATGTTAGAATGGATGTTAGAATGTTATAATGGATGTTATAATGTATATTAGAATGTTATAATGTATGTTAGAATGCATGTTAGAATGTATATTAGAATATTATAATGTATGTTAGAATGTTATAATGGATGTTAGAATGTATATTAGAATATTATAATGGATGTTAGAATATTATAATGGATGTTAGATTATTATAATGGATGTTATAATGTATATTAGAATGTTAAAATGGATGTTAGAATGTTATAATTGATTTTAGAATGTATATAAGAATGTTAAAAAGAATGTTAGAATGTTATAATGGATGTTAGAATGTATATTAGAATGTTAGAATGTATGTTAGAATGTTATAATGGATGTTAGAATGTATATTAGAATGTTAGAATGTATGTTAGAATGTTATTATGGATGTTAGAATGTTATAATTGATGTTAGAATGTATATTAGAATGTTATAATGTATGTTAGAATGTTATAATGGATGTTAGAATGTATATTAGATTGTTATAATGTATGTTAGAATGTTATAATGGATGTTAAAATGTATATTAGAATGTTATAATGTATGTTAGGATGTTATAATGTATGTTAGAATGTTAGAATGGATGTTAGAATGTATATTAGATTGTTATAATGTATGTTAGAATGTTATAATGGATGTTAGAATGTATATTAGAATGTTATAATGTATGTTACAAAGTTATAATGGATGTTAGAATGTTTTAATGGATGTTAGAATGTATATTAGAATGTTATAATGTATGTTAGAATGTTATAATGGATGTTAGAATGTTATAATGGATGTTAGAATGTATATTAGAATGTTATAATGTATGTTAGAATGTTATAATGGATGTTAGAATGTTATAATGGATGTTATAATGAATATTAGAATGTTATATTGTATGTTAGAATGCATGTTAGAATGTATATTAGAATGTTTTAGTGTATTTTAGAATGTTATAATGGATGTTAGAATGTATATTAGAATATTATAATGGATGTTAGAATGTTATAATGGATGTTAGTACATTATAATGGATGTTATAATATATATTAGAATGTTATAATGTATGTTAGAATGTTATAATGGATGTTAGAATGTATATTAGATTGTTATAATGTATGTGAGAATGTTATAATGGATGTTAGAATGTTATTAGAATGTTATATTGTATGTTACAATGTTATAATGGATGTTAGAATGTATATTAGAATGTTATAATGTATGTTAGAATGTTATAATGGATGTTAGAATGTTATAATGGATGTTAGAATGTATATTAGAATGTTGTAATGTATGTTAGAATGTTATAATGGATGGTAGAATGTTATAATGGATGTTAGAATGAATATTAGAATGTTAGAATGGATGTTAGAATGTTATAATGGATGTTATAATGTATATTAGAATGTTATAATGTATGTTAGAATGCATATTAGAATATTATAGTGTATGTTAGAATGTTATAATGGATGTTAGAATGTATATTAGAATGTTATAATGGATGTTAGAATATTATAATGGATGTTATAATGTATATTAGAATGTTAAAAAGTATGTTAGAATGTTATAATGGATGTTAGAATGTATATTAGAATGTTAGAATGTATGTTAGAATGTTATAATGGATGTTAGAATGTATATTAGAATGTTAGAATGTATGTTAGAATGTTATTATGGATGTTAGAATGTTATAATTGATGTTAGAATGTATATTAGAATGTTATAATGTATGTTAGAATGTTATAATGGATGTTAGAATGTTATAATGGAAGTTAGAATGTTATAATGGATGTTAAAATATTATAATGGATGTTATAATGTATATTAGAATGTTAAAATGGATGATTGAATGTTATAATTGATGTTAGAATGTATATTAGAATGTTAGAATGTATGTTAGAATGTTATAATGGATGTTTGAATGTATTTTAGATTGTTATAATGTATGATAGAATGTTATAATGGATATTAGAATGTATATTAGAATGTTATAATGTATGTTACAATGCTATAATGTATGTTCAAATGTTATAATGGATGTTAAAATGTATACTAGAATGTTATAATGTATGTTAGAATGTATATTAGAATGTTATAATGTATGGTAGAATGTTAGAATGGATGTTAGAATGTATATTAGATTGTTATAATGTATGTTAGAATGTTATAATGGATGTTAGAATGTATATTAGAATGTTATAATGTATGATAGAATGTTTTAATGGATATTAGAATGTATATTAGAATGTTATAATGTATGTTAGAATGTTATAATGGATGTTAGAATGTTAGAATGGATGCTAGAATGTATATTAGAATGTTATATTGTATGTTAGAATGTTATAATGGATGTTATAATGTTATAATGTATGTTAGAATGTTATAATGCATGTTAGAATGTATATTAGAATGTTAGAATGTATGTTAGAATGTTATTATGGATGTTAGAATGTTATAATGGATGTTAGAATGTATATTACAAAGTTATAATGTATGTTAGAATGTTATAATGGATGTTTGAATGTATTTTAGATTGTTATAATGTATGATAGAATGTTATAATGGATGTTAGAATGTATATTAGAATGTTATAATGTATGTTAGAATGTTATAATGTATGTTATAATGGATGTTAGAATGTATATTAGAATGTTATAATGTATGTTAGAATGTTATAATGGATGTTAGAATGTATATTAGAATGTTATAATGTATGTTAGAATGTTATAATGGATGTTATAATGGATGTTATAATGCATACTAGAATGTTATAATGTATGTTAGAATGTTATAATGGATGTTAGAATGTATATTAGAATGTTAAAATGGATGTTAGAATGTTATAATTGAATTTAGAATGTATATCAGAATGTTAAAAAGTATGTTAGAATGTTATAATGGATGTTAGAATGTATATTAGTATGTTAGAATGTATGTTAGAATGTTATAATGGATGTTAGAATGTATATTAGAATGTTAGAATGTATGTTAGGATGTTATAATGTATGTTAGAATGTTATAATGGATGTTAGAATGTATATTAGATTGTTATAATGTATGTTAGAATGTTATAATGGATGTTAGAATGTATATTAGAATGTTATAATGTATGTTAGAATGTTATAATGGATATTAGAATGTTATATTGGATGTTAGAATGTATATTAGATTGTTATAAGGTATGTTAGAATGTTATATTGGATGTTAGAATGTATATTAGAATGTTATAATGTATGTTAGAATGTTATAAAGGATGTTAGAATGTTATAATGGATGTTAGAATGTATATTATAATGTTAGAATGTATGTTAGAATGTTATTATGGATGTTAGAATGTTATAATGGATGTTAGAATGTATATTAGAAAGTTATAATGTATGTTAGAATGTTATTTTGGATGTTAAAATGTATTTTAGATTGTTATAATGTATGTTAGAATGTTATAATAGATGTTAGAATGTATATTAGAATGTTATAATGTATGTTACAATGTTATAATCTATGTTAGAATGTTATAATGGATGTTATAATGTATAATAGAATGTTATAATGTATTTTAGATTGTAATAATGTATGTTCGAATGTTATAATGGATGTTAGAATGTATATTAGAATGTTATAATGTATGTTACAATGTTATAATGTATGTTATAATGGATGTTAGAATGTATATTAGAATGTTATAATGTATGTTAGAATGTTACAATGGATGTTAGAATGTTATAATGGATGTTATAATGAATATTAGAATGTTAGAATGGATGTTAGAATGTTATAATGGATGTTATAATGTATATTAGAATGTTATAATGTATGTTAGAATGCATGTTAGAATGTATATTAGAATATTATAATGTATGTTAGAATGATAGAATGGATGTTAGAATGTATATTAGAATATTATAATGGATGTTAGAATATTATAATGGATGTTAGATTATTATTATAATGGATGTTATAATGTATATTAGAATGTTAAAATGGATGTTAGAATGTTATAATTGATTTTAGAATGTATATTAGAATGTTAAAAAGTATGTTAGAATGTTATAATGGATGTTAGAATGTATATTAGAATGTTAGAATGTATGTTAGAATGTTATAATGGATGTTAGAATGTATATAAGAATGTTAGAATGTATGTTAGAATGTTATTATGGATGTTAGAATGTTATAATTGATGTTAGAATGTATATTAGAATGTTATAATGTATGTTAGAATGTTATAATTGATGTTAGAATGTATATTAGATTGTTATAATGTATGTTAGAATGTTATAATGGATGTTAAAATGTATATTAGAATGTTATAATGTATGTTAGGATGTTATAATGTATGTTAGAATGTTATAATGGATGTTAGAATGTATATTAGATTGTTATAATGTATGTTAGATTGTTATAATGGATGTTAGAATGTATAATAGAATGTTATAATGTATATTAGAATGTTATAATGGATATTAGAATGTTATATTGGATGTTAGAATGTATATTAGATTGTTATAATGTATGTTAGAATGTTATATTGGATGTTAGAATGTATATTAGAATGTTATAATGTATGTTAGAATGTTATAAAGGATGTTAGAATGTTATAATGGATGTTAGAATGTATATTATAATGTTAGAATGTATGTTAGAATGTTATTATGGATGTTAGAATGTAATAATGGATGTTAGAATGTATATTAGAAAGTTATAATGTATGTTAGAATGTTTTTTTGGATGTTAAAATGTATTTTAGATTGTTATAATGTATGTTAGAATGTTATAATAGATGTTAGAATGTATATTAGAATGTTATAATGTATGTTACAATGTTATAATGTATGAAAGAATGTTATAATGGATGTTATAATGTATACTAGAATGTTATAATGTATTTTAGATTGTAATAATGTATGTTTGAATGTTATAATGGATGTTAGAATGTATATTAGAATGTTATAATGTATGTTACAATGCTATAATGTATGTTAGAATGTTATAATGGATGTTAGAATGTATATTAGAATGTTATAATGTATGTTAGAATGTTACAATGGATGATAGAATGTTATAATGGATGTTATAATGAATATTAGAATGTTAGAATGGATGTTAGAATGTTAGAATGGATGTTATAATGTATATTAGAATGTTATAATGTATGTTAGAATGCATGTTAGAATGTATATTAGAATATTATAATGTATGTTAGAATGTTAGAATGGATGTTAGAATGTATATTAGAATATTATAATGGATGTTAGAATATTATAATGGATGTTAGATTATTATAATGGATGTTATAATGTATATTAGAATGTTAAAATGGATGTTAGAATGTTATAATTGATTTTAGAATGTATATCAGAATGTTAAAAAGTATGTTAGAATGTTATAATGGATGTTAGAATGTATATTAGAATGTTAGAATGTATGTTAGAATGTTATAATGGATGTTAGAATGTATATAAGAATGTTAGAATGTATGTTAGAATGTTATTATGGATGTTAGAATGTTATAATTGATGTTAGAATGTATATTAGAATGTTATAATGTATGTTAGAATGTTATAATTGATGTTAGAATGTATATTAGATTGTTATAATGTATGTTAGAATGTTATAATGGATGTTAAAATGTATATTAGAATGTTATAATGTATGTTAGGATGTTATAATGTATGTTAGAATGTTATAATGGATGTTAGAATGTATATTAGATTGTTATAATGTATGTTAGATTGTTATAATGGATGTTAGAATGTATATTAGAATGTTATAATGTATGTTAGAATGTTATAATGGATATTAGAATGTTATATTGGATGTTAGAATGTATATTAGATTGTTATAATGTATGTTAGAATGTTATAATGGATGTTATAATGGATGTTATAATGTATACTAGAATGTTATAATGTATGTTAGAATGTTATAATGGATGTTAGAATGTATATTAGAATATTAAAATGGATGTTAGAATGTTATAATTGAATTTAGAATGTATATCAGAATGTTAAAAAGTATGTTAGAATGTTATAATGGATGTTAGAATGTATATTAGAATGTTATAATGTATGTTAGAATGTTACAATGGATGATAGAATGTTATAATGGATGTTATAATGAATATTAGAATGTTAGAATGGATGTTAGAATGTTATAATGGATGTTATAATGTATATTAGAATGTTATAATGTATGTTAGAATGCATGTTAGAATGTATATTAGAATATTATAATGTATGTTAGAATGTTATAATGGATGTTAGAATGTATATTAGAATATTATAATGGATGTTAGAATATTATAATGGATGTTAGATTATTATAATGGATGTTATAATGTATATTAAAATGTTAAAATGGATGTTAGAATGTTATAATTGATTTTAGAATGTATATCAGAATGTTAAAAAGTATGTTAGAATGTTATAATGGATGTTAGAATGTATATTAGAATGTTAGAATGTATGTTAGAATGTTATAATGGATGTTAGAATGTATATTAGAATGTTAGAATGTATGTTAGAATGTTATTATGGATGTTAGAATGTTATAATTGATGTTAGAATGTATATTAGAATGTTATAATGTATGTTAGAATGTTATAATTGATGTTAGAATGTATATTAGATTGTTATAATGTATGTTAGAATGTTATAATGGATGTTAAAATGTATATTAGAATGTTATAATGTATGTTAGGATGTTATAATGTATGTTAGAATGTTAGAATGGATGTTAGAATGTATATTAGATTGTTATAATGTATGTTAGAATGTTATAATGGATGTTAGAATGTATATTAGAATGTTATAATGTATGTTACAAAGTTATAATGGATGTTAGAATGTTTTAATGGATGTTAGAATGTATATTAGAATGTTATAATGTATGTTAGAATGTTATAATGGATGTTAGAATGTTATAATGGATGTTAGAATGTATATTAGAATGTTATAATGTATGTTAGAATGTTATAATGGATGTTAGAATGTTATAATGGATGTTATAATGAATATTAGAATGTTATATTGTATGTTAGAATGCATGTTAGAATGTATATTAGAATGTTTTAGTGTATTTTAGAATGTTATAATGGATGTTAGAATGTATATTAGAATATTATAATGGATGTTAGAATGTTATAATGGATGTTAGTACATTATAATGGATGTTATAATATATATTAGAATGTTATAATGGATGTTAGAATGTTATAATGGATGTTATAATGAATATTAGAATGTTATATTGTATGTTAGAATGCATGTTAGAATGTATATTAGAATGTTTTAGTGTATTTTAGAATGTTATAATGGATGTTAGAATGTATATTAGAATGTTATAATGTATGTTAGAATGTTATAATGGATGTTATAATGGATGTTATAATGTATACTAGAATGTTATAATGTATGTTAGAATGTTATAATGGATGTTAGAATGTATATTAGAATGGTATAATGAATGTTAGAATGTTATAATGTATGTTAGAATGTATATTAGAAAGTTATAATGTATGTTAGAATGTTATAATGGATGTTAGAATGTATATTATATTGTTATAATGTATGTTAGAATGTTATAATGGATATTAGAATGTATATTAGAATGTTAAATGTATGTTAGAATGTTATAAAGGATGTTAGAATTTATATTATAATGTTATAATGTATGTTAGAATGTTAAAATGGATATTAGAATGTATATTAGAATGTTATAATGTATGTTAGAATGTTAGAATGGATGTTAGAATGTATATTAGATTGTTATAATGTATGTTAGAATGTTATAATGGATGTTAGAATGTATATTAGAATGTTATAATGTATGTTAGAATGTTAGAATGTATGTTTTAATGTTATAATGGATGTTATAATGTATATTAGAATGTTAGAATGGATATTAGAATGCATGTTAGAATGTATATTAGAATGTTAGAATGTATGTTATAATGTTATAATGTATGTTAGAATGTTATTATGGATGTTAGAATGTATATTAGAATATTAGAATGTATGTTAGAATGTTATTTTGTATGTTAGAATGTTATAATGGATGTTAGAATGTATTTTAGATTGTTATAATGTATGTTAGAATGTTATAATGGATGTTAGAATGTATATTAGAATGTTATAATGTATGTTACAATGTTATAATGTATGTTAGAATGTTATAATGGATGTTAGAATGTATATTAGATTGTTATAATGTATTTTAGAATGTTATAATGGATGTTAGAATGTATATTAGAATGTTATAATGTATGTTAGAATGTTATAATGGATATTAGAATGTATATTAGAATTTTAGAATGTATATTAGAATGTTATAATGTATGTTAGAATGTTATAATGGATGTTAGAATGTTATAATGGATGTTAGAATGTTATAATGGATGTTAGAATGTATTTTAGATTGATATAATGTATGATAGAATGTTATAATGGATGTTAGAATGTATATTAGAATGTTATAATGTATGTTAGAATGTTATAATGTATGTTATAATGGATGTTAGAATGTATATTAGAATGTTATAATGTATGTTAGAATGTTATAATGGATGTTAGAATGTATATTAGAATGTTATCATGTATGTTAGAATGTTATAATGGATGTTATAATGGATGTTATAATGTATACTAGAATGATATAATGTATGTTAGAATGTTATAATGGATGTTAGAATGTATATTAGAATGTTAAAATGGATGTTAGAATGTTATAATTGAATTTAGAATGTATATCAGAATGTTAAAAAGTATGTTAGAATGTTATAATGGATGTTAGAATGTATATTAGAATGTTATAATGTATGTTAGAATGTTACAATGGATGATACAATGTTATAATGGATGTTATAATGAATAATAGAATGTTAGAATGGATGTTAGAATGTTATAATGGATGTTATAATGTATATTAGAATGTTATAATGTATGTTAGAATGCATGTTAGAATGTATATTAGAATATTATAATGTATGTTAGAATGTTATAATGGATGTTAGAATGTATATTAGAATATTATAATGGATGTTAGAATATTATAATGGATGTTAGATTATTATTATGGATGTTATAATGTATATTAGAATGTTAAAATGGATGTTAGAATGTTATAATTGATTTTAGAATGTATATAAGAATGTTAAAAAGAATGTTAGAATGTTATAATGGATGTTAGAATGTATATTAGAATGTTAGAATGTATGTTAGAATGTTATAATGGATGTTAGAATGTATATTAGAATGTTAGAATGTATGTTAGAATGTTATTATGGATGTTAGAATGTTATAATTGATGTTAGAATGTATATTAGAATGTTATAATGTATGTTAGAATGTTATAATTGATGTTAGAATGTATATTAGATTGTTATAATGTATGTTAGAATGTTATAATGGATGTTAAAATGTATATTAGAATGTTATAATGTATGTTAGGATGTTATAATGTATGTTAGAATGTTAGAATGGATGTTAGAATGTATATTAGATTGTTATAATGTATGTTAGAATGTTATAATGGATGTTAGAATGTATATTAGAATGTTATAATGTATGTTACAAAGTTATAATGGATGTTAGAATGTTTTAATGGATGTTAGAATGTATATTAGAATGTTATAATGTATGTTAGAATGTTATAATGGATGTTAGAATGTTATAATGGATGTTAGAATGTATATTAGAATGTTATAATGTATGTTAGAATGTTATAATGGATGTTAGAATGTTATAATGGATGTTATAATGAATATTAGAATGTTATATTGTATGTTAGAATGCATGTTAGAATGTATATTAGAATGTTTTAGTGTATTTTAGAATGTTATAATGGATGTTAGAATGTATATTAGAATATTATAATGGATGTTAGAATGTTATAATGGATGTTAGTACATTATAATGGATGTTATAATATATATTAGAATGTTATAATGTATGTTAGAATGTTATAATGGATGTTAGAATGTATATTAGATTGTTATAATGTATGTGAGAATGTTATAATGGATGTTAGAATGTTATTAGAATGTTATAATGTATGTTACAATGTTATAATGGATGTTAGAATGTATATTAGAATGTTATAATGTATGTTAGAATGTTATAATGGATGTTAGAATGTTATAATGGATGTTAGAATGTATATTAGAATGTTGTAATGTATGTTAGAATGTTATAATGGATGGTAGAATGTTATAATGGATGTTAGAATGATTATTAGAATGTTAGAATGGATGTTAGAATGTTATAATGGATGTTATAATGTATATTAGAATGTTATAATGTATGTTAGAATGCATATTAGAATATTATAGTGTATGTTAGAATGTTATAATGGATGTTAGAATGTATATTAGAATGTTATAATGGATGTTAGAATATTATAATGGATGTTATAATGTATATTAGAATGTTAAAAAGTATGTTAGAATGTTATAATGGATGTTAGAATGTATATTAGAATGTTATAATGTATGTTAGAATGTTATAATGGATATTAGAATGTATATTAGAATTTTAGAATGTATATTAGAATGTTATAATGTATGTTAGAATGTTATAATGGATGTTAGAATGTTATAATGGATGTTAGAATGTTATAATGGATGTTAGAATGTATTTTAGATTGTTATAATGTATGATAGAATGTTATAATGGATGTTAGAATGTATATTAGAATGTTATAATGTATGTTAGAATGTTATAATGTATGTTATAATGGATGTTAGAATGTATATTAGAATGTTATAATGTATGTTAGAATGTTATAATGGATGTTAGAATGTATATTAGAATGTTATAATGTATGTTAGAATGTTATAATGGATGTTATAATGGATGTTATAATGTATACTAGAATGATATAATGTATGTTAGAATGTTATAATGGATGTTAGAATGTATATTAGAATGTTAAAATGGATGTTAGAATGTTATAATTGAATTTAGAATGTATATCAGAATGTTAAAAAGTATGTTAGAATGTTATAATGGATGTTAGAATGTATATTAGAATGTTATAATGTATGTTAGAATGTTACAATGGATGATAGAATGTTATAATGGATGTTATAATGAATAATAGAATGTTAGAATGGATGTTAGAATGTTATAATGGATGTTATAATGTATATTAGAATGTTATAATGTATGTTAGAATGCATGTTAGAATGTATATTAGAATATTATAATGTATGTTAGAATGTTATAATGGATGTTAGAATGTATATTAGAATATTATAATGGATGTTAGAATATTATAATGGATGTTAGATTATTATAATGGATGTTATAATGTATATTAGAATGTTAAAATGGATGTTAGAATGTTATAATTGATTTTAGAATGTATATAAGAATGTTAAAAAGAATGTTAGAATGTTATAATGGATGTTAGAATGTATATTAGAATGTTAGAATGTATGTTAGAATGTTATAATGGATGTTAGAATGTATATTAGAATGTTAGAATGTATGTTAGAATGTTATTATGGATGTTAGAATGTTATAATTGATGTTAGAATGTATATTAGAATGTTATAATGTATGTTAGAATGTTATAATTGATGTTAGAATGTATATTAGATTGTTATAATGTATGTTAGAATGTTATAATGGATGTTAAAATGTATATTAGAATGTTATAATGTATGTTAGGAT
This sequence comes from Taudactylus pleione, assembly GCA_031769625.1. NCBI lineage: Eukaryota > Metazoa > Chordata > Amphibia > Anura > Myobatrachidae > Taudactylus > Taudactylus pleione. The sequence continues at coordinate 996,362 of JAUIMM010000815.1, read as the reverse complement.
GTTATAATGTATGTTAGAATGTTAGAATGGATGTTAGAATGTATATTAGATTGTTATAATGTATGTTAGAATGTTATAATGGATGTTAGAATGTATATTAGAATGTTATAATGTATGTTACAAAGTTATAATGGATGTTAGAATGTTTTAATGGATGTTAGAATGTATATTAGAATGTTATAATGTATGTTAGAATGTTATAATGGATGTTAGAATGTTATAATGGATGTTAGAATGTATATTAGAATGTTATAATGTATGTTAGAATGTTATAATGGATGTTAGAATGTTATAATGGATGTTATAATGAATATTAGAATGTTATATTGTATGTTAGAATGCATGTTAGAATGTATATTAGAATGTTTTAGTGTATTTTAGAATGTTATAATGGATGTTAGAATGTATATTAGAATATTATAATGGATGTTAGAATGTTATAATGGATGTTAGTACATTATAATGGATGTTATAATATATATTAGAATGTTATAATGTATGTTAGAATGTTATAATGGATGTTAGAATGTATATTAGATTGTTATAATGTATGTGAGAATGTTATAATGGATGTTAGAATGTTATTAGAATGTTATAATGTATGTTACAATGTTATAATGGATGTTAGAATGTATATTAGAATGTTATAATGGATGTTAGAATGTTATAATGGATGTTAGAATGTTATAATGGATGTTAGAATGTATATTAGAATGTTGTAATGTATGTTAGAATGTTATAATGGATGGTAGAATGTTATAATGGATGTTAGAATGAATATTAGAATGTTAGAATGGATGTTAGAATGTTATAATGGATGTTATAATGTATATTAGAATGTTATAATGTATGTTAGAATGCATATTAGAATATTATAGTGTATGTTAGAATGTTATAATGGATGTTAGAATGTATATTAGAATGTTATAATGGATGTTAGAATATTATAATGGATGTTATAATGTATATTAGAATGTTAAAAAGTATGTTAGAATGTTATAATGGATGTTAGAATGTATATTAGAATGTTAGAATGTATGTTAGAATGTTATAATGGATGTTAGAATGTATATTAGAATGTTAGAATGTATGTTAGAATGTTATTATGGATGTTAGAATGTTATAATTGATGTTAGAATGTATATTAGAATGTTATAATGTATGTTAGAATGTTATAATGGATGTTAGAATGTTATAATGGAAGTTAGAATGTTATAATGGATGTTAAAATATTATAATGGATGTTATAATGTATATTAGAATGTTAAAATGGATGATTGAATGTTATAATTGATGTTAGAATGTATATTAGAATGTTAGAATGTATGTTAGAATGTTATAATGGATGTTTGAATGTATTTTAGATTGTTATAATGTATGATAGAATGTTATAATGGATATTAGAATGTATATTAGAATGTTATAATGTATGTTACAATGCTATAATGTATGTTCAAATGTTATAATGGATGTTAAAATGTATACTAGAATGTTATAATGTATGTTAGAATGTATATTAGAATGTTATAATGTATGGTAGAATGTTAGAATGGATGTTAGAATGTATATTAGATTGTTATAATGTATGTTAGAATGTTATAATGGATGTTAGAATGTATATTAGAATGTTATAATGTATGATAGAATGTTTTAATGGATATTAGAATGTATATTAGAATGTTATAATGTATGTTAGAATGTTATAATGGATGTTAGAATGTTAGAATGGATGCTAGAATGTATATTAGAATGTTATATTGTATGTTAGAATGTTATAATGGATGTTATAATGTTATAATGTATGTTAGAATGTTATAATGCATGTTAGAATGTATATTAGAATGTTAGAATGTATGTTAGAATGTTATTATGGATGTTAGAATGTTATAATGGATGTTAGAATGTATATTACAAAGTTATAATGTATGTTAGAATGTTATAATGGATGTTTGAATGTATTTTAGATTGTTATAATGTATGATAGAATGTTATAATGGATGTTAGAATGTATATTAGAATGTTATAATGTATGTTAGAATGTTATAATGTATGTTATAATGGATGTTAGAATGTATATTAGAATGTTATAATGTATGTTAGAATGTTATAATGGATGTTAGAATGTATATTAGAATGTTATAATGTATGTTAGAATGTTATAATGGATGTTATAATGGATGTTATAATGCATACTAGAATGTTATAATGTATGTTAGAATGTTATAATGGATGTTAGAATGTATATTAGAATGTTAAAATGGATGTTAGAATGTTATAATTGAATTTAGAATGTATATCAGAATGTTAAAAAGTATGTTAGAATGTTATAATGGATGTTAGAATGTATATTAGTATGTTAGAATGTATGTTAGAATGTTATAATGGATGTTAGAATGTATATTAGAATGTTAGAATGTATGTTAGGATGTTATAATGTATGTTAGAATGTTATAATGGATGTTAGAATGTATATTAGATTGTTATAATGTATGTTAGAATGTTATAATGGATGTTAGAATGTATATTAGAATGTTATAATGTATGTTAGAATGTTATAATGGATATTAGAATGTTATATTGGATGTTAGAATGTATATTAGATTGTTATAAGGTATGTTAGAATGTTATATTGGATGTTAGAATGTATATTAGAATGTTATAATGTATGTTAGAATGTTATAAAGGATGTTAGAATGTTATAATGGATGTTAGAATGTATATTATAATGTTAGAATGTAAGTTAGAATGTTATTATGGATGTTAGAATGTTATAATGGATGTTAGAATGTATATTAGAAAGTTATAATGTATGTTAGAATGTTATTTTGGATGTTAAAATGTATTTTAGATTGTTATAATGTATGTTAGAATGTTATAATAGATGTTAGAATGTATATTAGAATGTTATAATGTATGTTACAATGTTATAATCTATGTTAGAATGTTATAATGGATGTTATAATGTATAATAGAATGTTATAATGTATTTTAGATTGTAATAATGTATGTTCGAATGTTATAATGGATGTTAGAATGTATATTAGAATGTTATAATGTATGTTACAATGTTATAATGTATGTTATAATGGATGTTAGAATGTATATTAGAATGTTATAATGTATGTTAGAATGTTACAATGGATGTTAGAATGTTATAATGGATGTTATAATGAATATTAGAATGTTAGAATGGATGTTAGAATGTTATAATGGATGTTATAATGTATATTAGAATGTTATCATGTATGTTAGAATGCATGTTAGAATGTATATTAGAATATTATAATGTATGTTAGAATGATAGAATGGATGTTAGAATGTATATTAGAATATTATAATGGATGTTAGAATATTATAATGGATGTTAGATTATTATTATAATGGATGTTATAATGTATATTAGAATGTTAAAATGGATGTTAGAATGTTATAATTGATTTTAGAATGTATATTAGAATGTTAAAAAGTATGTTAGAATGTTATAATGGATGTTAGAATGTATATTAGAATGTTAGAATGTATGTTAGAATGTTATAATGGATGTTAGAATGTATATAAGAATGTTAGAATGTATGTTAGAATGTTATTATGGATGTTAGAATGTTATAATTGATGTTAGAATGTATATTAGAATGTTATAATGTATGTTAGAATGTTATAATTGATGTTAGAATGTATATTAGATTGTTATAATGTATGTTAGAATGTTATAATGGATGTTAAAATGTATATTAGAATGTTATAATGTATGTTAGGATGTTATAATGTATGTTAGAATGTTATAATGGATGTTAGAATGTATATTAGATTGTTATAATGTATGTTAGATTGTTATAATGGATGTTAGAATGTATAATAGAATGTTATAATGTATGTTAGAATGTTATAATGGATATTAGAATGTTATATTGGATGTTAGAATGTATATTAGATTGTTATAATGTATGTTAGAATGTTATATTGGATGTTAGAATGTATATTAGAATGTTATAATGTATGTTAGAATGTTATAAAGGATGTTAGAATGTTATAATGGATGTTAGAATGTATATTATAATGTTAGAATGTATGTTAGAATGTTATTATGGATGTTAGAATGTAATAATGGATGTTAGAATGTATATTAGAAAGTTATAATGTATGTTAGAATGTTTTTTTGGATGTTAAAATGTATTTTAGATTGTTATAATGTATGTTAGAATGTTATAATAGATGTTAGAATGTATATTAGAATGTTATAATGTATGTTACAATGTTATAATGTATGAAAGAATGTTATAATGGATGTTATAATGTATACTAGAATGTTATAATGTATTTTAGATTGTAATAATGTATGTTTGAATGTTATAATGGATGTTAGAATGTATATTAGAATGTTATAATGTATGTTACAATGCTATAATGTATGTTAGAATGTTATAATGGATGTTAGAATGTATATTAGAATGTTATAATGTATGTTAGAATGTTACAATGGATGATAGAATGTTATAATGGATGTTATAATGAATATTAGAATGTTATAATGTATGTTACAAAGTTATAATGGATGTTAGAATGTTTTAATGGATGTTAGAATGTATATTAGAATGTTATAATGTATGTTAGAATGTTATAATGGATGTTAGAATGTTATAATGGATGTTAGAATGTATATTAGAATGTTATAATGTATGTTAGAATGTTATAATGGATGTTAGAATGTTATAATGGATGTTATAATGAATATTAGAATGTTATATTGTATGTTAGAATGCATGTTAGAATGTATATTAGAATGTTTTAGTGTATTTTAGAATGTTATAATGGATGTTAGAATGTATATTAGAATATTATAATGGATGTTAGAATGTTATAATGGATGTTAGTACATTATAATGGATGTTATAATATATATTAGAATGTTATAATGTATGTTAGAATGTTATAATGGATGTTAGAATGTATATTAGATTGTTATAATGTATGTGAGAATGTTATAATGGATGTTAGAATGTTATTAGAATGTTATAATGTATGTTACAATGTTATAATGGATGTTAGAATGTATATTAGAATGTTATAATGTATGTTAGAATGTTATAATGGATGTTAGAATGTTATAATGGATGTTAGAATGTATATTAGAATGTTGTAATGTATGTTAGAATGTTATAATGGATGGTAGAATGTTATAATGGATGTTAGAATGATTATTAGAATGTTAGAATGGATGTTAGAATGTTATAATGGATGTTATAATGTATATTAGAATGTTATAATGTATGTTAGAATGCATATTAGAATATTATAGTGTATGTTAGAATGTTATAATGGATGTTAGAATGTATATTAGAATGTTATAATGGATGTTAGAATATTATAATGGATGTTATAATGTATATTAGAATGTTAAAAAGTATGTTAGAATGTTATAATGGATGTTAGAATGTATATTAGAATGTTATAATGTATGTTAGAATGTTATAATGGATATTAGAATGTATATTAGAATTTTAGAATGTATATTAGAATGTTATAATGTATGTTAGAATGTTATAATGGATGTTAGAATGTTATAATGGATGTTAGAATGTTATAATGGATGTTAGAATGTATTTTAGATTGTTATAATGTATGATAGAATGTTATAATGGATGTTAGAATGTATATTAGAATGTTATAATGTATGTTAGAATGTTATAATGTATGTTATAATGGATGTTAGAATGTATATTAGAATGTTATAATGTATGTTAGAATGTTATAATGGATGTTAGAATGTATATTAGAATGTTATAATGTATGTTAGAATGTTATAATGGATGTTATAATGGATGTTATAATGTATACTAGAATGATATAATGTATGTTAGAATGTTATAATGGATGTTAGAATGTATATTAGAATGTTAAAATGGATGTTAGAATGTTATAATTGAATTTAGAATGTATATCAGAATGTTAAAAAGTATGTTAGAATGTTATAATGGATGTTAGAATGTATATTAGAATGTTATAATGTATGTTAGAATGTTACAATGGATGATAGAATGTTATAATGGATGTTATAATGAATAATAGAATGTTAGAATGGATGTTAGAATGTTATAATGGATGTTATAATGTATATTAGAATGTTATAATGTATGTTAGAATGCATGTTAGAATGTATATTAGAATATTATAATGTATGTTAGAATGTTATAATGGATGTTAGAATGTATATTAGAATATTATAATGGATGTTAGAATATTATAATGGATGTTAGATTATTATAATGGATGTTATAATGTATATTAGAATGTTAAAATGGATGTTAGAATGTTATAATTGATTTTAGAATGTATATAAGAATGTTAAAAAGAATGTTAGAATGTTATAATGGATGTTAGAATGTATATTAGAATGTTAGAATGTATGTTAGAATGTTATAATGGATGTTAGAATGTATATTAGAATGTTAGAATGTATGTTAGAATGTTATTATGGATGTTAGAATGTTATAATTGATGTTAGAATGTATATTAGAATGTTATAATGTATGTTAGAATGTTATAATTGATGTTAGAATGTATATTAGATTGTTATAATGTATGTTAGAATGTTATAATGGATGTTAAAATGTATATTAGAATGTTATAATGTATGTTAGGATGTTATAATGTATGTTAGAATGTTAGAATGGATGTTAGAATGTATATTAGATTGTTATAATGTATGTTAGAATGTTATAATGGATGTTAGAATGTATATTAGAATGTTATAATGTATGTTACAAAGTTATAATGGATGTTAGAATGTTTTAATGGATGTTAGAATGTATATTAGAATGTTATAATGTATGTTAGAATGTTATAATGGATGTTAGAATGTTATAATGGATGTTAGAATGTATATTAGAATGTTATAATGTATGTTAGAATGTTATAATGGATGTTAGAATGTTATAATGGATGTTATAATGAATATTAGAATGTTATATTGTATGTTAGAATGCATGTTAGAATGTATATTAGAATGTTTTAGTGTATTTTAGAATGTTATAATGGATGTTAGAATGTATATTAGAATATTATAATGGATGTTAGAATGTTATAATGGATGTTAGTACATTATAATGGATGTTATAATATATATTAGAATGTTATAATGTATGTTAGAATGTTATAATGGATGTTAGAATGTATATTAGATTGTTATAATGTATGTGAGAATGTTATAATGGATGTTAGAATGTTATTAGAATGTTATAATGTATGTTACAATGTTATAATGGATGTTAGAATGTATATTAGAATGTTATAATGGATGTTAGAATGTTATAATGGATGTTAGAATGTTATAATGGATGTTAGAATGTATATTAGAATGTTGTAATGTATGTTAGAATGTTATAATGGATGGTAGAATGTTATAATGGATGTTAGAATGAATATTAGAATGTTAGAATGGATGTTAGAATGTTATAATGGATGTTATAATGTATATTAGAATGTTATAATGTATGTTAGAATGCATATTAGAATATTATAGTGTATGTTAGAATGTTATAATGGATGTTAGAATGTATATTAGAATGTTATAATGGATGTTAGAATATTATAATGGATGTTATAATGTATATTAGAATGTTAAAAAGTATGTTAGAATGTTATAATGGATGTTAGAATGTATATTAGAATGTTAGAATGTATGTTAGAATGTTATAATGGATGTTAGAATGTATATTAGAATGTTAGAATGTATGTTAGAATGTTATTATGGATGTTAGAATGTTATAATTGATGTTAGAATGTATATTAGAATGTTATAATGTATGTTAGAATGTTATAATGGATGTTAGAATGTTATAATGGAAGTTAGAATGTTATAATGGATGTTAAAATATTATAATGGATGTTATAATGTATATTAGAATGTTAAAATGGATGATTGAATGTTATAATTGATGTTAGAATGTATATTAGAATGTTAGAATGTATGTTAGAATGTTATAATGGATGTTTGAATGTATTTTAGATTGTTATAATGTATGATAGAATGTTATAATGGATATTAGAATGTATATTAGAATGTTATAATGTATGTTACAATGCTATAATGTATGTTCAAATATTATAATCGATGTTAAAATGTATACTAGAATGTTATAATGTATGTTAGAATGTATATTAGAATGTTATAATGTATGGTAGAATGTTAGAATGGATGTTAGAATGTATATTAGATTGTTATAATGTATGTTAGAATGTTATAATGGATGTTAGAATGTATATTAGAATGTTATAATGTATGATAGAATGTTTTAATGGATATTAGAATGTATATTAGAATGTTATAATGTATGTTAGAATGTTATAATGGATGTTAGAATGTTAGAATGGATGCTAGAATGTATATTAGAATGTTATATTGTATGTTAGAATGTTATAATGGATGTTATAATGTTATAATGTATGTTAGAATGTTATAATGCATGTTAGAATGTATATTAGAATGTTAGAATGTATGTTAGAATGTTATTATGGATGTTAGAATGTTATAATGGATGTTAGAATGTATATTACAAAGTTATAATGTATGTTAGAATGTTATAATGGATGTTTGAATGTATTTTAGATTGTTATAATGTATGATAGAATGTTATAATGGATGTTAGAATGTATATTAGAATGTTATAATGTATGTTAGAATGTTATAATGTATGTTATAATGGATGTTAGAATGTATATTAGAATGTTATAATGTATGTTAGAATGTTATAATGGATGTTAGAATGTATATTAGAATGTTATAATGTATGTTAGAATGTTATAATGGATGTTATAATGGATGTTATAATGCATACTAGAATGTTATAATGTATGTTAGAATGTTATAATGGATGTTAGAATGTATTTTAGAATGTTAAAATGGATGTTAGAATGTTATAATTGAATTTAGAATGTATATCAGAATGTTAAAAAGTATGTTAGAATGTTATAATGGATGTTAGAATGTATATTAGTATGTTAGAATGTATGTTAGAATGTTATAATGGATGTTAGAATGTATATTAGAATGTTAGAATGTATGTTAGGATGTTATAATGTATGTTAGAATGTTATAATGGATGTTAGAATGTATATTAGATTGTTATAATGTATGTTAGAATGTTATAATGGATGTTAGAATGTATATTAGAATGTTATAATGTATGTTAGAATGTTATAATGGATATTAGAATGTTATATTGGATGTTAGAATGTATATTAGATTGTTATAAGGTATGTTAGAATGTTATATTGGATGTTAGAATGTATATTAGAATGTTATAATGTATGTTAGAATGTTATAAAGGATGTTAGAATGTTATAATGGATGTTAGAATGTATATTATAATGTTAGAATGTATGTTAGAATGTTATTATGGATGTTAGAATGTTATAATGGATGTTAGAATGTATATTAGAAAGTTATAATGTATGTTAGAATGTTATTTTGGATGTTAAAATGTATTTTAGATTGTTATAATGTATGTTAGAATGTTATAATAGATGTTAGAATGTATATTAGAATGTTATAATGTATGTTACAATGTTATAATCTATGTTAGAATGTTATAATGGATGTTATAATGTATAATAGAATGTTATAATGTATTTTAGATTGTAATAATGTATGTTCGAATGTTATAATGGATGTTAGAATGTATATTAGAATGTTATAATGTATGTTACAATGTTATAATGTATGTTATAATGGATGTTAGAATGTATATTAGAATGTTATAATGTATGTTAGAATGTTACAATGGATGTTAGAATGTTATAATGGATGTTATAATGAATATTAGAATGTTAGAATGGATGTTAGAATGTTATAATGGATGTTATAATGTATATTAGAATGTTATAATGTATGTTAGAATGCATGTTAGAATGTATATTAGAATATTATAATGTATGTTAGAATGATAGAATGGATGTTAGAATGTATATTAGAATATTATAATGGATGTTAGAATATTATAATGGATGTTAGATTATTATTATAATGGATGTTATAATGTATATTAGAATGTTAAAATGGATGTTAGAATGTTATAATTGATTTTAGAATGTATATTAGAATGTTAAAAAGTATGTTAGAATGTTATAATGGATGTTAGAATGTATATTAGAATGTTAGAATGTATGTTAGAATGTTATAATGGATGTTAGAATGTATATAAGAATGTTAGAATGTATGTTAGAATGTTATTATGGATGTTAGAATGTTATAATTGATGTTAGAATGTATATTAGAATGTTATAATGTATGTTAGAATGTTATAATTGATGTTAGAATGTATATTAGATTGTTATAATGTATGTTAGAATGTTATAATGGATGTTAAAATGTATATTAGAATGTTATAATGTATGTTAGGATGTTATAATGTATGTTAGAATGTTATAATGGATGTTAGAATGTATATTAGATTGTTATAATGTATGTTAGATTGTTATAATGGATGTTAGAATGTATAATAGAATGTTATAATGTATGTTAGAATGTTATAATGGATATTAGAATGTTATATTGGATGTTAGAATGTATATTAGATTGTTATAATGTATGTTAGAATGTTATATTGGATGTTAGAATGTATATTAGAATGTTATAATGTATGTTAGAATGTTATAAAGGATGTTAGAATGTTATAATGGATGTTAGAATGTATATTATAATGTTAGAATGTATGTTAGAATGTTATTATGGATGTTAGAATGTAATAATGGATGTTAGAATGTATATTAGAAAGTTATAATGTATGCTAGAATGTTTTTTTGGATGTTAAAATGTATTTTAGATTGTTATAATGTATGTTAGAATGTTATAATAGATGTTAGAATGTATATTAGAATGTTATAATGTATGTTACAATGTTATAATGTATGAAAGAATGTTATAATGGATGTTATAATGTATACTAGAATGTTATAATGTATTTTAGATTGTAATAATGTATGTTTGAATGTTATAATGGATGTTAGAATGTATATTAGAATGTTATAATGTATGTTACAATGCTATAATGTATGTTAGAATGTTATAATGGATGTTAGAATGTATATTAGAATGTTATAATGTATGTTAGAATGTTACAATGGATGATAGAATGTTATAATGGATGTTATAATGAATATTAGAATGTTAGAATGGATGTTAGAATGTTAGAATGGATGTTATAATGTATATTAGAATGTTATAATGTATGTTAGAATGCATGTTAGAATGTATATTAGAATATTATAATGTATGTTAGAATGTTAGAATGGATGTTAGAATGTATATTAGAATATTATAATGGATGTTAGAATATTATAATGGATGTTAGATTATTATAATGGATGTTATAATGTATATTAGAATGTTAAAATGGATGTTAGAATGTTATAATTGATTTTAGAATGTACATCAGAATGTTAAAAAGTATGTTAGAATGTTATAATGGATGTTAGAATGTATATTAGAATGTTAGAATGTATGTTAGAATGTTATAATGGATGTTAGAATGTATATAAGAATGTTAGAATGTATGTTAGAATGTTATTATGGATGTTAGAATGTTATAATTGATGTTAGAATGTATATTAGAATGTTATAATGTATGTTAGAATGTTATAATTGATGTTAGAATGTATATTAGATTGTTATAATGTATGTTAGAATGTTATAATGGATGTTAAAATGTATATTAGAATGTTATAATGTATGTTAGGATGTTATAATGTATGTTAGAATGTTATAATGGATGTTAGAATGTATATTAGATTGTTATAATGTATGTTAGATTGTTATAATGGATGTTAGAATGTATATTAGAATGTTATAATGTATGTTAGAATGTTATAATGGATATTAGAATGTTATATTGGATGTTAGAATGTATATTAGATTGTTATAATGTATGTTAGAATGTTATATTGGATGTTAGAATGTATATTAGAATGTTATAATGTATGTTAGAATGTTATAAAGGATGTTAGAATGTTATAATGGATGTTAGAATGAATATTAGAATGTTAGAATGGATGTTAGAATGTTATAATGGATGTTATAATGTATATTAGAATGTTATAATGTATGTTAGAATGCATGTTAGAATGTATATTAGAATATTATAATGTATGTTAGAATGTTAGAATGGATGTTAGAATGTATATTAGAATATTATAATGGATGTTAGAATATTATAATGGATGTTAGATTATTATAATGGATGTTATAATGTATATTAGAATGTTAAAATGGAAGTTAGAATGTTATAATTGATTTTAGAATGTATATCAGAATGTTAAAAAGTATGTTAGAATGTTATAATGGATGTTAGAATGTATATTAGAATGTTAGAATGTATGTTAGAATGTTATAATGGATGTTAGAATGTATATAAGAATGTTAGAATGTATGTTAGAATGTTATTATGGATGTTAGAATGTTATAATTGATGTTAGAATGTATATTAGAATGTTATAATGTATGTTAGAATGTTATAATTGATGTTAGAATGTATATTAGATTGTTATAATGTATGTTAGAATGTTATAATGGATGTTAGAATGTATATTAGATTGTTATAATGTATGTTAGATTGTTATAATGGATGTTAGAATGTATATTAGAATGTTATAATGTATGTTAGAATGTTATAATATATGTTAGGATGTTATAATGTATGTTAGAATGTTATAATGGATGTTAGAATGTTATAATGGATGTTAGAATGTATATTAGAATGTTAGAATGTATGTTAGAATGTTATAATGGATGTTAGAATGTATATAAGAATGTTAGAATGTATGTTAGAATGTTATTATGGATGTTAGAATGTTATAATTGATGTTAGAATGTATATTAGAATGTTATAATGTATGTTAGAATGTTATAATTGATGTTAGAATGTATATTAGATTGTTATAATGTATGTTAGAATGTTATAATGGATGTTAAAATGTATATTAGAATGTTATAATGTATGTTAGGATGTTATAATGTATGTTAGAATGTTATAATGGATGTTAGAATGTATATTAGATTGTTATAATGTATGTTAGATTGTTATAATGGATGTTAGAATGTATAATAGAATGTTATAATGTATGTTAGAATGTTATAATGGATATTAGAATGTTATATTGGATGTTAGAATGTATATTAGATTGTTATAATGTATGTTAGAATGTTATATTGGATGTTAGAATGTATATTAGAATGTTATAATGTATGTTAGAATGTTATAAAGGATGTTAGAATGTTATAATGGATGTTAGAATGTATATTATAATGTTAGAATGTATGTTAGAATGTTATTATGGATGTTAGAATGTAATAATGGATGTTAGAATGTATATTAGAAAGTTATAATGTATGCTAGAATGTTTTTTTGGATGTTAAAATGTATTTTAGATTGTTATAATGTATGTTAGAATGTTATAATAGATGTTAGAATGTATATTAGAATGTTATAATGTATGTTACAATGTTATAATGTATGAAAGAATGTTATAATGGATGTTATAATGTATACTAGAATGTTATAATGTATTTTAGATTGTAATAATGTATGTTTGAATGTTATAATGGATGTTAGAATGTATATTAGAATGTTATAATGTATGTTACAATGCTATAATGTATGTTAGAATGTTATAATGGATGTTAGAATGTATATTAGAATGTTATAATGTATGTTAGAATGTTACAATGGATGATAGAATGTTATAATGGATGTTATAATGAATATTAGAATGTTAGAATGGATGTTAGAATGTTAGAATGGATGTTATAATGTATATTAGAATGTTATAATGTATGTTAGAATGCATGTTAGAATGTATATTAGAATATTATAATGTATGTTAGAATGTTAGAATGGATGTTAGAATGTATATTAGAATATTATAATGGATGTTAGAATATTATAATGGATGTTAGATTATTATAATGGATGTTATAATGTATATTAGAATGTTAAAATGGATGTTAGAATGTTATAATTGATTTTAGAATGTACATCAGAATGTTAAAAAGTATGTTAGAATGTTATAATGGATGTTAGAATGTATATTAGAATGTTAGAATGTATGTTAGAATGTTATAATGGATGTTAGAATGTATATAAGAATGTTAGAATGTATGTTAGAATGTTATTATGGATGTTAGAATGTTATAATTGATGTTAGAATGTATATTAGAATGTTATAATGTATGTTAGAATGTTATAATTGATGTTAGAATGTATATTAGATTGTTATAATGTATGTTAGAATGTTATAATGGATGTTAAAATGTATATTAGAATGTTATAATGTATGTTAGGATGTTATAATGTATGTTAGAATGTTATAATGGATGTTAGAATGTATATTAGATTGTTATAATGTATGTTAGATTGTTATAATGGATGTTAGAATGTATATTAGAATGTTATAATGTATGTTAGAATGTTATAATGGATATTAGAATGTTATATTGGATGTTAGAATGTATATTAGATTGTTATAATGTATGTTAGAATGTTATATTGGATGTTAGAATGTATATTAGAATGTTATAATGTATGTTAGAATGTTATAAAGGATGTTAGAATGTTATAATGGATGTTAGAATGAATATTAGAATGTTAGAATGGATGTTAGAATGTTATAATGGATGTTATAATGTATATTAGAATGTTATAATGTATGTTAGAATGCATGTTAGAATGTATATTAGAATATTATAATGTATGTTAGAATGTTAGAATGGATGTTAGAATGTATATTAGAATATTATAATGGATGTTAGAATATTATAATGGATGTTAGATTATTATAATGGATGTTATAATGTATATTAGAATGTTAAAATGGAAGTTAGAATGTTATAATTGATTTTAGAATGTATATCAGAATGTTAAAAAGTATGTTAGAATGTTATAATGGATGTTAGAATGTATATTAGAATGTTAGAATGTATGTTAGAATGTTATAATGGATGTTAGAATGTATATAAGAATGTTAGAATGTATGTTAGAATGTTATTATGGATGTTAGAATGTTATAATTGATGTTAGAATGTATATTAGAATGTTATAATGTATGTTAGAATGTTATAATTGATGTTAGAATGTATATTAGATTGTTATAATGTATGTTAGAATGTTATAATGGATGTTAGAATGTATATTAGATTGTTATAATGTATGTTAGATTGTTATAATGGATGTTAGAATGTATATTAGAATGTTATAATGTATGTTAGAATGTTATAATATATGTTAGGATGTTATAATGTATGTTAGAATGTTATAATGGATGTTAGAATGTATATTAGATTGTTATAATGTATGTTAGATTGTTATAATGGATGTTAGAATGTATATTAGAATGTTATAATGTATGTTAGAATGTTATAATGGATATTAGAATGTTATATTGGATGTTAGAATGTATATTAGATTGTTATAATGTATGTTAGAATGTTATATTGGATGTTAGAATGTATATTAGAATGTTATAATGCATGTTAGAATGTTATAAAGGATGTTAGAATGTTATAATGGATGTTAGAATGTATATTATAATGTTAGAATGTATGTTAGAATGTTATTATGGATGTTAGAATGTAATAATGGATGTTAGAATGTATATTAGAAAGTTATAATGTATGTTAGAATGTTTTTTTGGATGTTAAAATGTATTTTAGATTGTTATAATGTATGTTAGAAAGTTATAATAGATGTTAGAATGTATATTAGAATGTTATAATGTATGTTACAATGTTATAATGTATGAAAGAATGTTATAATGGATGTTATAATGTATACTAGAATGTTATAATGTATTTTAGATTGTAATAATGTATGTTCGAATGTTATAATGGATGTTAGAATGTATATTAGAATGTTATAATGTATGTTACAATGCTATAATGTATGTTAGAATGTTATAATGGATGTTAGAATGTATATTAGAATGTTATAATGTATGTTAGAATGTTACAATGGATGTTAGAATGTTATAATGGATGTTATAATGAATATTAGAATGTTAGAATGGATGTTAGAATGTTATAATGGATGTTATAATGTGTATTAGAATGTTATAATGTATGTTAGAATGCATGTTAGAATGTATATTAGAATATTATAATGTATGTTAGAATGATAGAATGGATGTTAGAATGTATATTAGAATATTATAATGGATGTTAGAATATTATAATGGATGTTAGATTATTATTATAATGGATGTTATAATGTATATTAGAATGTTAAAATGGATGTTAGAATGTTATAATTGATTTTAGAATGTATATTAGAATGTTAAAAAGTATGTTAGAATGTTATAATGGATGTTAGAATGTATATTAGAATGTTAGAATGTATGTTAGAATGTTATAATGGATGTTAGAATGTATATAAGAATGTTAGAATGTATGTTAGAATGTTATTATGGATGTTAGAATGTTATAATTGATGTTAGAATGTATATTAGATTGTTATAATGTATGTTAGAATGTTATAATGGATGTTAAAATGTATATTAGAATGTTATAATGTATGTTAGGATGTTATAATGTATGTTAGAATGTTATAATGGATGTTAGAATGTATATTAGATTGTTATAATGTATGTTAGATTGTTATAATGGATGTTAGAATGTATAATAGAATGTTATAATGTATGTTAGAATGTTATAATGGATATTAGAATGTTATATTGGATGTTAGAATGTATATTAGATTGTTATAATGTATGTTAGAATGTTATATTGGATGTTAGAATGTATATTAGAATGTTATAATGTATGTTAGAATGTTATAAAGGATGTTAGAATGTTATAATGGATGTTAGAATGTATATTATAATGTTAGAATGTATGTTAGAATGTTATTATGGATGTTAGAATGTAATAATGGATGTTAGAATGTATATTAGAAAGTTATAATGTATGTTAGAATGTTTTTTTGGATGTTAAAATGTATTTTAGATTGTTATAATGTATGTTAGAATGTTATAATAGATGTTAGAATGTATATTAGAATGTTATAATGTATGTTACAATGTTATAATGTATGAAAGAATGTTATAATGGATGTTATAATGTATACTAGAATGTTATAATGTATTTTAGATTGTAATAATGTATGTTTGAATGTTATAATGGATGTTAGAATGTATATTAGAATGTTATAATGTATGTTACAATGCTATAATGTATGTTAGAATGTTATAATGGATGTTAGAATGTATATTAGAATGTTATAATGTATGTTAGAATGTTACAATGGATGATAGAATGTTATAATGGATGTTATAATGAATATTAGAATGTTAGAATGGATGTTAGAATGTTAGAATGGATGTTATAATGTATATTAGAATGTTATAATGTATGTTAGAATGCATGTTAGAATGTATATTAGAATATTATAATGTATGTTAGAATGTTAGAATGGATGTTAGAATGTATATTAGAATATTATAATGGATGTTAGAATATTATAATGGATGTTAGATTATTATAATGGATGTTATAATGTATATTAGAATGTTAAAATGGATGTTAGAATGTTATAATTGATTTTAGAATGTATATCAGAATGTTAAAAAGTATGTTAGAATGTTATAATGGATGTTAGAATGTATATTAGAATGTTAGAATGTATGGTAGAATGTTATAATGGATGTTAGAATGTATATAAGAATGTTAGAATGTATGTTAGAATGTTATTATGGATGTTAGAATGTTATAATTGATGTTAGAATGTATATTAGAATGTTATAATGTATGTTAGAATGTTATAATTGATGTTAGAATGTATATTAGATTGTTATAATGTATGTTAGAATGTTATAATGGATGTTAAAATGTATATTAGAATGTTATAATGTATGTTAGGATGTTATAATGTATGTTAGAATGTTATAATGGATGTTAGAATGTATATTAGATTGTTATAATGTATGTTAGATTGTTATAATGGATGTTAGAATGTATATTAGAATGTTATAATGTATGTTAGAATGTTATAATGGATATTAGAATGTTATATTGGATGTTAGAATGTATATTAGATTGTTATAATGTATGTTAGAATGTTATATTGGATGTTAGAATGTATATTAGAATGTTATAATGTATGTTAGAATGTTATAAAGGATGTTAGAATGTTATAATGGATGTTAGAATGAATATTAGAATGTTAGAATGGATGTTAGAATGTTATAATGGATGTTATAATGTATATTAGAATGTTATAATGTATGTTAGA
The DNA here is from genome assembly GCA_031769625.1 of Taudactylus pleione. Lineage (NCBI taxonomy): Eukaryota > Metazoa > Chordata > Amphibia > Anura > Myobatrachidae > Taudactylus > Taudactylus pleione. Next base: position 978,090 of record JAUIMM010000815.1, on the reverse strand, counting down.
ATGCATGTTAGAATGTATATTAGAATATTATAATGTATGTTAGAATGTTAGAATGGATGTTAGAATGTATATTAGAATATTATAATGGATGTTAGAATATTATAATGGATGTTAGATTATTATAATGGATGTTATAATGTATATTAGAATGTTAAAATGGAAGTTAGAATGTTATAATTGATTTTAGAATGTATATCAGAATGTTAAAAAGTATGTTAGAATGTTATAATGGATGTTAGAATGTATATTAGAATGTTAGAATGTATGTTAGAATGTTATAATGGATGTTAGAATGTATATAAGAATGTTAGAATGTATGTTAGAATGTTATTATGGATGTTAGAATGTTATAATTGATGTTAGAATGTATATTAGAATGTTATAATGTATGTTAGAATGTTATAATTGATGTTAGAATGTATATTAGATTGTTATAATGTATGTTAGAATGTTATAATGGATGTTAAAATGTATATTAGAATGTTATAATGTATGTTAGAATGTTATAATGTATGTTAGAATGTTATAATGGATGTTAGAATGTATATTAGATTGTTATAATGTATGTTAGATTGTTATAATGGATGTTAGAATGTATATTAGAATGTTATAATGTATGTTAGAATGTTATAATGGATATTAGAATGTTATATTGGATGTTAGAATGTATATTAGATTGTTATAATGTATGTTAGAATGTTATATTGGATGTTAGAATGTATATTAGAATGTTATAATGTATGTTAGAATGTTATAAAGGATGTTAGAATGTTATAATGGATGTTAGAATGAATATTAGAATGTTAGAATGGATGTTAGAATGTTATAATGGATGTTATAATGTATATTAGAATGTTATAATGTATGTTAGAATGCATGTTAGAATGTATATTAGAATATTATAATGTATGTTAGAATGTTAGAATGGATGTTAGAATGTATATTAGAATATTATAATGGATGTTAGAATATTATAATGGATGTTAGATTATTATAATGGATGTTATAATGTATATTAGAATGTTAAAATGGAAGTTAGAATGTTATAATTGATTTTAGAATGTATATCAGAATGTTAAAAAGTATGTTAGAATGTTATAATGGATGTTAGAATGTATATTAGAATGTTAGAATGTATGTTAGAATGTTATTATGGATGTTAGAATGTTATAATTGATGTTAGAATGTATATTAGAATGTTATAATGTATGTTAGAATGTTATAATTGATGTTAGAATGTATATTAGATTGTTATAATGTATGTTAGAATGTTATAATGGATGTTAAAATGTATATTAGAATGTTATAATATATGTTAGGATGTTATAATGTATGTTAGAATGTTATAATGGATGTTAGAATGTATATTAGATTGTTATAATGTATGTTAGATTGTTATAATGGATGTTAGAATGTATATTAGAATGTTATAATGTATGTTAGAATGTTATAATGGATATTAGAATGTTATATTGGATGTTAGAATGTATATTAGATTGTTATAATGTATGTTAGAATGTTATATTGGATGTTAGAATGTATATTAGAATGTTATAATGTATGTTAGAATGTTATAAAGGATGTTAGAATGTTATAATGGATGTTAGAATGTATATTATAATGTTAGAATGTATGTTAGAATGTTATTATGGATGTTAGAATGTAATAATGGATGTTAGAATGTATATTAGAAAGTTATAATGTATGTTAGAATGTTTTTTTGGATGTTAAAATGTATTTTAGATTGTTATAATGTATGTTAGAATGTTATAATAGATGTTAGAATGTATATTAGAATGTTATAATGTATGTTACAATGTTATAATGTATGAAAGAATGTTATAATGGATGTTATAATGTATACTAGAATGTTATAATGTATTTTAGATTGTAATAATGTATGTTCGAATGTTATAATGGATGTTAGAATGTATATTAGAATGTTATAATGTATGTTACAATGCTATAATGTATGTTAGAATGTTATAATGGATGTTAGAATGTATATTAGAATGTTATAATGTATGTTAGAATGTTACAATGGATGATAGAATGTTATAATGGATATTATAATGAATATTAGAATGTTAGAATGGATGTTAGAATGTTATAATGGATGTTATAATGTATATTAGAATGTTATAATGTATGTTAGAATGCATGTTAGAATGTATATTAGAATATTATAATGTATGTTAGAATGTTATAATGGATGTTAGAATGTATATTAGAATATTATAATGGATGTTAGAATATTATAATGGATGTTAGATTATTATAATGGATGTTATAATGTATATTAGAATGTTAAAATGGATGTTAGAATGTTATAATTGATTTTAGAATGTATATCAGAATGTTAAAAAGTATGTTAGAATGTTATAATGGATGTTAGCATGTATATTAGAATGTTAGAATGTATGTTAGAATGTTATAATGGATGTTAGAATGTATATTAGAATGTTAGAATGTATGTTAGAATGTTATTATGGATGTTAGAATGTTATAATTGATGTTAGAATGTATATTAGAATGTTATAATGTATGTTAGAATGTTATAATTGATGTTAGAATGTATATTAGATTGTTATAATGTATGTTAGAATGTTATAATGGATGTTAAAATGTATATTAGAATGTTATAATGTATGTTAGGATGTTATAATGTATGTTAGAATGTTAGAATGGATGTTAGAATGTATATTAGATTGTTATAATGTATGTTAGAATGTTATAATGGATGTTAGAATGTATATTAGAATGTTATAATGTATGTTACAAAGTTATAATGGATGTTAGAATGTTTTAATGGATGTTAGAATGTATATTAGAATGTTATAATGTATGTTAGAATGTTATAATGGATGTTAGAATGTTATAATGGATGTTAGAATTTATATTAGAATGTTATAATGTATGTTAGAATGTTATAATGGATGTTAGAATGTTATAATGGATGTTATAATGAATATTAGAATGTTATATTGTATGTTAGAATGCATGTTAGAATGTATATTAGAATGTTTTAGTGTATTTTAGAATGTTATAATGGATGTTAGAATGTATATTAGAATATTATAATGGATGTTAGAATGTTATAATGGATGTTAGTACATTATAATGGATGTTATAATATATATTAGAATGTTATAATGTATGTTAGAATGTTATAATAGATGTTAGAATGTATATTAGATTGTTATAATGTATGTTAGAATGTTATAATGGATGTTAGAATGTTATTAGAATGTTATAATGTATGTTACAATGTTATAATGGATGTTAGAATGTATATTAGAATGTTATAATGTATGTTAGAATGTTATAATGGATGTTAGAATGTTATAATGGATGTTAGAATGTATATTAGAATGTTGTAATGTATGTTAGAATGTTATAATGGATGGTAGAATGTTATAATGGATGTTAGAATGAATATTAGAATGTTAGAATGGATGTTAGAATGTTATAATGGATGTTATAATGTATATTAGAATGTTATAATGTATGTTACAATGTTATAATGGATGTTAGAATGTTATAATGGACGTTAGAATGTATATTAGAATGTTATAATGTATATTAGAATGTTATAATATATGTTAGAATGTTATAAAGGATGTTAGAATGTTATAATGGATGTTAGAATGTATATTATAATGTTAGAATGTATGTTAGAATGTTATTATGGATGTTAGAATGTAATAATGGATGTTAGAATGTATATTAGAAAGTTATAATGTATGTTAGAATGTTTTTTTGGATGTTAAAATGTATTTTAGATTGTTATAATGTATGTTAGAATGTTATAATAGATGTTAGAATGTATATTAGAATGCTATAATGTATGTTACAATGTTATAATGTATGAAAGAATGTTATAATGGATGTTATAATGTATACTAGAATGTTATAATGTATTTTAGATTGTAATAATGTATGTTCGAATGTTATAATGGATGTTAGAATGTATATTAGAATGTTATAATGTATGTTACAATGCTATAATGTATGTTAGAATGTTATAATGGATGTTAGAATGTATATTAGAATGTTATAATGTATGTTAGAATGTTACAATGGATGATAGAATGTTATAATGGATGTTATAATGAATATTAGAATGTTAGAATGGATGTTAGAATGTTATAATGGATGTTATAATGTATATTAGAATGTTATAATGTATGTTAGAATGCATGTTAGAATGTATATTAGAATATTATAATGTATGTTAGAATGTTATAATGGATGTTAGAATGTATATTAGAATATTATAATGGATGTTAGAATATTATAATGGATGTTAGATTATTATAATGGATGTTATAATGTATATTAGAATGTTAAAATGGATGTTAGAATGTTATAATTGATTTTAGAATGTATATCAGAATGTTAAAAAGTATGTTAGAATGTTATAATGGATGTTAGAATGTATATTAGAATGTTAGAATGTATGTTAGAATGTTATAATGGATGTTAGAATGTATATTAGAATGTTAGAATGTATGTTAGAATGTTATTATGGATGTTAGAATGTTATAATTGATGTTAGAATGTATATTAGAATGTTATAATGTATGTTAGAATGTTATAATTGATGTTAGAATGTATATTAGATTGTTATAATGTATGTTAGAATGTTATAATGGATGTTAAAATGTATATTAGAATGTTATAATGTATGTTAGGATGTTATAATGTATGTTAGAATGTTAGAATGGATGTTAGAATGTATATTAGATTGTTATAATGTATGTTAGAATGTTATAATGGATGTTAGAATGTATATTAGAATGTTATAATGTATGTTACAAAGTTATAATGGATGTTAGAATGTTTTAATGGATGTTAGAATGTATATTAGAATGTTATAATGTATGTTAGAATGTTATAATGGATGTTAGAATGTTATAATGGATGTTAGAATGTATATTAGAATGTTATAATGTATGTTAGAATGTTATAATGGATGTTAGAATGTTATAATGGATGTTATAATGAATATTAGAATGTTATATTGTATGTTAGAATGCATGTTAGAATGTATATTAGAATGTTTTAGTGTATTTTAGAATGTTATAATGGATGTTAGAATGTATATTAGAATATTATAATGGATGTTAGAATGTTATAATGGATGTTAGTACATTATAATGGATGTTATAATATATATTAGAATGTTATAATGTATGTTAGAATGTTATAATAGATGTTAGAATGTATATTAGATTGTTATAATGTATGTTAGAATGTTATAATGGATGTTAGAATGTTATTAGAATGTTATAATGTATGTTACAATGTTATAATGGATGTTAGAATGTATATTAGAATGTTATAATGTATGTTAGAATGTTATAATGGATGTTAGAATGTTATAATGGATGTTAGAATGTATATTAGAATGTTGTAATGTATGTTAGAATGTTATAATGGATGGTAGAATGTTATAATGGATGTTAGAATGAATATTAGAATGTTAGAATGGATATTAGAATGTTATAATGGATGTTATAATGTATATTAGAATGTTATAATGTATGTTAGAATGCATGTTAGAATGTATATTAGAATATTATAGTGTATGTTAGAATGTTATAATGGATGTTAGAATGTATATTAGAATTTTATAATTGATGTTAGAATATTATAATGGATGTTATAATGTATATTAGAATGTTAAAAAGTATGTTAGAATGTTATAATGGATGTTAGAATGTATATTAGAATGTTAAAATGTATGTTAGAATGTTATAATGGATGTTAGAATGTATATTAGAATGTTAGAATGTATGTTAGAATGTTATTATGAATGTTAGAATGTTATAATTGATGTTAGAATGTATATTAGAATGTTATAATGTATGTTAGAATGTTATTATGGATGTTAGAATGTTATAATGGAAGTTAGAATGTTATAATGGATGTTAAAATATTATAATGGATGTTATTATGTATATTAGAATGTTAAAATGGATGATTGAATGTTATAATTGATGTTAGAATGTATATTAGAATGTTAGAATGTATGTTATAATGTTATAATGGATGTTAGAATGTATATTACAAAGTTATAATGTATGTTAGAATGTTATAATGGATGTTTGAATGTATTTTAGATTGTTATAATGTATGATAGAATGTTATAATGGATATTAGAATGTATATTAGAATGTTATAATGTATGTTACAATGCTATAATGTATGTTAAAATGTTATAATGGATGTTAAAATGTATACTAGAATGTTATAATGTATGTTGGAATGTTATAATGGATGTTAGAATGTTAGAATGGATGCTAGAATGTATATTAGAATGTAATATTGTATGTTAGAATGTTATAATGGATGTTATAATGTTATAATGTATGTTAGAATGTTATAATGCATGTTAGAATGTATATTAGAATGTTAGAATGTATGTTAGAATGTTATTATGGATGTTAGAATGTTATAATGGATGTTAGAATGTATATTACAAAGTTATAATGTATGTTAGAATGTTATAATGGATGTTTGAATGTATTTTAGATTGTTATAATGTACGATAGAATGTTATAATGGATGTTAGAATGTATATTAGAATGTTATAATGTATGTTAGAATGTTATAATGTATGTTATAATGGATGTTAGAATGTATATTAGAATGTTATAATGTATGTTAGAATGTTATAATGGATGTTAGAATGTATATTAGAATGTTATAATGGATGTTAGAATGTTATAATGGATGTTATAATGGATGTTATAATGTATACTAGAATGTTATAATGTATGTTAGAATGTTATAATGGATGTTAGAATGTATATTAGAATGGTATAATGAATGTTAGAACGTTATAATGTATGTTAGAATGTATATTAGAATGTTATAATATATGTTAGAATGTTATAATGGATGTTAGAATGTATATTAGATTGTTATAATGTATGTTAGAATGTTATAATGGATATTAGAATGTATATTAGAATGTTAAATGTATGTTAGAATGTTATAATGGATGTTAGAATTTATATTATAATGTTATAATGTATGTTAGAATGTTAAAATGGATATTAGAATGTATATTAGAATGTTATAATGTATGTTAGAATGTTAGAATGGATGTTAGAATGTATATTAGATTGTTTTAATGTATGTTAGAATGTTATAATGGATGTTAGAATGTATATTAGAATGTTATAATGTATGTTAGAATGTTAGAATGTATGTTTTAATGTTATAATGGATGTTATAATGTATATTAGAATGTTAGAATGGATGTTAGAATGCATGTTAGAATGTATATTAGAATGTTAGAATGTATGTTATAATGTTATAATCTATGTTAGAATGTTATTATGGATATTAGAATGTATATTAGAATATTAGAATGTATGTTAGAATGTTATTTTGTATGTTAGAATGTTATAATGGATGTTAGAATGTATTTTAGATTGTTATAATGTATGTTAGAATGTTATAATGGATGTTAGAATGTATATTAGAATGTTATAATGTATGTTACAATGTTATAATGTATGTTAGAATGTTATAATGGATGTTAGAATGTATATTAGATTGTTAGAATGTATGTTAGAATGTTATAATGGATGTTAGAATGTATATTAGAATGTTATAATGTATGTTAGAATGTTATAATGGATATTAGAATGTATATTAGAATGTTATAATGTATGTTAGAATGTATATTAGAATTTTAGAATGTATATTTGAATGTTATAATGTATGTTAGAATGTTATAATGGATGTTATAATGTTATAATGATTGTTATAATGTATATTAGAATGTTATATTGCATGTTAGAATGCATGTTAGAATGTATATTAGATTGTTATAATGTATGTTAGAATGTTATAATGGATGTTACAATGTATATTAGAATGTTATAATGTATGTTACAATGTTATAATGGATGTTAGAATGTTATAATGGATGTTAGAATGTATATTAGAATGTTATAATGTATGTTAGAATGTTATAATGGATGTTAGAATGTTATAATGGATGTTACAATGTATATTAGAATGTTGTAATGTATGTTAGAATGTTATAATGGATGTTAGAATGTTATAATGGATGTTATAATGAATATTAGAATGTTAGAATGGATGTTAGAATGTTATAATGGATGTTATAATGTATCTTAGAATGTTATAATGTATGTTAGAATGCATGTTAGAATGTATATTAGAATATTATAGTGTATGTTAGAATGTTATAATGGATGTTAGAATGTATATTAGAATGTTATAATGGATGTTAGAATATTATAATGGATGTTATAATGTATATTAGAATGTTAAAAAGTATGTTAGAATGTTATAATGGATGTTAGAATGTATATTAGAATGTTAGAATGTATGTTAGAATGTTATAATGGATGTTAGAATGTATATTAGAATGTTAGAATGTATGTTAGAATGTTATTATGGATGTTAGAATGTTATAATTGATGTTAGAATGTATATTAGAATGTTATAATGTATGTTAGAATGTTATTATGGATGTTAGAATGTTATAATGGAAGTTAGAATGTTATAATGGATGTTAAAATATTATAATGGATGTTATAATGTATATTAGAATGTTAAAATGGATGATTGAATGTTATAATTGATGTTAGAATGTATATTAGAATGTTAGAATGTATGTTAGAATGTTATAATGGATGTTAGAATGTATATTACAAAGTTATAATGTATGTTAGAATGTTATAATGGATGTTTGAATGTATTTTAGATTGTTATAATGTATGATAGAATGTTATAATGGATATTAGAATGTATATTAGAATGTTATAATGTATGTTACAATGCTATAATGTATGTTAAAATGTTATAATGGATGTTAAAAAGTATACTAGAATGTTATAATGTATGTTAGAATGTATATTAGAATGTTAGAATGTATGTTAGAATGTTATATTGGATGTTAGAATGTATATTACAAAGTTATAATGTATGGTAGAATGTTATAATGGATGTTAGAATGTATATTAGATTGTTATAATGTATGTTAGAATGTTATAATGGATGTTAGAATGTATATTAGAATGTTATAATGTATGATAGAATGTTTTAATGGATATTAGAATGTATATTAGAATGTTATAATGTATGTTAGAATGTTATAATGGATGATAGAATGTTAGAATGGATGCTAGAATGTATATTAGAATGTTATATTGTATGTTAGAATGTTATAATGGATGTTATAATGTTATAATGTATGTTAGAATGTTATAATGCATGTTAGAATGTATATTAGAATGTTAGAATGTATGTTAGAATGTTATTATGGATGTTAGAATGTTATAATGGATGTTAGAATGTATATTACAAAGTTATAATGTATGTTAGAATGTTATAATGGATGTTTGAATGTATTTTAGATTGTTATAATGTATGATAGAATGTTATAATGGATGTTAGAATGTATATTAGAATGTTATAATGTATGTTAGAATGTTATAATGTATGTTATAATGGATGTTAGAATGTATATTAGAATGTTATAATGTATGTTAGAATGTTATAATGGATGTTAGAATGTATATTAGAATGTTATAATGTATGTTAGAATGTTATAGTGGATGTTATAATGGATGTTATAATGTATACTAGAATGTTATAATGTATGTTAGAATGTTATAATGGATGTTAGAATGTATATTAGAATGGTATAATGAATGTTAGAATGTTATAATGTAAGTTAGAATGTATATTAGAATGTTATAATGTATGTTAGAATGTTATAATGGATGTTAGAATGTATATTATATTGTTATAATGTATGTTAGAATGTTATAATGGATATTAGAATGTATATTAGAATGTTAAATGTATGTTAGAATGTTATAATGGATGTTAGAATTTATATTATAATGTTATAATGTATTTTAGAATGTTAAAATGGATATTAGAATGTATATTAGAATGTTATAATGTATGTTAGAATGTTAGAATGGATGTTAGAATGTATATTAGATTGTTATAATGTATGTTAGAATGTTATAATGGATGTTAGAATGTATATTAGAATGTTATAATGTATGTTAGAATGTTAGAATGTATGTTTTAATGTTATAATGGATGTTATAATGTATATTAGAATGTTAGAATGAATGTTAGAATGCATGTTAGAATGTATATTAGAATGTTAGAATGTATGTTATAATGTTATAATGTATGTTAGAATGTTATTATGGATGTTAGAATGTATATTAGAATATTATAATGTATGTTAGAATTTTATTTTGTATGTTAGAATGTTATAATGGATGTTAGAATGTATTTTAGATTGTTATAATGTATGTTAGAATGTTATAATGGATGTTAGAATGTATATTAAAATGTTATAATGTATGTTACATTGTTATAATGTATGTTAGAATGTTATAATGGATGTTAGAATGTATATTAGATTGTTATAATGTATGTTAGAATGTTATAATGGATGTTAGAATGTATATTAGAATGTTATAATGTATGTTAGAATGTTATAATGGATATTAGAACGTATATTAGAATGTTATAATGTATGTTAGAATGTATATTAGAATTTTAGAATGTATATTAGAATGTTATAATGTATGTTAGAATGTTATAATGGATGTTAGAATGTTATAATGGATGTTAGAATGTTATAATGGATGTTAGAATGTATATTAGAATGTTATAATGTATGTTAGAATGTTATAATGGATGTTAGAATGTTATAATGGATGTTATAATGAATATTAGAATGTTATATTGTATGTTAGAATGCATGTTAGAATGTATATTAGAATGTTTTAGTGTATTTTAGAATGTTATAATGGATTTTAGAATGTATATTAGAATATTATAATGGATGTTAGAATGTTATAATGGATGTTAGTACATTATAATGGATGTTATAATATATATTAGAATGTTATAATGTATGTTAGAATGTTATAATGGATGTTAGAATGTATATTAGATTGTTATAATGTATGTTAGAATGTTATAATGAATGTTAGAATGTTATTAGAATGTTATAATGTATGTTACAATGTTATAATGGATGTTAGAATGTATTTTAGAATGTTATAATGTATGTTAGAATGTTATAATGGATGTTAGAATGTATATTAGAATGTTGTAATGTATGTTAGAATGTTATAATGGATGGTAGAATGTTATAATGGATGTTAGAATGAATATTAGAATGTTAGAATGGATGTTATAATGTTATAATGGATGTTATAATGTATATTAGAATGTTATAATGTATGTTAGAATGCATGTTAGAATGTATACTAGAATATTATAGTGTATGTTAGAATGTTATAATGGATGTTAGAATGTATATTAGAATGTTATAATGGATGTTAGAATATTATAATGGATGTTATAATGTATATTAGAATGTTAAAAAGTATGTTAGAATGTTATAATGGATGTTAGAATGTATATTAGAATGTTAGAATGTATGTTAGAATGTTAGAATGGATGTTAGAATGTATATTAGAATGTTAGAATGTATGTTAGAATGTTATTATGGATGTTAGAATGTTATAATTGATGTTAGAATGTATATTAGAATGTTATAATGTATGTTAGAATGTTATTATGGATGTTAGAATGTTATAATGGTAGTTAGAATGTTATATTGGATGTTAAAATATTAAAATGGATGTTATAATGTATATTAGAATGTTAAAATGGATGATTGAATGTTATAATTGATGTTAGAATGTATATTAGAATGTTAGAATGTATGTTAGAATGTTATAATGGATGTTAGAATGTATATTACAAAGTTATAATGTATGTTAGAATGTTATAATGGATGTTTGAATGTATTTTAGATTGTTATAATGTATGATAGAATGTTATAATGGATATTAGAATGTATATTAGAATGTTATAATGTATGTTACAATGCTATAATGTATGTTAGAATATTATAATGGATGTTAAAATGTTTACTAGAATGTTATAATGTATGTTAGAATGTATATTAGAATGTTATAATGTATGGTAGAATGTTATAATGGATGTTAGAATGTATATTAGATTGTTATAATGTATGTTAGAATGTTATAATGGATGTTAGAATGTATATTAGAATGTTATAATGTATGATAGAATGTTTTAATGGATATTACAATGTATATTAGAATGTTATAATGTATGTTAGAATGTTATAATGGATGTTAGAATGTTAGAATGGATGCTAGAATGTATATTAGAATGTTATATTGTATGTTAGAATGTTATAATGGATGTTATAATGTTATAATGTATGTTAGAATGTTATAATGCATGTTAGAATGTATATTAGAATGTTAGAATGTATGTTATAATGTTATTATGGATGTTAGAATGTTATAATGGATGTTAGAATGTATATTACAAAGTTATAATGTATGTTAGAATGTTATAATGGATGTTTGAATGTATTTTAGATTGTTATAATGTATGATAGAATGTTATAATGGATGTTAGAATGTATATTAGAATGTTATAATGTATGTTAGAATGATATAATGTATGTTATAATGGATGTTAGAATGTATATTAGAATGTTATAATGTATGTTAGAATGTTATAATGTATGTTAGAATGTTATAATGGATGTTATAATGGATGTTATAATGTATACTAGAATGTTATAATGTATGTTAGAATGTTATAATGGATGTTAGAATGTATATTAGAATGGTATAATGAATGTTAGAATGTTATAATGTATGTTAGAATGTATATTAGAATGTTATAATGTATGTTAGAATGTTATAATGGATGTTAGAATGTATATTAGATTGTTATAATGTATGTTAGAATGTTATAATGGATATTAGAATGTATATTAGAATGTTAAATGTATGTTAGAATGTTAAAATGGATATTAGAATGTATATTAGAATGTTATAATGTATGTTAGAATGTTAGAATGGATGTTAGAATGTATATTAGATTGTTTTAATGTATGTTAGAATGTTATAATGGATGTTAGAATGTATATTAGAATGTTATAATGTATGTTAGAATGTTAGAATGTATGTTTTAATGTTATAATGGATGTTATAATGTATATTAGAATGTTAGAATGGATGTTAGAATGCATGTTAGAATGTATATTAGAATGTTAGTATGTATGTTATAATGTTATAATGTATGTTAGAATGTTAATATGGATGTTAGAATGTATATTAGAATATTAGAATGTATGTTAGAATGTTATTTTGTATGTTAGAATGTTATAATGGATGTTAGAATGTATTTTAGATTGTTATAATGTATGTTAGGATGTTATAATGGATGTTAGAATGTATATTAGAATGTTATAATGTATGTTACAATGTTATAATGTATGTTAGAATGTTATAATGGATGTTAGAATGTATATTAGATTGTTATAATGTATGTTAGAATGTTATAATGGATGTTAGAATGTATATTAGAATGTTATAATGTATGTTAGAATGTTATAATGGATATTAGAATGTATATTAGAATGTTATAATGTATGTTAGAATGTATATTAGAATTTTAGAATGTATATTAGAATGTTATAATGTATGTTAGAATGTTATAATGGATGTTAGAATGTTATAATGATTGTTATAATGTATATTAGAATGTTATATTGTATGTTAGAATGCATGTTAGAATGTATATTAGATTGTTATAATGTATGTTAGAATGTTGTAATGGATGTTAGAATGTATATTAGAATGTTATAATGTATGTTACAATGTTATAATGGATGTTAAAATGTTATAATGGACGTTAGAATGTATATTAGAATGTTATAATGTATGTTAGAATGTTATAATGGATGTTAGAATGTTATAATGGATGTTACAATGTATATTAGAATGTTGTAATGTATGTTAGAATGTTATAATGGATGTTAGAATGTTATAATGGATGTTATAATGAATATTAGAATGTTAGAATGGATGTTAGAATGTTATAATGGATGTTATAATGTATATTAGAATGTTATAATGTATGTTAGAATGCATGTTAGAATGTATATTAGAATATTATAGTGTATGTTAGAATGTTATAATGGATGTTAGAATGTATATTAGAATGTTATAATGGATGTTAGAATATTATAATGGATGTTATAATGTATATTAGAATGTTAAAAAGTATGTTAGAATGTTATAATGGATGTTAGAATGTATATTAGATTGTTATAATGTATGTTAGAATGTTATAATGGATGTTAGAATGTTATTAGAATGTTATAATGTATGTTACAATGTTATAATGGATGTTAGAATGTATATTAGAATGTTATAATGTATGTTAGAATGTTATAATGGATGTTAGAATGTTATAATGGATGTTAGAATGTATATTAGAATGTTGTAATGTATGTTAGAATGTTATAATGGATGGTAGAATGTTATAATGGATGTTAGAATGAATATTAGAATGTTAGAATGGATGTTAGAATGTTATAATGGATGTTATAATGTATATTAGAATGTTATAATGTATGTTAGAATGCATGTTAGAATGTATATTAGAATATTATAGTGTATGTTAGAATGTTATAATGGATGTTAGAATGTATATTAGAATGTTATAATGGATGTTAGAATATTATAATGGATGTTATAATGTATATTAGAATGTTAAAAAGTATGTTAGAATGTTATAATGGATGTTAGAATGTATATTAGAATGTTAGAATGTATGTTAGAATGTTATAATGGATGTTAGAATGTATATTAGAATGTTAGAATGTATGTTAGAATGTTATTATGGATGTTAGAATGTTATAATTGATGTTAGAATGTATATTAGAATGTTATAATGTATGTTAGAATGTTATTATGGATGTTAGAATGTTATAATGGAAGTTAGAATGTTATAATGGATGTTAAAATATTATAATGGATGTTATAATGTATATTAGAATGTTAAAATGGATGATTGAATGTTATAATTGATGTTAGAATGTATATTAGAATGTTAGAATGTATGTTAGAATGTTATAATGGATGTTAGAATGTATATTACAAAGTTATAATGTATGTTAGAATGTTATAATGGATGTTTGAATGTATTTTAGATTGTTATAATGTATGATAGAATGTTATAATGGATATTAGAATGTATATTAGAATGTTATAATGTATGTTACAATGCTATAATGTATGTTAGAATGTTATAATGGATGTTAAAATGTATACTAGAATGTTATAATGTATGTTAGAATGTATATTAGAATGTTATAATGTATGGTAGAATGTTATAATGGATGTTAGAATGTATATTAGATTGTTATAATGTATGTTAGAATGTTATAATGGATGTTAGAATGTATATTAGAATGTTATAATGTATGATAGAATGTTTTAATGGATATTAGAATGTATATTAGAATGTTATAAAGTATGTTAGAATGTTATAATGGATGTTAGAATGTTATAATGGATGTTAGAATGTATATTACAAAGTTATAATGTATGTTAGAATGTTATAATGGATGTTTGAATGTATTTTAGATTGTTATAATGTATGATAGAATGTTATAATGGATGTTAGAATGTATATTAGAATGTTATAATGTATGTTAGATTGTTATAATGTATGTTATAATGGATGTTAGAATGTATATTAGAATGTTATAATGTATGTTAGAATGTTATAATGGATGTTAGAATGTATATTAGAATGTTATAATGTATGTTAGAATGTTATAATGGATGTTATAATGGATGTTATAATGTATACTAGAATGTTATAATGTATGTTAGAATGTTATAATGGATGTTAGAATGTATATTAGAATGGTATAATGAATGTTAGAATGTTATAATGTATGTTAGAATGTATATTAGAATGTTATAATGTATGTTAGAATGTTATAATGGATGTTAGAATGTATATTAGATTGTTATAATGTATGTTAGAATGTTATAATGGATATTAGAATGTATATTAGAATGTTAAATGTATGTTAGAATGTTATAATGGATGTTAGAATTTATATTATAATGTTATAATGTATGTTAGAATGTTAAAATGGATATTAGAATGTATATTTGAATGTTATAATGTATGTTAGAATGTTATAATGGATGTTTGAATGTATTTTAGATTGTTATAATGTATGATAGAATGTTATAATGGATATTAGAATGTATATTAGAATGTTATAATGTATGTTACAATGCTATAATGTATGTTAGAATGTTATAATGGATGTTAAAATGTATACTAGAATGTTATAATGTATGTTAGAATGTATATTAGAATGTTATAATGTATGGTAGAATGTTATAATGGATGTTAGAATGTATATTAGATTGTTATAATGTATGTTAGAATGTTATAATGGATGTTAGAATGTATATTAGAATGTTATAATGTATGATAGAATGTTTTAATGGATATTAGAATGTATATTAGAATGTTATAAAGTATGTTAGAATGTTATAATGGATGTTAGAATGTTATAATGGATGTTAGAATGTATATTACAAAGTTATAATGTATGTTAGAATGTTATAATGGATGTTTGAATGTATTTTAGATTGTTATAATGTATGATAGAATGTTATAATGGATGTTAGAATGTATATTAGAATGTTATAATGTATGTTAGATTGTTATAATGTATGTTATAATGGATGTTAGAATGTATATTAGAATGTTATAATGTATGTTAGAATGTTATAATGGATGTTAGAATGTATATTAGAATGTTATAATGTATGTTAGAATGTTATAATGGATGTTATAATGGATGTTATAATGTATACTAGAATGTTATAATGTATGTTAGAATGTTATAATGGATGTTAGAATGTATATTAGAATGGTATAATGAATGTTAGAATGTTATAATGTATGTTAGAATGTATATTAGAATGTTATAATGTATGTTAGAATGTTATAATGGATGTTAGAATGTATATTAGATTGTTATAATGTATGTTAGAATGTTATAATGGATATTAGAATGTATATTAGAATGTTAAATGTATGTTAGAATGTTATAATGGATGTTAGAATTTATATTATAATGTTATAATGTATGTTAGAATGTTAAAATGGATATTAGAATGTATATTTGAATGTTATAATGTATGTTAGAATGTTATAATGGATGTTTGAATGTATTTTAGATTGTTATAATGTATGATAGAATGTTATAATGGATATTAGAATGTATATTAGAATGTTATAATGTATGTTACAATGCTATAATGTATGTTAGAATGTTATAATGGATGTTAAAATGTATACTAGAATGTTATAATGTATGTTAGAATGTATATTAGAATGTTATAATGTATGGTAGAATGTTATAATGGATGTTAGAATGTATATTAGATTGTTATAATGTATGTTAGAATGTTATAATGGATGTTAGAATGTATATTAGAATGTTATAATGTATGATAGAATGTTTTAATGGATATTAGAATGTATATTAGAATGTTATAAAGTATGTTAGAATGTTATAATGGATGTTAGAATGTTATAATGGATGTTAGAATGTATATTACAAAGTTATAATGTATGTTAGAATGTTATAATGGATGTTTGAATGTATTTTAGATTGTTATAATGTATGATAGAATGTTATGATGGATGTTAGAATGTATATTAGAATGTTATAATGTATGTTAGAATGTTATAATGTATGTTATAATGGATGTTAGAATGTATATTAGAATGTTATAATGTATGTTAGAATGTTATAATGGATGTTAGAATGTATATTAGAATGTTATAATGTATGTTAGAATGTTATAATGGATGTTATAATGGATGTTATAATGTATACTAGAATGTTATAATGTATGTTAGAATGTTATAATGGATGTTAGAATGTATTTTAGAATGGTATAATGAATGTTAGAATGTTATAATGTATGTTAGAATGTATATTAGAATGTTATAATGTATGTTAGAATGTTATAATGGATGTTAGAATGTATATTAGATTGTTATAATGTATGTTAGAATGTTATAATGGATATTAGAATGTATATTAGAATGTTAAATGTATGTTAGAATGTTATAATGGATGTTAGAATTTATATTATAATGTTATAATGTATGTTAGAATGTTAAAATGGATATTAGAATGTATATTAGAATGTTATAATGTATGTTAGAATGTTAGAATGGATGTTAGAATGTATATTAGATTGTTATAATGTATGTTAGAATGTTATAATGGATGTTAGAATGTATATTAGAATGTTATAATGTATGTTAGAATGTTAGAATGTATGTTTTAATGTTATAATGGATGTTATAATGTATATTAGAATGTTAGAATGGATGTTAGAATGCATGTTAGAATGTATATTAGAATGTTAGAATGTATGTTATAATGTTATAATGTATGTTAGAATGTTATTATGGATGTTAGAATGTATATTAGAATATTAGAATGTATGTTAGAATGTTATTTTGTATGTTAGAATGTTATAATGGATGTTAGGATGTATTTTAGATTGTTATAATGTATGTTAGAATGTTATAATGGATGTTAGAATGTATATTAGACTGTTATAATGTATGTTACAATGTTATAATGTAGGTTAGAATGTTATAATGGATGTTAGAATGTATATTAGATTGTTATAATGTATGTTAGAATGTTATAATGGATGTTAGAATGTATATTAGAATGTTATAATGTATGTTAGAATGTTATAATGGATATTAGAATGTATATTAGAATGTTATAATGTATGTTAGAATGTATATTAGAATTTTAGAATGTATATTAGAATGTTATAATGGATGTTAGAATGTTATAATGATTGTTATAATGTATATTAGAATGTTATATTGTATGTTAGAATGCATGTTAGAATGTATATTAGATTGTTATAATGTATGTTAGAATGTTATAATGTATGTTACAATGTTATAATGGATGTTAGAATGTTATAATGGACGTTAGAATGTATATTAGAATGTTATAATGTATGTTAGAATGTTATAATGGATGTTAGAATGTTATAATGGATGTTACAATGTATATTAGAATGTTGTAATGTATGTTAGAATGTTATAATGGATGTTAGAATGTTATAATGGATGTTATAATGAATATTAGAATGTTAGAATGGATGTTAGAATGTTATAATGGATGTTATAATGTATATTAGAATGTTATAATGTATGTTAGAATGCATGTTAGAATGTATATTAGAATATTATAGTGTATGTTAGAATGTTATAATGGATGTTAGAATGTATATTAGAATGTTATAATGGATGTTAGAATATTATAATGGATGTTATAATGTATATTAGAATGTTAAAAAGTATGTTAGAATGTTATAATGGATGTTAGAATGTGTATTAGAATGTTAGAATGTATGTTAGAATGTTATAATGGATGTTAGAATGTATATTAGAATGTTAGAATGTATGTTAGAATGTTATTATGGATGTTAGAATGTTATAATTGATGTTAGAATGTATATTAGAATGTTATAATGTATATTAGAATGTTATATTAGATGTTAGAATGTATATTAGATTGTTATAATGTATGTTAGAATGTTATATTGGATGTTAGAATTTATATTAGAATGTTATAATGTATGTTAGAATGTTATAAAGGATGTTAGAATGTTATAGTGGATGTTAGAATGTATATTATAATGTTAGAATGTATGTTATAATGTTATTATGGATGTTAGAATGTTATAATGGATGTTAGAATGTATATTAGAAAGTTATAATGTATGTTAGAATGTTATTTTGGATGTTAAAATGTATTTTAGATTGTTATAATGTATGTTAGAATGTTATAATAGATGTTAGAATGTATATTAGAATGTTATAATGTATGTTACAATGTTATAATGTATGTTAGAATGTTATAATGGATGTTAGAATGTATATTAGAATGTTATAATGTATGTTAGAATGTTACAATGGATGATAGAATGTTATAATGGATGTTATAATGAATATTAGAATGTTAGAATGGATGTTAGAATGTTATAATGGATGTTATAATGTATATTAGAATGTTATAATGTATGTTAGAATGCATGTTAGAATGTATATTAGAATATTATAATGTATGTTAGAATGTTATAATGGATGTTAGAATGTATATTAGAATATTATAATGGATGTTAGAATGTATATTAGAATGTTATAATGTATGTTAGAATGTTATAATGGATATTAGAATGTATATTAGAATGTTATAATGTATGTTAGAATGTATATTAGAATTTTAGAATGTATATTAGAATGTTATAATGTATGTTAGAATGTTATAATGGATGTTAGAATGTTATAATGATTGTTATAATGTATATTAGAATGTTATATTGTATGTTAGAATGCATGTTAGAATGTATATTAGATTGTTATAATGTATGTTAGAATGTTGTAATGGATGTTAGAATGTATATTAGAATGTTATAATGTATGTTACAATGTTATAATGGATGTTAAAATGTTATAATGGACGTTAGAATGTATATTAGAATGTTATAATGTATGTTAGAATGTTATAATGGATGTTAGAATGTTATAATGGATGTTACAATGTATATTAGAATGTTGTAATGTATGTTAGAATGTTATAATGGATGTTAGAATGTTATAATGGATGTTATAATGAATATTAGAATGTTAGAATGGATGTTAGAATGTTATAATGGATGTTATAATGTATATTAGAATGTTATAATGTATGTTAGAATGCATGTTAGAATGTATATTAGAATATTATAGTGTATGTTAGAATGTTATAATGGATGTTAGAATGTATATTAGAATGTTATAATGGATGTTAGAATATTATAATGGATGTTATAATGTATATTAGAATGTTAAAAAGTATGTTAGAATGTTATAATGGATGTTAGAATGTATATTAGATTGTTATAATGTATGTTAGAATGTTATAATGGATGTTAGAATGTTATTAGAATGTTATAATGTATGTTACAATGTTATAATGGATGTTAGAATGTATATTAGAATGTTATAATGTATGTTAGAATGTTATAATGGATGTTAGAATGTTATAATGGATGTTAGAATGTATATTAGAATGTTGTAATGTATGTTAGAATGTTATAATGGATGGTAGAATGTTATAATGGATGTTAGAATGAATATTAGAATGTTAGAATGGATGTTAGAATGTTATAATGGATGTTATAATGTATATTAGAATGTTATAATGTATGTTAGAATGCATGTTAGAATGTATATTAGAATATTATAGTGTATGTTAGAATGTTATAATGGATGTTAGAATGTATATTAGAATGTTATAATGGATGTTAGAATATTATAATGGATGTTATAATGTATATTAGAATGTTAAAAAGTATGTTAGAATGTTATAATGGATGTTAGAATGTATATTAGAATGTTAGAATGTATGTTAGAATGTTATAATGGATGTTAGAATGTATATTAGAATGTTAGAATGTATGTTAGAATGTTATTATGGATGTTAGAATGTTATAATTGATGTTAGAATGTATATTAGAATGTTATAATGTATGTTAGAATGTTATTATGGATGTTAGAATGTTATAATGGAAGTTAGAATGTTATAATGGATGTTAAAATATTATAATGGATGTTATAATGTATATTAGAATGTTAAAATGGATGATTGAATGTTATAATTGATGTTAGAATGTATATTAGAATGTTAGAATGTATGTTAGAATGTTATAATGGATGTTAGAATGTATATTACAAAGTTATAATGTATGTTAGAATGCTATAATGGATGTTTGAATGTATTTTAGATTGTTATAATGTATGATAGAATGTTATAATGGATATTAGAATGTATATTAGAATGTTATAATGTATGTTACAATGCTATAATGTATGTTAGAATGTTATAATGGATGTTAAAATGTATACTAGAATGTTATAATGTATGTTAGAATGTATATTAGAATGTTATAATGTATGGTAGAATGTTATAATGGATGTTAGAATGTATATTAGATTGTTATAATGTATGTTAGAATGTTATAATGGATGTTAGAATGTATATTAGAATGTTATAATGTATGATAGAATGTTTTAATGGATATTAGAATGTATATTAGAATGTTATAAAGTATGTTAGAATGTTATAATGGATGTTAGAATGTTATAATGGATGTTAGAATGTATATTACAAAGTTATAATGTATGTTAGAATGTTATAATGGATGTTTGAATGTATTTTAGATTGTTATAATGTATGATAGAATGTTATAATGGATGTTAGAATGTATATTAGAATGTTATAATGTATGTTAGATTGTTATAATGTATGTTATAATGGATGTTAGAATGTATATTAGAATGTTATAATGTATGTTAGAATGTTATAATGGATGTTAGAATGTATATTAGAATGTTATAATGTATGTTAGAATGTTATAATGGATGTTATAATGGATGTTATAATGTATACTAGAATGTTATAATGTATGTTAGAATGTTATAATGGATGTTAGAATGTATATTAGAATGGTATAATGAATGTTAGAATGTTATAATGTATGTTAGAATGTATATTAGAATGTTATAATGTATGTTAGAATGTTATAATGGATGTTAGAATGTATATTAGATTGTTATAATGTATGTTAGAATGTTATAATGGATATTAGAATGTATATTAGAATGTTAAATGTATGTTAGAATGTTATAATGGATGTTAGAATTTATATTATAATGTTATAATGTATGTTAGAATGTTAAAATGGATATTAGAATGTATATTTGAATGTTATAATGTATGTTAGAATGTTATAATGGATGTTTGAATGTATTTTAGATTGTTATAATGTATGATAGAATGTTATAATGGATATTAGAATGTATATTAGAATGTTATAATGTATGTTACAATGCTATAATGTATGTTAGAATGTTATAATGGATGTTAAAATGTATACTAGAATGTTATAATGTATGTTAGAATGTATATTAGAATGTTATAATGTATGGTAGAATGTTATAATGGATGTTAGAATGTATATTAGATTGTTATAATGTATGTTAGAATGTTATAATGGATGTTAGAATGTATATTAGAATGTTATAATGTATGATAGAATGTTTTAATGGATATTAGAATGTATATTAGAATGTTATAAAGTATGTTAGAATGTTATAATGGATGTTAGAATGTTATAATGGATGTTAGAATGTATATTACAAAGTTATAATGTATGTTAGAATGTTATAATGGATGTTTGAATGTATTTTAGATTGTTATAATGTATGATAGAATGTTATGATGGATGTTAGAATGTATATTAGAATGTTATAATGTATGTTAGAATGTTATAATGTATGTTATAATGGATGTTAGAATGTATATTAGAATGTTATAATGTATGTTAGAATGTTATAATGGATGTTAGAATGTATATTAGAATGTTATAATGTATGTTAGAATGTTATAATGGATGTTATAATGGATGTTATAATGTATACTAGAATGTTATAATGTATGTTAGAATGTTATAATGGATGTTAGAATGTATTTTAGAATGGTATAATGAATGTTAGAATGTTATAATGTATGTTAGAATGTATATTAGAATGTTATAATGTATGTTAGAATGTTATAATGGATGTTAGAATGTATATTAGATTGTTATAATGTATGTTAGAATGTTATAATGGATATTAGAATGTATATTAGAATGTTAAATGTATGTTAGAATGTTATAATGGATGTTAGAATTTATATTATAATGTTATAATGTATGTTAGAATGTTAAAATGGATATTAGAATGTATATTAGAATGTTATAATGTATGTTAGAATGTTAGAATGGATGTTAGAATGTATATTAGATTGTTATAATGTATGTTAGAATGTTATAATGGATGTTAGAATGTATATTAGAATGTTATAATGTATGTTAGAATGTTAGAATGTATGTTTTAATGTTATAATGGATGTTATAATGTATATTAGAATGTTAGAATGGATGTTAGAATGCATGTTAGAATGTATATTAGAATGTTAGAATGTATGTTATAATGTTATAATGTATGTTAGAATGTTATTATGGATGTTAGAATGTATATTAGAATATTAGAATGTATGTTAGAATGTTATTTTGTATGTTAGAATGTTATAATGGATGTTAGGATGTATTTTAGATTGTTATAATGTATGTTAGAATGTTATAATGGATGTTAGAATGTATATTAGACTGTTATAATGTATGTTACAATGTTATAATGTAGGTTAGAATGTTATAATGGATGTTAGAATGTATATTAGATTGTTATAATGTATGTTAGAATGTTATAATGGATGTTAGAATGTATATTAGAATGTTATAATGTATGTTAGAATGTTATAATGGATATTAGAATGTATATTAGAATGTTATAATGTATGTTAGAATGTATATTAGAATTTTAGAATGTATATTAGAATGTTATAATGGATGTTAGAATGTTATAATGATTGTTATAATGTATATTAGAATGTTATATTGTATGTTAGAATGCATGTTAGAATGTATATTAGATTGTTATAATGTATGTTAGAATGTTATAATGTATGTTACAATGTTATAATGGATGTTAGAATGTTATAATGGACGTTAGAATGTATATTAGAATGTTATAATGTATGTTAGAATGTTATAATGGATGTTAGAATGTTATAATGGATGTTACAATGTATATTAGAATGTTGTAATGTATGTTAGAATGTTATAATGGATGTTAGAATGTTATAATGGATGTTATAATGAATATTAGAATGTTAGAATGGATGTTAGAATGTTATAATGGATGTTATAATGTATATTAGAATGTTATAATGTATGTTAGAATGCATGTTAGAATGTATATTAGAATATTATAGTGTATGTTAGAATGTTATAATGGATGTTAGAATGTATATTAGAATGTTATAATGGATGTTAGAATATTATAATGGATGTTATAATGTATATTAGAATGTTAAAAAGTATGTTAGAATGTTATAATGGATGTTAGAATGTGTATTAGAATGTTAGAATGTATGTTAGAATGTTATAATGGATGTTAGAATGTATATTAGAATGTTAGAATGTATGTTAGAATGTTATTATGGATGTTAGAATGTTATAATTGATGTTAGAATGTATATTAGAATGTTATAATGTATATTAGAATGTTATATTAGATGTTAGAATGTATATTAGATTGTTATAATGTATGTTAGAATGTTATATTGGATGTTAGAATTTATATTAGAATGTTATAATGTATGTTAGAATGTTATAAAGGATGTTAGAATGTTATAGTGGATGTTAGAATGTATATTATAATGTTAGAATGTATGTTATAATGTTATTATGGATGTTAGAATGTTATAATGGATGTTAGAATGTATATTAGAAAGTTATAATGTATGTTAGAATGTTATTTTGGATGTTAAAATGTATTTTAGATTGTTATAATGTATGTTAGAATGTTATAATAGATGTTAGAATGTATATTAGAATGTTATAATGTATGTTACAATGTTATAATGTATGTTAGAATGTTATAATGGATGTTAGAATGTATATTAGAATGTTATAATGTATGTTAGAATGTTACAATGGATGATAGAATGTTATAATGGATGTTATAATGAATATTAGAATGTTAGAATGGATGTTAGAATGTTATAATGGATGTTATAATGTATATTAGAATGTTATAATGTATGTTAGAATGCATGTTAGAATGTATATTAGAATATTATAATGTATGTTAGAATGTTATAATGGATGTTAGAATGTATATTAGAATATTATAATGGATGTTAGAATATTATAATGGATGTTAGATTATTATAATGGATGTTATAATGTATATTAGAATGTTAAAATGGATGTTAGAATGTTATAATTGAATTTAGAATGTATATCAGAATGTTAAAAAGTATGTTAGAATGTTATAATGGATGTTAGAATGTATATTAGTATGTTAGAATGTATGTTAGAATGTTATAACGGATGTTAGAATGTATGTTAGAATGTTATTATGGATGTTAGAATGTTAAAATTGATGTTAGAATGTATATTAGAATGTTATAATGTATGTTAGAATGTTATAATTGATGTTAGAATGTATATTAGATTGTTATAATGTATGTTAGAATGTTATAATGGATGTTAAAATGTATATTAGAATGTTATAATGTATGTTAGGATGTTATAATGTATGTTAGAATGTTATAATGGATGTTAGAATGTATATTAGAATGTTATAATGTATGTTAGAATGTTATAATGGATATTAGAATGTTATATTGGATGTTATAATGTATATTAGATTGTTATAAGGTATGTTAGAATGTTATATTGGATGTTAGAATGTATATTAGAATGTTATAATGTATGTTAGAATGTTATAAAGGATGTTAGAATGTTATAATGGATGTTAGAATGTATATTATAATGTTAGAATGTATGTTAGAATGTTATTATGGATGTTAGAATGTTATAATGGATGTTAGAATGTATATTAGAAAGTTATAATGTATGTTAGAATGTTATTTTGGATGTTAAAATGAATTATAGATTGTTATAATGTATGTTAGAATGTTATAATAGATGTTAGAATGTATATTAGAATGTTATAATGTATGTTACAATGTTATAATCTATGTTAGAATGTTATAATGGATGTTATAATGTATACTAGAATGTTATAATGTATTTTAGATTGTAATAATGTATGTTCAAATGTTATAATGGATGTTAGAATGTATATTAGAATGTTATAATGTATGTTACAATGTTATAATGTATGTTAGAATGTTAAAATGGATGTTAGAATGTATATTAGAATGTTATAATGTATGTTAGAATGTTACAATGGATGATAGAATGTTATAATGGATGTTATAATGAATATTAGAATGTTAGAATGGATGTTAGAATGTTATAATGGATGTTATAATGTATATTAGAATGTTATAATGTATGTTAGAATGCATGTTAGAATGTATATTAGAATATTATAATGTATGTTAGAATGTTAGAATGGATGTTAGAATGTATATTAGAATATTATAATGGATGTTAAAATATTATAATGGATGTTAGATTATTATAATGGATGTTATAATGTATATTAGAATGTTAAAATGGATGTTAGAATGTTATAATTGATTTTAGAATGTATATCAGAATGTTAAAAAGTATGTTAGAATGTTATAATGGATGTTAGAATGTATATTAGAATGTTAGAATGTATGTTAGAATGTTATAATGGATGTTAGAATGTACATTAGAATGTTAGAATGTATGTTAGAATGTTATTATGGATGTTAGAATGTTATAATTGATGTTAGAATGTATATTAGAATGTTATAATGTATGTTAGAATGTTATAATTGATGTTAGAATGTATATTAGATTGTTATAATGTATGTTAGAATGTTATAATGGATGTTAAAATGTATATTAGAATGTTATAATGTATGTTAGGATGTTATAATGTATGTTAGAATGTTAGAATGGATGTTAGAATGTATATTAGATTGTTATAATGTATGTTAGATTGTTATAATGGATGTTAGAATGTATATTAGAATGTTATAATGTATGTTAGAATGTTATAATGGATATTAGAATGTTATATTGGATGTTAGAATGTATATTAGATTGTTATAATGTATGTTAGAATGTTATATTGGATGTTAGAATGTATATTAGAATGTTATAATGTATGTTAGAATGTTATAAAGGATGTTAGAATGTTATAATGGATGTTAGAATGTATATTATAATGTTAGAATGTATGTTAAAATGTTATTATGGATGTTAGAATGTAATAATGGATGTTAGAATGTATATTAGAAAGTTATAATGTATGTTAGAATGTTTTTTTGGATGTTAAAATGTATTTTAGATTGTTATAATGTATGTTAGAATGTTATAATAGATGTTAGAATGTATATTAGAATGTTATAATGTATGTTACAATGTTATAATGTATGAAAGAATGTTATAATGGATGTTATAATGTATACTAGAATGTTATAATGTATTTTAGATTGTAATAATGTATGTTCGAATGTTATAATGGATGTTAGAATGTATATTAGAATGTTATAATGTATGTTACAATGCTATAATGTATGTTAGAATGTTATAATGGATGTTAGAATGTATATTAGAATGTTATAATGTATGTTAGAATGTTACAATGGATGATAGAATGTTATAATGGATGTTATAATGAATATTAGAATGTTAGAATGGATGTTAGAATGTTATAATGGATGTTATAATGTATATTAGAATGTTATAATGTATGTTAGAATGCATGTTAGAATGTATATTAGAATATTATAATGTATGTTAGAATGTTATAATGGATGTTAGAATGTATATTAGAATATTATAATGGATGTTAGAATATTATAATGGATGTTAGATTATTATAATGGATGTTATAATGTATATTAGAATGTTAAAATGGATGTTAGAATGTTATAATTGATTTTAGAATGTATATCAGAATGTTAAAAAGTATGTTATAATGTTATAATGGATGTTAGAATGTATATTAGAATGTTAGAATGTATGTTAGAATGTTATAATGGATGTTAGAATGTATATTAGAATGTTAGAATGTATGTTAGAATGTTATTATGGATGTTAGAATGTTATAATTGATGTTAGAATGTATATTAGAATGTTATAATGTATGTTAGAATGTTATAATTGATGTTAGAATGTATATTAGATTGTTATAATGTATGTTAGAATGTTATAATGGATGTTAAAATGTATATTAGAATTTTATAATGTATGTTAGGATGTTATAATGTATGTTAGAATGTTAGAATGGATGTTAGAATGTATATTAGATTGTTATAATGTATGTTAGAATGTTATAATGTATGTTACAAAGTTATAATGGATGTTAGAATGTTTTAATGGATGTTATAATGTATATTAGAATGTTATAATGTATGTTAGAATGTTATAATGGATGTTAGAATGTTATAAAGGATGTTAGAATGTATATTAGAATGTTATAATGTATGTTAGAATGTTATAATGGATGTTAGAATGTTATAATGGATGTTATAATGAATATTAGAATGTTATATTGTATGTTAGAATGCATGTTAGAATGTATATTAGAATGTTTTAGTGTATTTTAGAATGTTATAATGGATGTTAGAATGTATATTAGAATATTATAATGGATGTTAGAATGTTATAATGGATGTTAGTACATTATAATGGATGTTATAATATATATTAGAATGTTATAATGTATGTTAGAATGTTATAATGGATGTTAGAATGTATATTAGATTGTTATAATGTATGTTAGAATGTTATAATGGATGTTAGAATGTTATTAGAATGTTATAATGTATGTTACAATGTTATAATGGATGTTAGAATGTATATTAGAATGTTATAATGTATGTTAGAATGTTATAATGGATGTTAGAATGTTATAATGGATGTTAGAATGTATATTAGAATGTTGTAATGTATGTTAGAATGTTATAATGGATGGTAGAATGTTATAATGGATGTTAGAATGAATATTAGAATGTTAGAATGGATGTTAGAATGTTATAATGGATGTTATAATGTATATTAGAATGTTATAATGTATGTTAGAATGTATATTAGAATATTATAGTGTATGTTAGAATGTTATAATGGATGTTAGAATGTATATTAGAATGTTATAATGGATGTTAGAATATTATAATGGATGTTATAATGTATATTAGAATGTTAAAAAGTATGTTAGAATGTTATAATGGATGTTAGAATGTATATTAGAATGTTAGAATGTATGTTAGAATGTTATAATGGATGTTAGCATGTATATTAGAATGTTAGAATGTATGTTAGAATGTTATTATGGATGTTAGAATGTTATAATTGATGTTAGAATGTATATTAGAATGTTATAATGTATGTTAGAATGTTATTATGGATGTTAGAATGTTATAATGGAAGTTAGAATGTTATAATGGATGTTAAAATATTATAATGGATGTTATAATGTATATTAGAATGTTAAAATGGATGATTGAATGTTATAATGGATGTTAGAATGTATATTACAAAGTTATAATGTATGTTAGAATGTTATAATGGATGTTTGAATGTATTTTAGATTGTTATAATGTATGATAGAATGTTATAATGGATATTAGAATGTATATTAGAATGTTATAATGTATGTTACAATGCTAT
Source organism: Taudactylus pleione (assembly GCA_031769625.1). NCBI lineage: Eukaryota > Metazoa > Chordata > Amphibia > Anura > Myobatrachidae > Taudactylus > Taudactylus pleione. Next base: position 947,869 of record JAUIMM010000815.1, on the reverse strand, counting down.
AATGTATGTTATAATGTTATAATGGATGTTAAAATGTATACTAGAATGTTATAATGTATGTTAGAATGTATATTAGAATGTTATAATGTATGGTAGAATGTTATAATGGATGTTAGAATGTATATTAGATTGTTATAATGTATGTTAGAATGTTATAATGGATGTTAGAATGTATATTAGAATGTTATAATGTATGATAGAATGTTTTAATGGATATTAGAATGTATATTAGAATGTTATAATGTATGTTAGAATGTTATAATGGATGTTAGAATGTTATAATGGATGTTAGAATGTATATTAGAATGTTATATTGTATGTTAGAATGTTATAATGGATGTTATAATGTTATAATGCATGTTAGAATGTTATAATGCATGTTAGAATGTATATTAGAATGTTAGAATGTATGTTAGAATGTTATTATGGATGTTAGAATGTTATAATGGATTTTAGAATGTATATTACAAAGTTATAATGTATGTTAGAATGTTATAATGGATGTTTGAATGTATTTTAGATTGTTATAATGTATGATAGAATGTTATAATGGATGTTAGAATGTATATTAGAATGTTATAATGTATGTTAGAATGTTATAATGGATGTTATAATGGATGTTAGAATGTATATTAGAATGTTATAATGTATGTTAGAATGTTATAATGGATGTTAGAATGTATATTAGAATGTTATAATGTATGTTAGAATGTTATAATGGATGTTATAATGGATGTTATAATGTATACTAGAATGTTATAATGTATGTTAGAATGTTATAATGAATGTTAGAATGTATATTAGAATGGTATAATGAATGTTAGAATGTTATAATGGATGTTAGAATGTATATTAGATTGTTATAATGTATGTTAGAATGTTATAATGGATATTAGAATGTATATTAGAATGTTAAATGTATGTTAGAATGTTATAATGGATGTTAGAATTTATATTATAATGTTATAATGTATGTTAGAATGTTAAAATGGATATTAGAATGTATATTAGAATGTTATAATGTATGTTAGAATGTTAGAATGGATGTTAGAATGTATATTAGATTGTTATAATGTATGTTAGAATGTTATAATGGATGTTAGAATGTATATTAGAATGTTATAATGTATGTTAGAATGTTAGAATGTATGTTTTAATGTTATAATGGATGTTATAATGTATATTAGAATGTTAGAATGGATGTTAGAATGCATGTTAGAATGTATATTAGAATGTTAGAATGTATGTTATAATGTTATAATGTATGTTAGAATGTTATTATGGATGTTAGAATGTATATTAGAATATTAGAATGTATGTTAGAATGTTATTTTGTATGTTAGAATGTTATAATGGATGTTAGAATGTATTTTAGATTGTTATAATGTATGTTAGAATGTTATAATGGATGTTAGAATGTATATTAGAATGTTATAATGTATGTTACAATGTTATAATGTATGTTAGAATGTTATAATGGATGTTAGAATGTATATTAGATTGTTATAATGTATGTTAGAATGTTATAATGGATGTTAGAATGTTTATTAGAATGTTATAATGTATGTTAGAATGTTATAATGGATATTAGAATGTATATTAGAATGTTATAATGTATGTTAGAATGTATATTAGAATTTTAGAATGTATATTAGAATGTTATAATGTATGTTAGAATGTTATAATGGATGTTAGAATGTTATAATGAATGTTATAATGTATATTAGAATGTTATATTGTATGTTAGAATGCATGTTAGAATGTATATTAGAATTTTATAATGTATGTTAGAATGTTATAATGTATGTTACAATGTTATAATGTATGAAAGAATGTTATAATGGATGTTATAATGTATACTAGAATGTTATAATGTATTTTAGATTGTAATAATGTATGTTCGAATGTTATAATGGATGTTAGAATGTATATTAGAATGTTATAATGTATGTTACAATGCTATAATGTATGTTAGAATGTTATAATGGATGTTAGAATGTATATTAGAATGTTATAATGTATGTTAGAATGTTACAATGGATGATAGAATGTTATAATGGATGTTATAATGAATATTAGAATGTTAGAATGGATGTTAGAATGTTATAATGGATGTTATAATGTATATTAGAATGTTATAATGTATGTTAGAATGCATGTTAGAATGTATATTAGAATATTATAATGTATGTTAGAATGTTATAATGGATGTTAGAATGTATATTAGAATATTATAATGGATGTTAGAATATTATAATGGATGTTATAATGTATATTAGAATGTTAAAATGGATGTTAGAATGTTATAATTGATTTTAGAATGTATATCAGAATGTTAAAAAGTATGTTATAATGTTATAATGGATGTTAGAATGTATATTAGAATGTTAGAATGTATGTTAGAATGTTATAATGGATGTTAGAATGTATATTAGAATGTTAGAATGTATGTTAGAATGTTATTATGGATGTTAGAATGTTATAATTGATGTTAGAATGTATATTAGAATGTTATTATGTATGTTAGAATGTTATAATTGATGTTAGAATGTATATTAGATTGTTATAATGTATGTTAGAATGTTATAATGGATGTTAAAATGTATATTAGAATTTTATAATGTATGTTAGGATGTTATAATGTATGTTAGAATGTTAGAATGTATGTTAGAATGTATATTAGATTGTTATAATGTATGTTAGAATGTTATAATGTATGTTACAAAGTTATAATGGATGTTAGAATGTTTTAATGGATGTTAGAATGTATATTAGAATGTTATAATGTATGTTAGAATGTTATAATGGATGTTAGAATCTTATAATGGATGTTAGAATGTATATTAGAATGTTATAATGTATGTTAGAATGTTATAATGGATGTTAGAATGTTATAATGGATGTTATAATGAATATTAGAATGTTATATTGTATGTTAGAATGCATGTTAGAATGTATATTAGAATGTTTTAGTGTATTTTAGAATGTTATAATGGATGTTAGAATGTATATTAGAATATTATAATGGATGTTAGAATGTTATAATGGATGTTAGTACATTATAATGGATGTTATAATATATATTAGAATGTTATAATGTATGTTAGAATGTTATAATGGATGTTAGAATGTATATTAGATTGTTATAATGTATGTTAGAATGTTATAATGGATGTTAGAATGTTATTAGAATGTTATAATGTATGTTACAATGTTATAATGGATGTTAGAATGTATATTAGAATGTTATAATGTATGTTAGAATGTTATAATGGATGTTAGAATGTTATAATGGATGTTAGAATGTATATTAGAATGTTGTAATGTATGTTAGAATGTTATAATGGATGGTAGAATGTTATAATGGATGTTAGAATGAATATTAGAATGTTAGAATGGATGTTAGAATGTTATAATGGATGTTATAATGTATATTAGAATGTTATAATGTATGTTAGAATGCATGTTAGAATGTATATTAGAATATTATAGTGTATGTTAGAATGTTATAATGGATGTTAGAATGTATATTAGAATGTTATAATGGATGTTAGAATATTATAATGGATGTTATAATGTATATTAGAATGTTAAAAAGTATGTTAGAATGTTATAATGGATGTTAGAATGTATATTAGAATGTTAGAATGTATGTTAGAATGTTATAATGGATGTTAGAATGTATATTAGAATGTTAGAATGTATGTTAGAATGTTATTATGGATGTTAGAATGTTATAATTGATGTTATAATGTATATTAGAATGTTATAATGTATGTTAGAATGTTATTATGGATGTTAGAATGTTATAATGGAAGTTAGAATGTTATAATGGATGTTAAAATATTATAATGGATGTTATAATGTATATTAGAATGTTAAAATGGATGATTGAATGTTATAATGGATGTTAGAATTTATATTACAAAGTTATAATGTATGTTAGAATGTTATAATGGATGTTTGAATGTATTTTAGATTGTTATAATGTATGATAGAATGTTATAATGGATATTAGAATGAATATTAGAATGTTATAATGTATGTTACAATGCTATAATGTATGTTATAATGTTATAATGGATGTTAAAATGTATACTAGAATGTTATAATGTATGTTAGAATGTATATTAGAATGTTATAATGTATGGTAGAATGTTATAATGGATGTTAGAATGTATATTAGATTGTTATAATGTATGTTAGAATGTTATAATGGATGTTAGAATGTATATTAGAATGTTATAATGTATGATAGAATGTTTTAATGGATATTAGAATGTATATTAGAATGTTATAATGTATGTTAGAATGTTATAATGGATGTTAGAATGTTATAATGGATGTTAGAATGTATATTAGAATGTTATATTGTATGTTAGAATGTTATAATGGATGTTATAATGTTATAATGCATGTTAGAATGTTATAATGCATGTTAGAATGTATATTAGAATGTTAGAATGTATGTTAGAATGTTATTATGGATGTTAGAATGTTATAATGGATGTTAGAATGTATATTACAAAGTTATAATGTATGTTAGAATGTTATAATGGATGTTTGAATGTATTTTAGATTGTTATAATGTATGATAGAATGTTATAATTGATGTTAGAATGTATATTAGAATGTTATAATGTATGTTAGAATGTTATAATGGATGTTAGAATCTTATAATGGATGTTAGAATGTATATTAGAATGTTATAATGTATGTTAGAATGTTATAATGGATGTTAGAATGTTATAATGGATGTTATAATGAATATTAGAATGTTATATTGTATGTTAGAATGCATGTTAGAATGTATATTAGAATGTTTTAGTGTATTTTAGAATGTTATAATGGATGTTAGAATGTATATTAGAATTAGGGGTGTGCACCGGCCACTTTTCGTGTTTTGTGTTTTGGTTTTGGAACTGGATCTTTCTTCGTGTTTTGGATCTGGATTGGTTTTGCCAAAACCACCCTTCCGTGTTTTGGGTTCTGGGTTTTGTGTTTTGGATCTGTATTTTTTTTAAAAAAAGCATAAAAACAGCTAAAATCACAGAATTTGTAGGTTTTTCTGCTCCTATGCTATTATTAACCTCAATAACCTTAATTTCCACTCATTTCCAGTCTATTCTGAACACCTCACACCTCACAATAGTGTTTTTATGTCCAAAACGTTGCACCGAGGTAGCTGGATGACTATGCTAAGCGACACGAGTGGGCGGCACAAACACGTGACCCATCTAGGCGTGAAACTGCAGTGGCAGACAGGATGGCAGTTTGAAAAACTAGGCCCCAAACTGTACATAATGCAAAGAAAAAAAAGAGGTGCAAGATGGAATTGTCCTTGGGCCCTCCCACCCACCCTTATGTTGTATAAACAGGACATGCACACTTTAACAAACCAATCATTTCAGCGCCAGGGTCTGCCACACAACTGTGGCTGAAATGATTGGTTCGTTTGGGCCCCCACAAAACAAGCTGGCAATTAATGTGTCCCTGCACAAACTGGCTCTATGGAGGCAAGATGTCATCCTCATCCTCCTCATCCACCGATTCCTCACCCTCTTCAGTGTGTACATCCTCATCCTCACAAAGTATTAACTCGTCCCCACTTGAATCCACCACCACAGGTCCCTCTGTACCTTCTGGAGGCTGGTCTCCCTGGAAGAGCTGATAATTCATTTTGATGAACATCATCTTCTCCACATTCTGTGGAAGCAACCTCCTACGCCTTTCGCTGACAAGGTTCCCGGCTGCACTAAACACTCTTTCGGAGTACACACTGGAGGGGGGGCAACTCAGGTAAAATAGAGCCAGTTTGTACAGGGGCCTCCAAATTGCCTCTTTTTCCTGCCAGTACAGGTATGGACTGTCTGCCATGCCTACTTGGATGCTGTCACCGATGTAATCCTCCACCATTCTGTCAATGGTGACAGTATCATATGCAGTGACAGTAGACATGTCAGAAATTGTTGCCAGGTCCTTCAGTCCGGACCAGATGTCCAAACTTGGTCCTGCCTGTCCTGCATCACCGCCAGCGGGTTGCTTAGGATACCTAAGTTTTTTCCTGGCAGCCCCAGTTGCAGGAGAAAATGAAGAAGGAGCTGTTGACGTGTCACGTTCCGCTTCAGCTGACAGTGTGTTCACCAGCAGGTCTTTGCACCTCTGCAGGCTTGTGTCGGCCGGAAAGAGAGACACCACATAGGCTTTAAACCTAGGATCGAGCACGGTGGCCAAAATGTAGTGGTCTGATTTCAACAGATTGACCACCCTGGAATCCTGGCAAAGCGAATGAAGGGCTTCATCCACAAGTCCCACATGCCGAGCGGAATCGCTCTGTCTTAGCTCCTCCTTCACTTTCTCCAGCTGCTTCTGCAAAAGCCTGATGAGGGGAATGACCTGACTCAAGCTGGCAGTGTCTGAACTGACTTCACGTGTGGCAAGTTCGAAGGGCTGGAGAACCTTGCACAACACGGAAATCATTCTCCACTGCGCTTGAGTCAGGTGCATACCCCCTCCTTTGCCTATGTCATAGGTGGATGTATAGGCTTGTATGGCCTTTTGCTGCTCCTCCATCCTCTGAAGCATATAGAGGGTTGAGTTCCACCGTGTCACAACCTCTTGCTTCAGGTGATGGCGGGGCAGGTTCAAGAGTGTTTGCTGGCACTCCAGTCTTCGGCACGCAGTCGCTGAATGGCGAAAGTGGCCAGAAATTTTTCGGGCCACCCAAAGCGTCTCCTGCACGCCCCTGTCGCTTTTCAGAAAATTCTGCACCACCAAGTTTATTGTGTGAGCAAAACATGGGACGTGCTGGAATTTGCCCAGATGTAATGCCCGCACAATATTGGTGGCGTTGTCAGATATCACAAATCCCCAGGAGAGTCTAAGTGGGGTAAGCCACTGGGCGATGATTTCCCTCAGTTTCTCTAAGAGGTTGTCGGCGGTGTGCCTCTTACTGAAACCGGTGATACACAGTGTAGCCTGCCTTGTAACGAGCTGGCGTTTCTGAGATGCTGCTACTGGTGACGCTGCTGCTGTTGCTGCGTAAGGTGATACATCTACCCAGTGGGCTGTCACAGTCATATAGTCCTTAGTCTGCCCTGTTCCACTTGTCCACATGTCCGTGGTTAAGTGGACATTGTGTACAATGGCATTTTTCAGGACACTGAGGACACTTTTTCTGACGTTTCTGTACAGTCTCGGTATCGCCTGCCTAGTGAAGTGGAATCTAGACGGGATTTGGAACCGGGGACACACTACCTCCATCAATTGTCTAAATCCCACTGCACTAATGGCGGATACCGGACGCACGTCTAACACCAACATAGCAGTCAAGGCCTCAGTTATACGTTTTGCTTCAGGATGACTGCTGTCGTACTTCATCCTCCTCGCTAAGGACTGTTGGAGGGTCAATTGTTTAGTAAAAGTAGTGGTGTTCCTACTTCCTCTCTGGGATGATGAACGACTCCCAGCAGCAGCAACAGCAGCAGCGGCAGCAGTAGGCGTAGCAATGCAGGATCCTCCAGAGGAATCCCGGATAGGAGAGTCAGTCATGCCAGTGACATGGCCTGCAGGACTACTTCCGATCCTGACTAAGGAGGAAATTGACGAGGAGGGAGTTGATGGTGTGGTTTGCAGGCGCTTGGATACAACAGGACAACGGGATTTAGGTGTCCCTGGACTGCTTACGGTCTTAGCCAAAGTTTCTGAACTTGACAGTAACTTTTTATGAACGCGCTGCAGGTGCCGTATAAGGGAGGATGTTCCTAGGTGGTTGACGTCCCTACCCCTACTTATTTCACCTTTACATATGGTACATATGGCAAGACAGTTGTTGTCCGGATTTGGATAGAAATATTGCCAGACCAAAGAGGTGGAATGTTTGGTCTTCTGCCCAGGCATGACCGTGATGGGCTTTTTCATCCCACGGACAACAACTGTCTCCCCCGGAGCCTGATTTAAACAAACCACATCACCATCAGAATCCTCCTCGCCAACTTCCTCCTCAGCGCCAGCTACACCAGTATCCTCATCCTGTTGTACTTCAACAGTGACATCTTCAATTTGCATATCAGCAAGTGGACTGTGGGTGCTCCTTTCAGCACTTGCAGGGGGCATGCAAATGGTGGAAAGAGCCACCTCTTCCCGTCCAGTGCTGGGAAGGTCAGGCATCGCAACCACCACCACACTTGGACTCTCCTTGGGGATTTGTGATATCTTCTTAGAAAGCACAGTTCTTCGCTGTGCTTTTGCCAGCTTAACTCTTTTGATTTTTTTAGTGGGAGGAGGGCTTCCATCGTCATGTGAAGCTGAACCACTAGTCATGAACATACTAGGGATCGACCTTAGCCGTTCCTTGCCACTCCGTGTCGTAAATGGCATATTGGCAAGTTTACGTTTCTCTTCAGCTGATTTAAATGTCTTTTTCAAGGTCATTTTCCTGAACTTTGCCATTTGGGATTGTATGTGCCCTCTACTATGACATTGGGCATCGGCCTTGGCAGACGACGTTGATGGCATGTTATCGTCTATGTCATGACTAGTTGCAGCAGCTTCAGCACTAGGAGGATGTGGTTCTTGATCTTTCTCTATTTTATTTTTATCGGAGAAAGTTTGGTCCTCCATTTATGTTATATCAATTTGATATATACGTGCGGCTAAACACAGAAAATAATTTTTTTTTTGGTTTGGACTGGAGTGTACTTTGTGGGTTACAGCACCCTTTAACGGTCAAGCCAGCCGGCCCTTTACTTATGACACAGGCGCACTCTTGGCACTACTTTGTTGATGCACGTGCGGCTACTGCGCACACAATTCACAAACACAGAAAATAATTTTTTTTTGGTTTGGCCTGGAGTGTACTTTCGGGGGTTACAGCACCCTTTAATGGTCAAGCCAGCCGGCCCTTTACTTATGACACAGGCGCACTCTTGGCACTACTTTGTTGATGCACGTGCGGCTACTGCGCACACAATTCACAAACACAGAAAATAATTTTTTTTTGGTTTGGACTGGAGTGTACTTTCGGGGGTTACAGCACCCTTTAACGGTCAAGCCAGCCGGCCCTTTACTTATGACACAGGCGCACGCTTGGCACTACTTTGTTGATGCACGTGTGGCTACTGCGCACACAATTCACAAACACAGAAAATAATTTTTTTTTTGGTTTGGACTGGAGTGTACTTTCGGGGGTTACAGCACCCTTAACGGTCAAGCCAGCCGGCCCTTTACTTATGACACAGGTGCACTCTTGGCACTACTTTGTTGATGCACGTGCGGCTACTGCGCACACAATTCACAAACACAGAAAATAATTTTTTTTTGGTTTGGCCTGGAGTGTACTTTCGGGGGTTACAGCACCCTTTAACGGTCAAGCCAGCCGGCCCTTTACTTATGACACAGGCGCACTCTTGGCACTACTTTCTTGATGCACGTGCAGCTACTGCGCACACAATTCACAAACACAGAAAATAATTTTTTTTTGGTTTGGACTGGAGTGTACTTTCGGGGGTTACAGCACCCTTTAACGGTCAAGCCAGCCGGCCCTTTACTTATGACACAGGCGCACGCTTGGCACTACTTTGTTGATGCACGTGTGGCTACTGCGCACACAATTCACAAACACAGAAAATAATTTTTTTTTTGGTTTGGACTGGAGTGTACTTTCGGGGGTTACAGCACACTTAACGGTCAAGCCAGCCGGCCCTTTACTTATGACACAGGCGCACGCTTGGCACTACTTTGTTGATGCACGTGCGGCTACTGCGCACACAATTCACAAACACAGAAAATAATTTTTTTTTTGGTTTGGACTGGAGTGTACTTTCGGGGGTTACAGCACCCTTAACGGTCAAGCCAGCCGGCCCTTTACTTATGACACAGGCGCACGCTTGGCACTACTTTGTTGATGCACGTGCGGCTACTGCGCACACAATTCACAAACACAGAAAATAATTTTTTTTTTGGTTTGGACTGGAGTGTACTTTCGGGGGTTACAGCACCCTTAACGGTCAAGCCAGCCGGCCCTTTACTTATGACACAGGCGCACGCTTGGCACTACTTTGTTGATGCACGTGCGGCTACTGCGCACACAATTCACAAACACAGAAAATAATTTTTTTTTTGGTTTGGACTGGAGTGTACTTTCGGGGGTTACAGCACCCTTAACGGTCAAGCCAGCCGGCCCTTTACTTATGACACAGGCGCACTCTTGGCACTACTTTGTTGATGCACGTGCGGCTACTGCGCACACAATTCACAAACACAGAAAATAATTTTTTTTTTGGTTAGGACTGGAGTGTACTTTCGGGGGTTACAGCACCCTTTAACGGTCAAGCCAGCCGGCCCTTTACTTATGACACAGGCGCACGCTTGGCACTACTTTGTTGATGCACGTGCGGCTACTGCGCACACAATTCACAAACACAGAAAATAATTTTTTTTTTGGTTTGGACTGGAGTGTACTTTCGGGGGTTACAGCACCCTTAACGGTCAAGCCAGCCGGCCCTTTACTTATGACACAGGCGCACTCTTGGCACTACTTTGTTGATGCACGTGCGGCTACTGCGCACACAATTCACAAACACAGAAAATAATTTTTTTTTTGGTTTGGACTGGAGTGTACTTTCGGGGGTTACAGCACCCTTAACGGTCAAGCCAGCCGGCCCTTTACTTATGACACAGGCGCACTCTTGGCACTACTTTGTTGATGCACGTGCGGCTACTGCGCACACAATTCACAAACACAGAAAATAATTTTTTTTTGGTTAGGACTGGAGTGTACTTTCGGGGGTTACAGCACCCTTTAACGGTCAAGCCAGCCGGCCATTTACTTATGACACAGGCGCACGCTTGGCACTACTTTGTTGATGCACGTGCGGCTACTGCGCACACAATTCACAAACACAGAAAATAATTTTTTTTTTGGTTTGGACTGGAGTGTACTTTCGGGGGTTACAGCACCCTTAACGGTCAAGCCAGCCGGCCCTTTACTTATGACACAGGCGCACGCTTGGCACTACTTTGTTGATGCACGTGCGGCTACTGCGCACACAATTCACAAACACAGAAAATAATTTTTTTTTTGGTTTGGACTGGAGTGTACTTTGGGGGTTACAGCACCCTTTAACGGTCAAGCCAGCCGGCCCTTTACTTATGACACAGGCGCACGCTTGGCACTACTTTGTTGATGCACGTGCGACTACTGCGCACACAATTCACAAACACAGAAAATAATATTTTTTTTGGTTTGGACTGGAGTGTACTTTCGGGGATTACAGCACCCTTAACGGTCAAGCCAGCCGGCCCTTTACTTATGACACAGGCGCACGCTTGGCACTACTTTGTTGATGCACGTGCGGCTACTGCGCACACAATTCACAAACACAGAAAATAATTTTTTTTTTGGTTTGGACTGGAGTGTACTTTCGGGGGTTACAGCACCCTTAACGGTCAAGCCAGCCAGCCCTTTACTTATGACACAGGCGCACGCTTGGCACTACTTTGTTGATGCACGTGCGGCTACTGCGCACACAATTCACAAACACAGAAAATAATTTTTTTTTTGGTTTGGACTGGAGTGTACTTTCGGGGGTTACAGCACCCTTAACGGTCAAGCCAGCCGGCCCTTTACTTATGACACAGGCGCACGCTTGGCACTACTTTGTTGATGCATGTGCGGCTACTGCGCACACAATTCACAAACACAGAAAATATATTATTTTTTTAGCACTTGGGGGGAGCACCCCTGATGGACAGAGCACCCCCTGGACAACACTACAGCACTCCTTTAGGACTGGGACACTGCACAGGACTTTGGAGTGGACACAGCCCCTATGGAGAACTGACTGCACAACACAGTCCAGCCAGCCCCTATGGACTTTGAAGTAGTGGACACAGCCCCTATTAACAACAGCAGCACAGCACAACACAGCCAGCCCCTATGGACTTTGAAGTAGTGGACAACAGCAGCACTACACTACACTACACTACACAGCCCTAACTCCCACCCTCCCTCTTCACTGTCCACAGCCGAGTGAGAAAATGGCGCCGACGTGTGTACCTTATATAGGATCCAAAACCCGCGAGACTCGGAAGGCGGGAAGATGACGTTTTGCCTCGATTTCAGATACGAGTCAGGCGGGAAAAGTCGAGCCTGACTCGGATCGGACTCGGATCGGGGGGGCTCGGGGGGGTTCGGATTTCAGAAATCCGAACCCGCTCACCCCTAATTAGAATATTATAATGGATGTTAGAATGTTATAATGGATGTTAGTACATTATAATGGATGTTATAATATATATTAGAATGTTATAATGTTTGTTAGAATGTTATAATGGATGTTAGAATGTATATTAGATTGTTATAATGTATGTTAGAATGTTATAATGGATGTTAGAATGTTATTAGAATGTTATAATGTATGTTACAATGTTATAATGGATGTTAGAATGTATATTAGAATGTTATAATGTATGTTAGAATGTTATAATGGATGTTAGAATGTTATAATGGATGTTAGAATGTATATTAGAATGTTGTAATGTATGTTAGAATGTTATAATGGATGGTAGAATGTTATAATGGATGTTATAATGTATATTAGAATTTTATAATGTATGTTAGAATGCATGTTAGAATGTATATTAGATTATTATAGTGTATGTTAGAATGTTATAATGGATGTTAGAATGTATATTAGAATGTTATAATGGATGTTAGAATATTATAATGGATGTTATAATGTATATTAGAATGTTAAAAAGTATGTTAGAATGTTATAATGGATGTTAGAATGTATATTAGAATGTTAGAATGTATGTTAGAATGTTATAATGGATGTTAGAATGTATATTAGAATGTTAGAATGTATGTTAGAATGTTATTATGGATGTTAGAATGTTATAATTGATGTTAGAATGTATATTAGAATGTTATAATGTATGTTAGAATGTTATTATGGATGTTAGAATGTTATAATGGAAGTTAGAATGTTATAATGGATGTTAAAATATTATAATGGATGTTATAATGTATATTAGAATGTTAAAATGGATGATTGAATGTTATAATGGATGTTAGAATTTATATTACAAAGTTATAATGTATGTTAGAATGTTAGAATGGATGTTTGAATGTATTTTAGATTGTTATAATGTATGATAGAATGTTATAATGGATATTAGAATGAATATTAGAATGTTATAATGTATGTTACAATGCTATAATGTATGTTATAATGTTATAATGGATGTTAAAATGTATACTAGAATGTTATAATGTATGTTAGAATGTATATTAGAATGTTATAATGTATGGTAGAATGTTATAATGTATGTTATAATGTATGTTAGAATGTATATTAGAATGTTATAATGGATGTTAGAATGTTATAATGGATGTTAGAATGTATATTAGAATGTTATAATGTATGTTAGAATGTTATAATGGATGTTATAATGGATGTTATAATGTATACTAGAATGTTATAATGTATGTTAGAATGTTATAATGAATGTTAGAATGTATATTAGAATGGTATAATGAATGTTAGAATGTTATAATGTATGTTAGAATGTATATTAGAATGTTATAATGTATGTTAGAATGTTATAATGGATGTTAGAATGTATATTAGAATGTTAGAATGTATGTTAGAATGTTATAATGGATGTTAGAATGTATATTAGAATGTTAGAATGTATGTTAGAATGTTATTATGGATGTTAGAATGTTATAATTGATGTTAGAATGTATATTAGAATGTTATAATGTATGTTAGAATGTTATTATGGATGTTAGAATGTTATAATGGAAGTTAGAATGTTATAATGGATGTTAAAATATTATAATGGATGTTATAATGTATATTAGAATGTTAAAATGGATGATTGAATGTTATAATGGATGTTAGAATGTATATTACAAAGTTATAATGTATGTTAGAATGTTATAATGGATATTTGAATGTATTTTAGATTGTTATAATGTATGATAGAATGTTATAATGGATATTAGAATGTATATTAGAATGTTATAATGTATGTTACAATGCTATAATGTATGTTATAATGTTATAATGGATGTTAAAATGTATACTAGAATGTTATAATGTATGTTAGAATGTATATTAGAATGTTATAATGTATGGTAGAATGTTATAATGGATGTTAGAATGTATATTAGATTGTTATAATGTATGTTAGAATGTTATAATGGATGTTAGAATGTATATTAGAATGTTATAATGTATGTTAGAATGTTATAATGGATGTTAGAATGTATATTAGAATGTTATAATGTATGTTAGAATGTTATAATGGATGTTAGAATGGATGTTATAATGTATACTAGAATGTTATAATGTATGTTAGAATGTTATAATGAATGTTAGAATGTATATTAGAATGGTATAATGAATGTTAGAATGTTATAATGTATGTTAGAATGTATATTAGAATGTTATAATGTATGTTAGAATGTTATAATGGATGTTAGAATGTATATTAGAATGTTAGAATGTATGTTAGAATGTTATAATGGATGTTAGAATGTATATTAGAATGTTAGAATGTATGTTAGAATGTTATTATGGATGTTAGAATGTTATAATTGATGTTAGAATGTATATTAGAATGTTATAATGTATGTTAGAATGTTATTATGGATGTTAGAATGTTATAATGGAAGTTAGAATGTTATAATGGATGTTAAAATATTATAATGGATGTTATAATGTATATTAGAATGTTAAAATGGATGATTGAATGTTATAATGGATGTTAGAATGTATATTACAAAGTTATAATGTATGTTAGAATGTTATAATGGATATTTGAATGTATTTTAGATTGTTATAATGTATGATAGAATGTTATAATGGATATTAGAATGTATATTAGAATGTTATAATGTATGTTACAATGCTATAATGTATGTTATAATGTTATAATGGATGTTAAAATGTATACTAGAATGTTATAATGTATGTTAGAATGTATATTAGAATGTTATAATGTATGGTAGAATGTTATAATGGATGTTAGAATGTATATTAGATTGTTATAATGTATGTTAGAATGTTATAATGGATGTTAGAATGTATATTAGAATGTTATAATGTATGATAGAATGTTTTAATGGATATTAGAATGTATATTAGAATGTTATAATGTATGTTAGAATGTTATAATGGATGTTAGAATGTTATAATGGATGTTAGAATGTATATTAGAATGTTATATTGTATGTTAGAATGTTATAATGGATGTTATAATGTTATAATGCATGTTAGAATGTTATAATGCATGTTAGAATGTATATTAGAATGTTAGAATGTATGTTAGAATGTTATTATGGATGTTAGAATGTTATAATGGATGTTAGAATGTATATTACAAAGTTATAATGTATGTTAGAATGTTATAATGGATGTTTGAATGTATTTTAGATTGTTATAATGTATGATAGAATGTTATAATGGATGTTAGAATGTATATTAGAATGTTATAATGTATGTTAGAATGTTATAATGTATGTTATAATGGATGTTAGAATGTATATTAGAATGTTATAATGTATGTTAGAATGTTATAATGGATGTTAGAATGTATATTAGAATGTTATAATGTATGTTAGAATGTTATAATGGATGTTATAATGGATGTTATAATGTATACTAGAATGTTATAATGTATGTTAGAATGTTATAATGAATGTTAGAATGTATATTAGAATGGTATAATGAATGTTAGAATGTTATAATGTATGTTAGAATGTATATTAGAATGTTATAATGTATGTTAGAATGTTATAATGGATGTTAGAATGTATATTAGATTGTTATAATGTATGTTAGAATGTTATAATGGATATTAGAATGTATATTAGAATGTTAAATGTATGTTAGAATGTTATAATGGATGTTAGAATTTATATTATAATGTTATAATGTATGTTAGAATGTTAAAATGGATATTAGAATGTATATTAGAATGTTATAATGTATGTTAGAATGTTAGAATGGATGTTAGAATGTATATTAGATTGTTATAATGTATGTTAGAATGTTATAATGGATGTTAGAATGTATATTAGAATGTTATAATGTATGTTAGAATGTTAGAATGTATGTTTTAATGTTATAATGGATGTTATAATGTATATTAGAATGTTAGAATGGATGTTAGAATGCATGTTAGAATGTATATTAGAATGTTAGAATGTATGTTATAATGTTATAATGTATGTTAGAATGTTATTATGGATGTTAGAATGTATATTAGAATATTAGAATGTATGTTAGAATGTTATTTTATATGTTAGAATGTTATAATGGATGTTAAAATGTATTTTAGATTGTTATAATGTATGTTAGAATGTTATAATGGATGTTAGAATGTATATTAGAATGTTATAATGTATGTTACAATGTTATAATGTATGTTAGAATGTTATAATGGATGTTAGAATGTATATTAGATTGTTATAATGTATGTTAGAATGTTATAATGGATGTTAGAATGTATATTAGAATGTTATAATGTATGTTAGAATGTTATAATGGATATTAGAATGTATATTAGAATGTTATAATGTATGTTAGAATGTATATTAGAATTTTAGAATGTATATTAGAATGTTATAATGTATGTTAGAATGTTATAATGGATGTTAGAATGTTATAATGAATGTTATAATGTATATTAGAATGTTATATTGTATGTTAGAATGCATGTTAGAATGTATATTAGAATTTTATAATGTATGTTAGAATGTTATAATGGATGTTAGAATGTATATTAGAATGTTATAATGTATGTTAGAATGTTAGAATGTATGTTTTAATGTTATAATGGATGTTATAATGTATATTAGAATGTTAGAATGGATGTTAGAATGCATGTTAGAATGTATATTAGAATGTTAGAATGTATGTTATAATGTTATAATGTATGTTAGAATGTTATTATGGATGTTAGAATGTATATTAGAATATTAGAATGTATGTTAGAATGTTATTTTGTATGTTAGAATGTTATAATGGATGTTAGAATGTATTTTAGATTGTTATAATGTATGTTAGAATGTTATAATGGATGTTAGAATGTATATTAGAATGTTATAATGTATGTTACAATGTTATAATGTATGTTAGAATGTTATAATGGATGTTAGAATGTATATTAGATTGTTATAATGTATGTTAGAATGTTATAATGGATGTTAGAATGTATATTAGAATGTTATAATGTATGTTAGAATGTTATAATGGATATTAGAATGTATATTAGAATGTTATAATGTATGTTAGAATGTATATTAGAATTTTAGAATGTATATTAGAATGTTATAATGTATGTTAGAATGTTATAATGGATGTTAGAATGTTATAATGAATGTTATAATGTATATTAGAATGTTATATTGTATGTTAGAATGCATGTTAGAATGTATATTAGAATTTTATAATGTATGTTAGAATGTTATAATGTATGTTACAATGTTATAATGTATGAAAGAATGTTATAATGGATGTTATAATGTATACTAGAATGTTATAATGTATTTTAGATTGTAATAATGTATGTTCGAATGTTATAATGGATGTTAGAATGTATATTAGAATGTTATAATGTATGTTACAATGCTATAATGTATGTTAGAATGTTATAATGGATGTTAGAATGTATATTAGAATGTTATAATGTATGTTAGAATGTTACAATGGATGATAGAATGTTATAATGGATGTTATAATGAATATTAGAATGTTAGAATGGATGTTAGAATGTTAGAATGGATGTTATAATGTATATTAGAATGTTATAATGTATGTTAGAATGCATGTTAGAATGTATATTAGAATATTATAATGTATGTTAGAATGTTATAATGGATGTTAGAATGTATATTAGAATATTATAATGGATGTTAGAATATTATAATGGATGTTAGATTATTATAATGGATGTTATAATGTATATTAGAATGTTAAAATGGATGTTAGAATGTTATAATTGATTTTAGAATGTATATCAGAATGTTAAAAAGTATGTTATAATGTTATAATGGATGTTAGAATGTATATTAGAATGTTAGAATGTATGTTAGAATGTTATAATGGATGTTAGAATGTATATTAGAATGTTAGAATGTATGTTAGAATGTTATTATGGATGTTAGAATGTTATAATTGATGTTAGAATGTATATTAGAATGTTATAATGTATGTTAGAATGTTATAATTGATGTTAGAATGTATATTAGATTGTTATAATGTATGTTAGAATGTTATAATGGATGTTAAAATGTATATTAGAATTTTATAATGTATGTTAGGATGTTATAATGTATGTTAGAATGTTAGAATGGATGTTAGAATGTATATTATATTGTTATAATGTATGTTAGAATGTTATAATGTATGTTACAAAGTTATAATGGATGTTAGAATGTTTTAATGGATGTTAGAATGTATATTAGAATGTTATAATGTATGTTAGAATGTTATAATGGATGTTAGAATCTTATAATGGATGTTAGAATGTATATTAGAATGTTATAATGTATGTTAGAATGTTATAATGGATGTTAGAATGTTATAATGGATGTTATAATGAATATTAGAATGTTATATTGTATGTTAGAATGCATGTTAGAATGTATATTAGAATGTTTTAGTGTATTTTAGAATGTTATAATGGATGTTAGAATGTATATTAGAATATTATAATGGATGTTAGAATGTTATAATGGATGTTAGTACATTATAATGGATGTTATAATATATATTAGAATGTTATAATGTATGTTAGAATGTTATAATGGATGTTAGAATGTATATTAGATTGTTATAATGTATGTTAGAATGTTATAATGGATGTTAGAATGTTATTAGAATGTTATAATGTATGTTACAATGTTATAATGGATGTTAGAATGTATATTAGAATGTTATAATGTATGTTAGAATGTTATAATGGATGTTAGAATGTTATAATGGATGTTAGAATGTATATTAGAATGTTGTAATGTATGTTAGAATGTTATAATGGATGGTAGAATGTTATAATGGATGTTAGAATGAATATTAGAATGTTAGAATGGATGTTAGAATGTTATAATGGATGTTATAATGTATATTAGAATGTTATAATGTATGTTAGAATGCATGTTAGAATGTATATTAGAATATTATAGTGTATGTTAGAATGTTATAATGGATGTTAGAATGTATATTAGAATGTTATAATGGATGTTAGAATATTATAATGGATGTTATAATGTATATTAGAATGTTAAAAAGTATGTTAGAATGTTATAATGGATGTTAGAATGTATATTAGAATGTTAGAATGTATGTTAGAATGTTATAATGGATGTTAGAATGTATATTAGAATGTTAGAATGTATGTTAGAATGTTATTATGGATGTTAGAATGTTATAATTGATGTTAGAATGTATATTAGAATGTTATAATGTATGTTAGAATGTTATTATGGATGTTAGAATGTTATAATGGAAGTTAGAATGTTATAATGGATGTTAAAATATTATAATGGATGTTATAATGTATATTAGAATGTTAAAATGGATGATTGAATGTTATAATGGATGTTAGAATTTATATTACAAAGTTATAATGTATGTTAGAATGTTATAATGGATGTTTGAATGTATTTTAGATTGTTATAATGTATGATAGAATGTTATAATGGATATTAGAATGAATATTAGAATGTTATAATGTATGTTACAATGCTATAATGTATGTTATAATGTTATAATGGATGTTAAAATGTATACTAGAATGTTATAATGTATGTTAGAATGTATATTAGAATGTTATAATGTATGGTAGAATGTTATAATGGATGTTAGAATGTATATTAGATTGTTATAATGTATGTTAGAATGTTATAATGGATGTTAGAATGTATATTAGAATGTTATAATGTATGATAGAATGTTTTAATGGATATTAGAATGTATATTAGAATGTTATAATGTATGTTAGAATGTTATAATGGATGTTAGAATGTTATAATGGATGTTAGAATGTATATTAGAATGTTATATTGTATGTTAGAATGTTATAATGGATGTTATAATGTTATAATGCATGTTAGAATGTTATAATGCATGTTAGAATGTATATTAGAATGTTAGAATGTATGTTAGAATGTTATTATGGATGTTAGAATGTTATAATGGATGTTAGAATGTATATTACAAAGTTATAATGTATGTTAGAATGTTATAATGGATGTTTGAATGTATTTTAGATTGTTATAATGTATGATAGAATGTTATAATTGATGTTAGAATGTATATTAGAATGTTATAATGTATGTTAGAATGTTATAATGGATGTTAGAATCTTATAATGGATGTTAGAATGTATATTAGAATGTTATAATGTATGTTAGAATGTTATAATGGATGTTAGAATGTTATAATGGATGTTATAATGAATATTAGAATGTTATATTGTATGTTAGAATGCATGTTAGAATGTATATTAGAATGTTTTAGTGTATTTTAGAATGTTATAATGGATGTTAGAATGTTATAATGGATGTTAGAATGTTATAATGGATGTTAGAATGTATATTAGAATGTTATATTGTATGTTAGAATGTTATAATGGATGTTATAATGTTATAATGCATGTTAGAATGTTATAATGCATGTTAGAATGTATATTAGAATGTTAGAATGTATGTTAGAATGTTATTATGGATGTTAGAATGTTATAATGGATGTTAGAATGTATATTACAAAGTTATAATGTATGTTAGAATGTTATAATGTATGTTTGAATGTATTTTAGATTGTTATAATGTATGATAGAATGTTATAATTGATGTTAGAATGTATATTAGAATGTTATAATGTATGTTAGAATGTTATAATGGATGTTAGAATCTTATAATGGATGTTAGAATGTATATTAGAATGTTATAATGTATGTTAGAATGTTATAATGGATGTTAGAATGTTATAATGGATGTTATAATGAATATTAGAATGTTATATTGTATGTTAGAATGCATGTTAGAATGTATATTAGAATGTTTTAATGTATTTTAGAATGTTATAATGGATGTTAGAATGTATATTAGAATATAATAATGGATGTTAGAATGTTATAATGGATGTTAGTACATTATAATGGATGTTATAATATATATTAGAATGTTATAATGTATGGTAGAATGTTATAATGGATGTTAGAATGTATATTAGATTGTTATAATGTATGTTAGAATGTTATAATGGATGTTAGAATGTATATTAGAATGTTATAATGTATGATAGAATGTTTTAATGGATATTAGAATGTATATTAGAATGTTATAATGTATGTTAGAATGTTATAATGGATGTTAGAATGTTATAATGGATGTTAGAATGTATATTAGAATGTTATATTGTATGTTAGAATGTTATAATGGATGTTATAATGTTAGAATGTTATAATGCATGTTAGAATGTATATTAGAATGTTAGAATGTATGTTAGAATGTTATTATGGATGTTAGAATGTTATAATGGATGTTAGAATGTATATTACAAAGTTATAATGTATGTTAGAATGTTATAATGGATGTTTGAATGTATTTTAGATTGTTATAATGTATGATAGAATGTTATAATTGATGTTAGAATGTATATTAGAATGTTATAATGTATGTTAGAATGTTATAATGGATGTTAGAATCTTATAATGGATGTTAGAATGTATATTAGAATGTTATAATGTATGTTAGAATGTTATAATGGATGTTATAATGAATATTAGAATGTTATATTGTATGTTAGAATGCATGTTAGAATGTATATTAGAATGTTTTAGTGTATGTTAGAATGTTATAATGGATGTTAGAATGTATATTAGATTGTTATAATGTATGTTAGAATGTTATAATGGATGTTAGAATGTTATTAGAATGTTATAATGTATGTTACAATGTTATAATGGATGTTAGAATGTATATTAGAATGTTATAATGTATGTTAGAATGTTATAATGGATGTTAGAATGTTATAATGGATGTTAGAATGTATATTAGAATGTTGTAATGTATGTTAGAATGTTATAATGGATGGTAGAATGTTATAATGGATGTTAGAATGAATATTAGAATGTTAGAATGGATGTTAGAATGTTATAATGGATGTTATAATGTATATTAGAATGTTATAATGTATGTTAGAATGCATGTTAGAATGTATATTAGAATATTACAGTGTATGTTAGAATGTTATAATGGATGTTAGAATGTATATTAGAATGTTATAATGGATGTTAGAATATTATAATGGATGTTATAATGTATATTAGAATGTTAAAAAGTATGATAGAATGTTATAATGGATGTTAGAATGTATATTAGAATGTTAGAATGTATGTTAGAATGTTATAATGGATGTTAGAATGTATATTAGAATGTTAGAATGTATGTTAGAATGTTATTATGGATGTTAGAATGTTATAATTGATGTTAGAATGTATATTAGAATGTTATAATGTATGTTAGAATGTTATTATGGATGTTAGAATGTTATAATGGAAGTTAGAATGTTATAATGGATGTTAAAATATTATAATGGATGTTATAATGTATAATAGAATGTTAAAATGGATGATTGAATGTTATAATGGATGTAAGAATTTATATTACAAAGTTATAATGTATGTTAGAATGTTATAATGGATGTTTGAATGTATTTTAGATTGTTATAATGTATGATAGAATGTTATAATGGATATTAGAATGAATATTAGAATGTTATAATGTATGTTACAATGCTATAATGTATGTTATAATGTTATAATGGATGTTAAAATGTATACTAGAATGTTATAATGTATGTTAGAATGTATATTAGAATGTTATAATGTATGGTAGAATGTTATAATGGATGTTAGAATGTATATTAGATTGTTATAATGTATGTTAGAATGTTATAATGGATGTTAGAATGTATATTAGAATGTTATAATGTATGATAGAATGTTTTAATGGATATTAGAATGTATATTAGAATGTTATAATGTATGTTAGAATGTTATAATGGATGTTAGAATGTTATAATGGATGTTAGAATGTATATTAGAATGTTATATTGTATGTTAGAATGTTATAATGGATGTTATAATGTTATAATGCATGTTAGAATGTTATAATGCATGTTAGAATGTATATTAGAATGTTAGAATGTATGTTAGAATGTTATTATGGATGTTAGAATGTTATAATGGATGTTAGAATGTATATTACAAAGTTATAATGTATGTTAGAATGTTATAATGGATGTTTGAATGTATTTTAGATTGTTATAATGTATGATAGAATGTTATAATGGATGTTAGAATGTATATTAGAATGTTATAATGTATGTTAGAATGTTATAATGTATGTTATAATGGATGTTAGAATGTATATTAGAATGTTATAATGTATGTTATAATGTTATAATGGATGTTAGAATGTATATTAGAATGTTATAATGTATGTTAGAATGTTATAATGGATGTTATAATGGATGTTATAATGTATACTAGAATGTTATAATGTATGTTAGAATGTTATAATGAATGTTAGAATGTATATTAGAATGGTATAATGAATGTTAGAATGTTATAATGTATGTTAGAATGTATATTAGAATGTTATAATGTATGTTAGAATGTTATAATGGATGTTAGAATGTATATTAGAATGTTAGAATGTATGTTAGAATGTTATAATGGATGTTAGAATGTATATTAGAATGTTAGAATGTATGTTAGAATGTTATTATGGATGTTAGAATGTTATAATTGATGTTAGAA
Organism: Taudactylus pleione; assembly: GCA_031769625.1. Taxonomy (NCBI): domain Eukaryota; kingdom Metazoa; phylum Chordata; class Amphibia; order Anura; family Myobatrachidae; genus Taudactylus; species Taudactylus pleione. The sequence goes on along the minus strand of JAUIMM010000815.1, from coordinate 924,028 downwards.
TGTATATTAGAATGTTATAATGTATGTTAGAATGTTATTATGGATGTTAGAATGTTATAATGGAAGTTAGAATGTTATAATGGATGTTAAAATATTATAATGGATGTTATAATGTATATTAGAATGTTAAAATGGATGATTGAATGTTATAATGGATGTTAGAATGTATATTACAAAGTTATAATGTATGTTAGAATGTTATAATTGATATTTGAATGTATTTTAGATTGTTATAATGTATGATAGAATGTTATAATGGATATTAGAATGTATATTAGAATGTTATAATGTATGTTACAATTCTATAATGTATGTTATAATGTTATAATGGATGTTAAAATGTATACTAGAATGTTATAATGTATGTTAGAATGTATATTAGAATGTTATAATGTATGGTAGAATGTTATAATGGATGTTAGAATGTATATTAGATTGTTATAATGTATGTTAGAATGTTATAATGGATGTTAGAATGTATATTAGAATGTTATAATGTATGATAGAATGTTTTAATGGATATTAGAATGTATATTAGAATGTTATAATGTATGTTAGAATGTTATAATGGATGTTAGAATGTTATAATGGATGTTAGAATGTATATTAGAATGTTATATTGTATGTTAGAATGTTATAATGGATGTTATAATGTTATAATGCATGTTAGAATGTTATAATGCATGTTAGAATGTATATTAGAATGTTAGAATGTATGTTAGAATGTTATTATGGATGTTAGAATGTTATAATGGATGTTAGAATGTATATTACAAAGTTATAATGTATGTTAGAATGTTATAATGGATGTTTGAATGTATTTTAGATTGTTATAATGTATGATAGAATGTTATAATGGATGTTAGAATGTATATTAGAATGTTATAATGTATGTTAGAATGTTATAATGTATGTTATAATGGATGTTAGAATGTATATTAGAATGTTATAATGTATGTTAGAATGTTATAATGGATGTTAGAATGTATATTAGAATGTTATAATGTATGTTAGAATGTTATAATGGATGTTATAATGGATGTTATAATGTATACTAGAATGTTATAATGTATGTTAGAATGTTATAATGAATGTTAGAATGTATATTAGAATGGTATAATGAATGTTAGAATGTTATAATGTATGTTAGAATGTATATTAGAATGTTATAATGTATGTTAGAATGTTATAATGGATGTTAGAATGTATATTAGATTGTTATAATGTATGTTAGAATGTTATAATGGATATTAGAATGTATATTAGAATGTTAAATGTATGTTAGAATGTTATAATGGATGTTAGAATTTATATTATAATGTTATAATGTATGTTAGAATGTTAAAATGGATATTAGAATGTATATTAGAATGTTATAATGTATGTTAGAATGTTAGAATGGATGTTAGAATGTATATTAGATTGTTATAATGTATGTTAGAATGTTAGAATGGATGTTAGAATGTATATTAGAATGTTATAATGTATGTTAGAATGTTAGAATGTATGTTTTAATGTTATAATGGATGTTATAATGTATATTAGAATGTTAGAATGGATGTTAGAATGCATGTTAGAATGTATTTTAGAATGTTAGAATGTATGTTATAATGTTATAATGTATGTTAGAATGTTATTATGGATGTTAGAATGTATATTAGAATATTAGAATGTATGTTAGAATGTTATTTTGTATGTTAGAATGTTATAATGGATGTTAGAATGTATTTTAGATTGTTATAATGTATGTTAGAATGTTATAATGGATGTTAGAATGTATATTAGAATGTTATAATGTATGTTACAATGTTATAATGTATGTTAGAATGTTATAATGGATGTTAGAATGTATATTAGATTGTTATAATGTATGTTAGAATGTTATAATGGATGTTAGAATGTATATTAGAATGTTATAATGTATGTTAGAATGTTATAATGGATATTAGAATGTATATTAGAATGTTATAATGTATGTTAGAATGTATATTAGAATTTTAGAATGTATATTAGAATGTTATAATGTATGTTAGAATGTTATAATGGATGTTAGAATGTTATAATGAATGTTATAATGTATATTAGAATGTTATATTGTATGTTAGAATGCATGTTAGAATGTATATTAGAATTTTATAATGTATGTTAGAATGTTATAATGGATGTTAGAATGTATATTAGAATATTATAATGGATGTTGTAATGTTATAATGGATGTTAGAATATTATAATGGATGTTATAATGTATATTAGAATGTTAAAATGGATGATTGAATGTTATAATTGATGTTAGAATGCATATTAGAATGTTAGAATGTATGTTAGAATGTTATAATGGTTGTTAGAATGTATGTTAGAATGTTATTATGGATGTTAGAATGTTATAATGGATGTTAGAATGTATATTAGAATGTTAGAATGTATGTTAGAATGTTATTATGTATATTAGAAAGTTATAATGTATGTTAGAATGTTATAATGGATGTTTGAATGTATATTAGATTGTTATAATGTATGTTAGAATGTTATAATGGATATTAGAATGTATATTAGAATGTTATTATGTATGTTAGAATGTTATAATGGATGTTAGAATGTATATATGATTTTTATAATGTATGTTAGAATGTTATAATGGATGTTAGAATGTATATTAGAATGTTATAATGTTTGTTAGAATGTTAGAATGTATGTTTTAATGTTATAATGGATGTTATAATGTATATTAGAATGTTAAAATGGATGTTAGAATGTTATAATGGATGTTATAATGTATATTAGAATGTTAGAATGGATGTTAGAATGCATGTTAGAATGTATATTAGAATGTTATAATGTATGTTAGAATGTTATAATGGATGTTATACTGTATATTAGAATGTTAAAATGGATTATTGAATGTTATAATTGATGTTAGAATGTATATTAGAATGTTAGAATGTATGTTAGAATGTTATTATGGATGTTAGAATGTTATAATGGAAGTTAGAATGTTATAATGGATGTTAGAATATTATAATAGATGTTATAATGTATATTAGAATGTTAGAATGGATGTTAGAATGCATGTTAGAATGTATATTAGAATGTTATAATGTATGTTAAAATGTTATAATGGATGTTATACTGTATATTAGAATGTTAAAATGGATGATTGAATGTTATAATTGATGTTAGAATGTATATTAGAATGTTAGAATGTATGTTAGAATGTTATAATGGATGTTAGAATGTATATTAGAATGTTAGAATGTATGTTAGAATGTTATTATGGATGTTAGAATGTTATAATGGATGTTAGAATGTATATTACAAAGTTATAATGTATGTTAGAATGTTATAATGGATGTTTGAATGTATTTTAGATTGTTATAATATATGATAGAATGTTATAATGGATATTAGAATGTATATTAGAATGTTATAATGTATGTTACAATGTTATAATGTATGTTAGAATGTTATAATGGATGTTAAAATGTATACTAGAATGTTATAATGTATGTTAGAATGTATATTAGAATGTTATAATGTATGGTAGAATGTTTTAATGGATGTTAGAATGTATATTAGATTGTTATAATGTATGTTAGAATGTTATAATGGATGTTAGAATGTATATTAGAATGTTATAATATATGATAGAATGTTATAATGGATATTAGAATGTATATTAGAATGTTATAATGTATGTTAGAATGTTATAATGGATGTTATAATGTCTATTAGAATGTTATAATGTATATTAGAATGTTATAATGAATGTTAGAATGTTAGAATGGATGCTAGAATGTATATTAGAATGTTATATTGTATGTTAGAATGTTATAATGGATGTTATAATGTTATAATGTATTTTAGAATGTTATAATGCATGTTAGAATGTATATTAAAATGTTAGAATGTATGTTAGAATGTTATTATGGATGTTAGAATGTATATTACAAAGTTATAATGTATGTTAGAATGTTATAATGGATGTTTGAATGTATTTTAGATTGTTATAATGTATGATAGAATGTTATAATGGATATTAGAATGTATATTAGAATGTTATAATGTATGTTACAATGTTATAATGTATGTTAGAATGCATGTTAGAATGTATATTAGAATTTTATAATGTATGTTAGAATGTTATAATGGATGTTAGAATGTATACTAGAATGTTATAATGGATGTTATAATGTTATAATGGATGTTAGAATATTATAATGGATGTTATAATGTATATTAGAATGTTAAAATGGATGATTGAATGTTATAATTGATGTTAGAATGTATATTAGAATGTTAGAATGTATGATAGAATGTTTTTATGGATGTTAGAATGTTAAAATGGATGTTAGAATGTATATTAGAAAGTTATAATGTATGTTAGAATGTTATAATGGATGTTTGAATGTATATTAGATTGTTATAATGTATGTTAGAATGTTATAATGGATATTAGAATGTATATTAGAATGTTATAATGTATAATAGAATGTTATAATGTATTATAGAATGTTATAATGGATGTTAGAATTTATATTATAATGTTATAATGTATGTTAGAATGTTAAAATGGATATTAGAATGTATATTAGAATGTTATTATGTATGTTAGAATGTTATAATGGATGTTAGAATGTATATTAGAAAGTTAGAATGTATGTTAGAATGTTATAATGGATGTTAGAATGTATATTAGAATGTTAGAATGTATGTTAGAATGTTATTATGGATGTTAGAATGTTATAATTGATGTTAGAATGTATATTAGAATGTTAGAATGTATGTTAGAATGTTATAATTGATGTTAGAATGTATATTAGATTGTTATAATGTATGTTAGAATGTTATAATGGATGTTAAAATGTATATTAGAATGTTATAATGTATGTTAGGATGTTATAATGTATGTTAGAATGTTATAATGGATGTTAGAATGTATATTAGATTGTTATAATGTATGTTATATAGTTATAATGGATGTTAGAATGTATATTAGAATGTTATAATGTATGTTACAATGTTATAATGGATGTTAGAATGTTATAATGGATGTTAGAATGTATATTAGAATGTTATAATGTATGTTAGAATGTTATAATGGATGTTAGAATGTTATAATGGATGTTAGAATGTATATTAGAATGTTGTAATGTATGTTAGAATGTTATAATGGATGTTAGAATGTTATAATGGATGTTATAATGAATATTAGAATGTTACAATGTATGTTAGAATGCATGTTAGAATGTATATTAGAATGTTTTAGTGTATTTTAGAATGTTATAATGGATGTTAGAATGTATATTAGAATATTATAATGGATGTTAGAATGTTATAATGGATGTTAGTACATTATAATGGATGTTATAATATATATTAGAATGTTATAATGTATGTTAGAATGTTATAATCGATGTTAGAATGTATATTAGATTGTTATAATGTATGTTAGAATGTTATAATGGATGTTAGAATGTTATTAGAATGTTATAATGTATGTTACAATGTTATAATGGATGTTAGAATGTATATTAGAATGTTATAATAAATGTTAGAATGTTATAATGGATGTTAGAATGTTATAATGGATGTTAGAATGTATATTAGAATGTTGTAATGTATGTTAGAATGTTATAATGGATGGTAGAATGTTATAATTTATGTTAGGATGAATATTAGATTGTTAGAATGGATGATATAATGTTATAATGGATGTTATAATGTATATTAGAATGTTATAATGTATGTTAGAATGCATGTTAGAATGTATATTAGAATATTATAGTGTATGTTAGAATGTTATAATGGATGTTAGAATGTATATTAGAATGTTATAATGGATGTTAGAATATTATAATGGATGTTATAATGTATATTAGAATGTTAAAAAGTATAATAGAATGTTATAATGGATGTTAGAATGTATATTAGAATGTTAGAATGTATGTTAGAATGTTATTATGGATGTTAGAATGTTATAATGGAAGTTAGAATGTTATAATGGATGTTAAAATATTATAATGGATGTTATAATGTATATTAGAATGTTAAAATGGATGATTGAATGTTATAATTGATGTTAGAATGTATATTAGAATGTTAGAATGTATGTTAGAATGTTATAATGGATGTTAGAATGTATATTAGAATGTTAGAATGTATGTTAGAATGTTATTATGGATGTTAGAATGTATATTAGAATGTTATAATGTATGTTAGAATGTTATTATGGATGTTAGAATGTTATAATGGAAGTTAGAATGTTATAATGGATGTTAAAATATTATAATGGATGTTATAATGTATATTAGAATGTTAAAATGGATGATTGAATGTTATAATTGATGTTAGAATGTATATTAGAATGTTAAAATGTATGTTAGAATGTTATAATGGATGTTAGAATGTATATTCCAAAGTTATAATGTATGTTAGAATGTTATAATGGATTTTTGAATGTATATTAGAATGTTATAATGTATGTTACAATGCTATAATGTATGTTAGAATGTTATAATGGATGTTAAAATGTATACTAGAATGTTATAATGTATGTTAGAATGTATATTAGAATGATATAATGTATGGTAGAATGTTATATTGGATGTTAGAATGTATATTAGATTGTTATAATGTATGTTAGAATGTTATAATGGATGTTAGAATTTATATTAGAATGTTATAATGTATGATAGAATGTTTTAATGGATATTAGAATGTATATTAGAATGTTATAATGTATGTTAGAATGTTATAAAGGATGTTATAATGTCTATTAGAATGTTATAATGTATATTAGAATGTTATAATGGATGTTAGAATGTTAGAATGGATGCTAGAATGTATATTAGAATGTTATATTGTATGTTAGAATGTTATAATGGATGTTATAATGTTATAATGTATGTTAGAATGTTATAATGCATGTTAGAATGTATATTAGAATGTTAGAATGTATGTTAGAATGTTATTATGGATGTTAGAATGTTATAATGGATGTTAGAATGTATATTACAAAGTTATAATGTATGTTAGAATGTTATAATGGATGTTTGAATGTGTTTTAGATTGTTATAATGTATGATAGAATGTTATAATGGATGTTAGAATGTATATTAGAATGTTATAATGTATGTTAGAATGTTAGAATGTATGTTATAATGGATGTTAGAATGTATATTAGAATGTTATAATGTATGTTAGAATGTTATAATGGATGTTAGAATGTATATTAGAATGGTATAATGAATGTTAGAATGTTATAATGTATAATAGAATGTATATTAGAATGTTATAATGTATGTTAGAATGTTATAATGGATGTTAGAATGTATATTAGATTGTTATAATGTATGTTAGAATGTTATAATGGATATTAGAATGTATATTAGAATGTTATAATGTATGTTAGAATGTTATAATGGATGTTAGAATTTATATTATAATGTTATAATGTATGTTAGAATGTTAAAATGGATGTTTGAATGTATTTTAGATTGTTATAATGTATGATAGAATGTTATAATGGATGTTAGAATGTATATTAGAATGTTATAATGTATGTTAGAATGTTATAATGTATGTTATAATGGATGTTAGAATGTATATTAGAATGTTATAATGTATGTTAGAATGTTATAATGGATATTAGAATGAATATTAAAATGTTATATTGTATGTTAGAATGTTATAATGGATGTTATAATGGATGTTATAATGTATACTAGAATGTTATAATGTATGTTAGAATGTTATAATGGATGTTAGAATGTATATTAGATTGTTATAATGTATGTTAGAATGTTATAATGGATATTAGAATGTATATTAGAATGTTATAATGTATGTTAGAATGTTATAATGGATGTTAGAATTTATATTATAATGTTATAATGTATGTTAGAATGTTAAAATGGATATTAGAATGTATATTAGAATGTTATAATGTATGTTAGAATGTTATAATGGATGTTAGAATGTATATTAGATTGTTATAATGTATGTTAGAATGTTATAATGGATGTTATAATGTATATTAGAATGTTAGAATGGATGTTAGAATGCATGTTAGAATGTATATTAGAATGTTAGAATGTATGTTATAATGTTATAATGTATGTTAGAATGTTATTATGGATGTTAGAATGTATATTAGAATATTAGAATGTATGTTAGAATGTTATTTTGTATGTTAGAATGTTATAATGGATGTTAGAATGTATTTTAGATTGTTATAATGTATGTTAGAATGTTATAATGGATGTTATAATGTATATTAGAATGTTATAATGTATGTTACAATGTTATAATGTATGTTAGAATGTTATAATGGATGTTAGAATGTATATTAGATTGTTATAATGTATGTTAGAATGTTATAATGGATGTTAGAATGTATATTAGAATGTTATAATGTATGTTAGAATGTTATAATGGATATTAGAATGTATATTAGAATGTTATAATGTATGTTAGAATGTATATTAGAATTTTAGAATGTATATTAGAATGTTATAATGTATGTTAGAATGTTATAATGGATGTTAGAATGTTATAATGATTGTTATAATGTATATTAGAATGTTATATTGTATGTTAGAATGCATGTTAGAATGTATATTAGAATTTTATAATGTATGTTAGAATGTTATAATGGATGTTAGAATGTATATTAGAATGTTATAATGGATGTTATAATGTTATAATGGATGTTAGAATATTATAATGGATGTTATAATGTATATTAGAATGTTAAAATGAATGATTGAATGTTATAATTGATGTTAGAATGTATATTAGAATGTTAGAATGTATGTTAGAATGTTATAATGGATGTTAGAATGTATGTTAGAATGTTATTATGGATGTTAGAATGTTATAATGGATGTTAGAATGTATATTAGAATGTTAGAATGTATGTTAGAATGTTATTATGTATATTAGAAAGTTATAATGTATATTAGAATGTTAAAATGGATGATTGAATGTTATAATTGATGTTAGAATGTATATTAGAATGTTAGAATGTATGTTAGAATGTTATAATGGATGTTAGAATGTATATTAGATTGTTATAATGTATGTTAGAATGTTATAATGGATATTAGAATGTATATTAGAATGTTATAATGTAAAACAGAATGTTATAATGGATGTTAGAATTTATATTATAATGTTATAATGTATGTTAGAATGCTAAAAGGGATATTAGAATGTATATTAGAATGTTATTATGTATGTTAGAATGTTATAATGGATGTTAGAATGTATATTAGATTGTTATAATGTATGTTAGAATGTTATAATGGATGTTAGAATGTATATTAGAATGTTATAATGTTTGTTAGAATGTTAGAATGTATGTTTAAATGTTATAATGGATGTTATAATGTATATTAGAATGTTAAAATGGATGTTAGAATGTTAGAATGGATGTTATAATGTATATTAGAATGTTAGAATGGATGTCAGAATGCATGTTATAATGTATATTAGAATGTTATAATGTATGTTAGAATGTTATAATGGATGTTATACTGTATATTAGAATGTTAAAATGGATTATTGAATGTTATAATTGATGTTAGAATGTATATTAGAATGTTAGAATGTATGTTAGAATGTTATTATGGATGTTAGAATGTTATAATGGAAGTTAGAATGTTATAATGGATGTTAGAATATTATAATATATGTTATAATGTATATTAGAATGTTAAAATGGATGATTGAATGTTATAATTGATGTTAGAATGTATATTAGAATGTTAGAATGTATGTTAGAATGTTATAATGGATGTTAGAATGTATATTAGAATGTTAGAATGTATGTTAGAATGTTATTATGGATGTTAGAATGTTATAATGGATGTTAAAATGTATACTAGAATGTTATAATGTATATTAGAATGTTATAATGTATGGTAGAATGTTTTAATGGATGTTAGAATGTATATTAGATTGTTATAATGTATGTTAGAATGTTATAATGGATGTTAGAATGTATATTAGAATGTTATAATATATGATAGAATGTTATAATGGATATTAGAATGTATATTAGAATGTTATAATGTATGTTAGAATGTTATAATGGATGTTATAATGTCTATTAGAATTTTATAATGTATATTAGAATGTTATAATGAATGTTAGAATGTTAGAATGGATGCTAGAATGTATATTAGAATGTTATATTGTATGTTAGAATGTTAGAATGGATGTTATAATGTTATAATGTATGTTAGAATGTTATAATGCATGTTAGAATGTATATTAAAATGTTAGAATGTATGTTAGAATGTTATTATGGATGTTAGAATGTATATTACAAAGTTATAATGTATGTTAGAATGTTATAATGGATGTTTGAATGTATTTTAGATTGTTATAATGTATGATAGAATGTTATATTGGATATTAGAATGTATATTAGAATGTTATAATGTATGTTACAGTGTTATAATGTATGTTAGAATGCATGTTAGAATGTACATTAGAATTTTATAATGTATGTTAGAATGTTATAATGGATGTTAGAATGTATATTAGAATGTTATAATGGATGTTATAATGTTATAATGGATGTTAGAATATTATAATGGATGTTATAATGTATATTAGAATGTTAAAATGGATGATTGAATGTTCTAATTGATGTTAGAATGTATATTAGAATGTTAGAATGTATGTTAGAATGTTATTATGGATGTTAGAATGTTAAAATGGATGTTAGAATGTATATTAGAAAGTTATAATGTATGTTAGAATGTTATAATGGATGTTTGAATGTATATTAGATTGTTATAATGTATGTTAGAATGTTATAATGGATATTAGAATGTATATTAGAATGTTATAATGTATAATATAATGTTATAATGTATAATAGAATGTTATAATGGATGTTAGAATTTATATTATAATGTTATAATGTATGTTAGAATGTTAAAATGGATATTAGAATGTATATTAGAATGTTATTATGTATGTTAGAATGTTATAATGGATGTTAGAATGTATATTAGAATGTTAGAATGTATGTTAGAATGTTATAATGGATGTTAGTATGTTATAATGGATGTTAGAATGTATATTAGAATTTTATAATGTATGTTAGAATGTTATAATGGATGTTAGAATGTATATTAGAATGTTATAATGGATGTTATAATGTTATAATGGATGTTAGAATATTATAATGGATGTTATAATGTATATTAGAATGTTAAAATGGATGATTGAATGTTATAATTGATGTTAGAATGTATATTAGAATGTTAGAATGTATGTTAGAATGTTATAATGGATGTTAGAATGTATGTTAGAATGTTATTATGGATGTTAGAATGTTATAATGGATGTTAGAATGTATATTAGAATGTTAGAATGTATGTTAGAATGTTATTATGTATATTAGAAAGTTATAATGTATGTTAGAATGTTATAATGGATGTTTGAATGTATATTAGATTGTTATAATGTATGTTAGAATGTTATAATGGATGTTAGAATGTATATTAGAATGTTATAATGTTTGTTAGAATGTTAGAATGTATGTTTAAATGTTATAATGGATGTTATAATGTATATTAGAATGTTAAAATGGATGTTAGAATGTTAGAATGGATGTTATAATGTATATTAGAATGTTAGAATGGATGTCAGAATGCATGTTATAATGTATATTAGAATGTTATAATGTATGTTAGAATGTTATAATGGATGTTATACTGTATATTAGAATGTTAAAATGGATTATTGAATGTTATAATTGATGTTAGAATGTATATTAGAATGTTAGAATGTATGTTAGAATGTTATTATGGATGTTAGAATGTTATAATGGAAGTTAGAATGTTATAATGGATGTTAGAATATTATAATAGATGTTATAATGTATATTAGAATGTTAAAATGGATGATTGAATGTTATAATTGATGTTAGAATGTATATTAGAATGTTAGAATGTATGTTAGAATGTTATAATGGATGTTAGAATGTATATTAGAATGTTAGAATGTATGTTAGAATGTTATTATGGATGTTAGAATGTTATAATGGATGTTAGAATGTATATTACAAAGTTATAATGTATGGTAGAATGTTATAATGGATGTTTGAATGTATTTTAGATTGTTATAATGTATGATAGAATGTTATAATGGATATTAGAATGTATATTAGAATGTTATAATGTCTGTTACAATGTTATAATGTATGTTAGAATGTTATAATGGATGTTAAAATGTATACTAGAATGTTATAATGTATGTTAGAATGTATATTAGAATGTTATAATGTATGGTAGAATGTTTTAATGGATGTTAGAATGTATATTAGATTGTTATAATGTATGTTAGAATGTTATAATGGATGTTAGAATGTATATTAGAATGTTATAATATATGATAGAATGTTATAATGGATATTAGAATGTATATTAGAATGTTATAATGTATGTTAGAATGTTATAATGGATGTTATAATGTCTATTAGAATTTTATAATGTATATTAGAATGTTATAATGAATGTTAGAATGTTAGAATGGATGCTAGAATGTATATTAGAATGTTATATTGTATGTTAGAATGGATGTTATAATGTTATAATGTATGTTAGAATGTTATAATGCATGTTAGAATGTATATTAAAATGTTAGAATGTATGTTAGAATGTTATTATGGATGTTAGAATGTATATTACAAAGTTATAATGTATGTTAGAATGTTATAATGGATGTTTGAATGTATTTTAGATTGTTATAATGTATGATAGAATGTTATAATGGATATTAGAATGTATATTAGAATGTTATAATGTATGTTACAATGTTATAATGTATGTTAGAATGCATGTTAGAATGTACATTAGAATTTTATAATGTATGTTAGAATGTTATAATGGATGTTAGAATGTATATTAGAATGTTATAATGGATGTTATAATGTTATAATGGATATTAGAATATTATAATGGATGTTATAATGTATATTAGAATGTTAAAATGGATGATTGAATGTTATAATTGATGTTAGAATGTATATTAGAATGTTAGAATGTATGTTAGAATGTTATTATGGATGTTAGAATGTTAAAATGGATGTTAGAATGTATATTAGAAAGTTATAATGTATGTTAGAATGTTATAATGGATGTTTGAATGTATATTAGATTGTTATAATATATGTTAGAATGTTATAATGGATATTAGAATGTATATTAGAATGTTATAATGTATAATAGAATGTTATAATGTATAATAGAATGTTATAATGGATGTTAGAATTTATATTATAATGTTATAATGTATGTTAGAATGTTAAAATGGATATTAAAATGTTTATTAGAATGTTATTATGTATGTTAGAATGTTATAATGGATGTTAGAATGTATATTAGAATGTTAGAATGTATGTTAGAATGTTATAATGGATGTTAGTATGTTATAATGGATGTTAGAATGTATATTAGAATGTTATAAAGTATGTTAGAATGTTATAATTGATGTTAGAATGTATATTAGATTGTTATAATGTATGTTAGAATGTTATAATGGATGTTAAAATGTATATTAGAATGTTATAATGTATGTTAGGATGTTATAATGTATGTTAGAATGTTATAATGGATGTTAGAATGTATATTAGATTGTTATAATGTATGTTAGAATGTTATAATGGATGTTAGAATGTATATTAGAATGTTATAATGTATGTTACAATGTTATAATGGATGTTAGAATGTTATAATGGATGTTAGAATGTATATTAGAATGTTATAATGTATGTTAGAATGTTATAATGGATGTTAGAATGTTATAATGGATGTTAGAATGTATATTAGAATGTTGTAATGTATATTAGAATGTTATAATGGATGTTAGAATGTTATAATGGATGTTATAATGAATATTAGAATGTTATAATGTATGTTAGAATGCATGTTAGAATGTATATTAGAATGTTTTAGTGTATTTTAGAATGTTATAATGGATGTTAGAATGTATATTAGAATATTATAATGGATGTTAGAATGTTATAATGGATGTTAGAATGTATATTAGAATGTTATAATGTATGTTAGAATGTTATAATGGATGTTAGAATGTTATAATGGATGTTAGAATGTATATTAGAATGTTGTAATGTATGTTAGAATGTTATAATGGATGGTAGAATGTTATATTGGATGTTAGAATGAATATTAGAATGTTAGAATGGATGATAGAATGTTATAGTGGATGTTATAATGTATATTAGAATGTTATAATGTATGTTAGAATGCATGTTAGAATGTATATTAGAATATTATAGTGTATGTTAGAATGTAATAATGGATGTTAGAATGTATATTAGAATGTTATAATGGATGTTAGAATATTATAATGGATGTTATAATGTATATTAGAATGTTTTAGTGTTTTTTAGAATGTTATAATGGATGTTAGAATGTATATTAGAATATTATAATGGATGTTAGAATGTTATAATGGATGTTAGTACATTATAATGGATGTTATAATATATATTAGAATGTTATAATGTATGTTAGAATGTTATAATGGATGTTAGAATGTATATTAGAATGTTATAATGTATGTTAGAATGTTATAATGGATGTTAGAATGTTATAATGGATGTTAGAATGTATATTAGAATGTTAAAATGGATGATTGAATGTTATAATTGATGTTAGAATGTATATTAGAATGTTAGAATGTATGTTAGAATGTTATTATGGATGTTAGAATGTTAAAATGGATGTTAGAATGTATATTAGATTGTTATAATGTATGTTAGAATGTTATAATGGATATTAGAATGTATATTAGAATGTTATAATGTATAATAGATTGTTATAATGTATAATAGAATGTTATAATGGATGTTAGAATTTATATTATAATGTTATAATGTATGTTAGAATGTTAAAATGGATATTAGAATGTATATTAGAATGTTATTATGTATGTTAGAATGTTATAATGGATGTTAGAATGTATATTAGAATGTTATAATGTATGTTAGGATGTTATAATGTATGTTAGAATGTTATAATGGTTGTTAGAATGTATATTAGATTGTTATAATGTATGTTAGAATGTTATAATGGATGTTAGAATGTATATTAGAATGTTATAATGTATGTTACAATGTTATAATGGATGTTAGAATGTTATAATGGATGTTAGAATGTATATTAGAATGTTATAATGTATGTTAGAATGTTATAATGGATGTTAGAATGTTATAATGGATGTTAGAATGTATATTAGAATGTTGTAATGTATGTTAGAATGTTTTAATGGATGTTAGAATGTTATAATGGATGTTATAATGAATATTAGAATGTTATAATGTATGTTAGAATGCATGTTAGAATGTATATTAGAATGTTTTAGTGTATTTTAGAATGTTATAATGGATGTTAGAATGTATATTAGAATATTATAATGGATGTTAGAATGTTATAATGGATGTTAGAATGTATATTAGAATGTTATAATGTATGTTAGAATGTTATAATGGATGTTAGAATGTTATAATGGATGTTAGAATGTATATTAGAATGTTGTAATGTATGTTAGAATGTTATAATGGATGGTAGAATGTTATAATGGATGTTAGAATGAATATTAGAATGTTAGAATGGATGATAGAATGTTATAATGGATGTTATAATGTATATTAGAATGCTATAATGTATGTTAGAATACATGTTAGAATGTATATTAGAATATTATAGTGTATGTTAGAATGTTATAATGGATGTTAGAATGTATATTAGAATGTTATAATGGATGTTAGAATATTATAATGGATGTTATAATGTATATTAGAATGTTTTAGTGTATTTTAGAATGTTATAATGGATGTTAGAATGTATATTAGAATATTATAATGTATGTTAGAATGTTATAATGGATGTTATAATGTATATTAGAATGTTATAATGTATGTTAGAATGCATGTTAGAATGTATATTAGAATGTTAGAATGTATGTTAGAATGTTATTATGGATGTTAGAATGTTATAATTGATGTTAGAATGTATATTAGAATGTTATAATGTATGTTAGAATGTTATTATGGATGTTAGAATGTTATAATGGAAGTTAGAATGTTATAATGGATGTTAAAATATTATAATGGATGTTATAATGTATATTAGAATGTTAAAATGGATGATTGAATGTTATAATTGATGTTAGAATGTATATTACAATGTTAGAATGTATGTTAGAATGTTATAATGATGTTAGAATGTATATTACAAAGTTATAATGTATGTTAGAATGTTATAATGGATGTTAGAATGTTTATTAGAATGTTATAATGTATGTTAGAATGTTATAATGGTTGTTAGAATGTATATTAGATTGTTATAATGTATGTTAGAATGTTATAATGGATATTAGAATGTATATTAGAATGTTATAATGTATGTTAGAATGTTATAATGGATGTTAGAATTTATATTATAATGTTATAATGTATGTTAGAATGTTAAAATGGATATTAGAATGTATATTAGAATGTTATAATGTATGTTAGAATGTTATAATGGATGTTAGAATGTATATTAGAATATTATAGTGTATGTTAGAATGTTATAATGGATGTTAGAATGTATATTAGAATGTTATAATGGATGTTAGAATATTATAATGGATGTTATAATGTATATTAGAATGTTAAAAAGTATAATAGAATGTTATAATGGATGTTAGAATGTATATTAGAATGTTAGAATGTATGTTAGAATGTTATTATGGATGTTAGAATGTTATAATGGAAGTTAGAATGTTATAATGGATGTTAAAATATTATAATGGATGTTATAATGTATATTAGAATGTTAAAATGGATGATTGAATGTTATAATTGATGTTAGAATGTATATTAGAATGTTAGAATGTATGTTAGAATGTTATAATGGATGTTAGAATGTATATTAGAATGTTAGAATGTATGTTAGAATGTTATTATGGATGTTAGAATGTTATAATTGATGTTAGAATGTATATTAGAATGTTATAATGTATGTTAGAATGTTATTATGGATGTTAGAATGTTATAATGGAAGTTAGAATGTTATAATGGATGTTAAAATATTATAATGGATGTTATAATGTATATTAGAATGTTAAAATGGATGATTGAATGTTATAATTGATGTTAGAATGTATATTAGAATGTTAGAATGTATGTTAGAATGTTATAATGGATGTTAGAATGTATATTCCAAAGTTATAATGTATGTTAGAATGTTATAATGGATGTTTGAATGTAATTTAGATTGTTATAATGTATGATAGAATGTTATAATGGATATTAGAATGTATATTAGAATGTTATAATGTATGTTACAATGCTATAATGTATGTTAGAATGTTATAATGGATGTTAAAATGTATACTAGAATGTTATAATGTATGTTAGAATGTATATTAGAATGTTATAATGTATGGTAGAATGTTATAATGGATGTTAGAATGTATATTAGATTGTTATAATGTATGTTAGAATGTTATAATGGATGTTAGAATTTATATTAGAATGTTATAATGTATGATAGAATGTTTTAATGGATATTAGAATGTATATTAGAATGTTATAATGTATGTTAGAATGTTATAAAGGATGTTATAATGTCTATTATAATGTTATAATGTATATTAGAATGTTATAATGGATGTTAGAATGTTAGAATGGATGCTAGAATGTATATTAGAATGTTATATTGTATGTTAGAATGTTATAATGGATGTTATAATGTTATAATGTATGTTAGAATGTTATAATGCATGTTAGAATGTATATTAGAATGTTAGAATGTATGTTAGAATGTTATTATGGATGTTAGAATGTTATAATGGATGTTAGAATGTATATTACAAAGTTATAATGTATGTTAGAATGTTATAATGGATGTTTGAATGTGTTTTAGATTGTTATAATGTATGATAGAATGTTATAATGGATGTTAGAATGTATATTAGAATGTTATAATGTATGTTAGAATGTTAGAATGTATGTTATAATGGATGTTAGAATGTATATAAAAATGTTATAATGTATGTTAGAATGTTATAATGGATGTTAGAATGTATATTAGAATGGTATAATGAATGTTAGAATGTTATAATGTATGTTAGAATGTATATTAGAATGTTATAATGTATGTTAGAATGTTATAATGGATGTTAGAATGTATATTAGATTGTTATAATGTATGTTAGAATGTTATAATGGATATTAGAATGTATATTAGAATGTTATAATGTATGTTAGAATGTTATAATGGATGTTAGAATTTATATTATAATGTTATAATGTATGTTAGAATGTTAAAATGGATGTTTGAATGTATTTTAGATTGTTATAATGTATGATAGAATGTTATAATGGATGTTAGAATGTATATTAGAATGTTATAATGTATGTTAGAATGTTATAATGTATGTTATAATGGATGTTAGAATGTATATTAGAATGTTATAATGTATGTTAGAATGTTATAATGGATATTAGAATGAATATTAGAATGTTATATTGTATGTTTGAATGTTATAATGGATGTTATAATGGATGTTATAATGTATACTAGAATGTTATAATGTATGTTAGAATGTTATAATGGATGTTAGAATGTATATTAGAATGGTATAATGAATGTTAGAATGTTATAATGTATGTTAGAATGTATATTAGAATGTTATAATGTATGTTAGAATGTTATAATGGTTGTTAGAATGTATATTAGATTGTTATAATGTATGTTAGAATGTTATAATGGATATTAGAATGTATATTAGAATGTTATAATGTATGTTAGAATGTTATAATGGATGTTAGAATTTATATTATAATGTTATAATGTATGTTAGAATGTTAAAATGGATGTTAGAATTTATATTAGAATGTTATAATGTATGATAGAATGTTTTAATGGATATTAGAATGTATATTAGAATGTTATAATGTATGTTAGAATGTTATAAAGGATGTTATAATGTCTATTAGAATGTTATAATGTATATTAGAATGTTATAATGGATGTTAGAATGTTAGAATTGATGCTAGAATGTATATTAGAATGTTATATTGTATGTTAGAATGTTATAATGGATGTTATAATGTTATAATGTATGTTAGAATGTTATAATGCATGTTAGAATGTATATTAGTATGTTAGAATGTATGTTAGAATGTTATTATGGATGTTAGAATGTTATAATGGATGTTAGAATGTATATTACAAAGTTATAATGTATGTTAGAATGTTATAATGGATGTTTGAATGTGTTTTAGATTGTTATAATGTATGATAGAATGTTATAATGGATGTTAGAATGTATATTAGAATGTTATAATGTATGTTAGAATGTTAGAATGTATGTTATAATGGATGTTAGAATGTATGTTAGATTGTTATAATGTATGTTAGAATGTTATAATGGATGTTAGAATTTATATTAGAATGTTATAATGTATGATAGAATGTTTTAATGGATATTAGAATGTATATTAGAATGTTATAATGTATGTTAGAATGTTATAAAGGATGTTATAATGTCTATTATAATGTTATAATGTATATTAGAATGTTATAATGGATGTTAGAATGTTAGAATGGATGCTAGAATGTATATTAGAATGTTATATTGTATGTTAGAATGTTATAATGGATGTTATAATGTTATAATGTATGTTAGAATGTTATAATGCATGTTAGAATGTATATTAGAATGTTAGAATGTATGTTAGAATGTTATTATGGATGTTAGAATGTTATAATGGATGTTAGAATGTATATTACAAAGTTATAATGTATGTTAGAATGTTATAATGGATGTTTGAATGTGTTTTAGATTGTTATAATGTATGATAGAATGTTATAATGGATGTTAGAATGTATATTAGAATGTTATAATGTATGTTAGAATGTTAGAATGTATGTTATAATGGATGTTAGAATGTATATAAAAATGTTATAATGTATGTTAGAATGTTATAATGGATGTTAGAATGTATATTAGAATGGTATAATGAATGTTAGAATGTTATAATGTATGTTAGAATGTATATTAGAATGTTATAATGTATGTTAGAATGTTATAATGGATGTTAGAATGTATATTAGATTGTTATAATGTATGTTAGAATGTTATAATGGATATTAGAATGTATATTAGAATGTTATAATGTATGTTAGAATGTTATAATGGATGTTAGAATTTATATTATAATGTTATAATGTATGTTAGAATGTTAAAATGGATATTAGAATGTATATTAGAATGTTATAATGTATGTTAGAATGTTATAATGGATGTTAGAATGTATATTAGAATATTATAGTGTATGTTAGAATGTTATAATGGATGTTAGAATGTATATTAGAATGTTATAATGGATGTTAGAATATTATAATGGATGTTATAATGTATATTAGAATGTTAAAAAGTATAATAGAATGTTATAATGGATGTTAGAATGTATATTAGAATGTTAGAATGTATGTTAGAATGTTATTATGGATGTTAGAATGTTATAATGGAAGTTAGAATGTTATAATGGATGTTAAAATATTATAATGGATGTTATAATGTATATTAGAATGTTAAAATGGATGATTGAATGTTATAATTGATGTTAGAATGTATATTAGAATGTTAGAATGTATGTTAGAATGTTATAATGGATGTTAGAATGTATATTAGAATGTTAGAATGTATGTTAGAATGTTATTATGGATGTTAGAATGTTATAATTGATGTTAGAATGTATATTAGAATGTTATAATGTATGTTAGAATGTTATTATGGATGTTAGAATGTTATAATGGAAGTTAGAATGTTATAATGGATGTTAAAATATTATAATGGATGTTATAATGTATATTAGAATGTTAAAATGGATGATTGAATGTTATAATTGATGTTAGAATGTATATTAGAATGTTAGAATGTATGTTAGAATGTTATAATGGATGTTAGAATGTATATTCCAAAGTTATAATGTATGTTAGAATGTTATAATGGATGTTTGAATGTAATTTAGATTGTTATAATGTATGATAGAATGTTATAATGGATATTAGAATGTATATTAGAATGTTATAATGTATGTTACAATGCTATAATGTATGTTAGAATGTTATAATGGATGTTAAAATGTATACTAGAATGTTATAATGTATGTTAGAATGTATATTAGAATGTTATAATGTATGGTAGAATGTTATAATGGATGTTAGAATGTATATTAGATTGTTATAATGTATGTTAGAATGTTATAATGGATGTTAGAATTTATATTAGAATGTTATAATGTATGATAGAATGTTTTAATGGATATTAGAATGTATATTAGAATGTTATAATGTATGTTAGAATGTTATAAAGGATGTTATAATGTCTATTATAATGTTATAATGTATATTAGAATGTTATAATGGATGTTAGAATGTTAGAATGGATGCTAGAATGTATATTAGAATGTTATATTGTATGTTAGAATGTTATAATGGATGTTATAATGTTATAATGTATGTTAGAATGTTATAATGCATGTTAGAATGTATATTAGAATGTTAGAATGTATGTTAGAATGTTATTATGGATGTTAGAATGTTATAATGGATGTTAGAATGTATATTACAAAGTTATAATGTATGTTAGAATGTTATAATGGATGTTTGAATGTGTTTTAGATTGTTATAATGTATGATAGAATGTTATAATGGATGTTAGAATGTATATTAGAATGTTATAATGTATGTTAGAATGTTAGAATGTATGTTATAATGGATGTTAGAATGTATATAAAAATGTTATAATGTATGTTAGAATGTTATAATGGATGTTAGAATGTATATTAGAATGGTATAATGAATGTTAGAATGTTATAATGTATGTTAGAATGTATATTAGAATGTTATAATGTATGTTAGAATGTTATAATGGATGTTAGAATGTATATTAGATTGTTATAATGTATGTTAGAATGTTATAATGGATATTAGAATGTATATTAGAATGTTATAATGTATGTTAGAATGTTATAATGGATGTTAGAATTTATATTATAATGTTATAATGTATGTTAGAATGTTAAAATGGATGTTTGAATGTATTTTAGATTGTTATAATGTATGATAGAATGTTATAATGGATGTTAGAATGTATATTAGAATGTTATAATGTATGTTAGAATGTTATAATGTATGTTATAATGGATGTTAGAATGTATATTAGAATGTTATAATGTATGTTAGAATGTTATAATGGATATTAGAATGAATATTAGAATGTTATATTGTATGTTTGAATGTTATAATGGATGTTATAATGGATGTTATAATGTATACTAGAATGTTATAATGTATGTTAGAATGTTATAATGGATGTTAGAATGTATATTAGAATGGTATAATGAATGTTAGAATGTTATAATGTATGTTAGAATGTATATTAGAATGTTATAATGTATGTTAGAATGTTATAATGGTTGTTAGAATGTATATTAGATTGTTATAATGTATGTTAGAATGTTATAATGGATATTAGAATGTATATTAGAATGTTATAATGTATGTTAGAATGTTATAATGGATGTTAGAATTTATATTATAATGTTATAATGTATGTTAGAATGTTAAAATGGATGTTAGAATTTATATTAGAATGTTATAATGTATGATAGAATGTTTTAATGGATATTAGAATGTATATTAGAATGTTATAATGTATGTTAGAATGTTATAAAGGATGTTATAATGTCTATTAGAATGTTATAATGTATATTAGAATGTTATAATGGATGTTAGAATGTTAGAATTGATGCTAGAATGTATATTAGAATGTTATATTGTATGTTAGAATGTTATAATGGATGTTATAATGTTATAATGTATGTTAGAATGTTATAATGCATGTTAGAATGTATATTAGTATGTTAGAATGTATGTTAGAATGTTATTATGGATGTTAGAATGTTATAATGGATGTTAGAATGTATATTACAAAGTTATAATGTATGTTAGAATGTTATAATGGATGTTTGAATGTGTTTTAGATTGTTATAATGTATGATAGAATGTTATAATGGATGTTAGAATGTATATTAGAATGTTATAATGTATGTTAGAATGTTAGAATGTATGTTATAATGGATGTTAGAATGTATGTTAGATTGTTATAATGTATGTTAGAATGTTATAATGGATGTTAGAATTTATATTAGAATGTTATAATGTATGATAGAATGTTTTAATGGATATTAGAATGTATATTAGAATGTTATAATGTATGTTAGAATGTTATAAAGGATGTTATAATGTCTATTATAATGTTATAATGTATATTAGAATGTTATAATGGATGTTAGAATGTTAGAATGGATGCTAGAATGTATATTAGAATGTTATATTGTATGTTAGAATGTTATAATGGATGTTATAATGTTATAATGTATGTTAGAATGTTATAATGCATGTTAGAATGTATATTAGAATGTTAGAATGTATGTTAGAATGTTATTATGGATGTTAGAATGTTATAATGGATGTTAGAATGTATATTACAAAGTTATAATGTATGTTAGAATGTTATAATGGATGTTTGAATGTGTTTTAGATTGTTATAATGTATGATAGAATGTTATAATGGATGTTAGAATGTATATTAGAATGTTATAATGTATGTTAGAATGTTAGAATGTATGTTATAATGGATGTTAGAATGTATATAAAAATGTTATAATGTATGTTAGAATGTTATAATGGATGTTAGAATGTATATTAGAATGGTATAATGAATGTTAGAATGTTATAATGTATGTTAGAATGTATATTAGAATGTTATAATGTATGTTAGAATGTTATAATGGATGTTAGAATGTATATTAGATTGTTATAATGTATGTTAGAATGTTATAATGGATATTAGAATGTATATTAGAATGTTATAATGTATGTTAGAATGTTATAATGGATGTTAGAATTTATATTATAATGTTATAATGTATGTTAGAATGTTAAAATGGATGTTTGAATGTATTTTAGATTGTTATAATGTATGATAGAATGTTATAATGGATGTTAGAATGTATATTAGAATGTTATAATGTATGTTAGAATGTTATAATGTATGTTATAATGGATGTTAGAATGTATATTAGAATGTTATAATGTATGTTAGAATGTTATAATGGATATTAGAATGAATATTAGAATGTTATATTGTATGTTAGAATGTTATAATGGATGTTATAATGGATGTTATAATGTATACTAGAATGTTATAATGTATGTTAGAATGTTATAATGGATGTTAGAATGTATATTAGAATGGTATAATGAATGTTAGAATGTTATAATGTATGTTAGAATGTATATTAGAATGTTATAATGTATGTTAGAATGTTATAATGGTTGTTAGAATGTATATTAGATTGTTATAATGTATGTTAGAATGTTATAATGGATATTAGAATGTATATTAGAATGTTATAATGTATGTTAGAATGTTATAATGGATGTTAGAATTTATATTATAATGTTATAATGTATGTTAGAATGTTAAAATGGATGTTAGAATTTATATTAGAATGTTATAATGTATGATAGAATGTTTTAATGGATATTAGAATGTATATTAGAATGTTATAATGTATGTTAGAATGTTATAAAGGATGTTATAATGTCTATTAGAATGTTATAATGTATATTAGAATGTTATAATGGATGTTAGAATGTTAGAATTGATGCTAGAATGTATATTAGAATGTTATATTGTATGTTAGAATGTTATAATGGATGTTATAATGTTATAATGTATGTTAGAATGTTATAATGCATGTTAGAATGTATATTAGTATGTTAGAATGTATGTTAGAATGTTATTATGGATGTTAGAATGTTATAATGGATGTTAGAATGTATATTACAAAGTTATAATGTATGTCAGAATGTTATAATGGATGTTTGAATGTGTTTTAGATTGTTATAATGTATGATAGAATGTTATAATGGATGTTAGAATGTATATTAGAATGTTATAATGTATGTTAGAATGTTAGAATGTATGTTATAATGGATGTTAGAATGTATGTTATAATGTATGTTAGAATGTTATAATGGATGTTAGAATGTATATTAGAATGGTATAATGAATGTTAGAATGTTATAATGTATGTTAGAATGTATATTAGAATGTTATAATGTATGTTAGAATGTTATAATGGATGTTAGAATGTATATTAGATTGTTATAATGTATGTTAGAATGTTATAATGGATATTAGAATGTATATTAGAATGTTATAATGTATGTTAGAATGTTATAATGGATGTTAGAATTTATATTATAATGTTATAATGTATGTTAGAATGTTAAAATGGATGTTTGAATGTATTTTAGATTGTTATAATGTATGATAGAATGTTATAAAGGATGTTAGAATGTATATTAGAATGTTATAATGTATGTTAGAATGTTATAATGTATGTTATAATGGATATTAGAATGTATATTAGAATGTTATAATGTATGTTAGAATGTTATAATGGATATTAGAATGAATATTAGAATGTTATATTGTATGTTAGAATGTTATAATGGATGTTATAATGGATGTTATAATGTATACTAGAATGTTATAATGTATGTTAGAATGTTATAATGGATGTTAGAATGTATATTAGAATGGTATAATGAATGTTAGAATGTTATAATGTATGTTAGAATGTATATTAGAATGTTATAATGTATGTTAGAATGTTATAATGGTTGTTAGAATGTATATTAGATTGTTATAATGTATGTTAGAATGTTATAATGGATATTAGAATGTATATTAGAATGTTACAATGTATGTTAGAATGTTATAATGGATGTTAGAATTTATATTATAATGTTATAATGTATGTTAGAATGTTAAAATGGATATTAGAATGTATATTAGAATGTTATAATGTATGTTAGAATGTTATAATGGATGTTAGAATGTATATTAGATTGTTATAATGTATGTTAGAATGTTATAATGGATGTTAGAATGTTAGAATGTATGTTTTAATGTTATAATGGATGTTATAATGTATATTAGAATGTTAGAATGGATGTTAGAATGCATGTTAGAATGTATATTAGAATGTTAGAATGTATGTTATAATGTTATAATGTATGTTAGAATGTTATTATGGATGTTAGAATGTATATTAGAATATTAGAATGTATGTTAGAATGTTATTTTGTATGTTAGAATGTTATAATGGATGTTAGAATGTATTTTAGATTGTTATAATGTATGTTAGAATGTTATAATGGATGTTATAATGTATATTAGAATGTTATAATGTATGTTACAATGTTATAATGTATGTTAGAATGTTATAATGGATGTTAGAATGTATATTAGATTGTTATAATGTATGTTAGAATGTTATAATGGATGTTAGAATGTATATTAGAATGTTATAATGTATGTTAGAATGTTATAATGGATATTAGAATGTATATTAGAATGTTATAATGTATGTTAGAATGTATATTAGAATTTTAGAATGTATATTAGAATGTTATAATGTATGTTAGAATGTTATAATGGATGTTAGAATGTTATAATGATTGTTATAATGTATATTAGAATGTTATATTGTATGTTAGAATGCATATTAGAATGTATATTAGAATTTTATAATGTATGTTAGAATGTTATAATGGATGTTAGAATGTATATTAGAATGTTATAATGGATGTTAGAATATTATAATGGATGTTAGAATGTATATTAGAATGTTAAAATGGATGATTGAATGTTATAATTGATGTTAGAATGTATATTAGAATGTTAGAATGTATGTTAGAATGTTATAATGGATGTTAGAATGTATGTTAGAATGTTATTATGGATGTTAGAATGTTATAATGGATGTTAGAATGTATATTAGAATGTTAGAATGTATGTTAGAATGTTATTATGTATATTAGAAAGTTATAATGTATGTTAGAATGTTATAATGGATGTTTGAATGTATATTAGATTGTTATAATGTATGTTAGAATGTTATAATGGATATTAGAATGTATATTAGAATGTTATAATGTACAACAGAATGTTATAATGGATGTTAGAATTTATATTATAATGTTATAATGTATGTTAGAATGCTAAAATGGATATTAGAATGTATATTAGATTGTTATAATGTATGTTAGAATGTTATAATGGATGTTAGAATGTATATTAGAATGTTATAATGTTTGTTAGAATGTTAGAATGTATGTTTAAATGTTATAATGGATGTTATAATGTATATTAGAATGTTAAAATGGATGTTAGAATGTTAGAATGGATGTTATAATGTATATTAGAATGTTAGAATGGATGTCAGAATGCATGTTATAATGTATATTAGAATGTTATAATGTATGTTAGAATGTTATAATGGATGTTATACTGTATATTAGAATGTTAAAATGGATTATTGAATGTTATAATTGATGTTAGAATGTATATTAGAATGTTAGAATGTATGTTAGAATGTTATTATGGATGTTAGAATGTTATAATGGAAGTTAGAATGTTATAATGGATGTTAGAATATTATAATAGATGTTATAATGTATATTAGAATGTTAAAATGGATGATTGAATGTTATAATTGATGTTAGAATGTATATTAGAATGTTAGAATGTATGTTAGAATGTTATAATGGATGTTAGAATGTATATTAGAATGTTAGAATGTATGTTAGAATGTTATTATGGATGTTAGAATGTTATAATGGATGTTAGAATGTATATTACAAAGTTATAATGTATGGTAGAATGTTATAATGGATGTTTGAATGTATTTTAGATTGTTATAATGTATGATAGAATGTTATAATGGATATTAGAATGTATATTAGAATGTTATAATGTATGTTACAATGTTATAATGTATGTTAGAATGTTATAATGGATGTTAAAATGTATACTAGAATGTTATAATGTATGTTAGAATGTATATTAGAATGTTATAATGTATGTTAGACTGTTTTAATGGATGTTATAATGTCTATTAGAATTTTATAATGTACATTAGAATGTTATAATGAATGTTAGAATGTTAGAATGGATGCTAGAATGTATATTAGAATGTTATATTGTATGTTAGAATGTTAGAATGGATGTTATAATGTTATAATGTATGTTAGAATGTTATAATGCATGTAAGAATGTATATTAAAATGTTAGAATGTATGTTAGAATGTTATTATGGATGTTAGAATGTATATTACAAAGTTATAATGTATGTTAGAATGTTATAATGGATGTTTGAATGTATTTTAGATTGTTATAATGTATGATAGAATGTTATAATGGATATTAGAATGTATATTAGAATGTTATAATGTATGTTACAATGTTATAATGTATGTTAGAATGCATGTTAGAATGTACATTAGAATTTTATAATGTATGTTAGAATGTTATATTGGATGTTAGAATGTATATTAGAATGTTATAATGTATATTATAATGTTATAATGTATGTTAGAATGTTAAAATGGATATTAGAATGTATATTAGAATGTTATTATGTATGTTAGAATGTTATAATGGATGTTAGAATGTATATTAGAATGTTAGAATGTATGTTAGAATGTTATAATGGATGTTAGTATGTTATAATGGATGTTAGAATGTATATTAGAATGTTATAATGTATGTTAGAATGTTATAATTGATGTTAGAATGTATATTAGATTGTTATAATGTATGTTAGAATGTTATAATGGATGTTAAAATGTATATTAGAATGTTATAATGTATGTTAGGATGTTATAATGTATGTTAGAATGTTATAATGGATGTTAGAATGTATATTAGATTGTTATAATGTATGTTAGAATGTTATAATGGATGTTAGAATGTATATTAGAATGTTATAATGTATGTTACAATGTTATAATGGATGTTAGAATGTTATAATGGATGTTAGAATGTATATTAGAATGTTATAATGTATGTTAGAATGTTATAATGGATGTTAGAATGTTATAATGGATGTTAGAATGTATATTAGAATGTTGTAATGTATGTTAGAATGTTATAATGGATGTTAGAATGTTATAATGGATGTTATAATGAATATTAGAATGTTATAATGTATGTTAGAATGCATGTTAGAATGTATATTAGAATGTTTTAGTGTATTTTAGAATGTTATAATGGATGTTAGAATGTATATTAGAATATTATAATGGATGTTAGAATGTTATAATGGATGTTAGTACATTATAATGGATGTTATAATATATATTAGAATGTTATAATGTATGTTAGAATGTTATAATGGATGTTAGAATGTATATTAGAATGTTATAATGTATGTTAGAATGTTATAATGGATGTTAGAATGTTATAATGGATGTTAGAATGTATATTAGAATGTTGTAATGTATGTTAGAATGTTATAATGGATGGTAGAATGTTATAATGGATGTTAGAATGAATATTAGAATGTTAGAATGGATGATAGAATGTTATAATGGATGTTATAATGTATATTAGAATGTTATAATGTATGTTAGAATGCATGTTAGAATGTATATTAGAATATTATAGTGTATGTTAGAATGTTATAATGGATGTTAGAATGTATATTAGAATGTTATAATGGATGTTAGAATATTATAATGGATGTTATAATGTATATTAGAATGTTTTAGTGTATTTTAGAATGTTATAATGGATGTTAGAATGTATATTAGAATATTATAATGGATGTTAGAATGTTATAATGGATGTTAGTACATTATAATGGATGTTATAATATATATTAGAATGTTATAATGTATGTTAGAATGTTATAATGGATGTTAGAATGTATATTAGAATGTTATAATTTATGTTAGAATGTTATAATGGATGTTAGAATGTTATAATGGATGTTAGAATGTATATTAGAATGTTGTAATGTATGTTAGAATGTTATAATGGATGTTAGAATGTTATAATGGATGTTATAATGAATATTAGAATGTTATAATGTATGTTAGAATGCATGTTAGAATGTATATTAGAATGTTTTAGTGTATTTTAGAATGTTATAATGGATGTTATAATGTATATTAGAATATTATAATGGATGTTAGAATGTTATAATGGATGTTAGTACATTATAATGGATGTTATAATATATATTAGAATGTTATAATGTATGTTAGAATGTTATAATGGATGTTAGAATGTATATTAGAATGTTATAATGTATGTTAGAATGTTATAATGGATGTTAGAATGTTATAATGGATGTTAGAATGTATATTAGAATGTTGTAATGTATGTTAGAATGTTATAATGGATGGTAGAATGTTATAATGGATGTTAGAATGAATATTAGAATGTTAGAATGGATGATAGAATGTTATAATGGATGTTTTAATGTATATTAGAATGTTATAATGTATGTTAGAATGCATGTTAGAATGTATATTAGAATATTATAGTGTATGTTAGAATGTTATAATGGATGTTAGAATGTATATTAGAATGTTATAATGGATGTTAGAATATTATAATGGATGTTATAATGTATATTAGAATGTTTTAGTGTATTTTAGAATGTTATAATGGATGTTAGAATGTATATTAGAATATTATAATGGATGTTAGAATGTTATAATGGAT
Organism: Taudactylus pleione; assembly: GCA_031769625.1. Taxonomy (NCBI): domain Eukaryota; kingdom Metazoa; phylum Chordata; class Amphibia; order Anura; family Myobatrachidae; genus Taudactylus; species Taudactylus pleione. The sequence goes on along the minus strand of JAUIMM010000815.1, from coordinate 893,338 downwards.
GTTAGTACATTATAATGGATGTTATAATATATATTAGAATGTTATAATGTATGTTAGAATGTTATAATGGATGTTAGAATGTATATTAGAATGTTATAATGTATGTTAGAATGTTATAATGGATGTTAGAATGTTATAATGGATGTTAGAATGTATATTAGAATGTTGTTATGTATGTTAGAATGTTATAATGGATGGTAGAATGTTATAATGGATGTTAGAATGAATATTAGAATGTTAGAATGGATGATAGAATGTTATAATGGATGTTATAATGTACATTAGAATGTTATAATGTATGTTAGAATGCATGTTAGAATGTATATTAGAATTTTAGAATGTATGTTAGAATGTTATTATGGATGTTAGAATGTTATAATTGATGTTAGAATGTATATTAGAATGTTATAATGTATGTTAGAATGTTATTATGGATGTTAGAATGTTATAATGGAAGTTAGAATGTTATAATGGATGTTAAAATATTATGATGGATGTTATAATGTATATTAGAATGTTAAAATGGATGATTGAATGTTATAATTGATGTTAGAATGTATATTAGAATGTTAGAATGTATGTTAGAATGTTATAATGGATGTTAGAATGTATATTACAAAGTTATAATGTATGTTAGAATGTTATAATGGATGTTAGAATGTATATTAGAATGGTATAATGAATGTTAGAATGTTATAATGTATGTTAGAATGTATATTAGAATGTTATAATGTATGTTAGAATGTTATAATGGATGTTAGAATGTATATTAGAATGTTGTAATGTATGTTAGAATGTTATAATGGATGTTAGAATGTTATAATGGATGTTATAATGAATATTAGCATGTTATAATGTATGTTAGAATGCATGTTAGAATGTATATTAGAATGTTTTAGTGTATTTTAGAATGTTATAATGGATGTTAGAATGTATATTAGAATATTATAATGGATGTTAGAATGTTATAATGGATGTTAGTACATTATAATGGATGTTATAATATATATTAGAATGTTATAATGTATGTTAGAATGTTATAATGGATGTTAGAATGTATATTAGAATGTTATAATGTATGTTAGAATGTTATAATGGATGTTAGAATGTTATAATGGATGTTAGAATGTATATTAGAATGTTGTAATGTATGTTAGAATGTTATAATGGATGGTAGAATGTTATAATGGATGTTAGAATGAATATTAGAATGTTAGAATGGATGATAGAATGTTATAATGGATGTTATAAGGTATATTAGAATGTTATAATGTATGTTAGAATGCATGTTAGAATGTATATTAGAATATTATAGTGTATGTTAGAATGTTATAATGGATGTTAGAATGTATATTAGAATGTTATAATGGATGTTAGAATATTATAATGGATGTTATAATGTATATTAGAATGTTTTAGTGTATTTTAGAATGTTATAATGGATGTTAGAATGTATATTAGAATATTATAATGGATGTTAGAATGTTATAATGGATGTTAGTACATTATAATGGATGTTATAATATATATTAGAATGTTATAATGTATGTTAGAATGTTATAATGGATGTTAGAATGTATATTAGAATGTTATAATGTATGTTAGAATGTTATAATGGATGTTAGAATGTTATAATGGATGTTAGAATGTATATTAGAATGTTGTTATGTATGTTAGAATGTTATAATGGATGGTAGAATGTTATAATGGATGTTAGAATGAATATTAGAATGTTAGAATGGATGATAGAATGTTATAATGGATGTTAGAATGTATATTAGAATGTTATAATGTATGTTAGAATGCATGTTAGAATGTATATTAGAATGTTAGAATGTATGTTAGAATGTTATTATGGATGTTAGAATGTTATAATTGATGTTAGAATGTATATTAGAATGTTATAATGTATGTTAGAATGTTATTATGGATGTTAGAATGTTATAATGGAAGTTAGAATGTTATAATGGATGTTAAAATATTATAATGGATGTTATAATGTATATTAGAATGTTAAAATGGATGATTGAATGTTATAATTGATGTTAGAATGTATATTAGAATGTTAGAATGTATGTTAGAATGTTATAATGGATGTTAGAATGTATATTACAAAGTTATAATGTATGTTAGAATGTTATAATGGATGTTAGAATGTATATTAGAATGGTATAATGAATGTTAGAATGTTAGAATGTATGTTAGAATGTATATTAGAATGTTATAATGTATGTTAGAATGTTATAATGGTTGTTAGAATGTATATTAGATTGTTATAATGTATGTTAGAATGTTATAATGGATATTAGAATGTATATTAGAATGTTATAATGTATGTTAGAATGTTATAATGGATGTTAGAATTTATATTATAATGTTATAATGTATGTTAGAATGTTAAAATGGATATTAGAATGTAGATTAGAATGTTATAATGTATGTTAGAATGTTATAAAGGATGTTAGAATGTATATTAGATTGTTATAATGTATGTTAGAATGTTATAATGGATGTTAGAATGTATATTAGAATGTTATAATGTATGTTAGAATGTTAGAATGTATGTTTTAATGTTATAATGGATGTTATAATGTATATTAGAATGTTAGAATGGATGTTAGAATGCATGTTAGAATGTATATTAGAATGTTAGAATGTATGTTATAATGTATGTTAGAATGTTATTATGGATGTTAGAATGTATATTAGAATATTAGAATGTATGTTAGAATGTTATTTTGTATGTTAGAATGTTATAATGGATGTTAGAATGTATTTTAGATTGTTATAATGTATGTTAGAATGTTATAATGGATATTAGAATGTATATTAGAATGTTATAATGTATGTTACAATGTTATAATGTATGTTAGAATGTTATAATGGATGTTAGAATGTATATTAGATTGTTATAATGTATGTTAGAATGTTATAATGGATGTTAGAATGTATATTAGAATGTTATAATGTATGTTAGTATGTTATAATGGATATTAGAATGTATATTAGAATGTTATAATGTATGTTAGAATGTATATTAGAATTTTAGAATGTATATTAGAATGTTATAATGTATGTTAGAATGTTATAATGGATGTTAGAATGTTATAATGATTGTTATAATGTATATTAGAATGTTATATTGTATGTTAGAATACATGTTAGAATGTATATTAGAATTTTATAATGTATGTTAGAATGTTATAATGGATGTTAGAATGTATATTAGAATGTTATAATGGATGTTATAATGTTATAATGGATGTTAGAATATTATAATGGATGTTATAATGTATATTAGAATGTTAAAATGGATGATTGAATGTTATAATTGATGTTAGAATGTATATTAGAATGTTATAATGGATGTTAGAATATTATAATGGATGTTATAATGTATATTAGAATGTTAAAAAGTATGTTAGAATGTTATAATGGATGTTAGAATGTATATTAGAATGTTAGAATGTATGTTAGAATGTTATAATGGATGTTAGAATGTATATTAGAATGTTAGAATGTATGTTAGAATGTTATTATGGATGTTAGAATGTTATAATTGATGTTAGAATGTATATTAGAATGTTATAATGTATGTTATAATGTTATTATGGATGTTAGAATGTTATAATGGAAGTTAGAATGTTATAATGGATGTTAAAATATTATAATGGATGTTATAATGTATATTAGAATGTTAAAATGGATGATTGAATGTTATAATTGATGTTAGAATGTATATTAGAATGTTAGAATGTATGTTAGAATGTTATAATGGATGTTAGAATGTATATTACAAAGTTATAATGTATGTTAGAATGTTATAATGGATGTTAGAATGTATATTAGAATGGTATAATGAATGTTAGAATGTTATAATGTATGTTAGAATGTATATTAGAATGTTATAATGTATGTTAGAATGTTATAATGGTTGTTAGAATGTATATTAGAATGTTGTTATGTATGTTAGAATGTTATAATGGATGGTAGAATGTTATAATGGATGTTAGAATGAATATTAGAATGTTAGAATGGATGATAGAATGTTATAATGGATGTTAGAATGTATATTAGAATGTTATAATGTATGTTAGAATGCATGTTAGAATGTATATTAGAATGTTAGAATGTATGTTAGAATGTTATTATGGATGTTAGAATGTTATAATTGATGTTAGAATGTATATTAGAATGTTATAATGTATGTTAGAATGTTATTATGGATGTTAGAATGTTATAATGGAAGTTAGAATGTTATAATGGATGTTAAAATATTATAATGGATGTTATAATGTATATTAGAATGTTAAAATGGATGATTGAATGTTATAATTGATGTTAGAATGTATATTAGAATGTTAGAATGTATGTTAGAATGTTATAATGGATGTTAGAATGTATATTACAAAGTTATAATGTATGTTAGAATGTTATAATGGATGTTAGAATGTATATTAGAATGGTATAATGAATGTTAGAATGTTAGAATGTATGTTAGAATGTATATTAGAATGTTATAATGTATGTTAGAATGTTATAATGGTTGTTAGAATGTATATTAGATTGTTATAATGTATGTTAGAATGTTATAATGGATATTAGAATGTATATTAGAATGTTATAATGTATGTTAGAATGTTATAATGGATGTTAGAATTTATATTATAATGTTATAATGTATGTTAGAATGTTAAAATGGATATTAGAATGTAGATTAGAATGTTATAATGTATGTTAGAATGTTATAAAGGATGTTAGAATGTATATTAGATTGTTATAATGTATGTTAGAATGTTATAATGGATGTTAGAATGTATATTAGAATGTTATAATGTATGTTAGAATGTTAGAATGTATGTTTTAATGTTATAATGGATGTTATAATGTATATTAGAATGTTAGAATGGATGTTAGAATGCATGTTAGAATGTATATTAGAATGTTAGAATGTATGTTATAATGTATGTTAGAATGTTATTATGGATGTTAGAATGTATATTAGAATATTAGAATGTATGTTAGAATGTTATTTTGTATGTTAGAATGTTATAATGGATGTTAGAATGTATTTTAGATTGTTATAATGTATGTTAGAATGTTATAATGGATGTTAGAATGTATATTAGAATGTTATAATGTATGTTACAATGTTATAATGTATGTTAGAATGTTATAATGGATGTTAGAATGTATATTAGATTGTTATAATGTATATTAGAATGTTATATTGTATGTTAGAATACATGTTAGAATGTATATTAGAATTTTATAATGTATGTTAGAATGTTATAATGGATGTTAGAATGTATATTAGAATGTTATAATGGATGTTATAATGTTATAATGGATGTTAGAATATTATAATGGATGTTATAATGTATATTAGAATGTTAAAATGGATGATTGAATGTTATAATTGATGTTAGAATGTATATTAGAATGTTATAATGGATGTTAGAATATTATAATGGATGTTATAATGTATATTAGAATGTTAAAAAGTATGTTAGAATGTTATAATGGATGTTAGAATGTATATTAGAATGTTAGAATGTATGTTAGAATGTTATAATGGATGTTAGAATGTATATTAGAATGTTAGAATGTATGTTAGAATGTTATTATGGATGTTAGAATGTTATAATTGATGTTAGAATGTATATTAGAATGTTATAATGTATGTTATAATGTTATTATGGATGTTAGAATGTTATAATGGAAGTTAGAATGTTATAATGGATGTTAAAATATTATAATGGATGTTATAATGTATATTAGAATGTTAAAATGGATGATTGAATGTTATAATTGATGTTAGAATGTATATTAGAATGTTAGAATGTATGTTAGAATGTTATAATGGATGTTAGAATGTATATTACAAAGTTATAATGTATGTTAGAATGTTATAATGGATGTTAGAATGTATATTAGAATGGTATAATGAATGTTAGAATGTTATAATGTATGTTAGAATGTATATTAGAATGTTATAATGTATGTTAGAATGTTATAATGGTTGTTAGAATGTATATTAGATTGTTATAATGTATGTTAGAAAGTTATAATGGATATTAGAATGTATATTAGAATGTTATAATGTATGTTAGAATGTTATAATGGATGTTAGAATTTATATTATAATGTTATAATGTATGTTAGAATGTTAAAATGGATATTAGAATGTATATTAGAATGTTATAATGGATGTTAGAATGTTATAATGGATGTTAGAATGTATATTAGATTGTTATAATGTATGTAAGAATGTTATAATGGATGTTAGAATGTATATTAGAATGTTATAATGTATGTTAGAATGTTAGAATGTATGTTTTAATGTTATAATGGATGTTATAATGTATATTAGAATGTTATAATGTATGTTAGAATGCATGTTAGAATGTATATTAGAATATTATAGTGTATGTTAGAATGTTATAATGGATGTTAGAATGTATATTAGAATGTTATAATGGATGTTAGAATATTATAATGGATGTTATAATGTATATTAGAATGTTTTAGTGTATTTTAGAATGTTATAATGGATGTTAGAATGTATATTAGAATATTATAATGGATGTTAGAATGTTATAATGGATGTTAGTACATTATAATGGATGTTATAATATATATTAGAATGTTATAATGTATGTTAGAATGTTATAATGGATGTTAGAATGTATATTAGAATGTTATAATGTATGTTAGAATGTTATAATGGATGTTAGAATGTTATAATGGATGTTAGAATGTATATTAGAATGTTGTTATGTATGTTAGAATGTTATAATGGATGGAAGAATGTTATAAAGGATGTTAGAATGAATATTAGAATGTTAGAATGGATGATAGAATGTTATAATGGATGTTATAATGTATATTAGAATGTTATAATGTATGTTAGAATGCATGTTAGAATGTATATTAGAATGTTAGAATGTATGTTAGAATGTTATTATGGATGTTAGAATGTTATAATTGATGTTAGAATGTATATTAGAATGTTATAATGTATGTTAGAATGTTATTATGGATGTTAGAATGTTATAATGGAAGTTAGAATGTTATAATGGATGTTAAAATATTATAATGGATGTTATAATGTATATTAGAATGTTAAAATGGAAGATTGAATGTTATAATTGATGTTAGAATGTATATTAGAATGTTAGAATGTATGTTAGAATGTTATAATGGATGTTAGAATGTATATTACAAAGTTATAATGTATGTTAGAATGTTATAATGGATGTTAGAATGTATATTAGAATGGTATAATGAATGTTAGAATGTTATAATGTATGTTAGAATGTATATTAGAATGTTATAATGTATGTTAGAATGTTATAATGGTTGTTAGAATGTATATTAGATTGTTATAATGTATGTTAGAATGTTATAATGGATATTAGAATGTATATTAGAATGTTATAATGTATGTTAGAATGTTATAATGGATGTTAGAATTTATATTATAATGTTATAATGTATGTTAGAATGTTAAAATGGATATTAGAATGTATATTAGAATGTTATAATGTATGTTAGAATGTTATAATGGATGTTATAATGTATATTAGAATGTTAGAATGGATGTTAGAATGCATGTTAGAATGTATATTAGAATGTTAGAATGTATGTTATAATGTATGTTAGAATGTTATTATGGATGTTAGAATGTATATTAGAATATTAGAATGTATGTTAGAATGTTATTTTGTATGTTAGAATGTTATAATGGATGTTAGAATGTATTTTAGATTGTTATAATGTATGTTAGAATGTTATAATGGATGTTAGAATGTATTTTAGATTGTTATAATGTATGTTAGAATGTTATAATGGATGTTAGAATGTATATTAGAATGTTATAATGTATGTTAGTATGTTATAATGGATATTAGAATGTATATTACAATGTTATAATGTATGTTAGAATGTATATTAGAATTTTAGAATGTATATTAGAATGTTATAATGTATGTTAGAATGTTATAATGGATGTTAGAATGTTATAATGATTGTTATAATGTATATTAGAATGTTATATTGTATGTTAGAATACATGTTAGAATGTATATTAGAATTTTATAATGTATGTTAGAATGTTATAATGGATGTTAGAATGTATATTAGAATGTTATAATGGATGTTATAATGTTATAATGGATGTTAGAATATTATAATGGATGTTATAATGTATATTAGAATGTTAAAATGGATGATTGAATGTTATAATTGATGTTAGAATGTATATTAGAATGTTATAATGGATGTTAGAATATTATAATGGATGTTATAATGTATATTAGAATGTTAAAAAGTATGTTAGAATGTTATAATGGATGTTAGAATGTATATTAGAATGTTAGAATGTATGTTAGAATGTTATAATGGATGTTAGAATGTATATTAGAATGTTAGAATGTATGTTAGAATGTTATTATGGATGTTAGAATGTTATAATTGATGTTAGAATGTATATTAGAATGTTATAATGTATGTTATAATGTTATTATTGATGTTAGAATGTTATAATGGAAGTTAGAATGTTATAATGGATGTTAAAATATTATAATGGATGTTATAATGTATATTAGAATGTTAAAATGGATGATTGAATGTTATAATTGATGTTAGAATGTATATTAGAATGTTAGAATGTATGTTAGAATGTTATAATGGATGTTAGAATGTATATTACAAAGTTATAATGTATGTTAGAATGTTATAATGGATGTTAGAATGTATATTAGAATGGTATAATGAATGTTAGAATGTTAGAATGTATGTTAGAATGTATATTAGAATGTTATAATGTATGTTAGAATGTTATAATGGTTGTTAGAATGTATATTAGATTGTTATAATGTATGTTAGAATGTTATAATGGATATTAGAATGTATATTAGAATGTTATAATGTATGTTAGAATGTTATAATGGATGTTAGAATTTATATTATAATGTTATAATGTATGTTAGAATGTTAAAATGGATATTAGAATGTATATTAGAATGTTATAATGTATGTTAGAATGTTATAATGGATGTTAGAATGTATATTAGATTGTTATAATGTATGTTAGAATGTTATAATGGATGTTAGAATGTATATTAGAATGTTATAATGTATGTTAGAATGTTAGAATGTATGTTTTAATGTTATAATGGATGTTATAATGTATATTAGAATGTTAGAATGGATGTTAGAATGCATGTTAGAATGTATATTAGAATGTTAGAATGTATGTTATAATGTTATAATGTATGTTAGAATGTTATTATGGATGTTAGAATGTATATTAGAATATTAGAATGTATGTTAGAATGTTATTTTGTATGTTAGAATGTTATAATGGATGTTAGAATGTATTTTAGATTGTTATAATGTATGTTAGAATGTTATAATGGATGTTAGAATGTATATTAGAATGTTATAATGTATGTTACAATGTTATAATGTATGTTAGAATGTTATAATGGATGTTAGAATGTATATTAGATTGTTATAATGTATGTTAGAATGTTATAATGGATGTTAGAATGTATATTAGAATGTTATAATGTATGTTACTATGTTATAATGGATATTAGAATGTATATTAGAATGTTATAATGTATGTTAGAATGTATATTAGAATTTTAGAATGTATATTAGAATGTTATAATGTATGTTAGAATGTTATAATGGATGTTAGAATGTTATAATGATTGTTATAATGTATATTAGAATGTTATATTGTATGTTAGAATGCATGTTAGAATGTATATAAGAATTTTATAATGTATGTTAGAATGTTATAATGGATGTTAGAATGTATATTAGAATGTTATAATGGATGTTATAATGTTATAATGGATATTAGAATATTATAATGGATGTTATAATGTATATTAGAATGTTAAAATGGATGATTGAATGTTATAATTGATGTTAGAATGTATATTAGAATGTTAGAATGTATGTTAGAATGTTAGAATGGATGTTAGAATGTATGTTAGAATGTTATTATGGATGTTAGAATGTTATAATGGATGTTAGAATGTATATTAGAATGTTAGAATGTATGTTAGAATGTTATTATGTATATTAGAAAGTTATAATGTATGTTAGAATGTTATAATGGATGTTTGAATGTATATTAGATTGTTATAATGTATGTTAGAATGTTATAATGGATTTTAGAATGTATATTAGAATGTTATAATGTATAATAGAATGTTATAATGGATGTTAGAATTTATATTATAATGTTATAATGTATGCTAGAATGCTAAAATGGATATTAGAATGTATATTACAATGTTATTATGTATGTTAAAATGTTATAATGGATGTTATAATGGATGTTATAATGTTATAATGGATGTTATAATGTTATAATGGATGTTAGAATATTATAATGGATGTTATAATGTATATTAGAATGTTAAAATGGATGATTGAATGTTATAATTGATGTTAGAATGTATATTAGAATGTTATAATGGATGTTAGAATATTATAATGGATGTTATAATGTATATTAGAATGTTAAAAAGTATGTTAGAATGTTATAATGGATGTTAGAATGTATATTAGAATGTTAGAATGTATGTTAGAATGTTATAATGGATGTTAGAATGTATATTAGAATGTTAGAATGTATGTTAGAATGTTATTATGGATGTTAGAATGTTATAATTGATGTTAGAATGTATATTAGAATGTTATAATGTATGTTATAATGTTATTATTGATGTTAGAATGTTATAATGGAAGTTAGAATGTTATAATGGATGTTAAAATATTATAATGGATGTTATAATGTATATTAGAATGTTAAAATGGATGATTGAATGTTATAATTGATGTTAGAATGTATATTAGAATGTTAGAATGTATGTTAGAATGTTATAATGGATGTTAGAATGTATATTACAAAGTTATAATGTATGTTAGAATGTTATAATGGATGTTAGAATGTATATTAGAATGGTATAATGAATGTTAGAATGTTAGAATGTATGTTAGAATGTATATTAGAATGTTATAATGTATGTTAGAATGTTATAATGGTTGTTAGAATGTATATTAGATTGTTATAATGTATGTTAGAATGTTATAATGGATATTAGAATGTATATTAGAATGTTATAATGTATGTTAGAATGTTATAATGGATGTTAGAATTTATATTATAATGTTATAATGTATGTTAGAATGTTAAAATGGATATTAGAATGTATATTAGAATGTTATAATGTATTTTAGAATGTTATAATGGATGTTAGAATGTATTTTAGATTGTTATAATGTATGTTAGAATGTTATAATGGATGTTAGAATGTATATTAGAATGTTAGAATGTATGTTACAATGTTATAATGTATGTTAGAATGTTATAATGGATGTTAGAATGTATATTAGATTGTTATAATGTATGTTAGAATGTTATAATGGATGTTAGAATGTATATTAGAATGTTATAATGTATGTTACTATGTTATAATGGATATTAGAATGTATATTAGAATGTTAGAATGTATGTTAGAATGTATATTAGAATGTTATAATGTATGTTAGAATGTTATAATGGATGTTAGAATGTTATAATGATTGTTATAATGTATATTAGAATGTTATATTGTATGTTAGAATGCATGTTAGAATGTATATAAGAATTTTATAATGTATGTTAGAATGTTATAATGGATGTTAGAATGTATATTAGAATGTTATAATGGATGTTATAATGTTATAATGGATATTAGAATATTATAATGGATGTTATAATGTATATTAGAATGTTAAAATGGATGATTGAATGTTATAATTGATGTTAGAATGTATATTAGAATGTTAGAATGTATGTTAGAATGTTAGAATGGATGTTAGAATGTATGTTAGAATGTTATTATGGATGTTAGAATGTTATAATGGATGTTAGGATGTATATTAGAATGTTAGAATGTATGTTAGAATGTTATTATGTATATTAGAAAGTTATAATGTATGTTAGAATGTTATAATGGATGTTTGAATGTATATTAGATTGTTATAATGTATGTTAGAATGTTATAATGGATTTTAGAATGTATATTAGAATGTTATAATGTATAATAGAATGTTATAATGGATGTTAGAATTTATATTATAATGTTATAATGTATGTTAGAATGCTAAAATGGATATTAGAATGTATATTACAATGTTATTATGTATGTTAGAATGTTATAATGGATGTTAGAATGTATATTAGATTGTTATAATGTATGTTAGAATGTTATAATGGATGTTAGAATGTATATTAGAATGTTATAATGTTTGTTAGAATGTTAGAATGTATGTTTAAATGTTATAATGGATGTTATAATGTATATTAGAATGTTAAAATGGATGTTAGAATGTTAGAATGGATGTTATAATTTATTTTAGAATGTAAGAATGGATGTCAGAATACATGTTATAATGTATATTAGAATGTTAGAATGTATGTTAGAATGTTATAATGGATGTTATACTGTATATTAGAATGTTAAAATGGATTATTGAATGTTATAATTGATGTTAGAATGTATATTAGAATGTTAGAATGTATGTTAGAATGTTATAATGGAAGTTAGAATGTTATAATGGATGTTAGAATATTATAATAGATGTTATAATGTATATTAGAATATTAAAATGGATGATTGAATGTTATAATTGATGTTAGAATGTATAATAGATTGTTATAATGTATGTTAGAATGTTATAATGGATGTTAGAATGTATATTAGAATGTTATAATGTATGATAGAATGTTTTAATGGATATTAGAATGTATATTAGAATGTTATAATGTATGTTAGAATGTTATAGTGGATGATATAATGAATATTAGAATGTTAGAATGGATGTTAGAATGTTATAATGGATGTTATAATGTATATTAGAATGTTATAATGTATGTTAGAATGCATGTTAGAAAGTATATTAGAATATTATAGTGTATGTTAGAATGTTATAATGGATGTTAGAATGTATATTAGAATGTTATAATGGATGTTAGAATATTATAATGGATGTTATAATGTATATTAGAATGTTAAAAAGTATGTTAGAATGTTATAATGGATGTTAGAATGTATATTAGAATGTTATAATGTATATTAGAATGTTATATTGGATGTTAGAATGTATATTAGATTGTTATAATGTATGTTAGAATGTTATATTGGATGTTAGAATGTATATTAGAATGTTATAATGTATGTTAGAATGTTATAAATGATGTTAGAATGTTATAATGGATGTTAGAATGTATATTATAATGTTAGAATGTATGTTAGAATGTTATTATGGATGTTAGAATGTTATAATGGATGTTAGAATGTATATTAGAAAGTTATAATGTATGTTAGAATGTTATTTTGGATGTTAAAATGTATTTTAGATTGTTATAATGTATGTTAGAATGTTATAATAGATGTTAGAATGTATATTAGAATGTTATAATGTATGTTACAATGTTATAATGTATGTTAGAATGTTATAATGGATGTTATAATGTATACTAGAATGTTATAATGCATTTTAGATTGTAATAATGTATGTTCGAATGTTATAATGGATGTTAGAAAGTATATTAGAATGTTATAATGTATGTTACAATGTTATAATGTATGTTAGAATGTTATAATGGATGTTAGAATGTATATTAGAATGTTATAATGTATGATAGAATGTTATAATGGATGTTATAATGAATATTAGTATGTTAGAATGGATGTTAGAATGTTATAATGGATGTTATAATGTATATTAGAATGTTATAATGTATGTTAGAATGCATGTTAGAATGTATATTAGAATATTATAATGTATGTTAAAATGTTATAATGGATGTTAGAATGTATATTAGAATATTATAATGGATGTTTCAATATTATAATGGATGTTAGATTATTATAATGGATGTTATAATGTATATTAGAATGTTAAAATGGATGTTAGAATGTTATAATTGATTTTAGAATGTATATCAGAATGTTAAAAAGTATGTTAGAATGTTATAATGGATGTTAGAATGTATATTAGAATGTTAGAATGTATGTTAGAATGTTATAATGGATGTTAGAATGTATATTAGAATGTTAGAATGTATGTTAGAATGTTATTATGGATGTTAGAATGTTATAATTGATGTTAGAATGTATAATAGAATGTTATAATGTATGTTAGAATGTTATAATTGATGTTAGAATGTATATTAGATTGTTATAAAGTATGTTAGAATGTTATAATGGATGTTAAAATGTATATTAGAATGTTATAATGTATGTTAGGATGTTATAATGTATGTTAGAATGTTATAATGGATGTTAGAATGTATATTAGATTGTTATAATGTATGTTAGAATGTTATAATGGATGTTAGAATGTATATTAGAATGTTATAATGTATGTTAGAATGTTATAATGGATATTAGAATGTTATATTGGATGTTAGAATGTATATTATAATGTTAGAATGTATGTTAGAATGTTATTATGGATGTTAGAATGTTATAATGGATGTTAGAATGTATATTAGAAGTTATAATGTATGTTAGAATGTTATTTTGGATGTTAAAATGTATTTTAGATTGTTATAATGTATGTTAGAATGTTATAATAGATGTTAGAATGTATATTAGAATGTTATAATGTATGTTACAATGTTATAATGTATGTTAGAATGTTAGAATGGATGTTATAATGTATACTAGAATGTTATAATGTATTTTAGATTGTAATAATGTATGTTCGAATGTTGTAATGGATGTTAGAATGTATATTAGAATGTTATAATGTATGTTACAATGTTATAATGTATGTTAGAATGTTATAATGGATGTTAGAATGTATATTAGAATGTTAGAATGTATGTTAGAATGTTACAATGGATGATAGAATGTTATAATGGATGTTATAATGAATATTAGAATGTTAGAATGGATGTTAGAATGTTATAATGGATGTTATAATGTATATTAGAATGTTATAATGTATGTTAGAATGCATGTTAGAAAGTATATTAGAATATTATAGTGTATGTTAGAATGTTATAATGGATGTTAGAATGTATATTAGAATGTTATAATGGATGTTAGAATATTATAATGGATGTTATAATGTATATTAGAATGTTAAAAAGTATGTTAGAATGTTATAATGGATGTTAGAATGTATATTAGAATGTTATAATGTATATTAGAATGTTATATTGGATGTTAGAATGTATATTAGATTGTTATAATGTATGTTAGAATGTTATATTGGATGTTAGAATGTATATTAGAATGTTATAATGTATGTTAGAATGTTATAAATGATGTTAGAATGTTATAATGGATGTTAGAATGTATATTATAATGTTAGAATGTATGTTAGAATGTTATTATGGATGTTAGAATGTTATAATGGATGTTAGAATGTATATTAGAAAGTTATAATGTATGTTAGAATGTTATTTTGGATGTTAAAATGTATTTTAGATTGTTATAATGTATGTTAGAATGTTATAATAGATGTTAGAATGTATATTAGAATGTTATAATGTATGTTACAATGTTATAATGTATGTTAGAATGTTATAATGGATGTTATAATGTATACTAGAATGTTATAATGTATTTTAGATTGTAATAATGTATGTTCGAATGTTATAATGGATGTTAGAAAGTATATTAGAATGTTATAATGTATGTTACAATGTATAATGTATGTTAGAATGTTATAATGGATGTTAGAATGTATATTAGAATGTTATAATGTATGTTAGAATGTTATAATGGATGTTATAATGAATATTAGTATGTTAGAATGGATGTTAGAATGTTATAATGGATGTTATAATGTATATTAGAATGTTATAATGTATGTTAGAATGCATGTTAGAATGTATATTAGAATATTATAATGTATGTTAAAATGTTATAATGGATGTTAGAATGTATATTAGAATATTATAATGGATTTTTCAATATTATAATGGATGTTAGATTATTATAATGGATGTTATAATGTATATTAGAATGTTAAAATGGATGTTAGAATGTTATAATTGATTTTAGAATGTATATCAGAATGTTAAAAAGTATGTTAGAATGTTATAATGGATGTTAGAATGTATATTAGAATGTTAGAATGTATGTTAGAATGTTATAATGGATGTTAGAATGTATATTAGAATGTTAGAATGTATGTTAGAATGTTATTATGGATGTTAGAATGTTATAATTGATGTTAGAATGTATAATAGAATGTTATAATGTATGTTAGAATGTTATAATTGATGTTAGAATGTATATTAGATTGTTATAAAGTATGTTAGAATGTTATAATGGATGTTAAAATGTATATTAGAATGTTATAATGTATGTTAGGATGTTATAATGTATGTTAGAATGTTATAATGGATGTTAGAATGTATATTAGATTGTTATAATGTATGTTAGAATGTTATAATGGATGTTAGAATGTATATTAGAATGTTATAATGTATGTTAGAATGTTATAATGGATATTAGAATGTTATATTGGATGTTAGAATGTATATTATAATGTTAGAATGTATGTTAGAATGTTATTATGGATGTTAGAATGTTATAATGGATGTTAGAATGTATATTAGAAGTTATAATGTATGTTAGAATGTTATTTTGGATATTAAAATGTATTTTAGATTGTTATAATGTATGTTAGAATGTTATAATAGATGTTAGAATGTATATTAGAATGTTATAATGTATGTTACAATGTTATAATGTATGTTAGAATGTTAGAATGGATGTTATAATGTATACTAGAATGTTATAATGTATTTTAGATTGTAATAATGTATGTTCGAATGTTGTAATGGATGTTAGAATGTATATTAGAATGTTATAATGTATGTTACAATGTTATAATGTATGTTAGAATGTTATAATGGATGTTAGAATGTATATTAGAATGTTAGAATGTATGTTAGAATGTTACAATGGATGATAGAATGTTATAATGGATGTTATAATGAATATTAGAATGTTAGAATGGATGTTAGAATGTTATAATGGATGTTATAATGTATATTAGAATGTTATAATGTATGTTAGAATGCATGTTAGAATGTATATTAGAATATTATAATGTATGTTAGAATGTTATAATGGATGTTAGAATGTATATTAAAATGTTATAATGGATGTTAGAATATTATAATGGATGTTAGATTATTATAATGGATGTTATAATGTATATTAGAATGTTAAAACGGATGTTAGAATGATATAATTGATTTTAGAATGTATATCAGAATGTTAAAAAGTATGTTAGAATGTTATAATGGATGTTAGAATGTATATTAGAATGTCAGAATGTATGTTAGAATGTTATAATGGATGTTAGAATGTATATTAGAAAGTTAGAATGTATGTTAGAATGTTATTTTGGATGTTAGAATGTTATAATTGATGTTAGAATGTATATTAGAATGTTATAATGTATGTTAGAATGTTATAATGGATGTTAGAATGTATATTAGATTGTTATAATGTATGTTAGAATGTTATAATGGATGTTAGAATGTATATTAGAATGTTATAATGTATGTTACAATGTTATAATGGATGTTAGAATGTTATAATGGATGTTAGAATGTATATTAGAATGTTATAATGTATGTTACAATGTTATAATGGATGTTAGAATGTGATAATGGATGTTAGAATGTATATTAGAATGTTGTAATGTATGTTAGAATGTTATAATGGATGTTAGAATGTTATAATGGATGTTATAATGAATATTAGAATGTTATAATGTATGTTAGAATGCATGTTAGAATGTATATTAGAATGTTTTAGTGTATTTTAGAATGTTATAATGGATGTTAGAATGTATATTAGAATATTATAATGGATGTTAGAATGTTATAATGGATGATAGTACATTATAATGGATGTTATAATATATATTAGAATGTTATAATGTATGTTAGAATGTTATAATGGATGTTAGAATGTATATTAGATTGTTATAATGTATGTTAGAATGTTATAATGGATGTTAGAATGTATATTAGAATGTTATAATGTATGTTACAATGTTATAATGGATGTTAGAATGTTTTAATGGACGTTAGAATGTATATTAGAATGTTATAATGTATGTTAGAATGTTATAATAGATGTTAGAATGTTAAAATGGATGTTAGAATGTATATTAGAATGTTGTAATGTATGTTAGAATGTTATAATGGATGTTAGAATGTTATAATGGATGTTATAATGAATATTAGAATGTTAGAATGGATGTTAGAATGTTATAATGGATGTTATAATGTATATTAGAATGTTATAATGTATGTTAGAATGCATGTTAGAATGTATATTAGAATATTATAGTGTATTTTAGAATGTTATAATGGATGTTAGAATGTTATAATTGATTTTAGAATGTATATCAGAATGTTAAAAAGTATGTTAGAATGTTATAATGGATGTTAGAATGTATATTAGAATGTTAGAATGTATGTTAGAATGTTATAATGGATGTTAGAATGTATATTAGATTGTTAGAATGTATGTTAGAATGTTATTATGGATGTTAGAATGTTATAATTGATGTTAGAATGTATATTAGAATGTTATAATGTATGTTAGAATGTTATAATTGATGTTAGAATGTATATTAGATTGTTATAATGTATGTTAGAATGTTATAATGGATGATAAAATGTATATTAGAATGTTATAATGGATGTTAGAATGTATATTAGAATGTTATAATGTATGTTACAATGTTATAATGGATGTTAGAATGTTTTAATGGATGTTAGAATGTATATAAGAATGTTATAATGTATGTTAGAATGTTATAATGGATGTTAGAATGTTATAATTGATGTTAGAATGTATATTAGAATGTTTTAAAGTATATTAGAATGTTAGAATGTATGTTAGAATGTTATAATGGATGTTTGAATGTATATTAGAATGTTAGAATGTATGTTAGAATGTTTTTATGGAAGTTAGAATGTTATAATTGATGTTAGAATGTATATTAGAATGTTATAATGTATGTTAGAATGTTATAATGGATGTTAGAATGTTATAATGGATGTTAAAATGTATATTAGAATGTTTTAATGTATATTAGAATGTTAGAATGTATGTTAGAATGTTATAATGGATGTTAGAATGTATATTAGAATGTTATTATGGATGTTAGAATGTTATAATGGAAGTTAGAATGTTATAATGGATGTTAAAATATTATAATGGATGTTATAGTGTATATTAGAATGTTAAAATGGATGATTGAATGTTATAATTGATGTTAGAATGTATATTAGAATGTTACAATGTATGTTAGAATGTTATAATGGATGTTAGAATGTATATTACAAAGTTATAATGTATTTTAGAATGTTATAATGGATGTTTGAATGTATTTTCGATCGTTATAATGTATGATAGAATGTTATAATGGATATTAGAATGTATATTAGAATGTTATAATGTATGTTACAATGCTATAATGTATGTTAGAATGTTATAATGGATGTTAAAATGTATACTAGAATGTTATAATGTATGTTAGAATGCATGTTAGAATGTATATTAGAATATTATAGTGTATGTTAGAATGTTATAATGGATGTTAGAATGTATATTAGAATGTTTTAATGGATGTTAGAATATTATAATGGATGTTAGAATGTATATTAGAATGTTAGAATGTATGTTAGAATGTTATTATGGATGTTAGAATGTTATAATTGATGTTAGAATGTATATTAGAATGTTATAATGTATGTTAGAATGTTATAATTGATGTTAGAATGTATATTAGATTGTTATAATGTATGTTAGAATGTTATAATGGATGTTTAAATGTATATTAGAATGTTATAATGTATGTTAGAATGTTATAATGGATGTTAGAATGTATATTAGATTGTTATAATGTATGTTAGAATGTTATAATGGATGTTAGAATGTATATTAGAATGTTATAATGTATGTTAGAATGTTAGAATGGATATTAGAATGTTATATTGGATGTTAGAATGTATATTAGATTGTTATAAGGTATGTTAGAATGTTATGTTGGATGTTAGAATGTATATTAGAATGTTATAATGTATGTTAGAATGTTATAAAGGATGTTATAATGTTATAATGGATGTTAGAATGTATATTATAATGTTAGAATGTATGTTAGAATGTTATTATGGATGTTAGAATGTTATAATGGATGTTAGAATGTATATTAGAAAGTTATAATGTATGTTAGAATGTTATTTTGGATGTTAAAATGTATTTTAGATTTTTATAATGTATGTTGGAATGTTATGATAGATGTTAGAATGTATATTAGAATGTTATAATGTATGTTACAATGTTATAATGTATGTTAGAATGTTATAATGGATGTTAGAATGTATATTAGAATGTTATAATGTATGTTACAATGTTATAATGTATGTTAGAATGTTTTAATGGATGTTAGAATGTATATTAGAATGTTATAATGTATGTTAGAATGTTACAATGGATGATAGAATGTTATAATGGATGTTATAATGAATATTAGAATGTTAGAATGGATGTTAGAATGTTATAATGGATGTTATAATGTATATTAGAATGTTATAATGTATGTTAGAATGCATGTTAGAATGTATATTAGAATATTATAATGTATGTTAGAATGTTAGAAAGGATGTTATAATGTATATTAGAATATTATAATGGATGTTAGAATATTATAATGGATGTTAGATTATTATAATGGATGTTATAATGTATATTAGAATGTTAAAATGGATGTTAGAATGTTATAATTGATTTTAGAATGTATATCAGAATGTTAAAAAGTATGTTAGAATGTTATAATGGATGTTAGAATGTATATTAGAATGTTAGAATGTAAGTTAGAATGTTATAATGGATGTTAGAATGTATATTAGAATGTTAGAATGTATGTTAAAATGTTATTATGGATGTTAGAATGTTATAATTGATGTTATAATGTATATTAGAATGTTATAATGTATGTTAGAATGTTATAATTGATGTTAGAATGTATATTAGATTGTTATAATGTATGTTAGAATGTTATAATGGATGTTAAAATGTATATTAGAATGTTATAATGTATGTTAGGATGTTATAATGTATGTTAGAATGTTATAATGGATGTTAGAATGTATATTAGATTGTTATAATGTATGTTAGAATGTTATAATGGATGTAAGAATGTATATTAGAATGTTATAATGTATGTTAGAATGTTATAATGGATATTAGAATGTTATATTGGATGTTAGAATGTATATTAGATTGTTATAATGTATGTTAGAATGTTATATTGGATGTTAGAATGTATATTAGAATGTTATAATGTATGTTAGAATGTTATAAAGGAAGTTAGAATGTTGTAATGGATGTTAGAATGTATATTATAATGTTAGAATGTATGTTAGAATGTTATTATGGATGTTAGAATGTTATAATGGATGTTAGAATGTATATTAGAAAGTTATAATGTATGTTAGAATGTTATTTTGGATGTTAAAATGTATTTTAGATTGTTATAATGTATGTTTGAATGTTATAATAGATGTTAGAATGAATTATAGAATGTTATAATGTATGTTACAATGTTATAATGTATGTTAGAATGTTATAATGGATGTTATAATGTATACTAGAATGTTATAATGTATTTTAGATTGTAATAATGTATGTTCAAATGTTATAATGGATGTTAGAATGTATATTAGAATGATATAATGTATGTTGCAATGTTATAATGTATGTTAGAATGTTATAATGGATGTTAGAATGTATATTAGAATGTTATAATGTATGTTAGAATGTTACAATGGATGATAGAATGTTATAATGGATGTTATAATGAATATTAGAATATTAGAATGGATGTTAGAATGTTATTATGGATGTTATAATGTATATTAGAATGTTATAATGTATGTTAGAATGCATGTTAGAATGTATATTAGAATATTATAATGTATGTTAGAATGTTATAATGGATGTTAGAATGTATATTAGAATATTATAATGGATGTTATAATGTATATTAGAATGTTAAAATGGATGTTAGAATGTTATAATTGATTTTAGAATGTATATCAGAATGTTAAAAAGTATGTTAGAATGTTATAATGGATGTTAGAATGTATATTAGAATGTTAGAATGTATGTTAGAATGTTATAATGGATATTAGAATGAATATTAGAATGTTATATTGTATGTTAGAATGTTATAATGGATGTTATAATGGATGTTATAATGTATACTAGAATGTTATAATGTATGTTAGAATGTTATAATGGATGTTGGAATGTATATTAGAATGGTATAATGAATGTTAGAATGTTAGAATGTATGTTAGAATGTATATTAGAATGTTATAATGTATGTTAGAATGTTATAATGGTTGTTAGAATGTATATTAGATTGTTATAATGTATGTTAAAATGTTATAATGGATATTAGAATGTATATTAGAATGTTATAATGTATGTTAGAATGTTATAATGGATGTTAGAATTTATATTATAATGTTATAATGTATGTTAGAATGTTAAAATGGATATTAGAATGTATATTAGAATGTTATAATGTATGTTAGAATGTTATAATGGATGTTAGAATGTATATTAGATTGTTATAATGTATGTTAGAATGTTATAATGGATGTTAGAATGTTAGAATGTATGTTTTAATGTTATAATGGATGTTATAATGTATATTAGAATGTTAGAATGGATGTTAGAATGCATGTTAGAATGTATATTAGAATGTTAGAATGTATGTTATAATGTTATAATGTATGTTAGAATGTTATTATGGATGTTAGAATGTATATTAGAATATTAGAATGTATGTTAGAATGTTATTTTGTATGTTAGAATGTTATAATGGATGTTAGAATGTATTTTAGATTGTTATAATGTATGTTAGAATGTTATAATGGATGTTATAATGTATATTAGAATGTTATAATGTATGTTACAATGTTATAATGTATGTTAGAATGTTATAATGGATGTTAGAATGTATATTAGATTGTTATAATGTATGTTAGAATGTTATAATGGATGTTAGAATGTATATTAGAATGTTATAATGTATGTTAGAATGTTATAATGGATATTAGAATGTATATTAGAATGTTATAATGTATGTTAGAATGTATATTAGAATTTTAGAATGTATATTAGAATGTTATAATGTATGTTAGAATGTTATAATGGATGTTAGAATGTTATAATGATTGTTATAATGTATATTAGAATGTTATATTGTATGTTAGAATGCATGTTAGAATGTATATTAGAATTTTATAATGTATGTTAGAATGTTATAATGGATGTTAGAATGTATATTAGAATGTTATAATGGATGTTATAATGTTATAATGGATGTTAGAATATTATAATGGATGTTATAATGTATATTAGAATGTTAAAATGGATGATTGAATGTTATAATTGATGTTAGAATGTATATTAGAATGTTAGAATGTATGTTAGAATGTTAGAATGGATGTTAGAATGTATGTTAGAATGTTATTATGGATGTTAGAATGTTATAATGGATGTTAGAATGTATATTAGAATGTTAGAATGTATGTTAGAATGTTATTATGTATATTAGAAAGTTATAATGTATGTTAGAATGTTATAATGGATGTTTGAATGTATATTAGATTGTTATAATGTATGTTAGAATGTTATAATGGATATTAGAATGTATATTAGAATGTTATAATGTAAAACAGAATGTTATAATGGATGTTAGAATTTATATTATAATGTTATAATGTATGTTAGAATGCTAAAATGGATATTAGAATGTATATTAGAATGTTATTATGTATGTTAGAATGTTATAATGGATGTTAGAATGTATATTAGATTGTTATAATGTATGTTAGAATGTTATAATGGATGTTAGAATGTATATTAGAATGTTATAATGTTTGTTAGAATGTTAGAATGCATGTTTAAATGTTATAATGGATGTTATAATGTATATTAGAATGTTAAAATGGATGTTAGAATGTTAGAATGGATGTTATAATGTATATTAGAATGTTAGAATGGATGTCAGAATGCATGTTATAATGTATATTAGAATGTTATAATGTATGTTAGAATGTTATAATGGATGTTATACTGTATATTAGAATGTTAAAATGGATTATTGAATGTTATAATTGATGTTAGAATGTATATTAGAATGTTAGAATGTATGTTAGAATGTTATTATGGATGTTAGAATGTTATAATGGAAGTTAGAATGTTATAATGGATGTTAGAATATTATAATAGATGTTATAATGTATATTAGAATGTTAAAATGGATGATTGAATGTTATAATTGATGTTAGAATGTATATTAGAATGTTAGAATGTATGTTAGAATGTTATAATGGATGTTAGAATGTATATTAGAATGTTAGAATGTATGATAGAATGTTATTATGGATGTTAGAATGTTATAATGGATGTTAGAATGTATATTACAAAGTTATAATGTATGGTAGAATGTTAAAATGGATGTTTGAATGTATTTTAGATTGTTATAATGTATGATAGAATGTTATAATGGATATTAGAATGTATATTAGAATGTTATAATGTATGTTACAATGTTATAATGTATGTTAGAATGTTATAATGGATGTTAAAATGTATACTAGAATGTTATAATGTATGTTAGAATGTATATTAGAATGTTATAATGTATGTTAGAATGTTTTAATGGATGTTATAATGTCTATTAGAATTTTATAATGTATATTAGAATGTTATAATTAATGTTAGAATGTTAGAATGGATGCTAGAATGTATATTAGAATGTTATTTTGTATGTTAGAATGTTAGAATGGATGTTATAATGTTATAATGTATGTTAGAATGTTATAATGCATGTTAGAATGTA
Source organism: Taudactylus pleione (assembly GCA_031769625.1). Lineage (NCBI taxonomy): Eukaryota > Metazoa > Chordata > Amphibia > Anura > Myobatrachidae > Taudactylus > Taudactylus pleione. The sequence goes on along the minus strand of JAUIMM010000815.1, from coordinate 868,354 downwards.
TATTAAAATGTTAGAATGTATGTTAGAATGTTATTATGGATGTTTGAATGTATTTTAGATTGTTATAATGTATGATAGAATGTTATAATGGATATTAGAATGTATATTAGAATGTTATAATGTATGTTACAATGTTATAATGTATGTTAGAATGCATGTTAGAATGTACATTAGAATTTTATAATGTATGTTAGAATGTTATAATGGATGTTAGAATGTATATTAGAATGTTATAATGGATGTTATAATGTTAGAATGGATGTTAGAATATTATAATGGATGTTATAATGTATATTAGAATGTTAGAATGTATGTTAGAATGTTATTATGGATGTTAGAATGTTATAATGGATGTTAGAATGTATATTAGAAAGTTATAATGTATGTTAGAATGTTATAATGGATATTAGAATGTATATTAGAATGTTATAATGTATAATAGAATGTTATAATGTATAATAGAATGTTATAATGGATATTAGAATGTATATTAGAATGTTATTATGTATGTTAGAATGTTATAATGGATGTTAGAATGTATATTAGAATGTTAGAATGTATGTTAGAATGTTATAATGGATGTTAGTATGTTATAATGGATGTTAGAATGTATATTAGAATGTTATAATGTATGTTAGAATGTTATAATTGATGTTAGAATGTATATTAGATTGTTATAATGTATGTTAGAATGTTATAATGGATGTTAAAATGTATATTAGAATGTTATAATGTATGTTAGGATGTTGTAATGTATGTTAGAATGTTATAATGGATGTTAGAATGTATATTAGATTGTTATAATGTATGTTAGAATGTTATAATGGATGTTAGAATGTATATTAGAATGTTATAATGTATGTTACAATGTTATAATGGATGTTAGAATGTTATAATGGATGTTAGAATGTATATTAGAATGTTATAATGTATGTTAGAATTTTATAATGGATGTTAGAATGTTATAATGGATGTTATAATGAATATTAGAATGTTAGAATGGATGTTAGAATGTTATAATGGATGTTATAATGTATATTAGAATGTTATAATGTATGTTAGAATGCATGTTAGAATGTATATTAGAATGTTTTAGTGTATTTTAGAATGTTATAATGGATGTTAGAATGTATATTAGAATATTATAATGGATGTTAGAATGTTATAATGGATGATAGTACATTATAATGGATGTTATAATATATATTAGAATGTTATAATGTATGTTAGAATGTTATAATGGATGTTAGAATGTATATTAGATTGTTATAATGTATGTTAGAATGTTATAATGGATGTTAGAATGTATATTAGAATGTTATAATGTATGTTACAATGTTATAATGGATGTTAGAATGTTTTAATGGACGTTAGAATGTATATTAGAATGTTATAATGTATGTTAGAATGTTATAATAGATGTTAGAATGTTAAAATGGATGTTAGAATGTATATTAGAATGTTGTAATGTATGTTAGAATGTTATAATGGATGTTAGAATGTTATAATGGATGTTATAATGAATATTAGAATGTTAGAATGGATGTTAGAATGTTATAATGGATGTTATAATGTATATTAGAATGTTATAATGTATGTTAGAATGCATGTTAGAATGTATATTAGAATATTATAGTGTATTTTAGAATGTTATAATGGATGTTAGAATGTTATAATTGATTTTAGAATGTATATCAGAATGTTAAAAAGTATGTTAGAATGTTATAATGGATGTTAGAATGTATATTAGAATGTTAGAATGTATGTTAGAATGTTATAATGGATGTTAGAATGTATATTAGATTGTTAGAATGTATGTTAGAATGTTATTATGGATGTTAGAATGTTATAATTGATGTTAGAATGTATATTAGAATGTTATAATGTATGTTAGAATGTTATAATTGATGTTAGAATGTATATTAGATTGTTATAATGTATGTTAGAATGTTATAATGGATGATAAAATGTATATTAGAATGTTATAATGGATGTTAGAATGTATATTAGAATGTTATAATGTATGTTACAATGTTATAATGGATGTTAGAATGTTTTAATGGATGTTAGAATGTATATAAGAATGTTATAATGTATGTTAGAATGTTATAATGGATGTTAGAATGTTATAATTGATGTTAGAATGTATATTAGAATGTTTTAAAGTATATTAGAATGTTAGAATGTATGTTAGAATGTTATAATGGATGTTTGAATGTATATTAGAATGTTAGAATGTATGTTAGAATGTTTTTATGGAAGTTAGAATGTTATAATTGATGTTAGAATGTATATTAGAATGTTATAATGTATGTTAGAATGTTATAATGGATGTTAGAATGTTATAATGGATGTTAAAATGTATATTAGAATGTTTTAATGTATATTAGAATGTTAGAATGTATGTTAGAATGTTATAATGGATGTTAGAATGTATATTAAAATGTTATTATGGATGTTAGAATGTTATAATGGAAGTTAGAATGTTATAATGGATGTTAAAATATTATAATGGATGTTATAGTGTATATTAGAATGTTAAAATGGATGATTGAATGTTATAATTGATGTTAGAATGTATATTAGAATGTTACAATGTATGTTAGAATGTTATAATGGATGTTAGAATGTATATTACAAAGTTATAATGTATTTTAGAATGTTATAATGGATGTTTGAATGTATTTTCGATCGTTATAATGTATGATAGAATGTTATAATGGATATTAGAATGTATATTAGAATGTTATAATGTATGTTACAATGCTATAATGTATGTTAGAATGTTATAATGGATGTTAAAATGTATACTAGAATGTTATAATGTATGTTAGAATGCATGTTAGAATGTATATTAGAATATTATAGTGTATGTTAGAATGTTATAATGGATGTTAGAATGTATATTAGAATGTTTTAATGGATGTTAGAATATTATAATGGATGTTAGAATGTATATTAGAATGTTAGAATGTATGTTAGAATGTTATTATGGATGTTAGAATGTTATAATTGATGTTAGAATGTATATTAGAATGTTATAATGTATGTTAGAATGTTATAATTGATGTTAGAATGTATATTAGATTGTTATAATGTATGTTAGAATGTTATAATGGATGTTTAAATGTATATTAGAATGTTATAATGTATGTTAGAATGTTATAATGGATGTTAGAATGTATATTAGATTGTTATAATGTATGTTAGAATGTTATAATGGATGTTAGAATGTATATTAGAATGTTATAATGTATGTTAGAATGTTAGAATGGATATTAGAATGTTATATTGGATGTTAGAATGTATATTAGATTGTTATAAGGTATGTTAGAATGTTATGTTGGATGTTAGAATGTATATTAGAATGTTATAATGTATGTTTAGAATGTTATAAAGGATGTTAGAATGTTATAATGGATGTTAGAATGTATATTATAATGTTAGAATGTATGTTAGAATGTTATTATGGATGTTAGAATGTTATAATGGATGTTAGAATGTATATTAGAAAGTTATAATGTATGTTAGAATGTTATTTTGGATGTTAAAATGTATTTTAGATTTTTATAATGTATGTTGGAATGTTATAATAGATGTTAGAATGTATATTAGAATGTTATAATGTATGTTACAATGTTATAATGTATGTTAGAATGTTATAATGGATGTTAGAATGTATATTAGAATGTTATAATGTATGTTACAATGTTATAATGTATGTTAGAATGTTTTAATGGATGTTAGAATGTATATTAGAATGTTATAATGTATGTTAGAATGTTACAATGGATGATAGAATGTTATAATGGATGTTATAATGAATATTAGAATGTTAGAATGGATGTTAGAATGTTATAATGGATGTTATAATGTATATTAGAATGTTATAATGTATGTTAGAATGCATGTTAGAATGTATATTAGAATATTATAATGTATGTTAGAATGTTAGAAAGGATGTTATAATGTATATTAGAATATTATAATGGATGTTAGAATATTATAATGGATGTTAGATTATTATAATGGATGTTATAATGTATATTAGAATGTTAAAATGGATGTTAGAATGTTATAATTGATTTTAGAATGTATATCAGAATGTTAAAAAGTATGTTAGAATGTTATAATGGATGTTAGAATGTATATTAGAATGTTAGAATGTAAGTTAGAATGTTATAATGGATGTTAGAATGTATATTAGAATGTTAGAATGTATGTTAAAATGTTATTATGGATGTTAGAATGTTATAATTGATGTTATAATGTATATTAGAATGTTATAATGTATGTTAGAATGTTATAATTGATGTTAGAATGTATATTAGATTGTTATAATGTATGTTAGAATGTTATAATGGATGTTAAAATGTATATTAGAATGTTATAATGTATGTTAGGATGTTATAATGTATGTTAGAATGTTATAATGGATGTTAGAATGTATATTAGATTGTTATAATGTATGTTAGAATGTTATAATGGATGTAAGAATGTATATTAGAATGTTATAATGTATGTTAGAATGTTATAATGGATATTAGAATGTTATATTGGATGTTAGAATGTATATTAGATTGTTATAATGTATGTTAGAATGTTATATTGGATGTTAGAATGTATATTAGAATGTTATAATGTATGTTAGAATGTTATAAAGGAAGTTAGAATGTTGTAATGGATGTTAGAATGTATATTATAATGTTAGAATGTATGTTAGAATGTTATTATGGATGTTAGAATGTTATAATGGATGTTAGAATGTATATTAGAAAGTTATAATGTATGTTAGAATGTTATTTTGGATGTTAAAATGTATTTTAGATTGTTATAATGTATGTTTGAATGTTATAATAGATGTTAGAATGAATTATAGAATGTTATAATGTATGTTACAATGTTATAATGTATGTTAGAATGTTATAATGGATGTTATAATGTATACTAGAATGTTATAATGTATTTTAGATTGTAATAATGTATGTTCAAATGTTATAATGGATGTTAGAATGTATATTAGAATGATATAATGTATGTTGCAATGTTATAATGTATGTTAGAATGTTATAATAGATGTTAGAATGTATATTAGAATGTTATAATGTATGTTAGAATGTTACAATGGATGATAGAATGTTATAATGGATGTTATAATGAATATTAGAATATTAGAATGGATGTTAGAATGTTATTATGGATGTTATAATGTATATTAGAATGTTATAATGTATGTTAGAATGCATGTTAGAATGTATATTAGAATATTATAATGTATGTTAGAATGTTATAATGGATGTTAGAATGTATATTAGAATATTATAATGGATGTTATAATGTATATTAGAATGTTAAAATGGATGTTAGAATGTTATAATTGATTTTAGAATGTATATCAGAATGTTAAAAAGTATGTTAGAATGTTATAATGGATGTTAGAATGTATATTAGAATGTTAGAATGTATGTTAGAATGTTATAATGGATATTAGAATGAATATTAGAATGTTATATTGTATGTTAGAATGTTATAATGGATGTTATAATGGATGTTATAATGTATACTAGAATGTTATAATGTATGTTAGAATGTTATAATGGATGTTGGAATGTATATTAGAATGGTATAATGAATGTTAGAATGTTAGAATGTATGTTAGAATGTATATTAGAATGTTATAATGTATGTTAGAATGTTATAATGGTTGTTAGAATGTATATTAGATTGTTATAATGTATGTTAGAATGTTATAATGGATATTAGAATGTATATTAGAATGTTATAATGTATGTTAGAATGTTATAATGGATGTTAGAATTTATATTATAATGTTATAATGTATGTTAGAATGTTAAAATGGATAGTTAGAATGTATATTAGAATGTTATAATGTATGTTAGAATGTTATAATGGATGTTAGAATGTATATTAGATTGTTATAATGTATGTTAGAATGTTATTAATGGATGTTAGAATGTTAGAATGTATGTTTTAATGTTATAATGGATGTTATAATGTATATTAGAATGTTAGAATGGATGTTAGAATGCATGTTAGAATGTATATTAGAATGTTAGAATGTATGTTATAATGTTATAATGTATGTTAGAATGTTATTATGGATGTTAGAATGTATATTAGAATATTAGAATGTATGTTAGAATGTTATTTTGTATGTTAGAATGTTATAATGGATGTTAGAATGTATTTTAGATTGTTATAATGTATGTTAGAATGTTATAATGGATGTTATAATGTATATTAGAATGTTATAATGTATGTTACAATGTTATAATGTATGTTAGAATGTTATAATGGATGTTAGAATGTATATTAGATTGTTATAATGTATGTTAGAATGTTATAATGGATGTTAGAATGTATATTAGAATGTTATAATGTATGTTAGAATGTTATAATGGATATTAGAATGTATATTAGAATGTTATAATGTATGTTAGAATGTATATTAGAATTTTAGAATGTATATTAGAATGTTATAATGTATGTTAGAATGTTATAATGGATGTTAGAATGTTATAATGATTGTTATAATGTATATTAGAATGTTATATTGTATGTTAGAATGCATGTTAGAATGTATATTAGAATTTTATAATGTATGTTAGAATGTTATAATGGATTGTTAGAATGTATATTTAGAATGTTATAATGGATGTTTATAATGTTATAATGATGTTAGAATATTATAATGGATGGTTATAATGTATATTAGAATGTTAAAATGGATGATTGAATGTTATAATTGATGTTAGAATGTATATTAGAATGTTAGAATGTATGTTAGAATGTTAGAATGGATGTTAGAATGTATGTTAGAATGTTATTATGGATGTTAGAATGTTATAATTGGATGTTAGAATGTATATTAGAATGTTAGAATGTATGTTAGAATGTTATTATGTATATTAGATAAGTTATAATGTATGTTAGAATGTTATAATGGATGTTTGAATGTATATTAGATTGTTATAATGTATGTTAGAATGTTATAATGGATATTAGAATGTATATTAGAATGTTATAATGTAAAACAGAATGTTATAATGGATGTTAGAATTTATATTATAATGTTATAATGTATGTTAGAATGCTAAAATGGATATTAGAATGTATATTAGAATGTTATTATGTATGTTAGAATGTTATAATGGATGTTAGAATGTATATTAGATTGTTATAATGTATGTTAGAATGTTATAATGGATGTTAGAATGGAATGTTATAATGTTTGTTAGAATGTTAGAATGCATGTTTAAATGTTATAATGGATGTTATAATGTATATTAGAATGTTAAAATGGATGTTAGAATGTTAGAATGGATGTTATAATGTATATTAGAATGTTAGAATGGATGTCAGAATGCATGTTATAATGTATATTAGAATGTTATAATGTATGTTAGAATGTTATAATGGATGTTATACTGTATATTAGAATGTTAAAATGGATTATTGAATGTTATAATTGATGTTAGAATGTATATTAGAATGTTAGAATGTATGTTAGAATGTTATTATGGATGTTAGAATGTTATAATGGAAGTTAGAATGTTATAATGGATGTTAGAATATTATAATAGATGTTATAATGTATATTAGAATGTTAAAATGGATGATTGAATGTTATAATTGATGTTAGAATGTATAATAGAATGTTAGAATGTATGTTAGAATGTTATAATGGATGTTAGAATGTATATTAGAATGTTAGAATGTATGTTAGAATGTTATTATGGATGTTAGAATGTTATAATGGATGTTAGAATGTATATTACAAAGTTATAATGTATGGTAGAATGTTAAAATGGATGTTTGAATGTATTTTAGATTGTTATAATGTATGATAGAATGTTATAATGGATATTAGAATGTATATTAGAATGTTATAATGTATGTTACAATGTTATAATGTATGTTAGAATGTTATAATGGATGTTAAAATGTATACTAGAATGTTATAATGTATGTTAGAATGTATATTAGAATGTTATAATGTATGTTAGAATGTTTTAATGGATGTTATAATGTCTATTAGAATTTTATAATGTATATTAGAATGTTATAATTAATGTTAGAATGTTAGAATGGATGCTAGAATGTATATTAGAATGTTATTTTGTATGTTAGAATGTTAGAATGGATGTTATAATGTTATAATGTATGTTAGAATGTTATAATGCATGTTAGAATGTATATTAAAATGTTAGAATGTATGTTAGAATGTTATTATGGATGTTTGAATGTATTTTAGATTGTTATAATGTATGATAGAATGTTATAATGGATATTAGAATGTATATTAGAATGTTATAATGTATGTTACAATGTTATAATGTATGTTAGAATGCATGTTAGAATGTACATTAGAATTTTATAATGTATGTTAGAATGTTATAATGGATGTTAGAATGTATATTAGAATGTTATAATGGATGTTATAATGTTAGAATGGATGTTAGAATATTATAATGGATGTTATAATGTATATTAGAATGTTAGAATGTATGTTAGAATGTTATTATGGATGTTAGAATGTTATAATGGATGTTAGAATGTATATTAGAAAGTTATAATGTATGTTAGAATGTTATAATGGATATTAGAATGTATATTAGAATGTTATAATGTATAATAGAATGTTATAATGTATAATAGAATGTTATAATGGATGTTAGAATTTATATTATAATGTTATAATGTATGTTAGAATGTTAAAATGGATATTAGAATGTATATTAGAATGTTATTATGTATGTTAGAATGTTATAATGGATGTTAGAATGTATATTAGAATGTTAGAATGTATGTTAGAATGTTATAATGGATGTTAGTATGTTATAATGGATGTTAGAATGTATATTAGAATGTTATAATGTATGTTAGAATGTTATAATTGATGTTAGAATGTATATTAGATTGTTATAATGTATGTTAGAATGTTATAATGGATGTTAAAATGTATATTAGAATGTTATAATGTATGTTAGGATGTTGTAATGTATGTTAGAATGTTATAATGGATGTTAGAATGTATATTAGATTGTTATAATGTATGTTAGAATGTTATAATGGATGTTAGAATGTATATTAGAATGTTATAATGTATGTTACAATGTTATAATGGATGTTAGAATGTTATAATGGATGTTAGAATGTATATTAGAATGTTATAATGTATGTTAGAATTTTATAATGGATGTTAGAATGTTATAATGAATGTTAGAATGTATATTAGAATGTTGTAATGTATGTTAGAATGTTATAATGGATGTTAGAATGTTAGAATGGATGTTATAATGAATATTAGAATGTTATAATGTATGTTAGAATGCATGTTAGAATGTATATTAGAATGTTTTAGTGTATTTTAGAATGTTATAATGGATGTTAGAATGTATATTAGAATATTATAATGGATGTTAGAATGTTATAATGGATGTTAGTACATTATAATGGATGTTATAATATATATTAGAATGTTATAATGTATGTTAGAATGTTATAATGGATGTTAGAATGTATATTAGAATGTTATAATGTATGTTAGAATGTTATAATGGATGTTAGAATGTTATAATGGATGTTAGAATGTATATTAGATTGTTGTAATGTATGTTAGAATGTTATAATGGATGGTAGAATGTTATAATGGATGTTAGAATGAATATTAGAATGTTAGAATGGATGATAGAATATTATAATGGATGTTATAATGTATATTAGAATGTTATAATGTATGTTAGAATGCATGTTAGAATGTAAATTAGAATATTATAGGGTATGTTAGAATGTTATAATGGATGTTAGAATGTTATAATTGATGTTAGAATATTATAATGGATGTTATAATGTATATTAGAATGTTATAATGGATGTTAGAATATTATAATGGATGTTATAATGTATATTAGAATGTTTTAGTGTATTTTAGAATATTATAATGGATGTTAGAATGTATATTAGAATATTATAATGGATGTTAGAATGTTATAATGGATGTTAGTACATTATAATTGATGTTATAATATATATTAGAATGTTATAATGTATGTTAGAATGTTATAATGGATGTTAGAATGTATATTAGAATGTTATAATGTATGTTAGAATGTTATAATGGATGTTAGAATGTTATAATGGATGTTAGAATGTATATTAGAATGTTGTTATGTATGTTAGAATGTTATAATGGATGGTAGAATGTTATAATGGATGTTAGAATGAATATTAGAATGTTAGAATGGATGATAGAATGTTATAATGGATGTTATAATGTATATTAGAATGTTATAATGTATGTTAGAATGCATGTTAGAATGTATATTAGAATGTTAGAATGTATGTTAGAATGTTATTATGGATGTTAGAATGTTATAATTGATCTTAGAATGTATATTAGAATGTTATAATGTATGTTAGAATGTTATTATGGATGTTAGAATGTTATAATGGAAGTTAGAATGTTATAATGGATGTTAAAATATTATAATGGATGTTATAATGTATATTAGAATGTTAAAATGGATGATTGAATGTTATAATTGATGTTAGAATGTATATTAGAATGTTAGAATGTATGTTAGAATGTTATAATGGATGTTAGAATGTATATTACAAAGTTATAATGTATGTTAGAATGTTATAATGGATGTTAGAATGTATATTAGAATGGTATAATGAATGTTAGAATGTTATAATGTATGTTAGAATGTATATTAGAAAGTTATAATGTATGTTATAATGTTATAATGGTTGTTAGAATGTATATTAGATTGTTATAATGTATGTTAGAATGTTATAATGGATATTAGAATGTATATTAGAATGTTATAATGTATGTTAGAATGTTATAATGGATGTTAGAATTTATATTATAATGTTATAATGTATGTTAGAATGTTAAAATGGATATTAGAATGTATATTAGAATGTTATAATGTATGTTAGAATGTTATAATGGATGTTAGAATGTATATTAGATTGTTATAATGTATGTTAGAATGTTATAATGGATGTTAGAATGTATATTAGAATGTTATAATGTATGTTAGAATGTTAGAATGTATGTTTTAATGTTATAATGGATGTTATAATGTATATTAGAATGTTAGAATGGATGTTAGAATGCATGTTAGAATGTATATTAGAATGTTAGAATGTATGTTATAATGTTATAATGTATGTTAGAATGTTATTATGGATGTTAGAATGTATATTAGAATATTAGAATGTATGTTAGAATGTGATTTTGTATGTTAGAATGTTATAATGGATGTTAGAATGTATTTTAGATTGTTATAATGTATGTTAGAATGTTATAATGGATGTTAGAATGTATATTAGAATGTTATAATGTATGTTACAATGTTATAATGTATGTTAGAATGTTATAATGGATGTTAGAATGTATATTAGAATTTTAGAATGTATATTAGAATGTTATAATGTATGTTAGAATGTTATAATGGATGTTAGAATGTTATAATGATTGTTATAATGTATATTAGAATGTTATATTGTATGTTAGAATGCATGTTAGAATGTATATAAGAATTTTATAATGTATGTTAGAATGTTATAATGGATGTTAGAATGTATATTAGAATGTTATAATGGATGTTATAATGTTATAATGGATGTTAGAATATTATAATGGATGTTATAATGTATATTAGAATGTTAAAATGGATGATTGAATGTTATAATTGATGTTAGAATGTATATTAGAATGTTAGAATGTATGTTAAAAATGTTAGAATGGATGTTAGAATGTATGTTAGAATGTTATTATGGATGTTAGAATGTTATAATGGATGTTAGAATGTATATTAGAATGTTAGAATGTATGTTAGAATGTTATTATGTATATTAGAAAGTTATAATGTATGTTAGAATGTTATAATGGATGTTTGAATGTATATTAGATTGTTATAATGTATGTTAGAATGTTATAATGGATTTTAGAATGTATATTAGAATGTTATAATGTATAATAGAATGTTATAATGGATGTTAGAATTTATATTATAATGTTATAATGTATGTTAGAATGCTAAAATGGATATTAGAATGTATATTAGAATGTTATTATGTATGTTAGAATGTTATAATGGATGTTAGAATGTATATTAGATTGTTATAATGTATGTTAGAATGTTATAATGGATGTTAGAATGTATATTAGAATGTTATAATGTTTGTTAGAATGTTAGAATATATGTTTAAATGTTATAATGGATGTTATAATGTATATTAGAATGTTAAAATGGATGTTAGAATGTTAGAATGGATGTTATAATGTATATTAGAATGTTAGAATGGATGTCAGAATACATGTTATAATGTATATTAGAATGTTAGAATGTATGTTAGAATGTTATAATGGATGTTATACTGTATATTAGAATGTTAAAATGGATTATTGAATGTTATAATTGATGTTAGAATGTATATTAGAATGTTAGAATGTATGTTAGAATGTTATTATGGATGTTAGAATGTTATAATGGAAGTTAGAATGTTATAATGGATGTTAGAATATTATAATAGATGTTATAATGTATATTAGAATATTAAAATGGATGATTGAATGTTATAATTGATGTTAGAATGTATATTAGATTGTTATAAAGTATGTTAGAATGTTATAATGGATGTTAGAATGTATATTAGAATGTTATAATGTATGATAATATGTTTTAATGGATATTAGAATGTATATTAGAATGTTATAATGTATGTTAGAATGTTATAGTGGATGTTATAATGAATATTAGAATGTTAGAATGGATGTTAGAATGTTATAATGGATGTTATAATGTATATTAGAATGTTATAATGTATGTTAGAATGCATGTTAGAAAGTATATTAGAATATTATAGTGTATGTTAGAATGTTATAATGGATGTTAGAATGTATATTAGAATATTATAATGGATGTTATAATGTATATTAGAATGTTAAAAATTATGTTAGAATGTTATAATGGATGTTAGAATGTATATTAGAATGTTAGAATGTATGTTAGAATGTTATAATGGATGTTAGAATGTATATTAGAATGTTAGAATGTATGTTAGAATGTTATTATGGATGTTAGAATGTTATAATTGATGTTAGAATGTATATTAGAATGTTATAATGTATATTAGAATGTTATATTGGATGTTAGAATGTATATTAGATTGTTATAATGTATGTTAGAATGTTATATTGGATGTTAGAATGTATATTAGAATGTTATAATGTATGTTAGAATGTTATAAAGGATGTTAGAATGTTATAATGGATGTTAGAATGTATATTATAATGTTAGAATGTATGTTAGAATGTTTTATGGATGTTAGAATGTTATAATGGATGTTAGAATGTATATTAGAAAGTTATAATGTATATTAGAATGTTATTTTGGATGTTAAAATGTATTTTAGATTATTATAATGTATGTTAGAATGTTAGAATAGATGTTAGAATGTATATTAGAATGTTATAATGTATGTTACAATGTTATAATGTATGTTAGAATGTTATAATGGATGTTATAATGTATACTAGAATGTTATAATGTATTTTAGATTGTAATAAAGTATGTTTGAATGTTATAATGGATGTTAGAAAGTATATTAGAATGTTATAATGTATGTTACAATGTTATAATGTATGTTAGAATGTTATAATGGATGTTAGAATGTATATTAGAATGTTATAATGTATGTTAGAATGTTATAATGGATGTTATAATGAATATTAGTATGTTAGAATGGATGTTAGAATGTTATAATGGATGTTATAATGTATATTAGAATGTTATAATGTATGTTAGAATGCATGTTAGAATGTATATTAGAATATTATAATGTATGTTAAAATGTTATAATGGATGTTAGAATGTATATTAGAATATTATAATGGATGTTTCAATATTATAATGGATGTTAGATTATTATAATGGATGTTATAATGTATATTAGAATGTTAAAATGGATGTTAGAATGTTATAATTGATTTTAGAATGTATATCAGAATGTTAAAAAGTATGTTAGAATGTTATAATGGATGTTAGAATGTATATTAGAATGTTAGAATGTATGTTAGAATGTTATAATGGATGTTAGAATGTATATTAGAATGTTAGAATGTATGTTAGAATGTTATTATGGATGTTAGAATGTTATAATTGATGTTAGAATGTATAATAGAATGTTATAATGTATGTTAGAATGTTATAATTGATGTTAGAATGTATATTAGATTGTTATAATGTATGTTAGAATGTTATAATGGATGTTAAAATGTATATTAGAATGTTATAATGTATGTTAGGATGTTATAATGTATGTTAGAATGTTATAATGGATGTTAGAATGTATATTAGATTGTTATAATGTATGTTAGAATGTTATAATGGATGTTAGAATGTATATTAGAATGTTATAATGTATGTTATAATGTTATAATGGATATTAGAATGTTATATTGGATGTTAGAATGTATATTAGATTGTTATAAGGTATGTTAGAATGTTATATTGGATGTTAGAATGTATATTAGAATGTTATAATGTATGTTAGAATGTTATAAAGGATGTTAGAATGTTATAATGGATGTTAGAATGTATATTATAATGTTAGAATGTATGTTAGAATGTTATTATGGATGTTAGAATGTTATAATGGATGTTAGAATGTATATTAGAAAGTTATAATGTATGTTAGAATGTTATTTTGGATGTTAAAATGTATTTTAGATTGTTATAATGTATGTTAGAATGTTATAATAGATGTTAGAATGTATATTAGAATGTTATAATGTATGTTACAATGTTATAATGTATGTTAGAATGTTAGAATGGATGTTATAATGTATACTAGAATGTTATAATGTATTTTAGATTGTAATAATGTATGTTTGAATGTTGTAATGGATGTTAGAATGTATATTAGAATGTTATAATGTATGTTACAATGTTATAATGTATGTTAGAATGTTATAATGGATGTTAGAATGTATATTAGAATGTTAGAATGTATGTTAGAATGTTACAATGGATGATAGAATGTTATAATGGATGTTATAATGAATATTAGAATGTTAGAATGGATGTTAGAATGTTATAATGGATGTTATAATGTATATTAGAATGTTATAATGTATGTTAGAATGCATGTTAGAATGTATATTAGAATATTATAATGTATGTTAGAATGTTATAATGGATGTTAGAATGTATATTAAAATGTTATAATGGATGTTAGAATATTATAATGGATGTTAGATTATTATAATGGATGTTATAATGTATATTAGAATGTTAAAACGGATGTTAGAATGATATAATTGATTTTAGAATGTATATCAGAATGTTAAAAAGTATGTTAGAATGTTATAATGGATGTTAGAATGTATATTAGAATGTCAGAATGTATGTTAGAATGTTATAATGGATGTTAGAATGTATATTCGAATGTTAGAATGTATGTTAGAATGTTATAATGGATGTTAGAATGTTATAATTGATTTTAGAATGGTTATCAGAATGTTAAAAAGTATGTTAGAATGTTATAATGGATGTTAAAATGTATATTAGAATGTTATAATGTATGTTAGGATGTTATAATGTATGTTAGAATGTTATAATGGATGTTAGAATGTATATTAGATTGTTATAATGTATGTAAGAATGTTATAATGGATGTTAGAATGTATATTAGAATGTTATAATGTATGTTAGAATGTTATAATGGATATTAGAATGTTATATTGGATGTTAGAATGTATATTAGATTGTTATAAGGTATGTTAGAATGTTATATTGGATGTTAGAATGTATATTAGAATGTTAGAATGTATGTTAGAATGTTATAAAGGATGTCAGAATGTTATAATGGATGTTAGAATATATATTTTAATGTTAGAATGTATGTTAGAATGTTATTATGGATGTTAGAATGTTATAATGGATGTTAGAATGTATATTAGAAAGTTATAATGTATGTTAGAATGTTATTTTGGATGTTAAAATGTATTTTAGATTGTTATAATGTATGTTAGAATGTTATAATAGATGTTAGAATGTATATTAGAATGTTATAATGTATGTTACAATGTTATAATGTATGTTAGAATGTTAGAATGGATGTTATAATGTATACTAGAATGTTATAATGTATTTTAGATTGTAATAATGTATGTTCGAATGTTATAATGGATGTTAGAATGTATATTAGAATGTTATAATGTATGTTACAATGTTATAATGTATGTTAGAATGTTATAATGGATGTTAGAATGTATATTAGAATGTTAGAATGTATGTTAGAATGTTACAATGGATGATAGAATGTGATAATGGATGTTATAATGAATATTAGAATGTTAGAATGGATGTTAGAATGTTATAATGGATGTTATAATGTATATTAGAATGTTATAATGTATGTTAGAATGCATGTTAGAATGTATATTAGAATATTATAATGTATGTTAGAATGTTATAATGGATGTTAGAATGTATATTAGAATGTTATAATGGATGTTAGAATATTATAATGGATGTTAGATTATTATAATGGATGTTATAATGTATATTAGAATGTTAAAACGGATGTTAGAATGATATAATTGATTTTAGAATGTATATCAGAATGTTAAAAAGTATGTTAGAATGTTATAATGGATGTTAGAATGTATATTAGAATGTCAGAATGTATGTTAGAATGTTATAATGGATGTTAGAATGTATATTAGAATGTTAGAATGTATGTTAGAATGTTATTATGGATGTTAGAATGTTATAATTGATGTTAGAATGTATATTAGAATGTTATAATGTATGTTAGAATGTTATAATGGATGTTAGAATGTATATTAGATTGTTATAATGTATGTTAGAATGTTATAATGGATGTTAGAATGTATATTAGAATGTTATAATGTATGTTACAATGTTATAATGGATGTTAGAATGTTATAATGGATGTTAGAATGTATATTAGAATGTTATAATGTATGTTACAATGTTATAATGGATGTTAGAATGTGATAATGGATGTTAGAATGTATATTAGAATGTTGTAATGTATGTTTGAATGCTATAATGGATGTTAGAATGTTATAATGGATGTTATAATGAATATTAGAATGTTATAATGTATGTTAGAATGCATGTTAGAATGTATATTAGAATGTTTTAGTGTATTTTAGAATGTTATAATGGATGTTAGAATGTATATTAGAATATTATAATGGATGTTAGAATGTTATAATGGATGATAGTACATTATAATGGATGTTATAATATATATTAGAATGTTATAATGTATGTTAGAATGTTATAATGGATGTTAGAATGTATATTAGATTGTTATAATGTATGTTAGAATGTTATAATGGATGTTAGAATGTATATTAGAATGTTATAATGTATGTTACAATGTTATAATGGATGTTAGAATGTTTTAATGGACGTTAGAATGTATATTAGAATGTTATAATGTATGTTAGAATGTTATAATGGATGTTAGAATGTTATAATGGATGTTAGAATGTATATTAGAATGTTGTAATGTATGTTAGAATGTTATAATGGATGTTAGAATGTTATAATGGATGTTATAATGAATATTAGAATGTTAGAATGGATGTTAGAATGTTATAATGGATGTTAGAATGTATATTAGATTGTTAGAATGTATGTTAGAATGTTATTATGGATGTTAGAATGTTATAATTGATGTTAGAATGTATATTAGAATGTTATAATGTATGTTAGAATGTTATAATTGATGTTAGAATGTATATTAGATTGTTATAATGTATGTTAGAATGTTATAATGGATGATAAAATGTATATTAGAATGTTATAATGGATGTTAGAATGTATATTAGAATGTTATAATGTATGTTACAATGTTATAATGGATGTTAGAATGTTTTAATGGATGTTAGAATGTATATTAGAATGTTATAATGTATGTTAGAATGTTATAATGGATGTTAGAATGTTATAATGGATGTTAGAATGTATATTAGAATGTTTTAAAGTATATTAGAATGTTAGAATGTATGTTAGAATGTTATAATGGATGTTTGAATGTATATTAGAATGTTAGAATGTATGTTAGAATGTTTTTATGGAAGTTAGAATGTTATAATTGATGTTAGAATGTATATTAGAATGTTATAATGTATGTTAGTATGTTATAATGGATGTTAGAATGTTATAATGGATGTTAAAATTTATATTAGAATGTTTTAATGTATATTAGAATGTTAGAATGTATGTTAGAATGTTATAATGGATGTTAGAATGTATATTAGAATGTTATTATGGATGTTAGAATGTTATAATGGAAGTTAGAATGTTATAATGGATGTTAAAATATTATAATGGATGTTATAGTGTATATTAGAATGTTAAAATGGATGATTGAATGTTATAATTGATGTTAGAATGTATATTAAAATGTTACAATGTATGTTAGAATGTTATAATGGATGTTAGAATGTATATTACAAAGTTATAATGTATTTTAGAATGTTATAATGGATGTTTGAATGTATTTTCGATCGTTATAATGTATGATAGAATGTTATAATGGATATTAGAATGTATATTAGAATGTTATAATGTATGTTACAATGCTATAATGTATGTTAGAATGTTGTAATGGATGTTAAAATGTATACTAGAATGTTATAATGTATGTTAGAATGCATGTTAGAATGTATATTAGAATATTATAGTGAATGTTAGAATGTTATAATGGATGTTAGAATGTATATTAGAATGTTTTAATGGATGTTAGTATATTATAATGGATGTTAGAATGTATATTAGAATGTTAGAATGTATGTTAGAATGTTATTATGGATGTTAGAATGTTATAATTGATGTTAGAATGTATATTAGAATGTTATAATGTATGTTAGAATGTTATAATTGATGTTAGAATGTATATTAGATTGTTATAATGTATGTTAGAATGTTATAATGGATGTTTAAATGTATATTAGAATGTTATAATGTATGTTAGAATGTTATAATGGATGTTAGAATGTATATTAGATTGTTATAATGTATGTTAGAATGTTATAATGGATGTTAGAATGTATATTAGAATGTTATAATGTATGTTAGAATGTTAGAATGGATATTAGAATGTTATATTGGATGTTAGAATGTATATTAGATTGTTATAAGGTATGTTAGAATGTTATATTGGATGTTAGAATGTATATTAGAATGTTATAATGTATGTTAGAATGTTATAAAGGATGTTAGAATGTTATAATGGATGTTAGAATGTATATTATAATGTTAGAATGTATGTTAGAATGTTATTATGGATGTTAGAATGTTATAATGGATGTTAGAATGTATATTAGAAAGTTATAATGTATGTTAGAATGTTATTTTGGATGTTAAAATGTATTTTAGATTGTTATAATGTATGTTGGAATGTTATAATAGATGTTATAATGTATATTAGAATGTTATAATGTATGTTACAATGTTATAATGTATGTTAGAATGTTATAATGGATGTTATAATGTATACTAGAATGTTATAATGTATTTTAGATTGTAATAATGTATGTTCGAATGTTATAATGGATGTTAGAATGTATATTAGAATGTTATAATGTATGTTACAATGTTATAATGTATGTTAGAATGTTATAATGGATGTTAGAATGTATATTAGAATGTTATAATGTATGTTAGAATGTTACAATGGATGATAGAATGTTATAATGGATGTTATAATGAATATTAGAATGTTAGAATGGATGTTAGAATGTTATAATGGATGTTATAATGTATATTAGAATGTTATAATGTATGTTAGAATGCATGTTAGAATGTATATTAGAATATTATAATGTATGTTAGAATGTTAGAATGGATGTTAGAATGTATATTAGAATATTATAATGGATGTTAGAATATTATAATGGATGTTAGATTATTATAATGGATGTTATAATGTATATTAGAATGTTAAAATGTATGTTAGAATGTTATAATTGATTTTAGAATGTACATCAGAATGTTAAAAAGTATGTTAGAATGTTATAATGGATGTTAGAATGTATATTAGAATGTTAGAATGTAAGTTAGAATGTTATAATGGATGTTAGAATGTATATTAGAATGTTAGAATGTATGTTAAAATGTTATTATGGATGTTAGAATGTTATAATTGATGTTATAATGTATATTAGAATGTTATAATGTATGTTAGAATGTTATAATTGATGTTAGAATGTATATTAGATTGTTATAATGTATGTTAGAATGTTATAATGGATGTTAAAATGTATATTAGAATGTTATAATGTATGTTAGGATGTTATAATGTATGTTAGAATGTTATAATGGATGTTAGAATGTATATTAGATTGTTATAATGTATGTTAGAATGTTATAATGGATGTAAGAATGTATATTAGAATGTTATAATGTATGTTAGAATGTTATAATGGATATTAGAATGTTATATTGGATGTTAGAATGTATATTAGATTGTTATAATGTATGTTAGAATGTTATATTGGATGTTAGAATGTATATTAGAATGTTATAATGTATGTTAGAATGTTATAAAGGAAGTTAGAATGTTGTAATGGATGTTAGAATGTATATTATAATGTTAGAATGTATGTTAGAATGTTATTATGGATGTTAGAATGTTATAATGGATGTTAGAATGTATATTAGAAAGTTATAATGTATGTTAGAATGTTATTTTGGATGTTAAAATGTATTTTAGATTGTTATAATGTATGTTTGAATGTTATAATAGATGTTAGAATGTATTATATAATGTTATAATGTATGTTACAATGTTATAATGTATGTTAGAATGTTATAATGGATGTTATAATGTATACTAGAATGTTATAATGTATTTTAGATTGTAATAATGTATGTTCGAATGTTATAATGGATGTTAGAATGTATATTAGAATGTTATAATGTATGTTGCAATGTTATAATGTATGTTAGAATGTTATAATGGATGTTAGAATGTATATTAGAATGTTATAATGTATGTTAGAATGTTACAATGGATGATAGAATGTTATAATGGATGTTAGAATGTATATTAGAATGTTATAATGTATGTTGCAATGTTATAATGTATGTTAGAATGTTATAATGGATGTTAGAATGTATATTAGAATGTTATAATGTATGTTAGAATGCATGTTAGAATGTATATTAGAATATTATAGTGTATGTTAGAATGTTATAATGGATGTTAGAATGTATTTTAGAATGTTATAATGGATGTTAGAATATTATAATGGATGTTATAATGTATATTAGAATGTTAAAAAGTATGTTAGAATGTTATAATGGATGTTAGAATGTATATTAGAATGTTAGAATGTATGTTAGAATGTTATAATGGATGTTAGAATGTATATTAGAATGTTAAGAATGTATGTTAGAATGTTAATATGGATGTTAGAATGTTATAATTGATGTTAGAATGTATATTAGAATGTTATAATGTATGTTAGAATGTTATTATGGATGTTAGAATGTTATAATGGAAGTTAGAATGTTATAATGGATGTTAAAATATTATAATGGATGTTATAATGTATATTAGAATGTTAAAATGGATGACTGAATGTTATAATTGATGTTAGAATGTATATTAGAATGTTAGAATGTATGTTAGAATGTTATAATGGATGTTAGAATGTATATTACAAAGTTATATTGTATGTTAGAATGTTATAATGGATGTTTGAATGTATTTTAGATTGTTATAATGTATGATAGAATGTTATAATGGATATGAGAATGTATATTAGAATGTTATAATGTATGTTACAATGCTATAATGTATGTTAGAATGTTATAATGGATGTTAAAATGTATACTAGAATGTTATAATGTATGTTAGAATGTATATTAGAATGTTTTAATGTATGGTAGAATGTTATAATGGATGTTAGAATGTATATTAGATTGTTATAATGTATGTTAGAATGTTATAATGGATGTTAGAATGTATATTAGAAAGTTATAATGTATGATAGAATGTTTTAATGGATATTAGAATGTATATTAGAATGTTATAATGTATGTTAGAATGTTATAATGGATGTTATAATGAATATTAGAATGTTAGAATGGATGTTAGAATGTTATAATGGATGTTATAATGTATATTAGAATGTTATAATGTATGTTAGAATGCATGTTAGAATGTATATTAGAATATTATAGTGTATGTTAGAATGTTTTAATGGATGTTAGAATGTATATTAGAATGTTATAATGGATGTTAGAATATTATAATGGATGTTATAATGTATATTAGAATGTTAAAAAGTATGTTAGAATGTTATAATGGATGTTAGAATGTATATTAGAATGTTAGAATGTATGTTAGAATGTTATAATGGATGTTAGAATGTATATTAGAATGTTAGAATGTATGTTAGAATGTTATTATGGATGTTAGAATGTTATAATTGATGTTAGAATGTATATTAGAATGTTATAATGTATATTAGAATGTTGTATTGGATGTTAGAATGTATATTAGATTGTTATAATGTATGTTAGAATGTTATATTGGATGTTAGAATGTATATTAGAATGTTATAATGTATGTTAGAATGTTATAAAGGATGTTAGAATGTTATAATGGATGTTAGAATGTATATTATAATGTTAGAATGTATGTTAGAATGTTATTATGGATGTTAGAATGTTATAATGGATGTTAGAATGTATATTAGAAAGTTATAATGTAAGTTAGAATGTTATTTTGGATGTTAAAATGTATTTTAGATTGTTATAATGTATGTTAGAATGTTATAATAGATGTTAGAATGTATATTAGAATGTTATAATGTATGTTACAATATTATAATATATGTTAGAATGTTATAATGGATGTTATAATGTATACTAGAATGTTATAATGTATTTTAGATTGTAATAATGTATGTTCGAATATTATAATGGATGTTAGAAAGTATATTAGAATGTTATAATGTATGTTACAATGTTATAATGTATGTTAGAATGTTATAATGGATGTTAGAATGTATATTAGAATGTTATAATGTATGTTAGAATGTTACAATGGATGATAGAATGTTATAATGGATGTTATAATGAATATTAGAATGTTAGAATGGATGTTAGAATGTTATAATGGATGTTATAATGTATATTAGAATGTTATAATGGATGTTAGAATATTATAATGGATGTTAGAATGTATATTAGAATATTATAATGGATGTTAGAATATTATAATGGATGTTAGATTATTATAAAGGATGTTATAATGTATATTAGAATGTTAAAATGGATGTTAGAATGTTATAATTGGTTTTTAGAATGTATATCAGAATGTTAAAAAGTATGTTAGAATGCTATAATGGATGTTAGAATGTATATTAGAATGTTAGAATGTATGTTAGAATGTTATAATGGATGTTAGAATGTATATTAGAATGTTAGAATGTATGTTAGAATGTTATTATGGATGTTAGAATGTTATAATTGATGTTAGAATGTATATTAGAATGTTATAATGTATGTTAGAATGTTATAATGGATGTTAGAATGTATATTAGATTGTTATAATGTATGTTAGAATGTTATAATGGATGTTAAAATGTATATTAGAATGTTATAATGTATGTTAGGATGTTATAATGTATGTTAGAATGTTATAATGGATGTTAGAATGTATATTAGATTGTTATAATGTATGTTAGAATGTTATAATGGATGTTAGAATGTATATTAGAATGTTATAATGTATGTTAGAATGTTAGAATGGATATTAGAATGTTATATTGGATGTTAGAATGTATATTAGATTGTTATAAGGTATGTTAGAATGTTATATTGGATGTTAGAATGTATATTAGAATGTTATAATGTATGTTAGAATGTTATAAAGGATGTTAGAATGTTATAATGGATGTTAGAATGTATATTATAATGTTAGAATGTATGTTAGAATGTTATTATGGATGTTAGAATGTTATAATGGATGTTAGAATGTATATTAGAAAGTTATAATGTATGTTAGAATGTTATTTTGGATGTTAAAATGTATTTTAGATTGTTATAATGTATGTTAGAATGTTATAATAGATGTTAGAATGTATATTAGAATGTTATAATGTATGTTACAATGTTATAATGTATGTTAGAATGTTATAATGGATGTTATAATGTATACTAGAATGTTATAATGTATTTTAGATTGTAATAATGTATGTTCGAATGTTATAATGGATGTTAGAATGTATATTAGAATGTTATAATGTATGTTACAATGTTATAATGTATGTTAGAATGTTATAATGGATGTTAGAATGTATATTAGAATGTTGTAATGTATGTTAGAATGTTATAATGGATGTTAGAATGTTATAATGGATGTTATAATGAATATTAGAATGTTAGAATGGATGTTAGAATGTTATAATGGATGTTATAATGTATATTAGAATGTTATAATGTATGTTAGAATGCATGTTAGAATGTATATTAGAATATTATAGTGTATGTTAGAATGTTATAATGGATGTTAGAATGTATATTAGAATGTTATAATGGATGTTAGAATGTTATAATTGATTTTAGAATGTATATCAGAATGTTAAAAAGTATGTTAGAATGTTATAATGGATGTTAGAATGTATATTAGAATGTTAGAATGTATGTTAGAATGTTATAATGGATGTTAGAATGTATATTAGATTGTTAGAATGTATGTTAGAATGTTATTATGGATGTTAGAATGTTATAATTGATGTTAGAATGTATATTAGAATGTTATAATGTATGTTAGAATGTTATAATTGATGTTAGAATGTATATTAGATTGTTATAATGTATGTTAGAATGTTATAATGGATGATAAAATGTATATTAGAATGTTATAATGGATGTTAGAATGTATATTAGAATGTTATAATGTATGTTACAATGTTATAATGGATGTTAGAATGTTTTAATGGATGTTAGAATGTATATTAGAATGTTATAATGTATGTTAGAATGTTATAATGGATGTTAGAATGTTATAATGGATGTTAGAATGTATATTAGAATGTTTTAAAGTATATTAGAATGTTAGAATGTATGTTAGAATGTTATAATGGATGTTTGAATGTATATTAGAATGTTAGAATGTATGTTAGAATGTTTTTATGGAAGTTAGAATGTTATAATTGATGTTAGAATGTATATTAGAATGTTATAATGTATGTTAGAATGTTATAATGGATGTTAGAATGTTATAATGGATGTTAAAATGTATATTAGAATGTTTTAATGTATATTAGAATGTTAGAATGTATGTTAGAATGTTATAATGGATGTTAGAATGTATATTAGAATGTTATTATGGATGTTAGAATGTTATAATGGAAGTTAGAATGTTATAATGGATGTTAAAATATTATAATGGATGTTATAGTGTATATTAGAATGTTAAAATG
This sequence comes from Taudactylus pleione, assembly GCA_031769625.1. Taxonomy (NCBI): domain Eukaryota; kingdom Metazoa; phylum Chordata; class Amphibia; order Anura; family Myobatrachidae; genus Taudactylus; species Taudactylus pleione. The sequence goes on along the minus strand of JAUIMM010000815.1, from coordinate 842,829 downwards.
GATGATTGAATGTTATAATTGATGTTAGAATGTATATTAGAATGTTACAATGTATGTTAGAATGTTATAATGGATGTTAGAATGTATATTACAAAGTTATAATGTATTTTAGAATGTTATAATGGATGTTTGAATGTATTTTCGATCGTTATAATGTATGATAGAATGTTATAATGGATATTAGAATGTATATTAGAATGTTATAATGTATGTTACAATGCTATAATGTATGTTAGAGTGTTGTAATGGATGTTAAAATGTATACTAGAATGTTAGAATGTATGTTAGAATGTATATTAGAATATTATAGTGTATGTTAGAATGTTATAATGGATGTTAGAATGTATATTAGAATGTTTTAATGGATGTTAGTATATTATAATGGATGTTAGAATGTATATTAGAATGTTAGAATGTATGTTAGAATGTTATTATGGATGTTAGAATGTTATAATTGATGTTAGAATGTATATTAGAATGTTATAATGTATGTTAGAATGTTATAATTGATGTTAGAATGTATATTAGATTGTTATAATGTATGTTAGAATGTTATAATGGATGTTTAAATGTATATTAGAATGTTATAATGTATGTTAGAATGTTATAATGGATGTTAGAATGTATATTAGATTGTTATAATGTATGTTAGAATGTTATAATGGATGTTAGAATGTATATTAGAATGTTATAATGTATGTTAGAATGTTAGAATGGATATTAGAATGTTATATTGGATGTTAGAATGTATATTAGATTGTTATAAGGTATGTTAGAATGTTATATTGGATGTTAGAATGTATATTAGAATGTTATAATGTATGTTAGAATGTTATAAAGGATGTTAGAATGTTATAATGGATGTTAGAATGTATATTATAATGTTAGAATGTATGTTAGAATGTTATTATGGATGTTAGAATGTTATAATGGATGTTAGAATGTATATTAGAAAGTTATAATGTATGTTAGAATGTTATTTTGGATGTTAAAATGTATTTTAGATTGTTATAATGTATGTTGGAATGTTATAATAGATGTTATAATGTATATTAGAATGTTATAATGTATGTTACAATGTTATAATGTATGTTAGAATGTTATAATGGATGTTATAATGTATACTAGAATGTTATAATGTATTTTAGATTGTAATAATGTATGTTCGAATGTTATAATGGATGTTAGAATGTATATTAGAATGTTATAATGTATGTTACAATGTTATAATGGATGTTAGAATGTTATAATGGATGTTAGAATGTATATTAAAATGTTATAATGTATGTTAGAATGTTACAATGGATGATAGAATGTTATAATGGATGTTATAATGAATATTAGAATGTTAGAATGGATGTTAGAATGTTATAATGCATGTTATAATGTATATTAGAATGTTATAATGTATGTTAGAATGCATGTTAGAATGTATATTAGAATATTATAATGTATGTTAGAATGTTAGAATGGATGTTAGAATGTATATTAGAATATTATAATGGATGTTAGAATATTATAATGGATGTTAGATTATTATAATGGATGTTATAATGTATATTAGAATGTTAAAATGTATGTTAGAATGTTATAATTGATTTTAGAATGTACATCAGAATGTTAAAAAGTATGTTAGAATGTTATAATGGATGTTAGAATGTATATTAGAATGTTAGAATGTAAGTTAGAATGTTATAATGGATGTTAGAATGTATATTAGAATGTTAGAATGTATGTTAAAATGTTATTATGGATGTTAGAATGTTATAATTGATGTTATAATGTATATTAGAATGTTATAATGTATGTTAGAATGTTATAATTGATGTTAGAATGTATATTAGATTGTTATAATGTATGTTAGAATGTTATAATGGATGTTAAAATGTATATTAGAATGTTATAATGTATGTTAGGATGTTATAATGTATGTTAGAATGTTATAATGGATGTTAGAATGTATATTAGATTGTTATAATGTATGTTAGAATGTTATAATGGATGTAAGAATGTATATTAGAATGTTATAATGTATGTTAGAATGTTTTAATGGATATTAGAATGTTATATTGGATGTTAGAATGTATATTAGATTGTTATAATGTATGTTAGAATGTTATATTGGATGTTAGAATGTATATTAGAATGTTATAATGTATGTTAGAATGTTATAAAGGAAGTTAGAATGTTGTAATGGATGTTAGAATGTATATTATAATGTTAGAATGTATGTTAGAATGTTATTATGGATGTTAGAATGTTATAATGGATGTTAGAATGTATATTAGAAAGTTATAATGTATGTTAGAATGTTATTTTGGATGTTAAAATGTATTTTAGATTGTTATAATGTATGTTTGAATGTTATAATAGATGTTAGAATGTATTATAGAATGTTATAATGTATGTTACAATGTTATAATGTATGTTAGAATGTTATAATGGATGTTATAATGTATACTAGAATGTTATAATGTATTTTAGATTGTAATAATGTATGTTCGAATGTTATAATGGATGTTAGAATGTATTTTAGAATGTTATAATGTATGTTGCAATGTTATAATGTATGTTAGAATGTTATAATGGATGTTAGAATGTATATTAGAATGTTATAATGTATGTTAGAATGTTACAATGGATGATAGAATGTTATAATGGATGTTAGAATGTATATTAGAATGTTATAATGTATGTTGCAATGTTATAATGTATGTTAGAATGTTATAATGGATGTTAGAATGTATATTAGAATGTTATAATGTATGTTAGAATGCATGTTAGAATGTATATTAGAATATTATAGTGTATGTTAGAATGTTATAATGGATGTTAGAATGTATTTTAGAATGTTATAATGGATGTTAGAATATTATAATGGATGTTATAATGTATATTAGAATGTTAAAAAGTATGTTAGAATGTTATAATGGATGTTAGAATGTATATTAGAATGTTAGAATGTATGTTAGAATGTTATAATGGATGTTAGAATGTATATTAGAATGTTAAGAATGTATGTTAGAATGTTAATATGGATGTTAGAATGTTATAATTGATGTTAGAATGTATATTAGAATGTTATAATGTATGTTAGAATGTTATTATGGATGTTAGAATGTTATAATGGAAGTTAGAATGTTATAATGGATGTTAAAATATTATAATGGATGTTATAATGTATATTAGAATGTTAAAATGGATGACTGAATGTTATAATTGATGTTAGAATGTATATTAGAATGTTAGAATGTATGTTAGAATGTTATAATGGATGTTAGAATGTATATTACAAAGTTATAATGTATGTTAGAATGTTATAATGGATGTTTGAATGTATTTTAGATTGTTATAATGTATGATAGAATGTTATAATGGATATGAGAATGTATATTAGAATGTTATAATGTATGTTACAATGCTATAATGTATGTTAGAATGTTATAATGGATGTTAAAATGTATACTAGAATGTTATAATGTATGTTAGAATGTATATTAGAATGTTTTAATGTATGGTAGAATGTTATAATGGATGTTAGAATGTATATTAGATTGTTATAATGTATGTTAGAATGTTATAATGGATGTTAGAATGTATATTAGAAAGTTATAATGTATGATAGAATGTTTTAATGGATATTAGAATGTATATTAGAATGTTATAATGTATGTTAGAATGTTATAATGGATGTTATAATGCATATTAGAATGTTAGAATGGATGTTAGAATGTTATAATGGATGTTATAATGTATATTAGAATGTTATAATGTATGTTAGAATGCATGTTAGAATGTATATTAGAATATTATAGTGTATGTTAGAATGTTTTAATGGATGTTAGAATGTATATTAGAATGTTATAATGGATGTTAGAATATTATAATGGATGTTATAATGTATATTAGAATGTTAAAAAGTATGTTAGAATGTTATAATGGATGTTAGAATGTATATTAGAATGTTAGAATGTATGTTAGAATGTTATAATGGATGTTAGAATGTATATTAGAATGTTAGAATGTATATTAGAATGTTATTATGGATGTTAGAATGTTATAATTGATGTTAGAATGTGTATTAGAATGTTATAATGTATATTAGAATGTTGTATTGGATGTTAGAATGTATATTAGATTGTTATAATGTATGTTAGAATGTTATAATGGATGTTAGAATGTATATTAGAATGTTATAATGTATGTTAGAATGTTATAAAGGATGTTAGAATGTTATAATGGATGTTAGAATGTATATTATAATGTTAGAATGTATGTTAGAATGTTATTATGGATGTTAGAATGTTATAATGGATGTTAGAATGTATATTAGAAAGTTATAATGTAAGTTAGAATGTTATTTTGGATGTTAAAATGTATTTTAGATTGTTATAATGTATGTTAGAATGTTATAATAGATGTTAGAATGTATATTAGAATGTTATAATGTATGTTACAATATTATAATATATGTTAGAATGTTATAATGGATGTTATAATGTATACTAGAATGTTATAATGTATTTTAGATTGTAATAATGTATGTTCGAATATTATAATGGATGTTAGAAAGTATATTAGAATGTTATAATGTATGTTACAATGTTATAATGTATGTTAGAATGTTATAATGGATGTTAGAATGTATATTAGAATGTTATAATGTATGTTAGAATGTTACAATGGATGATAGAATGTTATAATGGATGTTATAATGAATATTAGAATGTTAGAATGGATGTTAGAATGTTATAATGGATGTTATAATGTATATTAGAATGTTATAATGGATGTTAGAATATTATAATGGATGTTAGAATGTATATTAGAATATTATAATGGATGTTAGAATATTATAATGGATGTTAGATTATTATAAAGGATGTTATAATGTATATTAGAATGTTAAAATGGATGTTAGAATGTTATAATTGGTTTTTAGAATGTATATCAGAATGTTAAAAAGTATGTTAGAATGTTATAATGGATGTTAGAATGTATATTAGAATGTTAGAATGTATGTTAGAATGTTATAATGGATGTTAGAATGTATATTAGAATGTTAGAATGTATGTTAGAATGTTATTATGGATGTTAGAATGTTATAATTGATGTTAGAATGTATATTAGAATGTTATAATGTATGTTAGAATGTTATAATGGATGTTAGAATGTATATTAGATTGTTATAATGTATGTTAGAATGTTATAATGGATGTTAAAATGTATATTAGAATGTTATAATGTATGTTAGGATGTTATAATGTATGTTAGAATGTTATAATGGATGTTAGAATGTATATTAGATTGTTATAATGTATGTTAGAATGTTATAATGGATGTTAGAATGTATATTAGAATGTTATAATGTATGTTAGAATGTTAGAATGGATATTAGAATGTTATATTGGATGTTAGAATGTATATTAGATTGTTATAAGGTATGTTAGAATGTTATATTGGATGTTAGAATGTATATTAGAATGTTATAATGTATGTTAGAATGTTATAAAGGATGTTAGAATGTTATAATGGATGTTAGAATGTATATTATAATGTTAGAATGTATGTTAGAATGTTATTATGGATGTTAGAATGTTATAATGGATGTTAGAATGTATATTAGAAAGTTATAATGTATGTTAGAATGTTATTTTGGATGTTAAAATGTATTTTAGATTGTTATAATGTATGTTAGAATGTTATAATAGATGTTAGAATGTATATTAGAATGTTATAATGTATGTTACAATGTTATAATGTATGTTAGAATGTTATAATGGATGTTATAATGTATACTAGAATGTTATAATGTATTTTAGATTGTAATAATGTATGTTCGAATGTTATAATGGATGTTAGAATGTATATTAGAATGTTATAATGTATGTTACAATGTTATAATGTATGTTAGAATGTTATAATGGATGTTAGAATGTATATTAGAATGTTATAATGTATGTTAGAATGTTACAATGGATGATAGAATGTTATAATGGATGTTATAATGAATATTAGAATGTTAGAATGGATGTTAGAATGTTATAATGGATGTTATAATGTATATTAGAATGTTATAATGTATGTTAGAATGCATGTTAGAATGTATATTATAATATTATAATGTATGTTAGAATGTTATAATGGATGTTAGAATGTATATTAGAATGTTATAATGGATGTTAGAATATTATAATGGATGTTAGATTATTATAATGGATGTTATAATGTATATTAGAATGTTAAAACGGATGTTAGAATGTTATAATTGATTTTAGAATGTATATCAGAATGTTAAAAAGAATGTTAGAATGTATATTAGAATGTCAGAATGTATGTTAGAATGTTATAATGGATGTTAGAATGTTATAATTGATGTTAGAATGTATATTAGAATGTTATAATGTATGTTAGAATGTTATAATGGATGTTAGAATGTATAATAGATTGTTATAATGTATATTAGAATGTTATAATGGATGTTAGAATGTATATTAGAATATTATAATGGATGTTAGAATATTATAATGGATGTTAGATTATTATAAAGGATGTTATAATGTATATTAGAATGTTAAAATGGATGTTAGAATGTTATAATTGGTTTTTAGAATGTATATCAGAATGTTAAAAAGTATGTTAGAATGTTATAATGGATGTTAGAATGTATATTAGAATGTTATAATGTATGTTAGAATGTTATAATGGATGTTATAATGTATATTAGAATGTTATAATGGATGTTAGAATATTATAATGGATGTTAGAATGTATATTAGAATATTATAATGGATGTTAGAATATTATAATGGATGTTAGATTATTATAAAGGATGTTATAATGTATATTAGAATGTTAAAATGGATGTTAGAATGTTATAATTGGTTTTTAGAATGTATATCAGAATGTTAAAAAGTATGTTAGAATGTTATAATGGATGTTAGAATGTATATTAGAATGTTAGAATGTATGTTAGAATGTTATAATGGATGTTAGAATGTATATTAGAATGTTAGAATGTATGTTAGAATGTTATTATGGATGTTAGAATGTTATAATTGATGTTAGAATGTATATTAGAATGTTATAATGTATGTTAGAATGTTATAATGGATGTTAGAATGTATATTAGATTGTTATAATGTATGTTAGAATGTTATAATGGATGTTAAAATGTATATTAGAATGTTATAATGTATGTTAGGATGTTATAATGTATGTTAGAATGTTATAATGGATGTTAGAATGTATATTAGATTGTTATAATGTATGTTAGAATGTTATAATGGATGTTAGAATGTATATTAGAATGTTATAATGTATGTTAGAATGTTAGAATGGATATTAGAATGTTATATTGGATGTTAGAATGTATATTAGATTGTTATAAGGTATGTTAGAATGTTATATTGGATGTTAGAATGTATATTAGAATGTTATAATGTATGTTAGAATGTTATAAAGGATGTTAGAATGTTATAATGGATGTTAGAATGTATATTATAATGTTAGAATGTATGTTAGAATGTTATTATGGATGTTAGAATGTTATAATGGATGTTAGAATGTATATTAGAAAGTTATAATGTATGTTAGAATGTTATTTTGGATGTTAAAATGTATTTTAGATTGTTATAATGTATGTTAGAATGTTATAATAGATGTTAGAATGTATATTAGAATGTTATAATGTATGTTACAATGTTATAATGTATGTTAGAATGTTATAATGGATGTTATAATGTATACTAGAATGTTATAATGTATTTTAGATTGTAATAATGTATGTTCGAATGTTATAATGGATGTTAGAATGTATATTAGAATGTTATAATGTATGTTACAATGTTATAATGTATGTTAGAATGTTATAATGGATGTTAGAATGTATATTAGAATGTTATAATGTATGTTAGAATGTTACAATGGATGATAGAATGTTATAATGGATGTTATAATGAATATTAGAATGTTAGAATGGATGTTAGAATGTTATAATGGATGTTATAATGTATATTAGAATGTTATAATGTATGTTAGAATGCATGTTAGAATGTATATTATAATATTATAATGTATGTTAGAATGTTATAATGGATGTTAGAATGTATATTAGAATGTTATAATGGATGTTAGAATATTATAATGGATGTTAGATTATTATAATGGATGTTATAATGTATATTAGAATGTTAAAACGGATGTTAGAATGTTATAATTGATTTTAGAATGTATATCAGAATGTTAAAAAGAATGTTAGAATGTATATTAGAATGTCAGAATGTATGTTAGAATGTTATAATGGATGTTAGAATGTTATAATTGATGTTAGAATGTATATTAGAATGTTATAATGTATGTTAGAATGTTATAATGGATGTTAGAATGTATAATAGATTGTTATAATGTATATTAGAATGTTATAATGGATGTTAGAATGTATATTAGAATGTTATAATGTATGTTACAATGTTATAATGGATGTTAGAATGTTATAATGGATGTTAGAATGTATATTAGAATGTTGTAATGTATGTTAGAATGTTATAATGGATGTTAGAATGTTATAATGGATGTTATAATGAATATTAGAATGTTATAATGTATGTTAGAATGCATGTTAGAATGTATATTAGAATGTTTTAGTGTATTTTAGAATGTTATAATGGATGTTAGAATGTATATTAGAATATTATAATGGATGTTAGAATGTTATAATGGATGATAGTACATTATAATGGATGTTATAATATATATTAGAATGTTATAATGTATGTTAGAATGTTATAATGGATGTTAGAATGTATATTAGATTGTTATAATGTATGTTAGAATGTTATAATGGATGTTAGAATGTATATTAGAATGTTATAATGTATGTTACAATGTTATAATGGATGTTACAATGTTATAATGGACGTTAGAATGTATATTAGATTGTTATAATGTATGTTAGAATGTTATAATGGATGTTAAAATGTTATAATGGATGTTAGAATGTATATTAGAATGTTGTAATGTATGTTAGAATGTTATAATGGATGTTAGAATGTTAAAATGGATATTATAATGAATATTAGAATGTTAGAATGTATGTTAGAATGTTATAATGGATGTTAGAATGTATATTAGAATGTTAGAATGTATGTTAGAATGTTATTATGGATGTTAGAATGTTATAATTGATGTTAGAATGTATATTAGAATGTTAGAATGTATGTTAGAATGTTATAATGGATGTTAGAATGTATATTAGAATGTTAGAATGTATGTTAGAATGTTATTATGGATGTTAGAATGTTATAATTGATGTTAGAATGTATATTAGAATGTTATAATGTATGTTAGAATGTTATAATTGATGATAGAATGTTTATTAGATTGTTATAATGTATGTTAGAATGTTATAATGGATGTTAAAATGTATATTAGAATGTTATAATGGATGTTAGGATGTTATAATGTATGTTAGAATTTTATAATGGATGTTAGAATGTATATTAGAATGTTAGAATGTATGTTAGAATGTTATAATGGATGTTAGAATGTATATTAGAATGTTAGAATGTATATTAGAATGTTATTATGGATGTTAGAATGTTATAATTGATGTTAGAATGTGTATTAGAATGTTATAATGTATATTAGAATGTTGTATTGGATGTTAGAATGTATATTAGATTGTTATAATGTATGTTAGAATGTTATAATGGATGTTAGAATGTATATTAGAATGTTATAATGTATGTTAGAATGTTATAAAGGATGTTAGAATGTTATAATGGATGTTAGAATGTATATTATAATGTTAGAATGTATGTTAGAATGTTATTATGGATGTTAGAATGTTATAATGGATGTTAGAATGTATATTAGAAAGTTATAATGTAAGTTAGAATGTTATTTTGGATGTTAAAATGTATTTTAGATTGTTATAATGTATGTTAGAATGTTATAATAGATGTTAGAATGTATATTAGAATGTTATAATGTATGTTACAATATTATAATATATGTTAGAATGTTATAATGGATGTTATAATGTATACTAGAATGTTATAATGTATTTTAGATTGTAATAATGTATGTTCGAATATTATAATGGATGTTAGAAAGTATATTAGAATGTTATAATGTATGTTACAATGTTATAATGTATGTTAGAATGTTATAATGGATGTTAGAATGTATATTAGAATGTTATAATGTATGTTAGAATGTTACAATGGATGATAGAATGTTATAATGGATGTTATAATGAATATTAGAATGTTAGAATGGATGTTAGAATGTTATAATGGATGTTATAATGTATATTAGAATGTTATAATGGATGTTAGAATATTATAATGGATGTTAGAATGTATATTAGAATATTATAATGGATGTTAGAATATTATAATGGATGTTAGATTATTATAAAGGATGTTATAATGTATATTAGAATGTTAAAATGGATGTTAGAATGTTATAATTGGTTTTTAGAATGTATATCAGAATGTTAAAAAGTATGTTAGAATGTTATAATGGATGTTAGAATGTATATTAGAATGTTAGAATGTATGTTAGAATGTTATAATGGATGTTAGAATGTATATTAGAATGTTAGAATGTATGTTAGAATGTTATTATGGATGTTAGAATGTTATAATTGATGTTAGAATGTATATTAGAATGTTATAATGTATGTTAGAATGTTATAATGGATGTTAGAATGTATATTAGATTGTTATAATGTATGTTAGAATGTTATAATGGATGTTAAAATGTATATTAGAATGTTATAATGTATGTTAGGATGTTATAATGTATGTTAGAATGTTATAATGGATGTTAGAATGTATATTAGATTGTTATAATGTATGTTAGAATGTTATAATGGATGTTAGAATGTATATTAGAATGTTATAATGTATGTTAGAATGTTAGAATGGATATTAGAATGTTATATTGGATGTTAGAATGTATATTAGATTGTTATAAGGTATGTTAGAATGTTATATTGGATGTTAGAATGTATATTAGAATGTTATAATGTATGTTAGAATGTTATAAAGGATGTTAGAATGTTATAATGGATGTTAGAATGTATATTATAATGTTAGAATGTATGTTAGAATGTTATTATGGATGTTAGAATGTTATAATGGATGTTAGAATGTATATTAGAAAGTTATAATGTATGTTAGAATGTTATTTTGGATGTTAAAATGTATTTTAGATTGTTATAATGTATGTTAGAATGTTATAATAGATGTTAGAATGTATATTAGAATGTTATAATGTATGTTACAATGTTATAATGTATGTTAGAATGTTATAATGGATGTTATAATGTATACTAGAATGTTATAATGTATTTTAGATTGTAATAATGTATGTTCGAATGTTATAATGGATGTTAGAATGTATATTAGAATGTTATAATGTATGTTACAATGTTATAATGTATGTTAGAATGTTATAATGGATGTTAGAATGTATATTAGAATGTTATAATGTATGTTAGAATGTTACAATGGATGATAGAATGTTATAATGGATGTTATAATGAATATTAGAATGTTAGAATGGATGTTAGAATGTTATAATGGATGTTATAATGTATATTAGAATGTTATAATGTATGTTAGAATGCATGTTAGAATGTATATTATAATATTATAATGTATGTTAGAATGTTATAATGGATGTTAGAATGTATATTAGAATGTTATAATGGATGTTAGAATATTATAATGGATGTTAGATTATTATAATGGATGTTATAATGTATATTAGAATGTTAAAACGGATGTTAGAATGTTATAATTGATTTTAGAATGTATATCAGAATGTTAAAAAGAATGTTAGAATGTATATTAGAATGTCAGAATGTATGTTAGAATGTTATAATGGATGTTAGAATGTTATAATTGATGTTAGAATGTATATTAGAATGTTATAATGTATGTTAGAATGTTATAATGGATGTTAGAATGTATAATAGATTGTTATAATGTATATTAGAATGTTATAATGGATGTTAGAATGTATATTAGAATGTTATAATGTATGTTACAATGTTATAATGGATGTTAGAATGTTATAATGGATGTTAGAATGTATATTAGAATGTTGTAATGTATGTTAGAATGTTATAATGGATGTTAGAATGTTATAATGGATGTTATAATGAATATTAGAATGTTATAATGTATGTTAGAATGCATGTTAGAATGTATATTAGAATGTTTTAGTGTATTTTAGAATGTTATAATGGATGTTAGAATGTATATTAGAATATTATAATGGATGTTAGAATGTTATAATGGATGATAGTACATTATAATGGATGTTATAATATATATTAGAATGTTATAATGTATGTTAGAATGTTATAATGGATGTTAGAATGTATATTAGATTGTTATAATGTATGTTAGAATGTTATAATGGATGTTAGAATGTATATTAGAATGTTATAATGTATGTTACAATGTTATAATGGATGTTACAATGTTATAATGGACGTTAGAATGTATATTAGATTGTTATAATGTATGTTAGAATGTTATAATGGATGTTAAAATGTTATAATGGATGTTAGAATGTATATTAGAATGTTGTAATGTATGTTAGAATGTTATAATGGATGTTAGAATGTTAAAATGGATATTATAATGAATATTAGAATGTTAGAATGTATGTTAGAATGTTATAATGGATGTTAGAATGTATATTAGAATGTTAGAATGTATGTTAGAATGTTATTATGGATGTTAGAATGTTATAATTGATGTTAGAATGTATATTAGAATGTTAGAATGTATGTTAGAATGTTATAATGGATGTTAGAATGTATATTAGAATGTTAGAATGTATGTTAGAATGTTATTATGGATGTTAGAATGTTATAATTGATGTTAGAATGTATATTAGAATGTTAGAATGTATGTTAGAATGTTATAATGGATGTTAGAATGTATATTAGAATGTTAGAATGTATGTTAGAATGTTATTATGGATGTTAGAATGTTATAATTGATGTTAGAATGTATATTAGAATGTTATAATGTATGTTAGAATGTTATAATTGATGATAGAATGTTTATTAGATTGTTATAATGTATGTTAGAATGTTATAATGGATGTTAAAATGTATATTAGAATGTTATAATGGATGTTAGGATGTTATAATGTATGTTAGAATTTTATAATGGATGTTAGAATGTATATTAGAATGTTAGAATGTATGTTAGAATGTTATAATGGATGTTAGAATGTATATTAGAATGTTAGAATGTATATTAGAATGTTATTATGGATGTTAGAATGTTATAATTGATGTTAGAATGTGTATTAGAATGTTATAATGTATATTAGAATGTTGTATTGGATGTTAGAATGTATATTAGATTGTTATAATGTATGTTAGAATGTTATAATGGATGTTAGAATGTATATTAGAATGTTATAATGTATGTTAGAATGTTATAAAGGATGTTAGAATGTTATAATGGATGTTAGAATGTATATTATAATGTTAGAATGTATGTTAGAATGTTATTATGGATGTTAGAATGTTATAATGGATGTTAGAATGTATATTAGAAAGTTATAATGTAAGTTAGAATGTTATTTTGGATGTTAAAATGTATTTTAGATTGTTATAATGTATGTTAGAATGTTATAATAGATGTTAGAATGTATATTAGAATGTTATAATGTATGTTACAATATTATAATATATGTTAGAATGTTATAATGGATGTTATAATGTATACTAGAATGTTATAATGTATTTTAGATTGTAATAATGTATGTTCGAATATTATAATGGATGTTAGAAAGTATATTAGAATGTTATAATGTATGTTACAATGTTATAATGTATGTTAGAATGTTATAATGGATGTTAGAATGTATATTAGAATGTTATAATGTATGTTAGAATGTTACAATGGATGATAGAATGTTATAATGGATGTTATAATGAATATTAGAATGTTAGAATGGATGTTAGAATGTTATAATGGATGTTATAATGTATATTAGAATGTTATAATGGATGTTAAAATATTATAATGGATGTTAGAATGTATATTAGAATATTATAATGGATGTTAGAATATTATAATGGATGTTAGATTATTATAAAGGATGTTATAATGTATATTAGAATGTTAAAATGGATGTTAGAATGTTATAATTGGTTTTTAGAATGTATATCAGAATGTTAAAAAGTATGTTAGAATGTTATAATGGATGTTAGAATGTATATTAGAATGTTAGAATGTATGTTAGAATGTTATAATGGATGTTAGAATGTATATTAGAATGTTAGAATGTATGTTAGAATGTTATTATGGATGTTAGAATGTTATAATTGATGTTAGAATGTATATTAGAATGTTATAATGTATGTTAGAATGTTATAATGGATGTTAGAATGTATATTAGATTGTTATAATGTATGTTAGAATGTTATAATGGATGTTAAAATGTATATTAGAATGTTATAATGTATGTTAGGATGTTATAATGTATGTTAGAATGTTATAATGGATGTTAGAATGTATATTAGATTGTTATAATGTATGTTAGAATGTTATAATGGATGTTAGAATGTATATTAGAATGTTATAATGTATGTTAGAATGTTAGAATGGATATTAGAATGTTATATTGGATGTTAGAATGTATATTAGATTGTTATAAGGTATGTTAGAATGTTATATTGGATGTTAGAATGTATATTAGAATGTTATAATGTATGTTAGAATGTTATAAAGGATGTTAGAATGTTATAATGGATGTTAGAATGTATATTATAATGTTAGAATGTATGTTAGAATGTTATTATGGATGTTAGAATGTTATAATGGATGTTAGAATGTATATTAGAAAGTTATAATGTATGTTAGAATGTTATTTTGGATGTTAAAATGTATTTTAGATTGTTATAATGTATGTTAGAATGTTATAATAGATGTTAGAATGTATATTAGAATGTTATAATGTATGTTACAATGTTATAATGTATGTTAGAATGTTATAATGGATGTTATAATGTATACTAGAATGTTATAATGTATTTTAGATTGTAATAATGTATGTTCGAATGTTATAATGGATGTTAGAATGTATATTAGAATGTTATAATGTATGTTACAATGTTATAATGTATGTTAGAATGTTATAATGGATGTTAGAATGTATATTAGAATGTTATAATGTATGTTAGAATGTTACAATGGATGATAGAATGTTATAATGGATGTTATAATGAATATTAGAATGTTAGAATGGATGTTAGAATGTTATAATGGATGTTATAATGTATATTAGAATGTTATAATGTATGTTAGAATGCATGTTAGAATGTATATTATAATATTATAATGTATGTTAGAATGTTATAATGGATGTTAGAATGTATATTAGAATGTTATAATGGATGTTAGAATATTATAATGGATGTTAGATTATTATAATGGATGTTATAATGTATATTAGAATGTTAAAACGGATGTTAGAATGTTATAATTGATTTTAGAATGTATATCAGAATGTTAAAAAGAATGTTAGAATGTATATTAGAATGTCAGAATGTATGTTAGAATGTTATAATGGATGTTAGAATGTTATAATTGATGTTAGAATGTATATTAGAATGTTATAATGTATGTTAGAATGTTATAATGGATGTTAGAATGTATAATAGATTGTTATAATGTATATTAGAATGTTATAATGGATGTTAGAATGTATATTAGAATGTTATAATGTATGTTACAATGTTATAATGGATGTTAGAATGTTATAATGGATGTTAGAATGTATATTAGAATGTTGTAATGTATGTTAGAATGTTATAATGGATGTTAGAATGTTATAATGGATGTTATAATGAATATTAGAATGTTATAATGTATGTTAGAATGCATGTTAGAATGTATATTAGAATGTTTTAGTGTATTTTAGAATGTTATAATGGATGTTAGAATGTATATTAGAATATTATAATGGATGTTAGAATGTTATAATGGATGATAGTACATTATAATGGATGTTATAATATATATTAGAATGTTATAATGTATGTTAGAATGTTATAATGGATGTTAGAATGTATATTAGATTGTTATAATGTATGTTAGAATGTTATAATGGATGTTAGAATGTATATTAGAATGTTATAATGTATGTTACAATGTTATAATGGATGTTACAATGTTATAATGGACGTTAGAATGTATATTAGATTGTTATAATGTATGTTAGAATGTTATAATGGATGTTAAAATGTTATAATGGATGTTAGAATGTATATTAGAATGTTGTAATGTATGTTAGAATGTTATAATGGATGTTAGAATGTTAAAATGGATATTATAATGAATATTAGAATGTTAGAATGTATGTTAGAATGTTATAATGGATGTTAGAATGTATATTAGAATGTTAGAATGTATGTTAGAATGTTATTATGGATGTTAGAATGTTATAATTGATGTTAGAATGTATATTAGAATGTTAGAATGTATGTTAGAATGTTATAATGGATGTTAGAATGTATATTAGAATGTTAGAATGTATGTTAGAATGTTATTATGGATGTTAGAATGTTATAATTGATGTTAGAATGTATATTAGAATGTTATAATGTATGTTAGAATGTTATAATTGATGATAGAATGTTTATTAGATTGTTATAATGTATGTTAGAATGTTATAATGGATGTTAAAATGTATATTAGAATGTTATAATGGATGTTAGGATGTTATAATGTATGTTAGAATTTTATAATGGATGTTAGAATGTATATTAGATTGGTATAATGTATGTTAGAATGTTATAATGGATGTTAGAATGTATATTAGAATGTTATAATGTATGTTACAATGTTATAATGGATGTTAGAATGTTTTAAAGGATTTTAGAATGTATATTAGAATGTTATAATGTATGTTAGAATGTTATAATGGATGTTAGAATGTTATAATGGATGTTAGAATGTATATTAGAATGTTTTAATGTATATTAGAATGTTATAATGGATGTTAGAATGTTATAATGGATGTTAGAATGAATATTAGAATGTTAGAATGGATGTTAGAATGTTAGAATGGATGTTATAATGTATATTAGAATGTTATAATGTATGTTAGAATGCATGTTAGAATGTATATTAGAATATTATAATGTATGTTAGAATGTTATAATGGATGTTAGAATGTATATTAGAATGTTATAATGGATGTTAGAATATTATAATGGATGTTAATTTATTATAATGGATGTTATAATGTATATTAGAATGTTAAAACGGATGTTAGAATGTTATAATTGATTTTAGAATGTATATCAGAATGTTAAAAAGTATGTTAGAATGTTATAATGGATGTTAGAATGTATATTAGAATGTCAGAATGTATGTTCGAATGTTATAATGGATGTTAGAATGTATATTAGAATGTTAGAATGTATGTTAGAATGTTATTATGGATGTTTGAATGTTATAATTGATGTTAGATAGTATATAAGAATGTTATAATGTATGTTAGAATGTTATAATGGATGTTAGAATGTATATTAGATTGTTATAATGTATGTTAGAATGTTATAATGGATGTTAGAATGTTTATTAGAATGTTATAATATATGTTACAATGTTATAATGGATGTTAGAATGTTATAATGGATGTTAGAATGTATATTAGAATGTTATAATGTATGTTACAATGTTATAATGGATGTTAGAATGTTATAATGGATGTTAGAATGTATATTAGAATGTTGTAATGTATGTTAGAATGTTATAATGGATGTTAGAATGTTATAATGGATGTTATAATGAATATTAGAATGTTATAATGTATGTTAGAATGCATGTTAGAATGTATATTAGAATGTTTTAGTGTATTTTAGAATGTTATAATGGATGTTAGAATGTATATTAGAATATTATAATGGATGTTAGAATGTTATAATAGATGATAGTACATTATAATTGATGTTATAATATATATTAGAATGTTATAATGTATGTTAGAATGTTACAATGGATGTTAGAATGTATATTAGATTGTTATAATGTATGTTAGAATGTTATAATGGATGTTAGAATGTATATTAGAATGTTATAATGTATGTTACAATGTTATAATGGATGTTAGAATGTTATAATGGACGTTAGAATGTATATTAGAATGTTATAATGTATGTTAGAATGTTATAACGGATGTTAAAATGTTATAATGGATGTTAGAATGTATATTAGAATGTTGTAATGTATGTTAGAATGTTATAATGGATGTTAGAATGTTATAATGGATGTTATAATGAATATTAGAAAGTTATAATGGATGTTAGAATGTTATAATGGATGTTATAATGTATATTAGAATGTTATAATGTATGTTAGAATGCATGTTAGAATGTATATTAGAAAATTATAGTGTATGTTAGAATGTTATAATGGATGTTAGAATGTATATTAGAATGTTATAATGGATGTTTGAATGTTATAATTGATTTCAGAATGTATATCAGAATGTTAAAAAGTATGTTAGAATGTTATAATGGATGTTAGAATGTATATTAGAATGTTAGAATGTATGTTAGAATGTTATAATGGATGTTAGAATGTATATTAGAATGTTAGAATGTATGTTAGAATGTTATTATGGATGTTAGAATGTTATATTTGATGTTAGAATGTATATTAGAATGTTATAATGTATGTTAGAATGTTATAATTGATGTTAGAATGTATATTAGATTGTTATAATGTATGTTAGTATGTTATAATGGATGTTAAAATGTATATTAGAATGTTATAATGTATGTTAGGATGTTATAATGTATGTTAGAATGTTATAATGGATGTTAGAATGTATATTAGATTGTTATAATGTATGTTAGAATGTTATAATGGATGTTAGAATGTATATTAGAATGTTATAATGTATGTTAGAATGTTATAATGGATGTTAGAATGTTATAATGGATGTTAGAATGTATATTAGAATGTTTTAATGTATATTAGAATGTTATAATGGATGTTAGAATGTTATAATGGATGTTATAATGAATATTAGAATGTTATAATGTATGTTAGAATGCATGATAGAATGTATATTAGAATGTTTTAGTGTATTTTAGAATGTTATAATGGATGTTAGAAAGTATATTAGAATATTATAATGGATGTTAGAATGTTATAATGGATGTTAGTACATTATAATGGATGTTATAATATATACTAGAATGTTATAATGTATGTTAGAATGTTATAATGGATGTTAGAATGTATATTAGATTGTTATAATGTATGTTAGAATGTTATAATGGATGTTAGAATGTTATAATGGATGTTAGAATGTATATTAGAATGTTGTAATGTATGTTAGAATGTTATAATGGATGTTAGAATGTTATAATGGATGTTAGAATGAATATTAGAATGTTAGAATGGATGTTAGAATGTTATAATGGATGTTATAATGTATATTAGAATGTTATAATGTATGTTAGAATGCATGTTAGAATGTATATTAGAATATTATAGTGTATGTTGGAATGTTATAATGGATGTTAGAATGTATATTAGAATGTTATAATGGATGTTAGAATATTATAATGGATGTTATAATGTATATTAGAATGTTAAAAAGTATGTTAGAATGTTATAATGGATGTTAGAATGTATATTAGAATGCTAGAATGTATGTTAGAATGTTATAATGGATGTTAGAATGTATATTAGAATGTTAGAATGTATGTTAGAATGTTATTATGGATGTTAGAATGTTATAATTGATGTTAGAATGTATATTAGAATGTTATAATGTATGTTAGAATGTTATTATGGATGTTAGAATGTTATAATGGAAGTTAGAATGTTATATTGGATGTTAAAATATTATAATGGAAATTATAATGTATATTAGAATGTTAAAATGGATGATTGAATGTTATAATTGATGTTAGAATGTATATTAGAATGTTAGAATGTATGTTAGAATGTTATAATGGATGTTAGAATGTATATTACAAAGTTATAATGTATGTTAGAATGTTATAATGGATGTTTGAATGTATTTTAGATTGTTATAATGTATGATAGAATGTTATAATGGATATTAGAATGTATATTAGAATATTATAATGTATGTTACAATGCTATAATGTATATTAGAATGTTATAATGGATGTTAAAATGTATACTAGAATGTTATAATGTATGTTAGAATGTACATTAGAATGTTATAATGTATGGTAGAATGTTATAATGGATGTTAGAATGTATATTAGATTGTTATAATGTATGTTAGAATGTTATAATGGATGTTAGAATGTATATTAGAATGTTATAATGTATGATAGAATGTTTTAATGGATATTAGAATGTAGATTAGAATGTTATAATGTATGGTAGAATGTTATAATGGATGTTATAATGAATATTAGAATGTTAGAATGGATGTTAGAATGTTATAATGGATGTTATAATGTATATTAGAATGTTATAATGTATGTTAGAATGCATGTTAGAATGTATATTAGAATATTATAGTGTATGTTAGAATGTTATAATGGATGTTAGAATGTATATTAGAATGTTATAATGGATGTTATAATGTATATTAGAATGTTAAAAAGTATGTTAGAATGTTATAATGGATGTTAGAATGTATATTAGAATGTTAGAATGTATGTTAGAATGTTATAATGGATGTTAGAATGTATATTAGAATGTTAGAATGTATGTTACAATGTTATTATGGATGTTAGAATGTTATAATTGATGTTAGAATGTATATTAGAATGTTATAATGTATATTAGAATGTTATATTGGATGTTAGAATGTATATTAGATTGTTATAATGTATGTTAGAATGTTATATTGGATGTTAGAATGTATATTAGAATGTTATAATGAATGTTAGAATGTTATAAAGGATGTTAGAATGTTATAATGGATGTTAGAATGTATATTATAATGTTAGAATGTATGTTAGAATGTTATTATGGATGTTAGAATGTTATAATGGATGTTAGAATGTATATTAGAAAGTTATAATGTATGTTAGAATGTTATTTTGGATGTTAAAATGTATTTTAGATTGTTATAATGTATGTTAGAATGTTATAATAGATGTTAGAATGTATATTAGAATGTTATAATGTATGTTACAATGTTATAATGTATGTTAGAATGTTATAATGGTTGTTATAATGTATACTAGAATGTTATCATGTATTTTAGATTGTAATAATGTATGTTCGAATGTTATAATGGATGTTATAAAGTATATTAGAATGTTATAATGTATGTTACAATGTTATAATGTATGTTAGAATGTTATAATGTATGTTAGAATGTATATTAGAATGTTATAATGTATGTTAGAATGTTACAATGGATGATAGAATGTTATAATGGATGTTATAATGAATATTAGAATGTTATAATGGATGTTAGAATGTTATAAAGGATGTTATAATGTATATTAGAATGTTATAATGTATGTTAGAATGCATGTTAGAATGTATATTAGAATATTATAATGTATGTTAAAATGTTATAATGGATGTTAGAATGTATATTAGAATATTATAATAAATGTTAGAATATTATAATGGATGTTAGATTATTATAATGGATGTTATAATGTATATTAGAATGTTAAAATGATGTTAGAATGTTATAATTGATTTTAGAATGTATATCAGAATGTTAAAAAGTATGTTAGAATGTTATAATGGATGTTAGAATGTATATTAGAATGTTAGAATGTATGTTAGAATGTTATAATGGATGTTAGAATGTACATTAGAATGTTAGAATGTATGTTAGAATGTTATTATGGATGTTAGAATGTTATAATTGATGTTAGAATGTATATTAGAATGTTATAATGTATGTTAGAATGTTATAATTGATGTTAGAATGTATATTAGATTGTTATAATGTATGTTAGAATGTTATAATGGATGTTAAAATGTATATTAGAATGTTATAATGTATGTTAGGATGTTATAATGTATGTTAGAATGTTATAATGGATGTTAGAATGTATATTAGATTGTTATAATGTATGTTAGAATGTTATAATGGATGTTATAATGTATATTAGAATGTTATAATGTATGTTAGAATGTTATAATGGAAATTAGAATGTTATATTGGATGTTAGAATGTATATTAGATTGTTATAAGGTATGTTAGAATGTTATATTGGATGTTAGAATGTATATTAGAATGTTATAATGTACATTAGAATGTTTTAAAGGATGTTAGAATGTTATAATGGATGTTAGAATGTATATTATAATGTTAGAATGTACGTTAGAATGTTATTATGGATGTTAGAATGTTATAATGGTTGTTAAAATGTATATTAGAAAGTTATAATGTATGTTAGAATGTTATTTTGGATGTTAAAATGTATTTTAGATTGTTAAAATGTATGTTAGAATGTTATAATAGATGTTAGAATGTATATTAGAATGTTATAATGTATGTTACAATGTTATAATGTATGTTAGAATGTTATAATGGATGTTAGAATGTATATTAGAATGATAGAATGTATGTTACAATGTTATTATGGATGTTAGAATGTTATAATTGATGTTATAATGTATATTAGAATGTTATATTGGATGTTAGAATGTATATTAGATTGTTATAATGTATGTTAGAATGTTATATTGGATGTTAGAATGTATATTAGAATGTTATAATGTATGTTAGAATGTTATAAAAGATGTTAGAATGTTATAATGGATGTTAGAATGTATATTATAATGTTAGAATGTATGTTAGAATGTTATTATGGATGTTAGAATGTTATAATGGATGTTAGAATGTATATTAGAAAGTTATAATGTATGTTAGAATGTTATTTTGGATGTTAAAATGTATTTTAGATTGTTATAATGTATGTTAGAATGTCATAATAGATGTTAGAATGTATATTAGAATGTTATAATGTATGTTACAATGTTATAATGTATGTTAGAATGTTATAATGGTTGTTATAATGTATACTAGAATGTTATAATGTATTTTAGATTGTAATAATGTATGTTCGAATGTTATAATGGATGTTATAAAGTATATTAGAATGTTATAATGTATGTTACAATGTTATAATGTATGTTAGAATGTTATAATGGATGTTAGAATGTAAATTAGAATGTTATAATGTATGTTAGAATGTTACAATGGATGATAGAATGTTATAATGGATGTTATAATGAATATTAGAATGTTATAATGGATGTTAGAATGTTATAAAGGATGTTATAATGTATATTAGAATGTTATAATGTATGTTAGAATGCATGTTAGAATGTATATTAGAATATTATAATGTATGTTAAAATGTTATAATGGATGTTAGAATGTATATTAGAATATTATAATGATTTTAGAATATTATAATGGATGTTAGATTATTATAATGGATGTTATAATGTATATTAGAATGTTAAAATGATGTTAGAATGTTATAATTGATTTTAGAATGTATATCAGAATGTTAAAAAGTATGTTAGAATGTTATAATGGATGTTAGAATGTATATTAGAATGTTAGAATGTATGTTAGAATGTTATAATGGATGTTAGAATGTATATTAGAATGTTAGAATGTATGTTAGAATGTTATTATGGATGTTAGAATGTTATAATTGATGTTAGAATGTATATTAGAATGTTATAATGTATGTTAATATGTTATAATTGATGTTAGAATGTATATTAGATTGTTATAATGTATGTTAGAATGTTATAATGGATGTTAAAATGTATATTAGAATGTTATAATGTATGTTAGGATGTTATAATGTATGTTAGAATGTTATAATGGATGTTAGAATGTATATTAGATTGTTATAATGTATGTTAGAATGTTATAATGGATGTTAGAATGTATATTAGAATGTTATAATGTATGTTAGAATGTTATAATGGAAATTAGAATGTTATATTGGATGTTAGAATGTATATTAGATTGTTATAAGGTATGTTAGAATGTTATATTGGATGTTAGAATGTATATTAGAATGTTATAATGTACGTTAGAATGTTATAAAGGATGTTAGAATGTTATAATGGATGTTAGAATGTATATTATAATGTTACAATGTACGTTAGAATGTTATTATGGATGTTAGAATGTTATAATGGTTGTTAAAATGTATATTAGAAAGTTATAATGTATGTTAGAATGTTTTTTTGGATGTTAAAATGTATTTTAGATTGTTAAAATGTATGTTAGAATGTTATAATAGATGTTAGAATGTATATTAGAATGTTAGTATGTATGTTACAATGTTATAATGTATGTTAGAATGTTATAATGGATGTTATAATGTATACTAGAATGTTATAATGTATTTTAGATTGTAATAATGTATGTTCGAATGTTATAATGGATGTTAGAATGTATATTAGAATGTTATAATGTATGTTTCAATATTATAATGGATGTTAGAATGTATATTAGAATGTTACAATGGATGATAGAATGTTATAATGGATGCTATAATGTATATTAGAATGTTATAATGTATGTTAGAATGCATGTTAGAATGTATATTAGAATATTATAGTGTATGTTAGAATGTTATAATGGATGTTAGAATGTATATTAGAATGTTATAATGGATGTTAGAATATTATAATGGATGTTATAATGTATATTAGAATGTTACAAAGTATGTTAGAATGTTATAATGGATGTTAGAATGTATATTAGAATGTAAGAATGTATGTTAGAATGTTATAATGGATGTTAGAATGTATATTAGAATGTTAGAATGTATGTTAGAATGTTATTATGGATGTTAGAATGTTATAATTGATGTTAGAATGTATATTAGAATGTTATAATGTATATTAGAATGTTATATTGGATGTTAGAATGTATATTAGATTGTTATAATGTATGTTAGAATGTTATATTGGATGTTAGAATTTATATTAGAATGTTATAATGTATGTTAGAATGTTATAAAGGATGTTAGAATGTTATAATGGATGTTAGAATGTATATTATAATGTTAGAATGTATGTTATAATGTTATTATGGATGTTAGAATGTTATAATGGATGTTAGAATGTATATTAGAAAGTTATAATGTATGTTAGAATGTTATTTTGGATGTTAAAATGTATTTTAGATTGTTATAATGTATGTTAGAATGTTATAATAGATGTTAGAATGTATATTAGAATGTTATAATGTATGTTACAATGTTATAATGTATGTTAGAATGTTATAATGGATGTTAGAATGTATATTAGAATGTTATAATGTATGTTAGAATGTTACAATGGATGATAGAATGTTAGAATGGATGTTAGAATGTTATAATGGATGTTATAATGTATATTAGAATGTTATAATGTATGTTAGAATGCATGTTAGAATGTATATTAGAATATTATAGTGTATGTTAGAATGTTATAATGGATGTTAGAATATATATTAGAATGTTATAATGGATGTTAGAATATTATAATGGATGTTATAATGTATATTAAAATATTAAAAAGTATGTTAGAATGTTATAATGGATGTTAGAATGTATATTAGAATGTTAGAATGTATGTTAGAATGTTATAATGGATGTTAGAATGTATATTAGAATGTTAGAATGTATGTTAGAATGTTATTATGGATGTTAGAATGTTATAATTGATGTTAGAATGTATAATAGATTGTTATAATGTATGTTAGAATGTTATTATGGATGTTAGCATGTTATAATGGAAGTTAGAATGTTATAATGGATGTTAAAATATTATAATGGATGTTATAATGTATATTAGAATGTTAAAATGGATGATTGAATGTTATAATTGATGTTAGAATGTATGTTAGAATGTTATAATGGATGTTATAATGTATATTAGAATGCTATAATGTATGTTAGAATGCATGTTAGAATGTATATTAGAATATTATAGTGTATGTTAGAATGTTATAATGGATGTTAGAATATATATTAGAATGTTAGAATGTATGTTAGAATGTTATAATGGATGTTAGAATGTATATTACAAAGTTATAATGTATGTTAGAATGTTATAATGGATGTTAGAATGTATATTAGATTGTTATAATGTATGTTAGAATGTTATAATGGATGTTAGAATGTATATTAGAATGTTATAATGTATGTTACAATGTTATAATGGATGTTAGAATGTTATAATGGACGTTAGAATGTATATTAGAATGTTATAATGTATGTTAGAATGTTATAACGGATGTTAAAATGTTATAATGGATGTTAGAATGTATATTAGAATGTTGTAATGTATGTTAGAATGTTATAATGGATGTTAGAATGTTATAATGGATGTTATAATGAATATTAGAATGTTATAATGGATGTTAGAATGTTATAATGGATGTTATAATGTATATTAGAATGTTATAATGTATGTTAGAATGCATGTTAGAATGTATATTAGAAAATTATAGTGTATGTTAGAATGTTATAATGGATGTTAGAATGTATATTAGAATGTTATAATGGATGTTAGAATGTTATAATTGATTTTAGAATGTATATCAGAATGTTAAAAGGTATGTTAGAATGTTATAATGGATGTTAGAATGTATATTAGAATGTTAGAATGTATGTTAGAATGTTATAATGGATGTTAGAATGTATATTAGAATGTTAGAATGTATGTTAGAATGTTATTATGGATGTTAGAATGTTATATTTGATGTTAGAATGTATATTAGAATGTTATAATGTATGTTAGAATGTTATAATTGATGTTAGAATGTATATTAGATTGTTATAATGTATGTTAGAATGTTATAATGGATGTTAAAATGTATATTATAATGTTATAATGTATGTTAGGATGTTATAATGTATGTTAGAATGTTATAATGGATGTTAGAATGTATATTAGATTGTTATAATGTATGTTAGAATGTTATAATGGATGTTAGAATGTATATTAGAATGTTATAATGTATGTTAGAATGTTATAATGGATGTTAGAATGTTATAATGGATGTTAGAATGTATATTAGAATGTTTTAATGTATATTAGAATGTTATAATGGATGTTAGAATGTTATAATGGATGTTATAATGAATATTAGAATGTTATAATGTATGTTAGAATGCATGATAGAATGTATATTAGAATGTTTTAGTGTATTTTAGAATGTTATAATGGATGTTAGAAAGTATATTAGAATATTATAATGGATGTTAGAATGTTATAATGGATGTTAGTACATTATAATGGATGTTATAATATATATTAGAATGTTATAATGTATGTTAGAATGTTATAATGGATGTTAGAATGTATATTAGATTGTTATAATGTATGTTAGAATGTTATAATGGATGTTAGAATGTTAGAATGGATGTTAGAATGTATATTAGAATGTTGTAATGTATGTTAGAATGTTATAATGGATGTTAGAATGTTATAATGGATGTTAGAATGTATATTAGAATGTTGTAATGTATGTTAGAATATTATAATGGATGGTAGAATGTTATAATGGATGTTAGAATGAATATTAGAATGTTAGAATGGATGTTAGAATGTTATAATGGATGTTATAATGTATATTAGAATGTTATAATGTATGTTAGAATGCATGTTAGAATGTATATTAGAATATTATAGTGTATGTTGGAATGTTATAATGGATGTTAGAATGTATATTAGAATGTTTTAATGGATGTTAGAATATTATAATGGATGTTATAATGTATATTAGAATGTTAAAAAGTATGTTAGAATGTTATAATGGATGTTAGAATGTATATTAGAATGCTAGAATGTATGTTAGAATGTTATAATGGATGTTAGAATGTATATTAGAATGTTAGAATGTATGTTAGAATGTTATTATGGATGTTAGAATGTTATAATTGATGTTAGAATGTATATTAGAATGTTATAATGTATGTTAGAATGTTATTATGGATGTTAGAATGTTATAATGGAAGTTAGAATGTTATATTGGATGTTAAAATATTATAATGGAAATTATAATGTATATTAGAATGTTAAAATGGATGATTGAATGTTATAATTGATGTTAGAATGTATATTAGAATGTTAGAATGTATGTTAGAATGTTATAATGGATGTTAGAATGTATATTACAAATTTATAATGTATGTTAGAATGTTATAATGGATGTTTGAATGTATTTTAGATTGTTATAATGTATGATAGAATGTTATAATGGATATTAGAATGTATATTAGAATATTATAATGTATGTTACAATGCTATAATGTATATTAGAATGTTATAATGGATGTTAAAATGTATACTAGAATGTTATAATGTATGTTAGAATGTACATTAGAATGTTATAATGTATGGTAGAATGTTATAATGGATGTTAGAATGTATATTAGATTGTTATAATGTATGTTAGAATGTTATAATGGATGTTAGAATGTATATTAGAATGTTATAATGTATGATAGAATGTTTTAATGGATATTAGAATGTAGATTAGAATGTTATAATGTATGTTAGAATGTTATAATGGATGTTATAATGAATATTAGAATGTTAGAATGGATGTTAGAATGTTATAATGGATGTTATAATGTATATTAGAATGTTATAATGTATGTTAGAATGCATGTTAGAATGTATATTAGAATATTATAGTGTATGTTAGAATGTTATAATGGATGTTAGAATGTATATTAGAATGTTATAATGGATGTTATAATGTATATTAGAATGTTAAAAAGTATGTTAGAATGTTATAATGGATGTTAGAATGTATATTAGAATGTTAGAATGTATGTTAGAATGTTATAATGGATGTTAGAATGTATATTAGAATGTTAGAATGTATGTTACAATGTTATTATGGATGTTAGAATGTTATAATTGATGTTAGAATGTATATTAGAATGTTATAATGTATATTAGAATGTTATATTGGATGTTAGAATGTATATTAGATTGTTATAATGTATGTTAGAATGTTATATTGGATGTTAGAATGTATATTAGAATGTTATAATGAATGTTAGAATGTTATAAAGGATGTTAGAATGTTATAATGGATGTTAGAATGTATATTATAATGTTAGAATGTATGTTAGAATGTTGTTATGGATGTTAGAATGTTATAATGGATGTTAGAATGTATATTAGAAAGTTATAAAGTATGTTAGAATGTTATTTTGGATGTTAAAATGTATTTTAGATTGTTATAATGTATGTTAGAATGTTATAATAGATGTTAGAATGTATATTAGAATGTTATAATGTATGTTACAATGTTATAATGTATGTTAGAATGTTATAATGGTTGTTATAATGTATACTAGAATGTTATCATGTATTTTAGATTGTAATAATGTATGTTCGAATGTTATAATGGATGTTATAAAGTATATTAGAATGTTATAATGTATGTTACAATGTTATAATGTATGTTAGAATGTTATAATGGATGTTAGAATGTATATTAGAATGTTATAATGTATGTTAGAATGTTACAATGGATGATAGAATGTTATAATGGATGTTATAATGAATATTAGAATGTTATAATGGATGTTAGAATGTTATAAAGGATGTTATAATGTATATTAGAATGTTATAATGTATGTTAGAATGCATGTTAGAATGTATATTAGAATATTATAATGTATGTTAAAATGTTATAATGGATGTTAGAATGTATATTAGAATATTATAATGGATGTTAGAATATTATAATGGATGTTAGATTATTATAATGGATGTTATAATGTATATTAGAATGTTAAAATGATGTTAGAATGTTATAATTGATTTTAGAATGTATATCAGAATGTTAAAAAGTATGTTAGAATGTTATAATGGATGTTAGAATGTATATTAGAATGTTAGAATGTATGTTAGAATGTTATAATGGATGTTAGAATGTACATTAGAATGTTAGAATGTATGTTAGAATGTTATTATGGATGTTAGAATGTTATAATTGATGTTAGAATGTATATTAGAATGTTATAATGTATGTTAGAATGTTATAATTGATGTTAGAATGCATATTAGATTGTTATAATGTATGTTAGAATGTTATAATGGATGTTAAAATGTATATTAGAATGTTATAATGTATGTTAGGATGTTATAATGTATGTTAGAATGTTATAATGGATGTTAGAATGTATATTAGATTGTTATAATGTATGTTAGAATGTTATAATGGATGTTAGAATGTATATTAGAATGTTATAATGTATGTTAGAATGTTATAATGGAAATTAGAATGTTATATTGGATGTTAGAATGTATATTAGATTGTTATAAGGTATGTTAGAATGTTATATTGGATGTTAGAATGTATATTAGAATGTTATAATGTACGTTAGAATGTTTTAAAGGATGTTAGAATGTTATAATGGATGTTAGAATGTATATTATAATGTTAGAATGTACGTTAGAATGTTATTATGGATGTTAGAATGTTATAATGGTTGTTAAAATGTATATTAGAAAGTTATAATGTATGTTAGAATGTTATTTTGGATGTTAAAATGTATTTTAGATTGTTAAAATGTATGTTAGAATGTTATAATAGATGTTAGAATGTATATTAGAATGTTATAATGTATGTTACAATGTTATAATGTAAGTTAGAATGTTATAATGGATGTTAGAATGTATATTAGAATGATAGACTGTATGTTACAATGTTATTATGGATGTTAGAATGTTATAATTGATGTTAGAATGTATATTAGAATGTTATAATGTATATTAGAATGTTATATTGGATGTTAGAATGTATATTAGATTGTTATAATGTATGTTAGAATGTTATATTTGATGTTAGAATGTATATTAGAATGTTATAATGTATGTTAGAATGTTATAAAAGATGTTAGAATGTTATAATGGATGTTAGAATGTATATTATAATGTTGGAATGTATGTTAGAATGTTATTATGGATGTTAGAATGTTATAATGGATGTTAGAATGTATATTAGAAATTTATATGTAAATTAGAATGTTATTTTGGATGTTAAAATGTATTTTAGATTGTTATAATGTATGTTATAATGTTATAATAGATGTTAGAATGTATATTAGAATGTTATAATGTATGTTACAATGTTATAATGTATGTTAGAATGTTATAATGGATGTTATAAAGTATATTAGAATGTTATAATGTATGTTACAATGTTATAATGTATGTTAGAATGTTATAATGGATGTTAGAATGTATATTAGAATGTTATAATGTATGTTAGAATGTTACAATGGATGATAGAATGTTATAATGGATGTTATAATGAATATTAGAATGTTATAATGGATGTTAGAATGTTATAAAGGATGTTATAATGTATATTAGAATGTTATAATGTATGTTAGAATGCATGTTAGAATGTATATTAGAATATTATAATGTATGTTAAAATGTTATAATGGATGTTAGAATGTATATTAGAATATTATAATGATTTTAGAATATTATAATGGATGTTAGATTATTATAATGGATGTTATAATGTATATTAGAATGTTAAAATGATGTTAGAATGTTATAATTGATTTTAGAATGTATATCAGAATGTTAAAAAGTATGTTAGAATGTTATAATGGATGTTAGAATGTATATTAGAATGTTAGAATGTATGTTAGAATGTTATAATGGATGTTAGAATGTATATTAGAATGTTAGAATGTATGTTAGAATGTTATTATGGATGTTAGAATGTTATAATTGATGTTAGAATGTATATTAGAATGTTATAATGTATGTTAATATGTTATAATTGATGTTAGAATGTATATTAGATTGTTATAATGTATGTTAGAATGTTATAATGGATGTTAAAATGTATATTAGAATGTTATAATGTATGTTAGGATGTTATAATGTATGTTAGAATGTTATAATGGATGTTAGAATGTATATTAGATTGTTATAGTGTATGTTAGAATGTTATAATGGATGTTAGAATGTATATTAGAATTTTATAATGTATGTTAGAATGTTATAATGGAAATTAGAATGTTATATTGGATGTTAGAATGTATATTAGATTGTTATAAGGTATGTTAGAATGTTATATTGGATGTTAGAATGTATATTAGAATGTTATAATGTACGTTAGAATGTTTTAAAGGATGTTAGAATGTTATAATGGATGTTAGAATGTATATTATAATGTTAGAATGTACGTTAGAATGTTATTATGGATGTTAGAATGTTATAATGGTTGTTAAAATGTATATTAGAAAGTTATAATGTATGTTAGAATGTTTTTTTGGATGTTAAAATGTATTTTAGATTGTTAAAATGTATGTTAGAATGTTATAATAGATGTTAGAATGTATATTAGAATGTTAGTATGTATGTTACAATGTTATAATGTATGTTAGAATGTTATAATGGATGTTATAATGTATACTAGAATGTTATAATGTATTTTAGATTGTAATAATGTATGTTCGAATGTTATAATGGATGTTAGAATGTATATTAGAATGTTATAATGTATGCTTCAATATTATAATGGATGTTAGAATGTATATTAGAATGTTACAATGGATGATAGAATGTTATAATGGATGCTATAATGTATATTAGAATGTTATAATGTATGTTAGAATGCATGTTAGAATGTATATTAGAATATTATAGTGTATGTTAGAATGTTATAATGGATGTTAGAATGTATATTAGAATGTTATAATGGATGTTAGAATATTATAATGGATGTTATAATGTATATTAGAATGTTACAAAGTATGTTAGAATGTTATAATGGATGTTAGAATGTATATTAGAATGTTAGAATGTATGTTAGAATGTTATAATGGATGTTAGAATGTATATTAGAATGTTAGAATGTATGTTAGAATGTTATTATGGATGTTAGAATGTTATAATTGATGTTAGAATGTATATTAGAATGTTATAATGTATATTAGAATGTTATATTGGATGTTAGAATGTATATTAGATTGTTATAATGTATGTTAGAATGTTATATTGGATGTTAGAATTTATATTAGAATGTTATAATGTATGTTAGAATGTTATAAAGGATGTTAGAATGTTATAATGGATGTTAGAATGTATATTATAATGTTAGAATGTATGTTATAATGTTATTATGGATGTTAGAATGTTATAATGGATGTTAGAATGTATATTAGAAAGTTATAATGTATGTTAGAATGTTATTTTGGATGTTAAAATGTATTTTAGATTGTTATAATGTATGTTAGAATGTTATAATAGATGTTAGAATGTATATTAGAATGTTATAATGTATGTTACAATGTTATAATGTATGTTAGAATGTTATAATGGATGTTAGAATGTATATTAGAATGTTATAATGTATGTTAGAATGTTACAATGGATGATAGAATGTTAGAATGGATGTTAGAATGTTATAATGGATGTTATAATGTATATTAGAATGTTATAATGTATGTTAGAATGCATGTTAGAATGTATATTAGAATATTATAGTGTATGTTAGAATGTTATAATGGATGTTAGAATATATATTAGAATGTTATAATGGATGTTAGAATATTATAATGGATGTTATAATGTATATTAAAATATTAAAAAGTATGTTAGAATGTTATAATGGATGTTAGAATGTATATTAGAATGTTAGAATGTATGTTAGAATGTTATAATGGATGTTAGAATGTATATTAGAATGTTAGAATGTATGTTAGAATGTTATTATGGATGTTAGAATGTTATAATTGATGTTAGAATGTATAATAGATTGTTATAATGTATGTTAGAATGTTATTATGGATGTTAGAATGTTATAATGGAAGTTAGAATGTTATAATGGATGTTAAAATATTATAATGGATGTTATAATGTATATTAGAATGTTAAAATGGATGATTGAATGTTATAATTGATGTTAGAATGTATGTTAGAATGTTATAATGGATGTTATAATGTATATTAGAATGTTATAATGTATGTTAGAATGCATGTTAGAATGTATATTAGAATATTATAGTGTATGTTAGAATGTTATAATGGATGTTAGAATATATATTAGAATGTTAGAATGTATGTTAGAATGTTATAATGGATGTTAGAATGTATATTACAAAGTTATAATGTATGTTAGAATGTTATAATGGATGTTTGAATGTATTTTAGATTGTTATAATGTATGATAGAATGTTATAATGGATATTAGAATGTATATTAGAATGTTATAATGTATGTTACAATGCTATAATGTATGTTAGAATGTTATAATGGATGTTAAAATGTATACTAGAATGTTATAATGTATGTTAGAATGTATATTAGAATGTTATAATGTATGGTAGAATGTTAAAATGGATGTTAGAATGTATATTAGATTGTTATAATGTATGTTAGAATGTTATAATGGATGTTAGAATGTATATTAGAATGTTATAATGTATGATAGAATGTTTTAATGGATATTAGAATGTATATTAGAATGTTATAATGGATGTTAGAATGTTAGAATGGATGCTAGAATGTATATTAGAATGTTATATTGTATGTTAGAATGTTATAATGGATGTTATAATGTTATAATGTATGTTAGAATGTTATAATGCATGTTAGAATGTTATTTTGGATGTTAAAATGTATTTTAGATTGTTATAATGTATGTTAGAATGTTATAATAGATGTTAGAATGTATATTAGAATGTTATAATGTATGTTACAATGTTATAATGTATGTTAGAATGTTATAATGGATGTTAGAATGTATATTAGAATGTTATAATGTATGTTAGAATGTTACAATGGATGATAGAATGTTAGAATGGATGTTAGAATGTTATAATGGATGTTATAATGTATATTAGAATGTTATAATGTATGTTAGAATGCATGTTAGAATGTATATTAGAATATTATAGTGTATGTTAGAATGTTATAATGGATGTTAGAATATATATTAGAATGTTATAATGGATGTTAGAATATTATAATGGATGTTATAATGTATATTAAAATATTAAAAAGTATGTTAGAATGTTATAATGGATGTTAGAATGTATATTAGAATGTTAGAATGTATGTTAGAATGTTATAATGGATGTTAGAATGTATATTAGAATGTTAGAATGTATGTTAGAATGTTATTATGGATGTTAGAATGTTATAATTGATGTTAGAATGTATAATAGATTGTTATAATGTATGTTAGAATGTTACAATGGATGATAGAATGTTATAATGGATGTTATAATGAATATTAGAATGTTAGAATGGATGTTAGAATGTTAGAATGGATGTTATAATGTATATTAGAATGTTATAATGGATGTTAGAATATTATAATGGATGTTAGAATGTATATTAGAATATTATAATGGATGTTAGAATATTATAATGGATGTTAGATTATTATAAAGGATGTTATAATGTATATTAGAATGTTAAAATGGATGTTAGAATGTTATAATTGGTTTTTAGAATGTATATCAGAATGTTAAAAAGTATGTTAGAATGTTATAATGGATGTTAGAATGTATATTAGAATGTTAGAATGTATGTTAGAATGTTATAATGGATGTTAGAATGTATATTAGAATGTTATAATGTATGTTAGAATGTTATTATGGATGTTAGAATGTTATAATTGATGTTAGAATGTATATTAGAATGTTATAATGTATGTTAGAATGTTATAATGGATGTTAGAATGTATATTAGATTGTTATAATGTATGTTAGAATGTTATAATGGATGTTAAAATGTATATTAGAATGTTATAATGTATGTTAGGATGTTATAATGTATGTTAGAATGTTATAATGGATGTTAGAATGTATATTAGATTGTTATAATGTATGTTAGAATGTTATAATGGATGTTAGAATGTATATTAGAATGTTATAATGTATGTTAGAATGTTAGAATGGATATTAGAATGTTATATTGGATGTTAGAATGTATATTAGATTGTTATAAGGTATGTTAGAATGTTATATTGGATGTTAGAATGTATATTAGAATGTTATAATGTATGTTAGAATGTTATAAAGGATGTTAGAATGTTATAATGGATGTTAGAATGTATATTATAATGTTAGAATGTATGTTAGAATGTTATTATGGATGTTAGAATGTTATAATGGATGTTAGAATGTATATTAGTAAGTTATAATGTATGTTAGAATGTTATTTTGGATGTTAAAATGTATTTTAGATTGTTATAATGTATGTTAGAATGTTATAATAGATGTTAGAATGTATATTAGAATGTTATAATGTATGTTACAATGTTATAATGTATGTTAGAATGTTATAATGGATGTTATAATGTATACTAGAATGTTATAATGTATTTTAGATTGTAATAATGTATGTTCGAATGTTATAATGGATGTTAGAATGTATATTAGAATGTTATAATGTATGTTACAATGTTATAATGTATGTTAGAATGTTATAATGGATGTTAGAATGTATTTTAGAATGTTATAATTTATGTTAGAATGTTACAATGGATGATAGAATGTTATAATGGATGTTATAATGAATATTAGAATGTTAGAATGGATGTTAGAATGTTATAATGGATGTTAGAATGTATATTAGAATGTTAAGAATGTATGTTAGAATGTTAATATGGATGTTAGAATGTTATAATTGATGTTAGAATGTATATTAGAATGTTATAATGTATGTTAGAATGTTATTATGGATGTTAGAATGTTATAATGGAAGTTAGAATGTTATAATGGATGTTAAAATATTATAATGGATGTTATAATGTATATTAGAATGTTAAAATGGATGACTGAATGTTATAATTGATGTTAGAATGTATATTAGAATGTTAGAATGTATGTTAGAATGTTATAATGGATGTTAGAATGTATATTACAAAGTTATAATGTATGTTAGAATGTTATAATGGATGTTAGAATGTATATTAGAATGTTATAATGTATGTTAGAATGTTATAATTGATGATAGAATGTTTATTAGATTGTTATAATGTATGTTAGAATGTTATAATGGATGTTAAAATGTATATTAGAATGTTATAATGGATGTTAGGATGTTATAATGTATGTTAGAATGTTATAATGGATGTTAGAATGTATATTAGATTGGTATAATGTATGTTAGAATGTTATAATGGATGTTAGAATGTATATTAGAATGTTATAATGTATGTTACAATGTTATAATGGATGTTAGAATGTTTTAAAGGATTTTAGAATGTATATTAGAAAGTTATAATGTATGTTAGAATGTTATAATGGATGTTAGAATGTTATAATGGATGTTAGAATGTATATTAGAATGTTTTAATGTATATTAGAATGTTATAATGGATGTTAGAATGTTATAATGGATGTTATAATGAATATTAGAATGTTAGAATGGATGTTAGAATGTTAGAATGGATGTTATAATGTATATTAGAATGTTATAATGTATGTTAGAATGCATGTTAGAATGTATATTAGAATATTATAATGTATGTTAGAATGTTATAATGGATGTTAGAATGTATATTAGAATGTTATAATGGATGTTAGAATATTATAATGGATGTTAATTTATTATAATGGATGTTATAATGTATATTAGAATGTTAAAACGGATGTTAGAATGTTATAATTGATTTTAGAATGTATATCAGAATGTTAAAAAGTATGTTAGAATGTTATAATGGATGTTAGAATGTATATTAGAATGTCAGAATGTATGTTCGAATGTTATAATGGATGTTAGAATGTATATTAGAATGTTAGAATGTATGTTAGAATGTTATTATGGATGTTAGAATGTTATAATTGATGTTAGATAGTATATTAGAATGTTATAATGTATGTTAGAATGTTATAATGGATGTTAGAATGTATATTAGATTGTTATAATGTATGTTAGAATGTTATAATGGATGTTAGAATGTTTATTAGAATGTTATAATATATGTTACAATGTTATAATGGATGTTAGAATGTTATAATGGATGTTAGAATGTATATTAGAATGTTATAATGTATGTTACAATGTTATAATGGATGTTAGAATGTTATAATGGATGTTAGAATGTATATTAGAATGTTGTAATGTATGTTAGAATGTTATAATGGATGTTAGAATGTTATAATGGATGTTATAATGAATATTAGAATGTTATAATGTATGTTAGAATGCATGTTAGAATGTATATTAGAATGTTTTAGTGTATTTTAGAATGTTATAATGGATGTTAGAATGTATATTAGAATATTATAATGGATGTTAGAATGTTATAATAGATGATAGTACATTATAATTGATGTTATAATATATATTAGAATGTTATAATGTATGTTAGAATGTTACAATGGATGTTAGAATGTATATTAGATTGTTATAATGTATGTTAGAATGTTATAATGGATGTTAGAATGTATATTAGAATGTTATAATGTATGTTACAATGTTATAATGGATGTTAGAATGTTATAATGGACGTTAGAATGTATATTAGAATGTTATAATGTATGTTAGAATGTTATAACGGATGTTAAAATGTTATAATGGATGTTAGAATGTATATTAGAATGTTGTAATGTATGTTAGAATGTTATAATGGATGTTAGAATGTTATAATGGATGTTATAATGAATATTAGAATGTTATAATGGATGTTAGAATGTTATAATGGATGTTATAATGTATATTAGAATGTTATAATGTATGTTAGAATGCATGTTAGAATGTATATTAGAAAATTATAGTGTATGTTAGAATGTTATAATGGATGTTAGAATGTATATTAGAATGTTATAATGGATGTTAGAATGTTATAATTGATTTTAGAATGTATATCAGAATGTTAAAAAGTATGTTAGAATGTTATAATGGATGTTAGAATGTATATTAGAATGTTAGAATGTATGTTAGAATGTTATAATGGATGTTAGAATGTATATTAGAATGTTAGAATGTATGTTAGAATGTTATTATGGATGTTAGAATGTTATATTTGATGTTAGAATGTATATTAGAATGTTATAATGTATGTTAGAATGTTATAATTGATGTTAGAATGTATATTAGATTGTTATAATGTATGTTAGAATGTTATAATGGATGTTAAAATGTATATTAGAATGTTATAATGTATGTTAGGATGTTATAATGTATGTTAGAATGTTATAATGGATGTTAGAATGTATATTAGATTGTTATAATGTATGTTAGAATGTTATAATGGATGTTAGAATGTATATTAGAATGTTATAATGTATGTTAGAATGTTATAATGGATGTTAGAATGTTATAATGGATGTTAGAATGTATATTAGAATGTTTTAATGTATATTAGAATGTTATAATGGATGTTAGAATGTTATAATGGATGTTATAATGAATATTAGAATGTTATAATGTATGTTAGAATGCATGATAGAATGTATATTAGAATGTTTTAGTGTATTTTAGAATGTTATAATGGATGTTAGAAAGTATATTAGAATATTATAATGGATGTTAGAATGTTATAATGGATGTTAGTACATTATAATGGATGTTATAATATATATTAGAATGTTATAATGTATGTTAGAATGTTATAATGGATGTTAGAATGTATATTAGATTGTTATAATGTATGTTAGAATGTTATAATGGATGTTAGAATGTTATAATGGATGTTAGAATGTATATTAGAATGTTGTAATGTATGTTAGAATGTTATAATGGATGTTAGAATGTTATAATAGATGTTAGAATGTATATTAGAATGTTGTAATGTATGTTAGAATGTTATAATGGATGGTAGAATGTTATAATGGATGTTAGAATGAATATTAGAATGTTAGAATGGATGTTAGAATGTTATAATGGATGTTATAATGTATATTAGAATGTTATAATGTATGTTAGAATGCATGTTAGAATGTATATTAGAATATTATAGTGTATGTTGGAATGTTATAATGGATGTTAGAATGTATATTAGAATGTTATAATGGATGTTAGAATATTATAATGGATGTTATAATGTATATTAGAATGTTAAAAAGTATGTTAGAATGTTATAATGGATGTTAGAATGTATATTAGAATGCTAGAATGTATGTTAGAATGTTATA
Organism: Taudactylus pleione; assembly: GCA_031769625.1. Classification (NCBI taxonomy): domain Eukaryota; kingdom Metazoa; phylum Chordata; class Amphibia; order Anura; family Myobatrachidae; genus Taudactylus; species Taudactylus pleione. The sequence goes on along the minus strand of JAUIMM010000815.1, from coordinate 802,703 downwards.
ATGGATGTTAGAATGTATATTAGAATGTTAGAATGTATGTTAGAATGTTATTATGGATGTTAGAATGTTATAATTGATGTTAGAATGTATATTAGAATGTTATAATGTATGTTAGAATGTTATTATGGATGTTAGAATGTTATAATGGAAGTTAGAATGTTATATTGGATGTTAAAATATTATAATGGAAATTATAATGTATATTAGAATGTTAAAATGGATGATTGAATGTTATAATTGATGTTAGAATGTATATTAGAATGTTAGAATGTATGTTAGAATGTTATAATGGATGTTAGAATGTATATTACAAAGTTATAATGTATGTTAGAATGTTATAATGGATGTTTGAATGTATTTTAGATTGTTATAATGTATGATAGAATGTTATAATGGATATTAGAATGTATATTAGAATATTATAATGTATGTTACAATGCTATAATGTATATTAGAATGTTATAATGGATGTTAAAATGTATACTAGAATGTTATAATGTATGTTAGAATGTACATTAGAATGTTATAATGTATGGTAGAATGTTATAATGGATGTTAGAATGTATATTAGATTGTTATAATGTATGTTAGAATGTTATAATGGATGTTAGAATGTATATTAGAATGTTATAATGTATGATAGAATGTTTTAATGGATATTAGAATGTAGATTAGAATGTTATAATGTATGTTAGAATGTTATAATGGATGTTATAATGAATATTAGAATGTTAGAATGGATGTTAGAATGTTATAATGGATGTTATAATGTATATTAGAATGTTATAATGTATGTTAGAATGCATGTTAGAATGTATATTAGAATATTATAGTGTATGTTAGAATGTTATAATGGATGTTAGAATGTATATTAGAATGTTATAATGGATGTTATAATGTATATTAGAATGTTAAAAAGTATGTTAGAATGTTATAATGGATGTTAGAATGTATATTAGAATGTTAGAATGTATGTTAGAATGTTATAATGGATGTTAGAATGTATATTAGAATGTTAGAATGTATGTTACAATGTTATTATGGATGTTAGAATGTTATAATTGATGTTAGAATGTATATTAGAATGTTATAATGTATATTAGAATGTTATATTGGATGTTAGAATGTATATTAGATTGTTATAATGTATGTTAGAATGTTATATTGGATGTTAGAATGTATATTAGAATGTTATAATGAATGTTAGAATGTTATAAAGGATGTTAGAATGTTATAATGGATGTTAGAATGTATATTATAATGTTAGAATGTATGTTAGAATGTTATTATGGATGTTAGAATGTTATAATGGATGTTAGAATGTATATTAGAAAGTTATAATGTATGTTAGAATGTTATTTTGGATGTTAAAATGTATTTTAGATTGTTATAATGTATGTTAGAATGTTATAATAGATGTTAGAATGTATATTAGAATGTTATAATGTATGTTACAATGTTATAATGTATGTTAGAATGTTATAATGGTTGTTATAATTTATACTAGAATGTTATCATGTATTTTAGATTGTAATAATGTATGTTCGAATGTTATAATGGATGTTATAAAGTATATTAGAATGTTATAATGTATGTTACAATGTTATAATGTATGTTAGAATGTTATAATGGATGTTAGAATGTATATTAGAATGTTATAATGTATGTTAGAATGTTACAATGGATGATAGAATGTTATAATGGATGTTATAATGAATATTAGAATGTTATAATGGATGTTAGAATGTTATAAATGATGTTATAATGTATATTAGAATGTTATAATGTATGTTAGAATGCATGTTAGAATGTATATTAGAATATTATAATGTATGTTAAAATGTTATAATGGATGTTAGAATGTATATTAGAATATTATAATGGATGTTAGAATATTATAATGGATGTTAGATTATTATAATGGATGTTATAATGTATATTAGAATGTTAAAATGATGTTAGAATGTTATAATTGATTTTAGAATGTATATCAGAATGTTAAAAAGTATGTTAGAATGTTATAATGGATGTTAGAATGTATATTAGAATGTTAGAATGTATGTTAGAATGTTATAAAGGATGTTAGAATGTACATTAGAATGTTAGAATGTATGTTAGAATGTTATTATGGATGTTAGAATGTTATAATGGATGTTAGAATGTATATTAGAATGTTATAATGTATGTTAGAATGTTATAATTGATGTTAGAATGTATATTAGATTGTTATAATGTATGTTAGAATGTTATAATGGATGTTAAAATGTATATTAGAATGTTATAATGTATGTTAGGATGTTATAATGTATGTTAGAATGTTATAATGGATGTTAGAATGTATATTAGATTGTTATAATGTATGTTAGAATGTTATAATGGATGTTAGAATGTATATTAGAATGTTATAATGTATGTTAGAATGTTATAATGGAAATTAGAATGTTATATTGGATGTTAGAATGTATATTAGATTGTTATAAGGTATGTTAGAATGTTATATTGGATGTTAGAATGTATATTAGAATGTTATAATGTACGTTAGAATGTTTTAAAGGATGTTATAATGTTATAATGGATGTTAGAATGTATATTATAATGTTAGAATGTACGTTAGAATGTTATTATGGATGTTAGAATGTTATAATGGTTGTTAAAATGTATATTAGAAAGTTATAATGTATGTTAGAATGTTATTTTGGATGTTAAAATGTATTTTAGATTGTTAAAATGTATGTTAGAATGTTATAATAGATGTTAGAATGTATATTAGAATGTTATAATGTATGTTACAATGTTATAATGTATGTTAGAATGTTATAATGGATGTTAGAATGTATATTAGAATGATAGAATGTATGTTACAATGTTATTATGGATGTTAGAATGTTATAATTGATGTTAGAATGTATATTAGAATGTTATAATGTATATTAGAATGTTATATTGGATGTTAGAATGTATATTAGATTGTTATAATGTATGTTAGAATGTTATATTGGATGTTAGAATGTATATTAGAATGTTATAATGTATGTTAGAATGTTATAAAAGATTTTAGAATGTTATAATGGATGTTAGAATGTATATTATAATGTTAGAATGTATGTTAGAATGTTATTATGGATGTTAGAATGTTATAATGGATGTTAGAATGTATATTAGAAAGTTATAATGTATGTTAGAATGTTATTTTGGATGTTAAAATGTATTTTAGATTGTTATAATGTATGTTAGAATGTTATAATAGATGTTAGAATGTATATTAGAATGTTATAATGTATGTTACAATGTTATAATGTATGTTAGAATGTTATAATGGTTGTTATAATGTATACTAGAATGTTATAATGTATTTTAGATTGTAATAATGTATGTTCGAATGTTATAATGGATGTTATAAAGTATATTAGAATGTTATAATGTATGTTACAATGTTATAATGTATGTTAGAATGTTATAATGGATGTTAGAATGTATAATAGAATGTTATAATGTATGTTAGAATGTTACAATGGATGATAGAATGTTATAATGGATGTTATATTGAATATTAGAATGTTATAATGGATGTTAGAATGTTATAAATGATGTTATAATGTATATTAGAATGTTATAATGTATGTTAGAATGCATGTTAGAATGTATATTAGAATATTATAATGTATGTTAAAATGTTATAATGGATGTTAGAATGTATATTAGAATATTATAATGGATGTTAGAATATTATAATGGATGTTAGATTATTATAATGGATGTTATAATGTATATTAGAATGTTAAAATGATGTTAGAATGTTATAATTGATTTTAGAATGTATATCAGAATGTTAAAAAGTATGTTAGAATGTTATAATGGATGTTAGAATGTATATTAGAATGTTAGAATGTATGTTAGAATGTTATAATGGATGTTAGAATGTACATTAGAATGTTAGAATGTATGTTAGAATGTTATTATGGATGTTAGAATGTTATAATGGATGTTAGAATGTATATTAGAATGTTATAATGTATGTTAGAATGTTATAATTGATGTTAGAATGTATATTAGATTGTTATAATGTATGTTAGAATGTTATAATGGATGTTAAAATGTATATTAGAATGTTATAATGTATGTTAGGATGTTATAATGTATGTTAGAATGTTATAATGGATGTTAGAATGTATATTAGATTGTTATAATGTATGTTAGAATGTTATAATGGATGTTAGAATGTATATTAGAATGTTATAATGTATGTTAGAATGTTATAATGGAAATTAGAATGTTATATTGGATGTTAGAATGTATATTAGATTGTTATAAGGTATGTTAGAATGTTATATTGGATGTTAGAATGTATATTAGAATGTTATAATGTACGTTAGAATGTTTTAAAGGATGTTATAATGTTATAATGGATGTTAGAATGTATATTATAATGTTAGAATGTACGTTAGAATGTTATTATGGATGTTAGAATGTTATAATGGTTGTTAAAATGTATATTAGAAAGTTATAATGTATGTTAGAATGTTATTTTGGATGTTAAAATGTATTTTAGATTGTTAAAATGTATGTTAGAATGTTATAATAGATGTTAGAATGTATATTAGAATGTTATAATGTATGTTACAATGTTATAATGTATGTTAGAATGTTATAATGGATGTTAGAATGTATATTAGAATGATAGAATGTATGTTACAATGTTATTATGGATGTTAGAATGTTATAATTGATGTTAGAATGTATATTAGAATGTTATAATGTATATTAGAATGTTATATTGGATGTTAGAATGTATATTAGATTGTTATAATGTATGTTAGAATGTTATATTGGATGTTAGAATGTATATTAGAATGTTATAATGTATGTTAGAATGTTATAAAAGATTTTAGAATGTTATAATGGATGTTAGAATGTATATTATAATGTTAGAATGTATGTTAGAATGTTATTATGGATGTTAGAATGTTATAATGGATGTTAGAATGTATATTAGAAAGTTATAATGTATGTTAGAATGTTATTTTGGATGTTAAAATGTATTTTAGATTGTTATAATGTATGTTAGAATGTTATAATAGATGTTAGAATGTATATTAGAATGTTATAATGTATGTTACAATGTTATAATGTATGTTAGAATGTTATAATGGTTGTTATAATGTATACTAGAATGTTATAATGTATTTTAGATTGTACTAATGTATGTTCGAATGTTATAATGGATGTTATAAAGTATATTAGAATGTTATAATGTATGTTACAATGTTATAATGTATGTTAGAATGTTATAATGGATGTTAGAATGTATAATAGAATGTTATAATGTATGTTAGAATGTTACAATGGATGATAGAATGTTATAATGGATGTTATAATGAATATTAGAATGTTATAATGGATGTTAGAATGTTATAAAGGATGTTATAATGTATATTAGAATGTTATAATGTATGTTAGAATGCATGTTAGAATGTATATTAGAATATTATAATGTATGTTAAAATGTTATAATGGATGTTAGAATGTATATTAGAATATTATAATGATTTTAGAATATTATAATGGATGTTAGATTATTATAATGGATGTTATAATGTATATAAGAATGTTAAAATGATGTTAGAATGTTATAATTGATTTTAGAATGTATATCAGAATGTTAAAAAGTATGTTAGAATGTTATAATGGATGTTATAATGTATACTAGAATGTTATAATGTATTTTAGATTGTAATAATGTATGTTCGAATATTATAATGGATGTTAGAAAGTATATTAGAATGTTATAATGTATGTTACAATGTTATAATGTATGTTAGAATGTTATAATGGATGTTAGAATGTATATTAGAATGTTATAATGTATGTTAGAATGTTACAATGGATGATAGAATGTTATAATGGATGTTATAATGAATATTAGAATGTTAGAATGGATGTTAGAATGTTATAATGGATGTTATAATGTATATTAGAATGTTATAATGGATGTTAGAATATTATAATGGATGTTAGAATGTATATTAGAATATTATAATGGATGTTAGAATATTATAATGGATGTTAGATTATTATAAAGGATGTTATAATGTATATTAGAATGTTAAAATGGATGTTAGAATGTTATAATTGGTTTTTAGAATGTATATCAGAATGTTAAAAAGTATGTTAGAATGTTATAATGGATGTTAGAATGTATATTAGAATGTTAGAATGTATGTTAGAATGTTATAATGGATGTTAGAATGTATATTAGAATGTTAGAATGTATGTTAGAATGTTATTATGGATGTTAGAATGTTATAATTGATGTTAGAATGTATATTAGAATGTTATAATGTATGTTAGAATGTTATAATGGATGTTAGAATGTATATTAGATTGTTATAATGTATGTTAGAATGTTATAATGGATGTTAAAATGTATATTAGAATGTTATAATGTATGTTAGGATGTTATAATGTATGTTAGAATGTTATAATGGATGTTAGAATGTATATTAGATTGTTATAATGTATGTTAGAATGTTATAATGGATGTTAGAATGTATATTAGAATGTTATAATGTATGTTAGAATGTTAGAATGGATATTAGAATGTTATATTGGATGTTAGAATGTATATTAGATTGTTATAAGGTATGTTAGAATGTTATATTGGATGTTAGAATGTATATTAGAATGTTATAATGTATGTTAGAATGTTATAAAGGATGTTAGAATGTTATAATGGATGTTAGAATGTATATTATAATGTTAGAATGTATGTTAGAATGTTATTATGGATGTTAGAATGTTATAATGGATGTTAGAATGTATATTAGAAAGTTATAATGTATGTTAGAATGTTATTTTGGATGTTAAAATGTATTTTAGATTGTTATAATGTATGTTAGAATGTTATAATAGATGTTATAATGTATTTTAGATTGTAATAATGTATGTTCGAATGTTATAATGGATGTTAGAATGTATATTAGAATGTTATAATGTATGTTACAATGTTATAATGTATGTTAGAATGTTATAATGGATGTTAGAATGTATATTAGAATGTTATAATGTATGTTAGAATGTTACAATGGATGATAGAATGTTATAATGGATGTTATAATGAATATTAGAATGTTAGAATGGATGTTAGAATGTTATAATGGATGTTATAATGTATATTAGAATGTTATAATGTATGTTAGAATGCATGTTAGAATGTATATTATAATATTATAATGTATGTTAGAATGTTATAATGGATGTTAGAATGTATATTAGAATGTTATAATGGATGTTAGAATATTATAATGGATGTTAGATTATTATAATGGATGTTATAATGTATATTAGAATGTTAAAACGGATGTTAGAATGTTATAATTGATTTTAGAATGTATATCAGAATGTTAAAAAGAATGTTAGAATGTATATTAGAATGTCAGAATGTATGTTAGAATGTTATAATGGATGTTAGAATGTTATAATTGATGTTAGAATGTATATTAGAATGTTATAATGTATGTTAGAATGTTATAATGGATGTTAGAATGTATATTAGATTGTTATAATGTATGTTAGAATGTTATAATGGATGTTAGAATGTATATTAGAATGTTATAATGTATGTTACAATGTTATAATGGATGTTAGAATGTTATAATGGATGTTAAAATGTTATAATGGATGTTAGAATGTATATTAGAATGTTGTAATGTATGTTAGAATGTTATAATGGATGTTAGAATGTTATAATAGATGTTAGAATGTATATTAGAATGTTGTAATGTATGTTAGAATGTTATAATGGATGGTAGAATGTTATAATGGATGTTAGAATGAATATTAGAATGTTAGAATGGATGTTAGAATGTTATAATGGATGTTATAATGTATATTAGAATGTTATAATGTATGTTAGAATGCATGTTAGAATGTATATTAGAATATTATAGTGTATGTTGGAATGTTATAATGGATGTTAGAATGTATATTAGAATGTTATAATGGATGTTAGAATATTATAATGGATGTTATAATGTATATTAGAATGTTAAAAAGTATGTTAGAATGTTATAATGGATGTTAGAATGTATACTAGAATGCTAGAATGTATGTTAGAATGTTATAATGGATGTTAGAATGTATATTAGAATGTTAGAATGTATGTTAGAATGTTATTATGGATGTTAGAATGTTATAATTGATGTTAGAATGTATATTAGAATGTTATAATGTATGTTAGAATGTTATTATGGATGTTAGAATGTTATAATGGAAGTTAGAATGTTATATTGGATGTTAAAATATTATAATGGAAATTATAATGTATATTAGAATGTTAAAATGGATGATTGAATGTTATAATTGATGTTAGAATGTATATTAGAATGTTAGAATGTATGTTAGAATGTTATAATGGATGTTAGAATGTATATTACAAAGTTATAATGTATGTTAGAATGTTATAATGGATGTTTGAATGTATTTTAGATTGTTATAATGTATGATAGAATGTTATAATGGATATTAGAATGTATATTAGAATATTATAATGTATGTTACAATGCTATAATGTATATTAGAATGTTATAATGGATGTTAAAATGTATACTAGAATGTTATAATGTATGTTAGAATGTACATTAGAATGTTATAATGTATGGTAAAATGTTATAATGGATGTTAGAATGTATATTAGATTGTTATAATGTATGTTAGAATGTTATAATGGATGTTAGAATGTATATTAGAATGTTATAATGTATGATAGAATGTTTTAATGGATATTAGAATGTAGATTAGAATGTTATAATGTATGTTAGAATGTTATAATGGATGTTATAATGAATATTAGAATGTTAGAATGGATGTTAGAATGTTATAATGGATGTTATAATGTATATTAGAATGTTATAATGTATGTTAGAATGTATATTAGAATATTATAGTGTATGTTAGAATGTTATAATGGATGTTAGAATGTATATTAGAATGTTATAATGGATGTTATAATGTATATTAGAATGTTAAAAAGTATGTTAGAATGTTATAATGGATGTTAGAATGTATATTAGAATGTTAGAATGTATGTTAGAATGTTATAATGGATGTTAGAATGTATATTAGAATGTTAGAATGTATGTTACAATGTGATTATGGATGTTAGAATGTTATAATTGATGTTAGAATGTATATTAGAATGTTATAATGTATATTAGAATGTTATATTGGATGTTAGAATGTATATTAGATTGTTATAATGTATGTTAGAATGTTATATTGGATGTTAGAATGTATATTAGAATGTTATAATGAATGTTAGAATGTTATAAAGGATGTTAGAATGTTATAATGGATGTTAGAATGTATATTATAATGTTAGAATGTATGTTAGAATGTTATTATGGATGTTAGAATGTTATAATGGATGTTAGAATGTATATTAGAAAGTTATAATGTATGTTAGAATGTTATTTTGGATGTTAAAATGTATTTTAGATTGTTATAATGTATGTTAGAATGTTATAATAGATGTTAGAATGTATATTAGAATGTTATAATGTATGTTACAATGTTATAATGTATGTTAGAATGTTATAATGGTTGTTATAATGTATACTAGAATGTTATCATGTATTTTAGATTGTAATAATGTATGTTCGAATGTTATAATGGATGTTATAAAGTATATTAGAATGTTATAATGTATGTTACAATGTTATAATGTATGTTAGAATGTTATAATGGATGTTAGAATGTATATTAGAATGTTATAATGTATGTTAGAATGTTACAATGGATGATAGAATGTTATAATGGATGTTATAATGAATATTAGAATGTTATAATGGATGTTAGAATGTTATAAATGATGTTATAATGTATATTAGAATGTTATAATGTATGTTAGAATGCATGTTAGAATGTATATTAGAATATTATAATGTATGTTAAAATGTTATAATGGATGTTAGAATGTATATTAGAATATTATAATGGATGTTAGAATATTATAATGGATGTTAGATTATTATAATGGATGTTATAATGTATATTAGAATGTTAAAATGATGTTAGAATGTTATAATTGATTTTAGAATGTATATCAGAATGTTAAAAAGTATGTTAGAATGTTATAATGGATGTTAGAATGTATATTAGAATGTTAGAATGTATGTTAGAATGTTATAATGGATGTTAGAATGTACATTAGAATGTTAGAATGTATGTTAGAATGTTATTATGGATGTTAGAATGTTATAATTGATGTTAGAATGTATATTAGAATGTTATAATGTATGTTAGAATGTTATAATTGATGTTAGAATGTATATTAGATTGTTATAATGTATGTTAGAATGTTATAATGGATATTAAAATGTATATTAGAATGTTATAATGTATGTTAGGATGTTATAATGTATGTTAGAATGTTATAATGGATGTTAGAATGTATATTAGATTGTTATAATGTATGTTAGAATGTTATAATGGATGTTAGAATGTATATTAGAATGTTATAATGTATGTTAGAATGTTATAATGGAAATTAGAATGTTATATTGGATGTTAGAATGTATATTAGATTGTTATAAGGTATGTTAGAATGTTATATTGGATGTTAGAATGTATATTAGAATGTTATAATGTACGTTAGAAGGTTTTAAAGGATGTTAAAATGTTATAATGGATGTTAGAATGTATATTAGAATGTTGTAATGTATGTTAGAATGTTATAATGGATGTTAGAATGTTATAATAGATGTTAGAATGTATATTAGAATGTTGTAATGTATGTTAGAATGTTATAATGGATGGTAGAATGTTATAATGGATGTTAGAATGAATATTAGAATGTTAGAATGGATGTTAGAATGTTATAATGGATGTTATAATGTATATTAGAATGTTATAATGTATGTTAGAATGCATGTTAGAATGTATATTAGAATATTATAGTGTATGTTGGAATGTTATAATGGATGTTAGAATGTATATTAGAATGTTATAATGGATGTTAGAATATTATAATGGATGTTATAATGTATATTAGAATGTTAAAAAGTATGTTAGAATGTTATAATGGATGTTAGAATGTATACTAGAATGCTAGAATGTATGTTAGAATGTTATAATGGATGTTAGAATGTATATTAGAATGTTAGAATGTATGTTAGAATGTTATTATGGATGTTAGAATGTTATAATTGATGTTAGAATGTATATTAGAATGTTATAATGTATGTTAGAATGTTATTATGGATGTTAGAATGTTATAATGGAAGTTAGAATGTTATATTGGATGTTAAAATATTATAATGGAAATTATAATGTATATTAGAATGTTAAAATGGATGATTGAATGTTATAATTGATGTTAGAATGTATATTAGAATGTTAGAATGTATGTTAGAATGTTATAATGGATGTTAGAATGTATATTACAAAGTTATAATGTATGTTAGAATGTTATAATGGATGTTTGAATGTATTTTAGATTGTTATAATGTATGATAGAATGTTATAATGGATATTAGAATGTATATTAGAATATTATAATGTATGTTACAATGCTATAATGTATATTAGAATGTTATAATGGATGTTAAAATGTATACTAGAATGTTATAATGTATGTTAGAATGTACATTAGAATGTTATAATGTATGGTAAAATGTTATAATGGATGTTAGAATGTATATTAGATTGTTATAATGTATGTTAGAATGTTATAATGGATGTTAGAATGTATATTAGAATGTTATAATGTATGATAGAATGTTTTAATGGATATTAGAATGTAGATTAGAATGTTATAATGTATGTTAGAATGTTATAATGGATGTTATAATGAATATTAGAATGTTAGAATGGATGTTAGAATGTTATAATGGATGTTATAATGTATATTAGAATGTTATAATGTATGTTAGAATGTATATTAGAATATTATAGTGTATGTTAGAATGTTATAATGGATGTTAGAATGTATATTAGAATGTTATAATGGATGTTATAATGTATATTAGAATGTTAAAAAGTATGTTAGAATGTTATAATGGATGTTAGAATGTATATTAGAATGTTAGAATGTATGTTAGAATGTTATAATGGATGTTAGAATGTATATTAGAATGTTAGAATGTATGTTACAATGTGATTATGGATGTTAGAATGTTATAATTGATGTTAGAATGTATATTAGAATGTTATAATGTATATTAGAATGTTATATTGGATGTTAGAATGTATATTAGATTGTTATAATGTATGTTAGAATGTTATATTGGATGTTAGAATGTATATTAGAATGTTATAATGAATGTTAGAATGTTATAAAGGATGTTAGAATGTTATAATGGATGTTAGAATGTATATTATAATGTTAGAATGTATGTTAGAATGTTATTATGGATGTTAGAATGTTATAATGGATGTTAGAATGTATATTAGAAAGTTATAATGTATGTTAGAATGTTATTTTGGATGTTTAAAATGTATTTTAGATTGTTATAATGTATGTTAGAATGTTATAATAGATGTTAGAATGTATATTAGAATGTTATAATGTATGTTACAATGTTATAATGTATGTTAGAATGTTATAATGGTTGTTATAATGTATACTAGAATGTTATCATGTATTTTAGATTGTAATAATGTATGTTCGAATGTTATAATGGATGTTATAAAGTATATTAGAATGTTATAATGTATGTTACAATGTTATAATGTATGTTAGAATGTATAATGGATGTTAGAATGTATATTAGAATGTTATAATGTATGTTAGAATGTTACAATGGATGATAGAATGTTATAATGGATGTTATAATGAATATTAGAATGTTATAATGGATGTTAGAATGTTATAAATGATGTTATAATGTATATTAGAATGTTATAATGTATGTTAGAATGCATGTTAGAATGTATATTAGAATATTATAATGTATGTTAAAATGTTATAATGGATGTTAGAATGTATATTAGAATATTATAATGGATGTTAGAATATTATAATGGATGTTAGATTATTATAATGGATGTTATAATGTATATTAGAATGTTAAAATGATGTTAGAATGTTATAATTGATTTTAGAATGTATATCAGAATGTTAAAAAGTATGTTAGAATGTTATAATGGATGTTAGAATGTATATTAGAATGTTAGAATGTATGTAGAATGTTATAATGGATGTTAGAATGTACATTAGAATGTTAGAATGTATGTTAGAATGTTATTATGGATGTTAGAATGTTATAATTGATGTTAGAATGTATATTAGAATGTTATAATGTATGTTAGAATGTTATAATTGATGTTAGAATGTATATTAGATTGTTATAATGTATGTTAGAATGTTATAATGGATATTAAAATGTATATTAGAATGTTATAATGTATGTTAGGATGTTATAATGTATGTTAGAATGTTATAATGGATGTTAGAATGTATATTAGATTGTTATAATGTATGTTAGAATGTTATAATGGATGTTAGAATGTATATTAGAATGTTATAATGTATGTTAGAATGTTATAATGGAAATTAGAATGTTATATTGGATGTTAGAATGTATATTAGATTGTTATAAGGTATGTTAGAATGTTATATTGGATGTTAGAATGTATATTAGAATGTTATAATGTACGTTAGAAGGTTTTAAGGATGTTAGAATGTTATAATGGATGTTAGAATGTATATTTATAATGTTAGAATGTACGTTAGAATGTTATTATGGATGTTAGAATGTTATAATGGTTGTTAAAATGTATATTAGAAAGTTATAATGTATGTTAGAATGTTATTTTGGATGTTAAAATGTATTTTAGATTGTTAAAATGTATGTTAGAATGTTATAATAGATGTTAGAATGTATATTAGAATGTTATAATGTATGTTACAATGTTATAATGTATGTTAGAATGTTATAATGGATGTTAGAATGTATATTAGAATGATAGAATGTATGTTACAATGTTATTATGGATGTTAGAATGTTATAATTGATGTTAGAATGTATATTAGAATGTTATAATGTATATTAGAATGTTATATTGGATGTTAGAATGTATATTAGATTGTTATAATGTATGTTAGAATGTTATATTGGATGTTAGAATGTATATTAGAATGTTATAATGTATGTTAGAATGTTATAAAAGATGTTTAGAATGTTATAATGGATGTTAGAATGTATATATATGTTAGAATGTATGTTAGAATGTATTATGGATGTTAGAATGTTATAATGGATGTTAGAATGTATATTAGAAAGTTATAATGTATGTTAGAATGTTATTTTGGATGTTAAAATGTATTTTAGATGGTTATAATGTATGTTAGAATGTTATAATAGATGTTAGAATGTATATTAGAATGTTATAATGTATGTTACAATGTTATAATGTATGTTAGAATGTTATAATGGATGTTAGAATGTATATTAGAATGTTATAATGTATGTTAGAATGTTACAATGGATGATAGAATGTTATAATGGATGTTATAATGAATATTAGAATGTATAAAGGATGTTATAATGTATATTAGAATGTTATAATGTATGTTAGAATGCATGTTAGAATGTATATTAGAATATTATAATGTATGTTAAAATGTTATAATGGATGTTAGAATGTATATTAGAATATTATAATGATTTTAGAATATTATAATGGATGTTAGATTATTATAATGGATGTTATAATGTATATAAGTAATGTTAAAATGGATGTTAGAATGTTATAATTGATTTTAGAATGTATATCAGAATGTTAAAAAGTATGTAGAATGTTATAATGGATGTTAGAATGTATATTAGAATGTTTAGAATGTATGTTAGAATGTTATAATGGATGTTAGAATGTATATTAGAATGTTAGAATGTATGTTAGAATGTTATTATGATGTTAGAATGTTATAATTGATGTTAGAATGTATATTAGAATGTTATAATGTATGTTAATATGTTATAATTGATGTTAGAATGTATATTAGATTGTTATAATGTATGTTAGAATGTTATAATGGATGTTAAATGTATATTAGAATGTTAGAATGTATGTTAGAATGTTATAATGGATGTTAGAATGTACATTAGAATGTTAGAATGTATGTTAGAATGTTATTATGGATGTTAGAATGTTATAATTGATGTTAGAATGTATATTAGAATGGTTATAATGTATGTTAGAATGTTATAATTGATGTTAGAATGTATATTAGATGTTATAATGTATGTTAGAATGTTATAATGGATATTAAAATGTATATTTAGAATGTTATAATGTATGTTAGGATGTTATAATGTATGTTAGAATGTTATAATGGATGTTAGAATGTATATTAGATGTATAATGTATGTTAGAATGTTATAATGGATGTTAGAATGTATATAGAATGTTATAATGTATGTTAGAATGTTATAATGGAAATTAGAATGTTATATTGGATGTTAGAATGTATATTAGATTGTTATAAGGTATGTTAGAATGTTATATTGGATGTTAGAATGTATATTAGAATGTTATAATGTACGTTAGAAGGTTTTAAAGGATGTTAGAATGTTATAATGGATGTTAGAGATGTATATTATATGTTAGAATGTACGTTAGAATGTTATTATGGATGTTAGAATGTTTAATGTTGTTAAAATGTATATTAGAAAGTTATAATGTATGTAGAATGTTATTTTGGATGTTAAATGTATTTTAGATTGTTAAAATGTATGTTAGAATGTTATAATAGATGTTAGAATGTATATTAGAATGTTATAATGTATGTTACATGTTATATGTATGTTAGAATGTTATAATGGATGTTAGAATGTATATTAGAATGATAGAATGTATGTTACAATGTTATTATGGATGTTAGAATGTTATAATTGATGTTAGAATGTATATTAGAATGTTATAATGTATATTAGAATGTTATATTGGATGTTAGAATGTATATTAGATTGTTTTAATGTATGTTAGAATGTTATATTGGATGTTAGAATGTATATTAGAATGTTATAATGTATGTTAGAATGTTATAAAAGATGTTAGAATGTTATAATGGATGTTAGAATGTATATTATAATGTTAGAATGTATGTTAGAATGTTATTATGGATGTTAGATGTTATAATGGATGTTAGAATGTATATTAGAAAGTTATAATGTATGTTAGAATGTTATTTTGGATGTTAAAATGTATTTTAGATGGTTATAATGTATGTTAGAATGTTATAATAGATGTTAGAATGTATATTAGAATGTTATAATGTATGTTACAATGTTATAATGTATGTTAGAATGTTATAATGGATGTTTAGAATGTATATTAGAATGTTATAATGTATGTTAGAATGTTACAATGGATGATAGAATGTTATAATGGATGTTATAATGAATATTAGAATGTTATAAAGGATGTTATAATGTATATTAGAATGTTATAATGTATGTTAGAATGCATGTTAGAATGTATATTAGAATATTATAATGTATGTTAAAATGTTATAATGGATGTTAGAATGTATATTAGAATATTATAATGATTTTAGAATATTATAATGGATGTTAGATTATTATAATGGATGTTATAATGTATATAAGAATGTTAAAATGATGTTAGAATGTTATAATTGATTTTAGAATGTATATCAGAATGTTAAAAAGTATGTTAGAATGTTATAATGGATGTTAGAATGTATATTAGAATGTTAGAATGTATGTTAGAATGTTATAATGGATGTTAGAATGTATATTAGAATGTTAGAATGTATGTTAGAATGTTATTATGGATGTTAGAATGTTATAATTGATGTTAGAATGTATATTAGAATGTTATAATGTATGTTAATATGTTATAATTGATGTTAGAATGTATATTAGATTGTTATAATGTATGTTAGAATGTTATAATGGATGTTAAAATGTATATTAGAATGTTATAATGTATGTTAGGATGTTATAATGTATGTTAGAATGTTATAATGGATGTTAGAATGTATATTAGATTGTTATAATGTATGTTAGAATGTTATAATGGATGTTAGAATGTATATTAGAATGTTATAATGTATGTTAGAATGTTATAATGGAAATTAGAATGTTATATTGGATGTTAGAATGTATATTAGATTGTTATAAGGTATGTTAGAATGTTATATTGGATGTTAGAATGTATATTAGAATTTTATAATGTACGTTAGAATGTTTTAAAGGATGTTAGAATGTTATAATGGATGTTAGAATGTATATTATAATGTTAGAATGTACGTTAGAATGTTATTATGGATGTTAGAATGTTATAATGGTTGTTAAAATGTATATTAGAAAGTTATAATGTATGTTAGAATGTTTTTTTGGATGTTAAAATGTATTTTAGATTATTAAAATTTATGTTAGAATGTTATAATAGATGTTAGAATGTATATTAGAATGTTAGTATGTATGTTACAATGTTATAATGTATGTTAGAATGTTATAATGGATGTTATAATGTATACTAGAATGTTATAATGTATTTTAGATTGTAATAATGTATGTTCGAATGTTATAATGGATGTTAGAATGTATATTAGAATGTTATAATGTATGTTTCAATATTATAATGGATGTTAGAATGTATATTAGAATGTTACAATGGATGATAGAATGTTATAATGGATGTTATAATGTATATTAGAATGTTATAATGTATGTTAGAATGCATGTTAGAATGTATATTAGAATATTATAGTGTATGTTAGAATGTTATAATGGATGTTAGAATGTATATTAGAATGTTATAATGGATGTTAGAATATTATAATGGATGTTATAATGTATATTAGAATGTTACAAAGTATGTTAGAATGTTATAATGGATGTTAGAATGTATATTAGAATGTTAGAATGTATGTTAGAATGTTATAATGGATGTTAGAATGTATATTAGAATGTTAGAATGTATGTTAGAATGTTATTATGGATGTTAGAATGTTATAATTATGTTATAATTGATGTTAGAATGTATATTAGAATGTTATAATGTATATTAGAATGTTATATTGGATGTTAGAATGTATATTAGATTGTTATAATGTATGTTAGAATGTTATATTGGATGTTAGAATTTATATTAGAATGTTATAATGTATGTTAGAATGTTATAAAGGATGTTAGAATGTTATAATGGATGTTAGAATGTATATTATAATGTTAGAATGTATGTTATAATGTTATTATGGATGTTAGAATGTTATAATGGATGTTAGAATGTATATTAGAAAGTTATAATGTATGTTAGAATGTTATTTTGGATGTTAAAATGTATTTTAGATTGTTATAATGTATGTTAGAATGTTATAATAGATGTTAGAATGTATATTAGAATGTTATAATGTATGTTACAATGTTATAATGTATGTTAGAATGTTATAATGGATGTTAGAATGTATATTAGAATGTTATAATGTATGTTAGAATGTTACAATGGATGATAGAATGTTAGAATGGATGTTAGAATGTTATAATGGATGTTATAATGTATATTAGAATGTTATAATGTATGTTAGAATGCATGTTAGAATGTATATTAGAATATTATAGTGTATGTTAGAATGTTATAATGGATGTTAGAATATATATTAGAATTTTATAATGGATGTTAGAATATTATAATGGATGTTATAATGTATATTAAAATATTAAAAAGTATGTTAGAATGTTATAATGGATGTTAGAATGTATATTAGAATGTTAGAATGTATGTTAGAATGTTATAATGGATGTTAGAATGTATATTAGAATGTTAGAATGTATGTTAGAATGTTATTATGGATGTTAGAATGTTATAATTGATGTTAGAATGTATAATAGATTGTTATAATGTATGTTAGAATGTTATTATGGATGTTAGAATGTTATAATGGAAGTTAGAATGTTATAATGGATGTTAAAATATTATAATGGATGTTATAATGTATATTAGAATGTTAAAATGGATGATTGAATGTTATAATTGATGTTAGAATGTATGTTAGAATGTTATAATGGATGTTATAATGTATATTAGAATGTTATAATGTATGTTAGAATGCATGTTATTATGTATATTAGAATATTATAGTGTATGTTAGAATGTTATAATGGATGTTAGAATATATATTAGAATGTTAGAATGTAAGTTAGAATGTTATAATGGATGTTAGAATGTATATTACAAAGTTATAATGTATGTTAGAATGTTATAATGGATGTTTGAATGTATTTTAGATTGTTATAATGTATGATAGAATGTTATAATGGATATTAGAATGTATATTAGAATGTTATAATGTATGTTACAATGCTATAATGTATGTTAGAATGTTATAATGGATGTTAAAATGTATACTAGAATGTTATAATGTATGTTAGAATGTATATTAGAATGTTATAATGTATGGTAGAATGTTATAATGGATGTTAGAATGTATATTAGATTGTTATAATGTATGTTAGAATGTTATAATGGATGTTAGAATGTATATTAGAATGTTATAATGTATGATAGAATGTTTTAATGGATATTAGAATGTATATTAGAATGTTATAATGGATGTTAGAATGTTAGAATGGATGCTAGAATGTATATTAGAATGTTATATTGTATGTTAGAATGTTATAATGGATGTTATAATGTTATAATGTATGTTAGAATGTTATAATGCATGTTAGAATGTATATTAGAATGTTAGAATGTATGTTAGAATGTTATTATGGATGTTAGAATGTTATAATGGATGTTAGAATGTATATTACAAAGTTATAATGTATGTTAGAATGTTATAATGGATGTTTGAATGTATTTTAGATTGTTATAATGTATGATAGAATGTTATAATGGATGTTAGAATGTATATTAGAATGTTATAATGTATGTTAGAATGTTATAACGTATGTTATAATGGATGTTAGAATGTATATTAGAATGTTATAATGTATGTTAGAATGTTAGAATGGATGTTAGAATGTATATTAGAATGGTATAATGAATGTTAGAATGTTATAATGTATGTTAGAATGTATATTAGAATGTTATAATGTATGTTAGAATGTTATAATGGATGTTAGAATGTATATTAATTTGTTATAATGTATGTTAGAATGTTATAATGGATATTAGAATGTATATTAGAATGTTAAATGTATGTTAGAATGTTATAATGGATGTTAGAATTTATATTAGAATGTTATAATGTATGTTAGAATGTTAAAATGGATATTAGAATGTATATTAGAATGTTATAATGTATGTTAGAATGTTATAATGGATGTTATAATGGATGTTATAATGTATACTAGAATGTTATAATGTATGTTAGAATGTTATAATGGATGTTAGAATGTATATTAGAATGGTATAATGAATGTTAGAATGTTATAATGTATGTTAGAATGTATATTAGAATGTTATAATGTATGTTAGAATGTTATAATGGATGTTAGAATGTATATTAATTTGTTATAATGTATGTTAGAATGTTATAATGGATATTAGAATGTATATTAGAATGTTAAATGTATGTTAGAATGTTATAATGGATGTTAGAATTTATATTAGAATGTTATAATGTATGTTAGAATGTTAAAATGGATATTAGAATGTATATTAGAATGTTATAATGTATGTTAGAATGTTAGAATGGATGTTAGAATGTATATTAGATTGTTATAATGTATGTTAGAATGTTATAATGGATGTTAGAATGTATATTAGAATGTTATAATGTATGTTAGAATGTTAGAATGTATGTTATAATGTTATAATGGATGTTATAATGTATATTAGAATGTTAGAATGGATGTTAGAATGCATGTTAGAATGTATATTAGAATGTTAGAATGTATGTTATAATGTTATAATGTATGTTAGAATGTTATTATGGATGTTAGAATGTATATTAGAATATTAGAATGTATGTTAGAATGTTATTTTGTATGTTAGAATGTTATAATGGATGTTAGAATGTATTTTAGATTGTTATAATGTATGTTAGAATGTTATAATGTATGTTAGAATGTTATGATGGATGTTAGAATGTATATTAGAATGTTATAATGTATGTTAGAATGTTATAATGGATATTAGAATGTATATTAGAATGTTATAATGTATGTTAGAATGTATATTAGAATTTTAGAATGTATATTACAATGTTATAATGTATGTTAGAATGTTATAATGGATGTTAGAATGTTATAATGATTGTTATAATGTATATTAGAATGTTATATTGTATGATAGAATGCATGTTAGAATGTATATTAGAATTTTATAATGTATGTAAGAATGTTATAATGGATGTTAGAATGTATATTAGAATGTTATAATGGATGTTATAATGTTATAATGGATGTTAGAATAGTATAATGGATGTTATAATGTATATTAGAATGTTAGAATGTATGTTAGAATGTTATAATGGATGTTAGAATGTATATTAGAATGTTATTATGGATGTTAGAATGTTATAATGGATGTTAGAATGTATATTAGAATGTTAGAATGTATGTTAGAATGTTATTGTGTATATTAGAAAGTTATAATGTATGTTAGAATGTTATAATGGATGTTTGAATGTATATTAGATTGTTATAATGTATGTTAGAATGTTATAATGGATATTAGAATGTATATTAGAATGTTATAATGTATGTTAGAATGTTATAATGGAAATTAGAATGTTATATTGGATGTTAGAATGTATATTAGATTGTTATAAGGTATGTTAGAATGTTATATTGGATGTTAGAATGTATATTAGAATGTTATAATGTACGTTAGAATGTTTTAAAGGATGTTAGAATGTTATAATGGATGTTAGAATGTATATTATAATGTTAGAATGTACGTTAGAATGTTATTATGGATGTTAGAATGTTATAATGGTTGTTAAAATGTATATTAGAAAGTTAAAATGTATGTTAGAATGTTATTTTGGATGTTAAAATGTATTTTAGATTGTTAAAATGTATGTTAGAATGTTATAATAGATGTTAGAATGTATATTAGAATGTTATAATGTATGTTACAATGTTATAATGTATGTTAGAATGTTATAATGGATGTTAGAATGTATATTAGAATGATAGAATGTATGTTACAATGTTATTATGGATGTTAGAATGTTATAATTGATGTTAGAATGTATATTAGAATGTTATAATGTATATTAGAATGTTATATTGGATGTTAGAATGTATATTAGATTGTTATAATGTATGTTAGAATGTTATATTGGATGTTAGAATGTATATTAGAATGTTATAATGTATGTTAGAATGTTATAAAAGATGTTAGAATGTTATAATGGATGTTAGAATGTATATTATAATGTTAGAATGTATGTTAGAATGTTATTATGGATGTTAGAATGTTATAATGGATGTTAGAATGTATTTTAGAAAGTTATAATGTATGTTAGAATGTTATTTTGGATGTTAAAATGTATTTTAGATTGTTATAATGTATGTTAGAATGTTATAATAGATGTTAGAATGTATATTAGAATGTTATAATGTATGTTACAATGTTATAATGTATGTTAGAATGTTATAATGGTTGTTATAATGTATACTAGAATGTTATAATGTATTTTAGATTGTTATAATGTATGTTCGAATGTTATAATGGATGTTATAAAGTATATTAGAATGTTATAATGTATGTTACAATGTTATAATGTATGTTAGAATGTTATAATGGATGTTAGAATGTATATTAGAATGTTATAATGTATGTTAGAATGTTACAATGGATGATAGAATGTTATAATGGATGTTATAATGAATATTAGAATGTTAGAATGGATGTTAGAATGTTATAAAGGATGTTATAATGTATATTAGAATGTTATAATGTATGTTAGAATGCATGTTAGAATGTATATTAGAATATTATAATGTATGTTAAAATGTTATAATGGATGTTAGAATTTATATTAGAATATTATAATGGATGTTAGAATATTATAATGGATGTTATAATGTATATTAGAATGTTAAAATGATGTTAGAATGTTATAATTGATTTTAGAATGTATATCAGAATGTTAAAAAGTATGTTAGAATGTTATAATGGATGTTAGAATGTATATTAGAATGTTAGAATGTATGTTAGAATGTTATAATGGATGTTAGAATGTATATTAGAATGTTAGAATGTATGTTAGAATGTTATTATGGATGTTAGAATGTTATAAGTGATGATAGAATGTATATTAGAATGTTATAATGTATGTTAGAATGTTATAATTGATGTTAGAATGTATATTAGATTGTTATAATGTATGTTAGAATGTTATTATGGATGTTAAAATGTATATTAGAATGTTATAATGTATGTTAGGATGTTATAATGTATGTTAGAATGTTATAATGGATGTTAGAATGTATATTAGATTGTTATAATGTATGTTAGAATGTTATAATGGATGTTAGAATGTATATTAGAATGTTATAATATATGTTAGAATGTTATAATGGAAATTAGAATGTTATATTGGATGTTAGAATGTATATTAGATTGTTATAAGGTATGTTAGATTGTTATATTGGATGTTAGAATGTATATTAGAATGTTATAATGTACGTTAGAATGTTTTAAAGGATGTTAGAATGTTATAATGGATGTTAGAATGTATATTATAATGTTAGAATGTACATTAGAATGTTATTATGGATGTTAGAATGTTATAATGGTTGTTAAAATGTATATTAGAAAGTTATAATGTATGTTAGAATGTTATTTTGGATGTTAAAATGTATTTTAGATTGTTAAAATGTATGTTAGAATGTTATAATAGATGTTAGAATGTATATTAGAATGTTAGAATGTATGTTACAATGTTATAATGTATGTTAGAATGTTATAATGGATGTTATAATGTATACTAGAATGCTTTAATGTATTTTAGATTGTAATAATGTATGTTCGAATGTTATAATGGATGTTAGAATGTATATTAGAATGTTATAATGTATGTTACAATGTTATAATGTATGTTAGAATGTTATAATGGATGTTAGAATGTATATTAGAATGTTATAATGTATGTTAGAATGTTACAATGGATGATAGAATGTTATAATGGATGTTATAATGAATATTAGAATGTTAGAATGGATGTTAGAATGTTATAATGGATGTTATAATGTATATTAGAATGTTATAATGTATGTTAGAATGCATGTTAGAATGTATATTAGAATATTATAATGTATGTTAGAATGTTATAATGGATGTTAGAATGTATATTAGAATGTTATAATGGATGTTAGAATATTATAATGGATGTTAGATTATTATAATGGATGTTATAATGTATATTAGAATGTTAAAACGGATGTTAGAATGTTATAATTGATTTTAGAATGTATATCAGAATGTTAAAAAGTATGTTAGAATGTTATAATGGATGTTAGAATGTATATTAGAATGTCAGAATGTATGTTAGAATGTTATAATGGATGTTAGAATGTATATTAGAAAGTTAGAATGTATGTTAGAATGTTACTATGGATGTTAGAATGTTATAATGTATGTTAGAATGTTAGAATGGATGTTAGAATGTATATTAGATTGTTATAATGTATGTTAGAATGTTATAATGGATGTTAGAATGTATATTAGAATGTTATAATGTATGTTACAATGTTATAATGGATGTTAGAATGTTATAATGGATGTTAGAATGTATATTAGAATGTTATAATGTATGTTACAATGTTATAATGGATGTTAGAATGTTATAATGGATGTTATAATGAATATTAGAATGTTAGAATGGATGTTAGAATGTTATAATGGATGTTATAATGTATATTAGAATGTTATAATGTATGTTAGAATGCATGTTAGAATGTATATTAGAATATTATAATGTATGTTAGAATGTTATAATGGATGTTAGAATGTATATTAGAATGTTATAATGGATGTTAGAATATTATAATGGATGTTAGATTATTATAATGGATGTTATAATGTATATTAGAATGTTAAAACGGATGTTAGAATGTTATAATTGATTTTAGAATGTATATCAGAATGTTAAAAAGTATGTTAGAATGTTATAATGGATGTTAGAATGTATATTAGAATGTCAGAATGTATGTTAGAATGTTATAATGGATGTTAGAATGTATATTAGAAAGTTAGAATGTATGTTAGAATGTTACTATGGATGTTAGAATGTTATAATGTATGTTAGAATGTTAGAATGGATGTTAGAATGTATATTAGATTGTTATAATGTATGTTAGAATGTTATAATGGATGTTAGAATGTATATTAGAATGTTATAATGTATGTTACAATGTTATAATGGATGTTAGAATGTTATAATGGATGTTAGAATGTATATTAGAATGTTATAATGTATGTTACAATGTTATAATGGATGTTAGAATGTTATAATGGATGTTAGAATGTATATTAGAATGTTGTAATGTATGTTAGAATGTTATAATGGATGTTAGAATGTTATAATGGATGTTATAATGAAAATTAGAATGTTATAATGTATGTTAGAATGCTTGTTAGAATGTTTATTAGAATGTTTTAGTGTATTTTAGAATGTTATAACGGATGTTAGAATGTATATTAGAATATTATAATGGATGTTAGAATGTTATAATGGATGTTAGAATGTATATTAGAATGTTATAATGTATGTTACAATGTTATAATGGATGTTAGAATGTTATAATGGACGTTAGAATGTATATTAGAATGTTATAATGTATGTTAGAATGTTATAATGGATGTTAGAATGTTATAATGGATGTTATAATGTATATTAGAATGTTGTAATGTATGTTAGAATGTTATAATGGATGTTAGAATGTTATAATGGATGTTATAATGAATATTAGAATGTTAGAATTGATGTTAGAATGTTATAATGGATGTTATAATGTATATTAGAATGTTATAATGTATGTTAGAATGCATGTTAGAATGTATATTAGAATATTATAGTGTATGTTAGAATGTTATAATGGATGTTAGAATGTATATTAGAATGTTATAATGGATGTTAGAATATTATAATGGATGTTATAATGTATATTAAAATATTAAAAAGTATGTTAGAATGTTATAATGGATGTTAGAATGTATATTAGAATGTTAGAATGTATGTTAGAATGTTACAATGGATGATAGAATGTTAGAATGGATGTTAGAATGTTATAATGGATGTTATAATGTATATTAGAATGTTATAATGTATGTTAGAATGCATGTTAGAATGTATATTAGAATATTATAGTGTATGTTAGAATGTTATAATGGATGTTAGAATATATATTAGAATGTTATAATGGATGTTAGAATATTATAATGGATGTTATAATGTATATTAAAATATTAAAAAGTATGTTAGAATGTTATAATGGATGTTAGAATGTATATTAGAATGTTAGAATGTATGTTAGAATGTTATAATGGATGTTAGAATGTATATTAGAATGTTAGAATGTATGTTAGAATGTTATTATGGATGTTAGAATGTTATAATTGATGTTAGAATGTATAATAGATTGTTATAATGTATGTTAGAATGTTATTATGGATGTTAGAATGTTATAATGGAAGTTAGAATGTTATAATGGATGTTAAAATATTATAATGGATGTTATAATGTATATTAGAATGTTAAAATGGATGATTGAATGTTATAATTGATGTTAGAATGTATGTTAGAATGTTATAATGGATGTTATAATGTATATTAGAATGTTATAATGTATGTTAGAATGCATGTTATTATGTATATTAGAATATTATAGTGTATGTTAGAATGTTATAATGGATGTTAGAATATATATTAGAATGTTAGAATGTATGTTAGAATGTTATAATGGATGTTAGAATGTATATTACAAAGTTATAATGTATGTTAGAATGTTATAATGGATGTTTGAATGTATTTTAGATTGTTATAATGTATGATAGAATGTTATAATGGATATTAGAATGTATATTAGAATGTTATAATGTATGTTACAATGCTATAATGTATGTTAGAATGTTATAATGGATGTTAAAATGTATACTAGAATGTTATAATGTATGTTAGAATGTATATTAGAATGTTATAATGTATGGTAGAATGTTATAATGGATGTTAGAATGTATATTAGATTGTTATAATGTATGTTAGAATGTTATAATGGATGTTAGAATGTATATTAGAATGTTATAATGTATGATAGAATGTTTTAATGGATATTAGAATGTATATTAGAATGTTATAATGGATGTTAGAATGTTAGAATGGATGCTAGAATGTATATTAGAATGTTATATTGTATGTTAGAATGTTATAATGGATGTTATAATGTTATAATGTATGTTAGAATGTTATAATGCATGTTAGAATGTATATTAGAATGTTAGAATGTATGTTAGAATGTTATTATGGATGTTAGAATGTTATAATGGATGTTAGAATGTATATTACAAAGTTATAATGTATGTTAGAATGTTATAATGGATGTTTGAATGTATTTTAGATTGTTATAATGTATGATAGAATGTTATAATGGATGTTAGAATGTATATTAGAATGTTATAATGTATGTTAGAATGTTATAACGTATGTTATAATGGATGTTAGAATGTATATTAGAATGTTATAATGTATGTTAGAATGTTAGAATGGATGTTAGAATGTATATTAGAATGTTATAATGTATGTTAGAATGTTATAATGGATGTTATAATGGATGTTATAATGTATACTAGAATGTTATAATGTATGTTAGAATGTTATAATGGATGTTAGAATGTATATTAGAATGGTATAATGAATGTTAGAATGTTATAATGTATGTTAGAATGTATATTAGAATGTTATAATGTATGTTAGAATGTTATAATGGATGTTAGAATGTATATTAATTTGTTATAATGTATGTTAGAATGTTATAATGGATATTAGAATGTATATTAGAATGTTAAATGTATGTTAGAATGTTATAATGGATGTTAGAATTTATATTATAATGTTATAATGTATGTTAGAATGTTAAAATGGATATTAGAATGTATATTAGAATGTTATAATGTATGTTAGAATGTTAGAATGGATGTTAGAATGTATATTAGATTGTTATAATGTATGTTAGAATGTTATAATGGATGTTAAAATGTATATTAGAATGTTATAATGTATGTTAGAATGTTAGAATGTATGTTATAATGTTATAATGGATGTTATAATGTATATTAGAATGTTAGAATGGATGTTAGAATGCATGTTAGAATGTATATTAGAATGTTAGAATGTATGTTATAATGTTATAATGTATGTTAGAATGTTATTATGGATGTTAGAATGTATATTAGAATATTAGAATGTATGTTAGAATGTTATTTTGTATGTTAGAATGTTATAATGGATGTTAGAATGTATTTTAGATTGTTATAATGTATGTTAGAATGTTATAATGTATGTTAGAATGTTATGATGGATGTTAGAATGTATATTAGAATGTTATAATGTATGTTAGAATGTTATAATGGATATTAGAATGTATATTAGAATGTTATAATGTATGTTAGAATGTATATTAGAATTTTAGAATGTATATTACAATGTTATAATGTATGTTAGAATGTTATAATGGATGTTAGAATGTTATAATGATTGTTATAATGTATATTAGAATGTTATATTGTATGATAGAATGCATGTTAGAATGTATATTAGAATTTTATAATGTATGTAAGAATGTTATAATGGATGTTAGAATGTATATTAGAATGTTATAATGGATGTTATAATGTTATAATGGATGTTAGAATATTATAATGGATGTTATAATGTATATTAGAATGTTAGAATGTATGTTAGAATGTTATAATGGATGTTAGAATGTATATTAGAATGTTATTATGGATGTTAGAATGTTATAATGGATGTTAGAATGTATATTAGAATGTTAGAATGTATGTTAGAATGTTATTGTGTATATTAGAAAGTTATAATGTATGTTAGAATGTTATAATGGATGTTTGAATGTATATTAGATTGTTATAATGTATGTTAGAATGTTAGAATGGATATTAGAATGTATATTAGAATGTTATAATGTATGTTAGAATGTTATAATGGAAATTAGAATGTTATATTGGATGTTAGAATGTATATTAGATTGTTATAAGGTATGTTAGAATGTTATATTGGATGTTAGAATGTATATTAGAATGTTATAATGTACGTTAGAATGTTTTAAATGATGTTAGAATGTTATAATGGATGTTAGAATGTATATTATAATGTTAGAATGTACGTTAGAATGTTATTATGGATGTTAGAATGTTATAATGGTTGTTAAAATGTATATTAGAAAGTTATAATGTATGTTAGAATGTTATTTTGGATGTTAAAATGTATTTTAGATTGTTAAAATGTATGTTAGAATGTTATAATAGATGTTAGAATGTATATTAGAATGTTATAATGTATGTTACAATGTTATAATGTATGTTAGAATGTTATAATGGATGTTAGAATGTATATTAGAATGATAGAATGTATGTTACAATGTTATTATGGATGTTAGAATGTTATAATTGATGTTAGAATGTATATTAGAATGTTATAATGTATATTAGAATGTTATATTGGATGTTAGAATGTATATTAGATTGTTATAATGTATGTTAGAATGTTATATTGGATGTTAGAATGTATATTAGAATGTTATAATGTATGTTAGAATGTTATAAAAGATGTTAGAATGTTATAATGGATGTTAGAATGTATATTATAATGTTAGAATGTATGTTAGAATGTTATTATGGATGTTAGAATGTTATAATGGATGTTAGAATGTATATTAGAAAGTTATAATGTATGTTAGAATGTTATTTTGGATGTTAAAATGTATTTTAGATTGTTATAATGTATGTTAGAATGTTATAATAGATGTTAGAATGTATATTAGAATGTTATAATGTATGTTACAATGTTATAATGTATGTTAGAATGTTATAATGGTTGTTATAATGTATACTAGAATGTTATAATGTATTTTAGATTGTTATAATGTATGTTCGAATGTTATAATGGATGTTATAAAGTATATTAGAATGTTATAATGTATGTTACAATGTTATAATGTATGTTAGAATGTTATAATGGATGTTAGAATGTATATTAGAATGTTATAATGTATGTTAGAATGTTACAATGGATGATAGAATGTTATAATGGATGTTATAATGAATATTAGAATGTTAGAATGGATGTTAGAATGTTATAAAGGATGTTATAATGTATATTAGAATGTTATAATGTATGTTAGAATGCATGTTATAATGTATATTAGAATATTATAATGTATGTTAAAATGTTATAATGGATGTTAGAATGTATATTAGAATATTATAATGGATGTTAGAATATTATAATGGATGTTATAATGTATATTAGAATGTTAAAATGATGTTAGAATGTTATAATTGATTTTAGAATGTATATCAGAATGTTAAAAAGTATGTTAGAATGTTATAATGGATGTTAGAATGTATATTAGAATGTTAGAATGTATGTTAGAATGTTATAATGGATGTTAGAATGTATATTAGAATGTTAGAATGTATGTTAGAATGTTATTATGGATGTTAGAATGTTATAAGTGATGATAGAATGTATATTAGAATGTTATAATGTATGTTAGAATGTTATAATTGATGTTAGAATGTATATTAGATTGTTATAATGTATGTTAGAATGTTATAATGGATGTTAAAATGTATATTAGAATGTTATAATGTATGTTAGGATGTTATAATGTATGTTAGAATGTTATAATGGATGTTAGAATGTATATTAGATTGTTATAATGTATGTTAGAATGTTATAATGGATGTTAGAATGTATATTAGAATGTTATAATATATGTTAGAATGTTATAATGGAAATTAGAATGTTATATTGGATGTTAGAATGTATATTAGATTGTTATAAGGTATGTTAGATTGTTATATTGGATGTTAGAATGTATATTAGAATGTTATAATGTACGTTAGAATGTTTTAAAGGATGTTAGAATGTTATAATGGATGTTAGAATGTATATTATAATGTTAGAATGTACGTTAGAATGTTATTATGGATGTTAGAATGTTATAATGGTTGTTAAAATGTATATTAGAAAGTTATAATGTATGTTAGAATGTTATTTTGGATGTTAAAATGTATTTTAGATTGTTAAAATGTATGTTAGAATGTTATAATAGATGTTAGAATGTATATTAGAATGTTAGAATGTATGTTACAATGTTATAATGTATGTTAGAATGTTATAATGGATGTTATAATGTATACTAGAATGCTTTAATGTATTTTAGATTGTAATAATGTATGTTCGAATGTTATAATGGATGTTAGAATGTATATTAGAATGTTATAATGTATGTTACAATGTTATAATGTATGTTAGAATGTTATAATGGATGTTAGAATGTATATTAGAATGTTATAATGTATGTTAGAATGTTACAATGGATGATAGAATGTTATAATGGATGTTATAATGAATATTAGAATGTTAGAATGGATGTTAGAATGTTATAATGGATGTTATAATGTATATTAGAATGTTATAATGTATGTTAGAATGCATGTTAGAATGTATATTAGAATATTATAATGTATGTTAGAATGTTATAATGGATGTTAGAATGTATATTAGAATGTTATAATGGATGTTAGAATATTATAATGGATGTTAGATTATTATAATGGATGTTATAATGTATATTAGAATGTTAAAACGGATGTTAGAATGTTATAATTGATTTTAGAATGTATATCAGAATGTTAAAAAGTATGTTAGAATGTTATAATGGATGTTAGAATGTATATTAGAATGTCAGAATGTATGTTAGAATGTTATAATGGATGTTAGAATGTATATTAGAAAGTTAGAATGTATGTTAGAATGTTACTATGGATGTTAGAATGTTATAATGTATGTTAGAATGTTAGAATGGATGTTAGAATGTATATTAGATTGTTATAATGTATGTTAGAATGTTATAATGGATGTTAGAATGTATATTAGAATGTTATAATGTATGTTACAATGTTATAATGGATGTTAGAATGTTATAATGGATGTTAGAATGTATATTAGAATGTTATAATGTATGTTACAATGTTATAATGGATGTTAGAATGTTATAATGGATGTTAGAATGTATATTAGAATGTTGTAATGTATGTTAGAATGTTATAATGGATGTTAGAATGTTATAATGGATGTTATAATGAAAATTAGAATGTTATAATGTATGTTAGAATGCTTGTTAGAATGTTTATTAGAATGTTTTAGTGTATTTTAGAATGTTATAATGGATGTTAGAATGTATATTAGAATATTATAATGGATGTTAGAATGTTATAATGGATGTTAGAATGTATATTAGAATGTTATAATGTATGTTACAATGTTATAATGGATGTTAGAATGTTATAATGGACGTTAGAATGTATATTAGAATGTTATAATGTATGTTAGAATGTTATAATGGATGTTAGAATGTTATAATGGATGTTATAATGTATATTAGAATGTTGTAATGTATGTTACAATGTTATAATGTATGTTAGAATGTTATAATGGATGTTAGAATGTATATTAGAATGTTATAATGTATGTTAGAATGTTACAATGGATGATAGAATGTTAGAATGGATGTTAGAATGTTATAATGGATGTTATAATGTATATTAGAATGTTATAATGTATGTTAGAATGCATGTTAGAATGTATATTAGAATATTATAGTGTATGTTAGAATGTTATAATGGATGTTAGAATATATATTAGAATGTTATAATGGATGTTAGAATATTATAATGGATGTTATAATGTATATTAAAATATTAAAAAGTATGTTAGAATGTTATAATGGATGTTAGAATGTATATTAGAATGTTAGAATGTATGTTAGAATGTTATAATGGATGTTAGAATGTATATTAGAATGTTAGAATGTATGTTAGAATGTTATTATGGATGTTAGAATGTTATAATTGATGTTAGAATGTATAATAGATTGTTATAATGTATGTTAGAATGTTATTATGGATGTTAGAATGTTATAATGGAAGTTAGAATGTTATAATGGATGTTAAAATATTATAATTGATGTTATAATGTATATTAGAATGTTAAAATGGATGATTGAATGTTATAATTGATGTTAGAATGTATGTTAGAATGTTATAATGGATGTTATAATGTATATTAGAATGTTATAATGTATGTTAGAATGCATGTTATTATGTATATTAGAATATTATAGTGTATGTTAGAATGTTATAATGGATGTTAGAATATATATTAGAATGTTAGAATGTATGTTAGAATGTTATAATGGATGTTAGAATGTATATTACAAAGTTATAATGTATGTTAGAATGTTATAATGGATGTTTGAATGTATTTTAGATTGTTATAATGTATGATAGAATGTTATAATGGATATTAGAATGTATATTAGAATGTTATAATGTATGTTACAATGCTATAATGTATGTTAGAATGTTATAATGGATGTTAAAATGTATACTAGAATGTTATAATGTATGTTAGAATGTATATTAGAATGTTATAATGTATGGTAGAATGTTATAATGGATGTTAGAATGTATATTAGATTGTTATAATGTATGTTAGAATGTTATAATGGATGTTAGAATGTATATTAGAATGTTATAATGTATGATAGAATGTTTTAATGGATATTAGAATGTATATTAGAATGTTATAATGGATGTTAGAATGTTAGAATGGATGCTAGAATGTATATTAGAATGTTATATTGTATGTTAGAATGTTATAATGGATGT
Source organism: Taudactylus pleione (assembly GCA_031769625.1). Classification (NCBI taxonomy): domain Eukaryota; kingdom Metazoa; phylum Chordata; class Amphibia; order Anura; family Myobatrachidae; genus Taudactylus; species Taudactylus pleione. Next base: position 768,806 of record JAUIMM010000815.1, on the reverse strand, counting down.
TATAATGTTATAATGTATGTTAGAATGTTATAATGCATGTTAGAATGTATATTAGAATGTTAGAATGTATGTTAGAATGTTATTATGGATGTTAGAATGTTATAATGGATGTTAGAATGTATATTACAAAGTTATAATGTATGTTAGAATGTTATAATGGATGTTTGAATGTATTTTAGATTGTTATAATGTATGATAGAATGTTATAATGGATGTTAGAATGTATATTAGAATGTTATAATGTATGTTAGAATGTTATAACGTATGTTATAATGGATGTTAGAATGTATATTAGAATGTTATAATGTATGTTAGAATGTTAGAATGGATGTTAGAATGTATATTAGAATGTTATAATGTATGTTAGAATGTTATAATGGATGTTATAATGGATGTTATAATGTATACTAGAATGTTATAATGTATGTTAGAATGTTATAATGGATGTTAGAATGTATATTAGAATGGTATAATGAATGTTAGAATGTTATAATGTATGTTAGAATGTATATTAGAATGTTATAATGTATGTTAGAATGTTATAATGGATGTTAGAATGTATATTAATTTGTTATAATGTATGTTAGAATGTTATAATGGATATTAGAATGTATATTAGAATGTTAAATGTATGTTAGAATGTTATAATGGATGTTAGAATTTATATTATAATGTTATAATGTATGTTAGAATGTTAAAATGGATATTAGAATGTATATTAGAATGTTATAATGTATGTTAGAATGTTAGAATGGATGTTAGAATGTATATTAGATTGTTATAATGTATGTTAGAATGTTATAATGGATGTTAGAATGTATATTAGAATGTTATAATGTATGTTAGAATGTTAGAATGTATGTTATAATGTTATAATGGATGTTATAATGTATATTAGAATGTTAGAATGGATGTTAGAATGCATGTTAGAATGTATATTAGAATGTTAGAATGTATGTTATAATGTTATAATGTATGTTAGAATGTTATTATGGATGTTAGAATGTATATTAGAATATTAGAATTTATGTTAGAATGTTATTTTGTATGTTAGAATGTTATAATGGATGTTAGAATGTATTTTAGATTGTTATAATGTATGTTAGAATGTTAGAATGTATGTTAGAATGTTATGATGGATGTTAGAATGTATATTAGAATGTTATAATGTATGTTAGAATGTTATAATGGATATTAGAATGTATATTAGAATGTTATAATGTATGTTAGAATGTATATTAGAATTTTAGAATGTATATTACAATGTTATAATGTATGTTAGAATGTTATAATGGATGTTAGAATGTTATAATGATTGTTATAATGTATATTAGAATGTTATATTGTATGTTAGAATGCATGTTAGAATGTATATTAGAATTTTATAATGTATGTAAGAATGTTATAATGGATGTTAGAATGTATATTAGAATGTTATAATGGATGTTATAATGTTATAATGGATGTTAGAATATTATAATGGATGTTATAATGTATATTAGAATGTTAGAATGTATGTTAGAATGTTATAATGGATGTTAGAATGTATATTAGAATGTTATTATGGATGTTAGAATGTTATAATGGATGTTAGAATGTATATTAGAATGTTAGAATGTATGTTAGAATGTTATTGTGTATATTAGAAAGTTATAATGTATGTTAGAATGTTATAATGGATGTTAGAATGTATATTAGAATGTTATAATGTATGTTAGAATGTTATAATAGATGTTAGAATGTATATTAGATTGTTATAATGTATGTTAGAATGTTATAATGGATGTTAAAATGTATATTAGAATGTTATAATGTATGTTAGAATGTTATAAAGGATGTTAGAATGTTATAATGGATGTTAGAATGTATATTATAATGTTAGAATGTATGTTAGAATGTTATTATGGATGTTAGAATGTTATAATGGATGAAAGAATGTATATTAGAAAGTTATAATGTATGTTAGAATGATATTTTGGATGTTAAAATGTATTTTAGATTGTTATAATGTATGTTAGAATGTTATAATAGATGTTAGAATGTAAATTAGAATGTTAGAATGTATGTTACAATGTTATAATGTATGTTCGAATGTTATAATGGATGTTAGAATGTATATTAGAATGTCAGAATGTATGTTAGAATGTTATAATGGATGTTAGAATGTATATTAGAATGTTAGAATGTATGTTAGAATGTTATTATGGATGTTAGAATGTTATAATTGATGTTAGAATGTATATTAGAATGTTATAATGTATGTTAGAATGTTATAATTAGAATGTTATAATGTATGTTACAATGTTATAATGGATGTTAGATTGTAATAATGTATGTTCGAATGTTATAATGGATGTTAGAATGTATATTATAATGTTATAATGTATGTTACAATGTTATAATGTATTTTAGAATGTTATAATGGATGTTAGAATGTATATTAGAATGTTATAATGTATGTTACAATGTTATAATGGATGTTAGAATGTTATAATGGATGTTAGAATGTATATTAGAATGTTATAATGTATGTTACAATGTTATAATTGATGTTAGAATGTTATAATGGATGTTAGAATGTATATTAGAATGTTGTAATGTATGTTAGAATGTTATAATGGATGTTAGAATGTTATAATGGATGTTATAATGAATATTAGAATGTTATAATGTATGTTAGAATGCATGTTAGAATGTATATTAGAATGTTTTAGTGTATTTTAGAATGTTATAATGGATGTTAGAATGTATATTAGAATATTATAATGGATGTTATAATATATATTAGAATGTTATAATGTATGTTAGAATGTTATAATGGATGTTAGAATGTATATTAGATTGTTATAATGTATGTTAGAATGTTATAATGGATTTTAGAATGTATATTAGAATGTTATAATGTATGTTACAATGTTATAATGGATGTTAGAATGTTATAATGGACGTTAGAATGTATATTAGAATGTTATAATGTATGCTAGAATGTTATAATGGATGTTAGAATGTTATAATGGATGTTAGAATGTATATTAGAATGTTGTAATGTATGTTAGAATGTTATAATGGATGTTAGAATGTTAAAATGAATGTTATAATGAATATTAGAATGTTAGAATGGATGTTGGAATGTTATAATGGATGTTATAATGTATATTAGAATGTTATAGTGTATGTTAGAATGCATGTTAGAATGTATATTAGAATATTATAGTGTAATTTAGAATGTTATAATGGAAGTTAGAATGTATATTAGAATGTTATAATGGATGTTAGAATATTATAATGGATGTTCTAATGTATATTAGAATGTTAAATAGTATGTTAGAATGTTATAATGGATGTTAGAATGTATATTAGAATGTTAGAATGTATGTTAGAATGTTATATTGGATGTTAGTATGTATATTAGAATGTTAGAATGTATGTTAGAATGTTATTATGGATGTTAGAATGTTATAATTGATGTTAGAATGTATATTAGAATGTTATAATGTATATTAGAATGTTATAATGGAAGTTAGAATGTATATTAGAATGTTATAATGGATGTTAGAATATTATAATGGATGTTCTAATGTATATTAGAATGTTAAATAGTATGTTAGAATGTTATAATGGATGTTAGAATTTATATTATAATGTTATAATGTATGTTAGAATGTTAAAATGGATATTAGAATGTATATTAGAATGTTATAATGTATGTTAGAATGTTAGAATGGATGTTAGAATGTATATTAGATTGTTATAATGTATGTTAGAATGTTATAATGGATGTTAGAATGTATATTAGAATGTTATAATGTATGTTAGAATGTTAGAATGTATGTTATAATGTTATAATGGATGTTATAATGTATATTAGAATGTTAGAATGGATGTTAGAATGCATGTTAGAATGTATATTAGAATGTTAGAATGTATGTTATAATGTTATAATGTATGTTAGAATGTTATTATGGATGTTAGAATGTATATTAGAATATTAGAATTTATGTTAGAATGTTATTTTGTATGTTAGAATGTTATAATGGATGTTAGAATGTATTTTAGATTGTTATAATGTATGTTAGAATGTTAGAATGTATGTTAGAATGTTATGATGGATGTTAGAATGTATATTAGAATGTTATAATGTATGTTAGAATGTTATAATGGATATTAGAATGTATATTAGAATGTTATAATGTATGTTAGAATGTATATTAGAATTTTAGAATGTATATTACAATGTTATAATGTATGTTAGAATGTTATAATGGATGTTAGAATGTTATAATGATTGTTATAATGTATATTAGAATGTTATATTGTATGTTAGAATGCATGTTAGAATGTATATTAGAATTTTATAATGTATGTAAGAATGTTATAATGGATGTTAGAATGTATATTAGAATGTTATAATGGATGTTATAATGTTATAATGGATGTTAGAATATTATAATGGATGTTATAATGTATATTAGAATGTTAGAATGTATGTTAGAATGTTATAATGGATGTTAGAATGTATATTAGAATGTTATTATGGATGTTAGAATGTTATAATGGATGTTAGAATGTATATTAGAATGTTAGAATGTATGTTAGAATGTTATTGTGTATATTAGAAAGTTATAATGTATGTTAGAATGTTATAATGGATGTTAGAATGTATATTAGAATGTTATAATGTATGTTAGAATGTTATAATAGATGTTAGAATGTATATTAGATTGTTATAATGTATGTTAGAATGTTATAATGGATGTTAAAATGTATATTAGAATGTTATAATGTATGTTAGAATGTTATAAAGGATGTTAGAATGTTATAATGGATGTTAGAATGTATATTATAATGTTAGAATGTATGTTAGAATGTTATTATGGATGTTAGAATGTTATAATGGATGAAAGAATGTATATTAGAAAGTTATAATGTATGTTAGAATGATATTTTGGATGTTAAAATGTATTTTAGATTGTTATAATGTATGTTAGAATGTTATAATAGATGTTAGAATGTAAATTAGAATGTTAGAATGTATGTTACAATGTTATAATGTATGTTCGAATGTTATAATGGATGTTAGAATGTATATTAGAATGTCAGAATGTATGTTAGAATGTTATAATGGATGTTAGAATGTATATTAGAATGTTAGAATGTATGTTAGAATGTTATTATGGATGTTAGAATGTTATAATTGATGTTAGAATGTATATTAGAATGTTATAATGTATGTTAGAATGTTATAATTAGAATGTTATAATGTATGTTACAATGTTATAATGGATGTTAGATTGTAATAATGTATGTTCGAATGTTATAATGGATGTTAGAATGTATATTATAATGTTATAATGTATGTTACAATGTTATAATGTATTTTAGAATGTTATAATGGATGTTAGAATGTATATTAGAATGTTATAATGTATGTTACAATGTTATAATGGATGTTAGAATGTTATAATGGATGTTAGAATGTATATTAGAATGTTATAATGTATGTTACAATGTTATAATTGATGTTAGAATGTTATAATGGATGTTAGAATGTATATTAGAATGTTGTAATGTATGTTAGAATGTTATAATGGATGTTAGAATGTTATAATGGATGTTATAATGAATATTAGAATGTTATAATGTATGTTAGAATGCATGTTAGAATGTATATTAGAATGTTTTAGTGTATTTTAGAATGTTATAATGGATGTTAGAATGTATATTAGAATATTATAATGGATGTTATAATATATATTAGAATGTTATAATGTATGTTAGAATGTTATAATGGATGTTAGAATGTATATTAGATTGTTATAATGTATGTTAGAATGTTATAATGGATTTTAGAATGTATATTAGAATGTTATAATGTATGTTACAATGTTATAATGGATGTTAGAATGTTATAATGGACGTTAGAATGTATATTAGAATGTTATAATGTATGCTAGAATGTTATAATGGATGTTAGAATGTTATAATGGATGTTAGAATGTATATTAGAATGTTGTAATGTATGTTAGAATGTTATAATGGATGTTAGAATGTTAAAATGAATGTTATAATGAATATTAGAATGTTAGAATGGATGTTGGAATGTTATAATGGATGTTATAATGTATATTAGAATGTTATAGTGTATGTTAGAATGCATGTTAGAATGTATATTAGAATATTATAGTGTAATTTAGAATGTTATAATGGAAGTTAGAATGTATATTAGAATGTTATAATGGATGTTAGAATATTATAATGGATGTTCTAATGTATATTAGAATGTTAAATAGTATGTTAGAATGTTATAATGGATGTTAGAATGTATATTAGAATGTTAGAATGTATGTTAGAATGTTATATTGGATGTTAGTATGTATATTAGAATGTTAGAATGTATGTTAGAATGTTATTATGGATGTTAGAATGTTATAATTGATGTTAGAATGTATATTAGAATGTTATAATGTATATTAGAATGTTATATTGGATGTTAGAATGTATATTAGATTGTTATAATGTATGTTAGAATGTTATATTGGATGTTAGAATGTATATTATAATGTTAGAATGTATGTTAGAATGTTATTATGGATGTTAGAATGTTATAATGGATGTTAGAATGTATATTAGAAAGTTATAATGTATGTTAGAATGTTATAATGTATGTTAGAATGTTATAATGGATGTTATAATGTATACTAGAATGTTATAATGTATTTTAGATTGTAATAATGTATGTTCGAATGTTATAATGGATGTTAGAAAGTATATTAGAATGTTATAATGTATGTTACAATGTTATAATGTATGTTAGAATGTTATAATGGATGTTAGAATGTATATTAGAATGTTATAATGTATGTTAGAATGTTACAATGGATGATAGAATGTTATAATGGATGTTATAATGAATATTAGAATGTTAGAATGGATGTTAGAATGTTATAATGGATGTTATAATGTATATTAGAATGTTATAATGTATGTTAGAATGCATGTTAGAATGTATATTAGAATATTATAATGTATGTTAGAATGTTATAATGGATGTTAGCATATATATTAGAATATTATAATGGATGTTAGAATATTATAATGGATGTTAGATTATTATAATGGATGTTATAATGTATATTAGAATGTTAAAATGGATGTTAGAATGTTATAATTGATTTTAGAATGTATATCAGAATGTTAAAAAGTATGTTAAATTGTTATAATGGATGTTAGAATGTATATTAGAATGTTAGAATGTATGTTAGAATGTTATAATGGATGTTAGAATGTATATTAGAATGTTAGAATGTATGTTAGAATGTTATTATGGATGTTAGAATGTTATAATTAATGTTAGAATGTATATTAGAATGTTATAATGTATGTTAGAATGTTATAATTGATGTTAGAATGTATATTAGATTGTTATAATGTATGTTAGAATGTTATAATGGATGTTAAAATGTATATTAGAATGTTATAATGTATGTTAGGATGTTATAATGTATGTTAGAATGTTATAATGGATGTTAGAATGTATATTAGATTGTTATAATGTATGTTAGAATGTTTTAATGAATGTTAGAATGTATATTAGAATGTTATAATGTATGTTAGAATGTTATAATGGATATTAGAATGTTATATTGGATGTTAGAATGTATATTAGATTGTTATAAGGTATGTTAGAATGTTATATTGGATGTTAGAATGTATATTAGATTGTTATAATGTATGTTAGAATGTTATAAAGGATGTTAGAATGTTAGAATGGATGTTAGAATGTATATTATAATGTTAGAATGTATGTTAGAATGTTATTATGGATGATAGAATGTTAGAATGGATGTTAGAATGTATATTAGAATGTTATAATGTATGTTAGAATGTTACAATGGATGATAGAATGTTATAATGGATGTTATAATGTATATTAGAATGTTATAATGTATGTTAGAATGCATATTAGAATGTATATTAGAATATTATAATGTATGTTAGAATGTTATAATGGATGTTCGAATGTATATTAGAATATTATAATGGATGTTAGAATATTATAATGGATGTTAGATTATTATAATGGAAGTTATAATGTATATTAGAATGTTAAAATGGATGTTAGAATGTTATAATTGATTTTAGAATGTATATCAGAATGTTAAAAAGTATGTTAGAATGTTATAATGGATGTTAGAATGTATATTAGAATGTTAGAATGTATGTTAGAATGTTATAATGGATGTTAGAATGTATATTAGAATGTTAGAATGTATGTTAGAATGTTATTATGGATGTTAGAATGTTATAATTGATGTTAGAATGTATATTAGAATGTTATAATGTATGTTAGAATGTTATAATTGATGTTAGAATGTATATTAGATTGTTATAATGTATGTTAGAATGTTATAATGGATGTTAAAATGTATATTAGAATGTTATAATGTATGTTAGAATGTTATAAAGGATGATAGAATGTTATAATGGATGTTAGAATGTATATTATAATGTTAGAATGTATGTTAGAATGTTATTATGGATGTTAGAATGTTATAATGGATGAAAGAATGTATATTAGAAAGTTATAATGTATGTTAGAATGATATTTTGGATGTTAAAATGTATTTTAGATTGTTATAATGTATGTTAGAATGTTATAATAGATGTTAGAATGTAAATTAGAATGTTAGAATGTATGTTACAATGTTATAATGTATGTTCGAATATTATAATGGATGTTAGAATGTATATTAGAATGTCAGAATGTATGTTAGAATGTTATAATGGATGTTAGAATGTATATTAGAATGTTAGAATGTATGTTAGAATGTTATTATGGATGTTAGAATGTTATAATTGATGTTAGAATGTATATTAGAATGTTATAATGGATGTTAGAATATTATAATGGATATTCTAATGTATATTAGAATGTTAAAAAGTATGTTAGAATGTTATAATGGATGTTAGAATGTATATTAGAATGTTAGAATGTATGTTAGAATGTTATAATGGATGTTAGAATGTTATAATGGATGTTAGAATGTATATTAGAATGTTATAATGTATGTTACAATGTTATAATGGATGTTAGAATGTTATAATGGATGTTAGAATGTATATTAGAATGTTATAATGTATGTTAGAATGTTATAATGGATGTTAGAATGTTATAATGGATTTTAGAATGTATATTAGAATGTTGTAATGTATGTTAGAATGTTATAATGGATGTTAGAATGTTATAATGGATGTTAGAATGAATATTAGAATGTTATAATGGATGTTAGAATGTTATAATGGATGTTATAATGTATATTAGAATGTTATAATGTATGTTAGAATGCATGTTAGAATGTATATTAGAATATTATAGTGTATGTTAGAATGTTATAATGGATGTTAGAATGTATATTAGAATGTTATAATGGATGTTAGAATGTTATAATTGATTTTAGAATGTATATTAGAATGTTAGAATGTATGTTAGAATGTTATTATGGATGTTAGAATGTTATAATTGATGTTAGAATGTATATTAGAATGTTATAATGTATGTTAGAATGCTATAATTGATGTTAGAATGTATATTAGATTGTTATAATGTATATTAGAATGTTATAATGTATGTTAGAATGCTATAATTGATGTTAGAATGTATATTCGATTGTTATAATGGATGTTAGAATGTATATTAGAATGTTAGCATGTATGTTAGAATGTTATTATGGATGTTAGAATGTTATAATTGATGTTAGAATGTATATTAGAATGTTATAATGTATGTTAGAATGTTATAATGGATGTTAAAATGTATATTAGAATGTTATAATGGATGTTAGAATGTATATTAGAATGTTATAATGTATGTTAGAATGTTACAATGGATGATAGAATGTTATAATGGATGTTATAATGAATATTAGAATGTTAGAATGGATGTTAGAATGTTATAATGGAAGTTACAATGTATATTAGAATGTTATAATGTATGTTAGAATGCCTGTTAGAATGTATATTAGAATATTATAATGTATGTTAAAATGTTTCAATGGATGTTAGAATGTATATTAGAATATTATAATGGATGTTACAATATTATAATGAATGTTAGATTATTATAATGGATGTTATAATGTATATTAGAATGTTAAAATGGATGTTACAATGTTATAATTGATTTTAGAATGTATATCAGAATGTTAAAAAGTATGTTAGAATGTTATAATGGATGTTAGAATGTATATTAGAATGTTAGAATTTATGTTAGAATGTTATAATGGATGTTAGAATGTATATTAGAATGTTAGAATGTATGTTAGAATGTTATTATGGATGTTAGAATGTTAGAAGTGATGTTAGAATGTATATTATAATTTTATAATGTATGTTAGAATGTTATATTGGATGTTAGAATGTATATTAGAATGTTAGAATGTATGTTACAATGTTATAATGTATGTTCGAATATTATAATGGATGTTAGAATGTATATTAGAATGTCAGAATGTATGTTAGAATGTTATAATGGATGTTAGAATGTATATTAGAATGTTAGAATGTATGTTAGAATGTTATTATGGATGTTAGAATGTTATAATTGATGTTAGAATGTATATTAGAATGTTATAATGGATGTTAGAATATTATAATGGATATTCTAATGTATATTAGAATGTTAAAAAGTATGTTAGAATGTTATAATGGATGTTAGAATGTATATTAGAATGTTAGAATGTATGTTAGAATGTTATAATGGATGTTAGAATGTTATAATGGATGTTAGAATGTATATTAGAATGTTATAATGTATGTTACAATGTTATAATGGATGTTAGAATGTTATAATGGATGTTAGAATGTATATTAGAATGTTATAATGTATGTTAGAATGTTATAATGGATGTTAGAATGTTATAATGGATTTTAGAATGTATATTAGAATGTTGTAATGTATGTTAGAATGTTATAATGGATGTTAGAATGTTATAATGGATGTTAGAATGAATATTAGAATGTTATAATGGATGTTAGAATGTTATAATGGATGTTATAATGTATATTAGAATGTTATAATGTATGTTAGAATGCATGTTAGAATGTATATTAGAATATTATAGTGTATGTTAGAATGTTATAATGGAAGTTAGAATGTATATTAGAATGTTATAATGGATGTTAGAATGTTATAATTGATTTTAGAATGTATATTAGAATGCTATAATGTATGTTAGAATGTTATAATTGATGTTAGAATGTATATTAGATTGTTATAATGTATGTTAGAATGTTATAATGGATGTTAAAATGTATATTAGAATGTTATAATGTATGTTAGAATGTTATAAAGGATGTTAGAATGTTATAATGGATGTTAGAATGTATATTATAATGTTAGAATGTATGTTAGAATGTTATTATGGATGTTAGAATGTTATAATGGATGAAAGAATGTATATTAGAAAGTTATAATGTATGTTAGAATGATATTTTGGATGTTAAAATGTATTTTAGATTGTTATAATGTATGTTAGAATGTTATAATAGATGTTAGAATGTAAATTAGAATGTTAGAATGTATGTTACAATGTTATAATGTATGTTCGAATGTTATAATGGATGTTAGAATGTATATTAGAATGTTAGAATGTATGTTAGAATGTTATTATGGATGTTAGAATGTTATAATTGATGTTAGAATGTATATTAGAATGTTATAATGTATGTTAGAATGTTATAATGGATGTTAGAATGTATACTAGATTGTTATAATGTATGTTAGAATGTTATAATGGATGTTAGAATGTATATTAGAATGTTATAATGTATGTTACAATGTTATAATGGATGTTAGAATGTTATAATGGATGTTAGAATGTATATTAGAATGTTATAATGTATGTTACAATGTTATAATGGATGTTAGAATGTTATAATGGATGTTAGAATGTATATTAGAATGTTGTAATGTATGTTAGAATGTTATAATGGATGTTAGAATGTTATAATGGATGTTATAATGAATATTAGAATGTTATAATGTATGTTAGAATGCATGTTAGAATGTATATTAGAATGTTTTAGTGTATTTTAGAATGTTATAATGGATGTTAGAATGTATATTAGAATATTATAATGGATGATAGTACATTATAATGGATGTTATAATATATATTAGAATGTTATAATGTATGTTAGAATGTTATAATGGATGTTAGAATGTATATTAGATTGTTATAATGTATGTTAGAATGTTATAATGGATTTTAGAAAGTATATTAGAATGTTATAATGTATGTTACAATGTTATAATGGATGTTAGAATGTTATAATGGACGTTAGAATGTATATTAGAATGTTATAATGTATGTTAGAATGTTATAATGGATGTTAGAAAGTTATAATGGATGTTAGAATGTATATTAGAATGTTGTAATGTAAGTTAGAATGTTATAATGGATGTTAGAATGTTATAATGGATGTTATAATGAATATTAGAATGTTAGAATGGATGTTAGAATGTTATAATGGATGTTATAATGTATATTAGAATGTTATAATGTATGTTAGAATGCATGTTAGAATGTATATTAGAATATTATAGTGTAATTTAGAATGTTATAATGGATGTTAGAAAGTATATTAGAATGTTATAATGGATGTTAGAATATTATAATGGATGTTCTAATGTATATTAGAATGTTAAAAAGTATGTTAGAATGTTATAATGGATGTTAGAATGTATATTAGAATGTTAGAATGTATGTTAGAATGTTATAATGGATGTTAGAATGTATATTAGAATGTTAGAATGTATGTTAGAATGCATGTTAGAATGTATATTAGAATGTTTTAGTGTATTTTAGAATGTTATAATGGATGTTAGAATGTATATTAGAATATTATAATGGATGATAGTACATTATAATGGATGTTATAATATATATTAGAATGTTATAATGTATGTTAGAATGTTATAATGGATGTTATAATGTATATTAGATTGTTATAATGTATGTTAGAATGTTATAATGGATGTTAGAATGTATATTAGAATGTTAGAATGTATGTTAGAATGTTATTATGGATGTTAGAATGTTATAATTGATGTTAGAATGTATATTAGAATGTTATAATGTATGTTAGAATGTTATAATTGATGTTAGAATGTATATTAGATTGTTATAATGTATGTTAGAATGTTATAATGGATGTTAAAATGTATATTAGAATGTTATAATGTATGTTAGAATGTTATAAAGGATGTTAGAATGTTATAATGGATGTTAGAATGTATATTATAATGTTAGAATGTATGTTAGAATGTTATTATGGATGTTAGAATGTTATAATGGATGAAAGAATGTATATTAGAAAGTTATAATGTATGTTAGAATGATATTTTGGATGTTAAAATGTATTTTAGATTGTTATAATGTATGTTAGAATGTTATAATAGATGTTAGAATGTAAATTAGAATGTTAGAATGTATGTTACAATGTTATAATGTATGTTCGAATGTTATAATGGATGTTAGAATGTATATTAGAATGTCAGAATGTATGTTAGAATGTTATAATGGATGTTAGAATGTATATTAGAATGTTAGAATGTATGTTAGAATGTTATTATGGATGTTAGAATGTTATAATTGATGTTAGAATGTATATTAGAATGTTATAATGTATGTTAGAATGTTATAATGGATGTTAGAATGTATATTAGATTGTTATAATGTATGTTAGAATGTTATAATGGATGTTAGAATGTATATTAGAATGTTATAATGTATGTTACAATGTTATAATGGATGTTAGAATGTTATAATGGATGTTAGAATGTATATTAGAATGTTATAATGTATGTTACAATGTTATAATGGATGTTAGAATGTTCTAATGGATGTTAGAATGTATATTAGAATGTTGTAATGTATGTTAGAATGTTATAATGGATGTTAGAATGTTATAATGGATGTTATAATGAATATTAGAATGTTATAATGTATGTTAGAATGCATGTTAGAATGTATATTAGAATGTTTTAGTGTATTTTAGAATGTTATAATGGATGTTAGAATGTATATTAGAATATTATAATGGATGATAGTACATTATAATGGATGTTATAATATATATTAGAATGTTATAATGTATGTTAGAATGTTATAATGGATGTTAGAATGTATATTAGATTGTTATAATGTATGTTAGAATGTTATAATGGATTTTAGAATGTATATTAGAATGTTATAATGTATGTTACAATGTTATAATGGATGTTAGAATGTTATAATGGACGTTAGAATGTATATTAGAATGTTATAATGTATGTTAGAATGTTATAATGGATGTTAGAATGTTATAATGGATGTTAGAATGTATATTAGAATGTTGTAATGTATGTTAGAATGTTATAATGGATGTTAGAATGTTATAATGGATGTTATAATGAATATTAGAATGTTAGAATGGATGTTAGAATGTTATAATGGATGTTATAATGTATATTAGAATGTTATAATGTATGTTAGAATGCATGTTAGAATGTATATTAGAATATTATAGTGTAATTTAGAATGTTATAATGGATGTTAGAATGTATATTAGAATGTTATAATGGATGTTAGAATATTATAATGGATGTTCTAATGTATATTAGAATGTTAAAAAGTATGTTAGAATGTTATAATGGATGTCAGAATGTATATTAGAATGTTAGAATGTATGTTAGAATGTTATAATGGATGTTACAATGTATATTAGAATGTTAGAATGTATGTTAGAATGTTATAATTGATGTTAGAATGTATATTAGATTGTAATAATGTATGTTTGAATGTTATAATGGATGTTAAAATGTATATTAGAATGTTATAATGTATGTTAGGATGTTATAATGTATGTTAGAATGTTATAATGGATGTTAGAATGTATATTAGAATGTTATAATGTATGTTAGAATGTTATATTGGATGTTAGAATGTATATTAGAATGTTATAATGTATGTTAGAATGTTATAATGGATATTAGAATGTTATATTGGATGTTAGAATGTATATTAGATTGTTATAAGGTATGTTAGAATGTTATATTGGATGTTAGAATGTATATTAGAATGTTATAATGTATGTTAGAATGTTATAAAGGATGTTAGAATGTTATAATGGATGTTAGAATGTATATTATAATGTTAGAATGTATGTTAGAATGTTATTATGGATGTTAGAATGTTATAATGGATGAAAGAATGTATATTAGAAAGTTATAATGTATGTTAGAATGATATTTTGGATGTTAAAATGTATTTTAGATTGTTATAATGTATGTTAGAATGTTATAATAGATGTTAGAATGTAAATTAGAATGTTAGAATGTATGTTACAATGTTATAATGTATGTTTGAATGTTATAATGGATGTTAGAATGTATATTAGAATGTCAGAATGTATGTTAGAATGTTATAATGGATGTTAGAATGTATATTAGAATGTTAGAATGTATGTTAGAATGTTATTATGGATGTTAGAATGTATATTAGATTGTTATAATGTATGTTAGAATGTTATAATGGATGTTAGAATGTATATTAGAATGTTATAATGTATGTTACAATGTTATAATGGATGTTAGAATGTTATAATGGATGTTAGAATGTATATTAGAATGTTATAATGTATGTTACAATGTTATAATGGATGTTAGAATGTTATAATGGATGTTAGAATGTATATTAGAATGTTGTAATGTATGTTAGAATGTTATAATGGATGTTAGAATGTTATAATGGATGTTATAATGAATATTAGAATGTTATAATGTATGTTAGAATGCATGTTAGAATGTATATTAGAATGTTTTAGTGTATTTTAGAATGTTATAATGGATGTTAGAATGTATATTAGAATATTATAATGGATGATAGTACATTATAATGGATGTTATAATATATATTAGAATGTTTTAATGTATGTTAGAATGTTATAATGGATGTTAGAATGTATATTAGATTGTTATAATGTATGTTAGAATGTTATAATGGATTTTAGAATGTATATTAGAATGTTATAATGTATGTTACAATGTTATAATGGATGTTACAATGTTATAATGGACATTAGAATGTATATTAGAATGTTATAATGTATGCTAGAATGTTATAATGGATGTTAGAATGTTATAATGGATGTTAGAATGTATATTAGAATGTTGTAATGTATGTTAGAATGTTATAATGGATGTTAGAATGTTATAATGGATGTTATAATGAATATTAGAATGTTAGAATGGATTTTAGAATGTTATAATGGATGTTATAATGTATATTAGAATGTTATAATGTATGTTAGAATGCATGTTAGAATGTATATTAGAATATTATAGTGTAATTTAGAATGTTATAATGGAAGTTAGAATATTATAATGGATGTTCTAATGTATATTAGAATGTTAAATAGTATGTTAGAATGTTATAATGGATGTTAGAATGTATATTAGAATGTTAGAATGTATGTTAGAATGTTATATTGGATGTTAGTATGTATATTAGAATGTTAGAATGTATGTTAGAATGTTATTATGGATGTTAGAATGTTATAATTGATGTTAGAATGTATATTAGAATGTTATAATGTATATTAGAATGTTATATTGGATGTTAGAATGTATATTAGATTGTTATAATGTATGTTAGAATGTTATATTGGATGTTAGAATGTATATTATAATGTTAGAATGTATGTTAGAATGTTATTATGGATGTTAGAATGTTATAATGGATGTTATAATGTATATTAGAAAGTTATAATGTATGTTAGAATGTTATAATGTATGTTAGAATGTTATAATGGATGTTATAATGTATACTAGAATGTTATAATGTATTTTAGATTGTAATAATGTATGTTCAAATGTTATAATGGATGTTAGAAAGTATATTAGAATGTTATAATGTATGTTACAATGTTATAATGTATGTTAGAATGTTATAATGGATGTTAGAATGTATATTAGAATGTTATAATGTATGTTAGAATGTTACAATGGATGATAGAATGTTATAATGGATGTTATAATGAATATTAGAATGTTAGAATGGATGTTAGAATGTTATAATGGATGTTAAAATGTATATTAGAATGTTATAATATATGTTAGAATGCATGTTAGAATGTATATTAGAATTTTATAATGTATGTTAGAATGTTATAATGGATGTTAGAATGTATATTAGAATATTATAATGGATGTTAGAATATTATAATGGATGTTAGATTATTATAATGGATGTTATAATGTATATTAGAATGTTAAAATGGATGTTAGAATGTTATAATTGATTTTAGAATGTATATCAGAATGTTAAAAAGTATGTTAGAATGTTATAATGGATGTTAGAATGTATATTAGAATGTTAGAATGTATGTTAGAATGTTATAATGGATGTTAGAATGTATATTAGAATGTTAGAATGTATGTTAGAATGTTATTATGGATGTTAGAATATTATAATTAATGTTAGAATGTATATTAGAATGTTATAATGTATGTTAGAATGTTATAATTGATGTTAGAATGTATATTAGATTGTTATAATGTATGTTAGAATGTTATAATGGATGTTAAAATGTATATTAGAATGTTATAATGTATGTTAGGATGTTATAATGTATGTTAGAATGTTATAATGGATGTTAGAATGTATATTAGATTGTTATAATGTATGTTAGAATGTTTTAATGAATGTTAGAATGTATATTAGAATGTTATAATGTATGTTAGAATGTTATAATGGATATTAGAATGTTATATTGGATGTTAGAATGTATATTAGATTGTTATAAGGTATGTTAGAATGTTATATTGGATGTTAGAATGTATATTAGAATGTTATAATGTATGTTAGAATGTTATAAAGGATGTTAGAATGTTAGAATGGATGTTAGAATGTATATTATAATGTTAGAATGTATGTTAGAATGTTATTATGGATGTTAGAATGTTAGAATGGATGTTAGAATGTATATTAGAAAGTTATAATGTATGTTAGAATGTTATTTTGGATGTTAAAATGTATTTTAGATTGTTATAATGTATGTTAGAATGTTATAATAGATGTTAGAATGTATATTAGAATGTTATAATGTATGTTACAATGTTATAATGTATGTTACAATGTTATAATGGATGTTATAATGTATACTAGAATGTTATAATGTATTTTAGATTGTAATAATGTATGTTCGAATGTTATAATGGATGTAAAAAATGTATATTAGAAAGTTATAATGTATGTTAGAATGTTATAATGGATGTTAGAATGTATATTAGAATGTTATAATGTATGTTAGAATGCATATTAGAATGTATATTAGAATATTATAATGTATGTTATAATGTTATAATGGATGTTAGAATGTATATTAGAATATTATAATGGATGTTAGAATATTATAATGGATGTTAGATTATTATAATGGAAGTTATAATGTATATTAGAATGTTAAAATGGATGTTAGAATGTTATAATTGATTTTAGAATGTATATCAGAATGTTAAAAAGTATGTTAGAATGTTAGAATGGATGTTAGAATGTATATTAGAATGTTAGAATGTA
Organism: Taudactylus pleione; assembly: GCA_031769625.1. NCBI lineage: Eukaryota > Metazoa > Chordata > Amphibia > Anura > Myobatrachidae > Taudactylus > Taudactylus pleione. Next base: position 750,189 of record JAUIMM010000815.1, on the reverse strand, counting down.
TGTTAGAATGTTATAATGGATGTTAGAATGTATATTAGAATGTTAGAATGTATGTTAGAATGTTATTATGGATGTTAGAATGTTATAATTGATGTTAGAATGTATATTAGAATGTTATAATGTATGTTAGAATGTTATAATTGATGTTAGAATGTATATTAGATTGTTATAATGTATGTTAGAATGTTATAATGGATGTTAAAATGTATATTAGAATGTTATAATGTATGTTAGAATGTTATAAAGGATGTTAGAATGTTATAATGGATGTTAGAATGTATATTATAATGTTAGAATGTATGTTAGAATGTTATTATGGATGTTAGAATGTTATAATGGATGAAAGAATGTATATTAGAAAGTTATAATGTATGTTAGAATGATATTTTGGATGTTAAAATGTATTTTAGATTGTTATAATGTATGTTAGAATGTTATAATAGATGTTAGAATGTAAATTAGAATGTTAGAATGTATGTTACAATGTTATAATGTATGTTCGAATGTAATAATGGATGTTAGAATGTATATTAGAATGTCAGAATGTATGTTAGAATGTTATAATGGATGTTAGAATGTATATTAGAATGTTAGAATGTATGTTAGAATGTTATTATGGATGTTAGAATGTTATAATTGATGTTAGAATGTATATTAGAATGTTATAATGTATGTTAGAATGTTATAATTAGAATGTTATAATGTATGTTACAATGTTATAATGGATGGTAGATTGTAATAATGTATGTTCGAATGTTATAATGGATGTTAGAATGTATATTAGAATGTTATAATGTATGTTACAATGTTATAATGTATGTTAGAATGTTATAATGGATGGTAGAATGTATATTAGAATGTTATAATGTATGTTACAATGTTATAATGGATGTTAGAATGTTATAATGGATGTTAGAATGTATATTAGAATGTTATAATGTATGTTACAATGTTATAATGGATGTTAGAATGTTATAATGGATGTTAGAATGTATATTAGAATGTTATAATGGATGTTAGAATGTATATTAGAATGTTAGAATGTATGTTAGAATTTATAATGGATGTTAGAATGTATATTAGAATGTTAGAATGTATGTTAGAATGTTATTATGGATGTTAGAATGTTATAATTAATGTTAGAATGTATATTAGAATGTTATAATGTATGTTAGAATGTTATAATTGATGTTAGAATGTATATTAGATTGTTATAATGTATGTTAGAATGTTATAATGGATGTTAAAATGTATATTAGAATGTTATAATGTATGTTAGGATGTTATAATGTATGTTAGAATGTTATAATGGATGTTAGAATGTATATTAGATTGTTATAATGTATGTTAGAATGTTTTAATGAATGTTAGAATGTATATTAGAATGTTATAATGTATGTTAGAATGTTATAATGGATATTAGAATGTTATATTGGATGTTAGAATGTATATTAGATTGTTATAAGGTATGTTAGAATGTTATATTGGATGTTAGAATGTTATAATGGATGTTAGAATGTATATTAGAATGTTGTAATGTATGTTAGAATGTTATAATGGATGTTAGAATGTTATAATGGATGTTATAATGAATATTAGAATGTTATAATGTATGTTAGAATGCATGTTAGAATGTTGTAATGTATGTTACAATGTTATAATGTATGTTCGAATGTTATAATGGATGTTAGAATGTATATTAGAATGTCAGAATGTATGTTAGAATGTTATAATGGATGTTAGAATGTATATTAGAATGTTAGAATGTATGTTAGAATGTTATTATGGATGTTAGAATGTATATTAGATTGTTATAATGTATGTTAGAATGTTATAATGGATGTTAGAATGTATATTAGAATGTTATAATGTATGTTACAATGTTATAATGGATGTTAGAATGTTATAATGGATGTTAGAATGTATATTAGAATGTTATAATGTATGTTACAATGTTATAATGGATGTTAGAATGTTATAATGGATGTTAGAATGTATATTAGAATGTTGTAATGTATGTTAGAATGTTATAATGGATGTTAGAATGTTATAATGGATGTTATAATGAATATTAGAATGTTATAATGTATGTTAGAATGCATGTTAGAATGTATATTAGAATGTTTTAGTGTATTTTAGAATGTTATAATGGATGTTAGAATGTATATTAGAATATTATAATGGATGATAGTACATTATAATGGATGTTATAATATATATTAGAATGTTTTAATGTATGTTAGAATGTTATAATGGATGTTAGAATGTATATTAGATTGTTATAATGTATGTTAGAATGTTATAATGGATTTTAGAATGTATATTAGAATGTTATAATGTATGTTACAATGTTATAATGGATGTTACAATGTTATAATGGACATTAGAATGTATATTAGAATGTTATAATGTATGCTAGAATGTTATAATGGATGTTAGAATGTTATAATGGATGTTAGAATGTATATTAGAATGTTGTAATGTATGTTAGAATGTTATAATGGATGTTAGAATGTTATAATGGATGTTATAATGAATATTAGAATGTTAGAATGGATTTTAGAATGTTATAATGGATGTTATAATGTATATTAGAATGTTATAATGTATGTTAGAATGCATGTTAGAATGTATATTAGAATATTATAGTGTAATTTAGAATGTTATAATGGAAGTTAGAATATTATAATGGATGTTCTAATGTATATTAGAATGTTAAATAGTATGTTAGAATGTTATAATGGATGTTAGAATGTATATTAGAATGTTAGAATGTATGTTAGAATGTTATATTGGATGTTAGTATGTATATTAGAATGTTAGAATGTATGTTAGAATGTTATTATGGATGTTAGAATGTTATAATTGATGTTAGAATGTATATTAGAATGTTATAATGTATATTAGAATGTTATATTGGATGTTAGAATGTATATTAGATTGTTATAATGTATGTTAGAATGTTATATTGGATGTTAGAATGTATATTATAATGTTAGAATGTATGTTAGAATGTTATTATGGATGTTAGAATGTTATAATGGATGTTAGAATGTATATTAGAAAGTTATAATGTATGTTAGAATGTTATAATGTATGTTAGAATGTTATAATGGATGTTATAATGTATACTAGAATGTTATAATGTATTTTAGATTGTAATAATGTATGTTCAAATGTTATAATGGATGTTAGAAAGTATATTAGAATGTTATAATGTATGTTACAATGTTATAATGTATGTTAGAATGTTATAATGGATGTTAGAATGTATATTAGAATGTTATAATGTATGTTAGAATGTTACAATGGATGATAGAATGTTATAATGGATGTTATAATGAATATTAGAATGTTAGAATGGATGTTAGAATGTTATAATGGATGTTAAAATGTATATTAGAATGTTATAATATATGTTAGAATGCATGTTAGAATGTATATTAGAATTTTATAATGTATGTTAGAATGTTATAATGGATGTTAGAATGTATATTAGAATATTATAATGGATGTTAGAATATTATAATGGATGTTAGATTATTATAATGGATGTTATAATGTATATTAGAATGTTAAAATGGATGTTAGAATGTTATAATTGATTTTAGAATGTATATCAGAATGTTAAAAAGTATGTTAGAATGTTATAATGGATGTTAGAATGTATATTAGAATGTTAGAATGTATGTTAGAATGTTATAATGGATGTTAGAATGTATATTAGAATGTTAGAATGTATGTTAGAATGTTATTATGGATGTTAGAATATTATAATTAATGTTAGAATGTATATTAGAATGTTATAATGTATGTTAGAATGTTATAATTGATGTTAGAATGTATATTAGATTGTTATAATGTATGTTAGAATGTTATAATGGATGTTAAAATGTATATTAGAATGTTATAATGTATGTTAGGATGTTATAATGTATGTTAGAATGTTATAATGGATGTTAGAATGTATATTAGATTGTTATAATGTATGTTAGAATGTTTTAATGAATGTTAGAATGTATATTAGAATGTTATAATGTATGTTAGAATGTTATAATGGATATTAGAATGTTATATTGGATGTTAGAATGTATATTAGATTGTTATAAGGTATGTTAGAATGTTATATTGGATGTTAGAATGTATATTAGAATGTTATAATGTATGTTAGAATGTTATAAAGGATGTTAGAATGTTAGAATGGATGTTAGAATGTATATTATAATGTTAGAATGTATGTTAGAATGTTATTATGGATGTTAGAATGTTAGAATGGATGTTAGAATGTATATTAGAAAGTTATAATGTATGTTAGAATGTTATTTTGGATGTTAAAATGTATTTTAGATTGTTATAATGTATGTTAGAATGTTATAATAGATGTTAGAATGTATATTAGAATGTTATAATGTATGTTACAATGTTATAATGTATGTTACAATGTTATAATGGATGTTATAATGTATACTAGAATGTTATAATGTATTTTAGATTGTAATAATGTATGTTCGAATGTTATAATGGATGTAAAAAATGTATATTAGAAAGTTATAATGTATGTTAGAATGTTATAATGGATGTTAGAATGTATATTAGAATGTTATAATGTATGTTAGAATGCATATTAGAATGTATATTAGAATATTATAATGTATGTTATAATGTTATAATGGATGTTAGAATGTATATTAGAATATTATAATGGATGTTAGAATATTATAATGGATGTTAGATTATTATAATGGAAGTTATAATGTATATTAGAATGTTAAAATGGATGTTAGAATGTTATAATTGATTTTAGAATGTATATCAGAATGTTAAAAAGTATGTTAGAATGTTATAATGGATGTTAGAATGTATATTAGAATGTTAGAATGTATGTTAGAATGTTATAATGGATGTTAGAATGTATATTAGAATGTTAGAATGTATGTTAGAATGTTATTATGGATGTTAGAATGTTATAATTGATGTTAGAATGTATATTAGAATGTTATAATGTATGTTAGAATGTTATAATTGATGTTAGAATGTATATTAGATTGTTATAATGTATGTTAGAATGTTATAATGGATGTTAAAATGTATATTAGAATGTTATAATGTATGTTAGAATGTTATAAAGGATGTTAGAATGTTATAATGGATGTTAGAATGTATATTATAATGTTAGAATGTATGTTAGAATGTTATTATGGATGTTAGAATGTTATAATGGATGAAAGAATGTATATTAGAAAGTTATAATGTATGTTAGAATGATATTTTGGATGTTAAAATGTATTTTAGATTGTTATAATGTATGTTAGAATGTTATAATAGATGTTAGAATGTAAATTAGAATGTTAGAATGTATGTTACAATGTTATAATGTATGTTCGAATGTAATAATGGATGTTAGAATGTATATTAGAATGTCAGAATGTATGTTAGAATGTTATAATGGATGTTAGAATGTATATTAGAATGTTAGAATGTATGTTAGAATGTTATTATGGATGTTAGAATGTTATAATTGATGTTAGAATGTATATTAGAATGTTATAATGTATGTTAGAATGTTATAATTAGAATGTTATAATGTATGTTACAATGTTATAATGGATGGTAGATTGTAATAATGTATGTTCGAATGTTATAATGGATGTTAGAATGTATATTAGAATGTTATAATGTATGTTACAATGTTATAATGTATGTTAGAATGTTATAATGGATGTTAGAATGTATATTAGAATGTTATAATGTATGTTACAATGTTATAATGGATGTTAGAATGTTATAATGGATGTTAGAATGTATATTAGAATGTTATAATGTATGTTACAATGTTATAATGGATGTTAGAATGTTATAATGGATGTTAGAATGTATATGAGAATGTTATAATGGATGTTAGAATGTATATTAGAATGTTAGAATGTATGTTAGAATTTATAATGGATGTTAGAATGTATATTAGAATGTTAGAATGTATGTTAGAATGTTATTATGGATGTTAGAATGTTATAATTAATGTTAGAATGTATATTAGAATGTTATAATGTATGTTAGAATGTTATAATTGATGTTAGAATGTATATTAGATTGTTATAATGTATGTTAGAATGTTATAATGGATGTTAAAATGTATATTAGAATGTTATAATGTATGTTAGGATGTTATAATGTATGTTAGAATGTTATAATGGATGTTAGAATGTATATTAGATTGTTATAATGTATGTTAGAATGTTTTAATGAATGTTAGAATGTATATTAGAATGTTATAATGTATGTTAGAATGTTATAATGAATATTAGAATGTTATATTGGATGTTAGAATGTATATTAGATTGTTATAAGGTATGTTAGAATGTTATATTGGATGTTAGAATGTATATTAGAATGTTATAATGTATGTTAGAATGTTATAAAGGATGTTAGAATGTTAGAATGGATGTTAGAATGTATATTATAATGTTAGAATGTATGTTAGAATGTTATTATGGATGTTAGAATGTTAGAATGGATGTTAGAATGTATATTAGAAAGTTACAATGTATGTTAGAATGTTATTTTGGATGTTAAAATGTATTTTAGATTGTTATAATGTATGTTAGAATGTTATAATAGATGTTAGAATGTATATTAGAATGTTATAATGTATGTTACAATGTTATAATGTATGTTACAATGTTATAATGGATGTTATAATGTATACTAGAATGTTATAATGTATTTTAGATTGTAATAATGTATGTTCGAATGTTATAATGGATGTAAAAAATGTATATTAGAAAGTTATAATGTATGTTAGAATGTTATAATGGATGTTAGAATGTATATTAGAATGTTATAATGTATGTTAGAATGCATATTAGAATGTATATTAGAATATTATAATGTATGTTATAATGTTATAATGGATGTTAGAATGTATATTAGAATATTATAATGGATGTTAGAATATTATAATGGATGTTAGATTATTATAATGGAAGTTATAATGTATATTAGAATGTTAAAATGGATGTTAGAATGTTATAATTGATTTTAGAATGTATATCAGAATGTTAAAAAGTATGTTAGAATGTTATAATGGATGTTAGAATGTATATTAGAATGTTAGAATGTATGTTAGAATGTTATAATGGATGTTAGAATGTATATTAGAATGTTAGAATGTATGTTAGAATGTTATTATGGATGTTAGAATGTTATAATTGATGTTAGAATGTATATTAGAATGTTATAATGTATGTTAGAATGTTATAATTGATGTTAGAATGTATATTAGATTGTTATAATGTATGTTAGAATGTTATAATGGATGTTAAAATGTATATTAGAATGTTATAATGTATGTTAGAATGTTATAAAGGATGTTAGAATGTTATAATGGATGTTAGAATGTATATTATAATGTTAGAATGTATGTTAGAATGTTATTATGGATGTTAGAATGTTATAATGGATGAAAGAATGTATATTAGAAAGTTATAATGTATGTTAGAATGATATTTTGGATGTTAAAATGTATTTTAGATTGTTATAATGTATGTTAGAATGTTATAATAGATGTTAGAATGTAAATTAGAATGTTAGAATGTATGTTACAATGTTATAATGTATGTTCGAATGTAATAATGGATGTTAGAATGTATATTAGAATGTCAGAATGTATGTTAGAATGTTATAATGGATGTTAGAATGTATATTAGAATGTTAGAATGTATGTTAGAATGTTATTATGGATGTTAGAATGTTATAATTGATGTTAGAATGTATATTAGAATGTTATAATGTATGTTAGAATGTTATAATTAGAATGTTATAATGTATGTTACAATGTTATAATGGATGGTAGATTGTAATAATGTATGTTCGAATGTTATAATGGATGTTAGAATGTATATTAGAATGTTATAATGTATGTTACAATGTTATAATGTATGTTAGAATGTTATAATGGATGTTAGAATGTATATTAGAATGTTATAATGTATGTTACAATGTTATAATGGATGTTAGAATGTTATAATGGATGTTAGAATGTATATTAGAATGTTATAATGTATGTTACAATGTTATAATGGATGTTAGAATGTTATAATGGATGTTAGAATGTATATTAGAATGTTATAATGGATGTTAGAATGTATATTAGAATGTTAGAATGTATGTTAGAATTTATAATGGATGTTAGAATGTATATTAGAATGTTAGAATGTATGTTAGAATGTTATTATGGATGTTAGAATGTTATAATTAATGTTAGAATGTATATTAGAATGTTATAATGTATGTTAGAATGTTATAATTGATGTTAGAATGTATATTAGATTGTTATAATGTATGTTAGAATGTTATAATGGATGTTAAAATGTATATTAGAATGTTATAATGTATGTTAGGATGTTATAATGTATGTTAGAATGTTATAATGGATGTTAGAATGTATATTAGATTGTTATAATGTATGTTAGAATGTTTTAATGAATGTTAGAATGTATATTAGAATGTTATAATGTATGTTAGAATGTTATAATGGATATTAGAATGTTATATTGGATGTTAGAATGTATATTAGATTGTTATAAGGTATGTTAGAATGTTATATTGGATGTTAGAATGTTATAATGGATGTTAGAATGTATATTAGAATGTTGTAATGTATGTTAGAATGTTATAATGGATGTTAGAATGTTATAATGGATGTTATAATGAATATTAGAATGTTATAATGTATGTTAGAATGCATGTTAGAATGTTGTAATGTATGTTACAATGTTATAATGTATGTTCGAATGTTATAATGGATGTTAGAATGTATATTAGAATGTCAGAATGTATGTTAGAATGTTATAATGGATGTTAGAATGTATATTAGAATGTTAGAATGTATGTTAGAATGTTATTATGGATGTTAGAATGTATATTAGATTGATATAATGTATGTTAGAATGTTATAATGGATGTTAGAATGTATATTAGAATGTTATAATGTATGTTACAATGTTATAATGGATGTTAGAATGTTATAATGGATGTTAGAATGTATATTAGAATGTTATAATGTATGTTACAATGTTATAATGGATGTTAGAATGTTATAATGGATGTTAGAATGTATATTAGAATGTTGTAATGTATGTTAGAATGTTATAATGGATGTTAGAATGTTATAATGGATGTTATAATGAATATTAGAATGTTATAATGTATGTTAGAATGCATGTTAGAATGTATATTAGAATGTTTTAGTGTATTTTAGAATGTTATAATGGATGTTAGAATGTATATTAGAATATTATAATGGATGATAGTACATTATAATGGATGTTATAATATATATTAGAATGTTTTAATGTATGTTAGAATGTTATAATGGATGTTAGAATGTATATTAGATTGTTATAATGTATGTTAGAATGTTATAATGGATTTTAGAATGTATATTAGAATGTTATAATGTATGTTACAATGTTATAATGGATGTTACAATGTTATAATGGACATTAGAATGTATATTAGAATGTTATAATGTATGCTAGAATGTTATAATGGATGTTAGAATGTTATAATGGATGTTAGAATGTATATTAGAATGTTGTAATGTATGTTAGAATGTTATAATGGATGTTAGAATGTTATAATGGATGTTATAATGAATATTAGAATGTTAGAATGGATTTTAGAATGTTATAATGGATGTTATAATGTATATTAGAATGTTATAATGTATGTTAGAATGCATGTTAGAATGTATATTAGAATATTATAGTGTAATTTAGAATGTTATAATGGAAGTTAGAATATTATAATGGATGTTCTAATGTATATTAGAATGTTAAATAGTATGTTAGAATGTTATAATGGATGTTAGAATGTATATTAGAATGTTAGAATGTATGTTAGAATGTTATATTGGATGTTAGTATGTATATTAGAATGTTAGAATGTATGTTAGAATGTTATTATGGATGTTAGAATGTTATAATTGATGTTAGAATGTATATTAGAATGTTATAATGTATATTAGAATGTTATATTGGATGTTAGAATGTATATTAGATTGTTATAATGTATGTTAGAATGTTATATTGGATGTTAGAATGTATATTATAATGTTAGAATGTATGTTAGAATGTTATTATGGATGTTAGAATGTTATAATGGATGTTATAATGTATATTAGAAAGTTATAATGTATGTTAGAATGTTATAATGTATGTTAGAATGTTATAATGGATGTTATAATGTATACTAGAATGTTATAATGTATTTTAGATTGTAATAATGTATGTTCAAATGTTATAATGGATGTTAGAAAGTATATTAGAATGTTATAATGTATGTTACAATGTTATAATGTATGTTAGAATGTTATAATGGATGTTAGAATGTATATTAGAATGTTATAATGTATGTTAGAATGTTACAATGGATGATAGAATGTTATAATGGATGTTATAATGAATATTAGAATGTTAGAATGGATGTTAGAATGTTATAATGGATGTTAAAATGTATATTAGAATGTTATAATATATGTTAGAATGCATGTTAGAATGTATATTAGAATTTTATAATGTATGTTAGAATGTTATAATGGATGTTAGAATGTATATTAGAATATTATAATGGATGTTAGAATATTATAATGGATGTTAGATTATTATAATGGATGTTATAATGTATATTAGAATGTTAAAATGGATGTTAGAATGTTATAATTGATTTTAGAATGTATATCAGAATGTTAAAAAGTATGTTAGAATGTTATAATGGATGTTAGAATGTATATTAGAATGTTAGAATGTATGTTAGAATGTTATAATGGATGTTAGAATGTATATTAGAATGTTAGAATGTATGTTAGAATGTTATTATGGATGTTAGAATATTATAATTAATGTTAGAATGTATATTAGAATGTTATAATGTATGTTAGAATGTTATAATTGATGTTAGAATGTATATTAGATTGTTATAATGTATGTTAGAATGTTATAATGGATGTTAAAATGTATATTAGAATGTTATAATGTATGTTAGGATGTTATAATGTATGTTAGAATGTTATAATGGATGTTAGAATGTATATTAGATTTTTATAATGTATGTTAGAATGTTTTAATGAATGTTAGAATGTATATTAGAATGTTATAATGTATGTTAGAATGTTATAATGGATATTAGAATGTTATATTGGATGTTAGAATGTATATTAGATTGTTATAAGGTATGTTAGAATGTTATATTGGATGTTAGAATGTATATTAGAATGTTATAATGTATGTTAGAATGTTTTAAAGGATGTTAGAATGTTAGAATGGATGTTAGAATGTATATTATAATGTTAGAATGTATGTTAGAATGTTATTATGGATGTTAGAATGTTAGAATGGATGTTAGAATGTATATTAGAAAGTTATAATGTATGTTAGAATGTTATTTTGGATGTTAAAATGTATTTTAGATTGTTATAATGTATGTTAGAATGTTATAATAGATGTTAGAATGTATATTAGAATGTTATAATGTATGTTACAATGTTATAATGTATGTTACAATGTTATAATGGATGTTATAATGTATACTAGAATGTTATAATGTATTTTAGATTGTAATAATGTATGTTCGAATGTTATAATGGATGTAAAAAATGTATATTAGAAAGTTATAATGTATGTTAGAATGTTATAATGGATGTTAGAATGTATATTAGAATGTTATAATGTATATTAGAATGCATATTAGAATGTATATTAGAATATTATAATGTATGTTATAATGTTATAATGGATGTTAGAATGTATATTAGAATATTATAATGGATGTTAGAATATTATAATGGATGTTAGATTATTATAATGGAAGTTATAATGTATATTAGAATGTTAAAATGGATGTTAGAATGTTATAATTGATTTTAGAATGTATATCAGAATGTTAAAAAGTATGTTAGAATGTTATAATGGATGTTAGAATGTATATTAGAATGTTAGAATGTATGTTAGAATGTTATAATGGATGTTAGAATGTATATTAGAATGTTAGAATGTATGTTAGAATGTTATTATGGATGTTAGAATGTTATAATTGATGTTAGAATGTATATTAGAATGTTATAATGTATGTTAGAATGTTATAATTGATGTTAGAATGTATATTAGATTGTTATAATGTATGTTAGAATGTTATAATGGATGTTAAAATGTATATTAGAATGTTATAATGTATGTTAGAATGTTATAAAGGATGTTAGAATGTTATAATGGATGTTAGAATGTATATTATAATGTTAGAATGTATGTTAGAATGTTATTATGGATGTTAGAATGTTATAATGGATGAAAGAATGTATATTAGAAAGTTATAATGTATGTTAGAATGATATTTTGGATGTTAAAATGTATTTTAGATTGTTATAATGTATGTTAGAATGTTATAATAGATGTTAGAATGTAAATTAGAATGTTAGAATGTATGTTACAATGTTATAATGTATGTTCGAATGTAATAATGGATGTTAGAATGTATATTAGAATGTCAGAATGTATGTTAGAATGTTATAATGGATGTTAGAATGTATATTAGAATGTTAGAATGTATGTTAGAATGTTATTATGGATGTTAGAATGTTATAATTGATGTTAGAATGTATATTAGAATGTTATAATGTATGTTAGAATGTTATAATTAGAATGTTATAATGTATGTTACAATGTTATAATGGATGGTAGATTGTAATAATGTATGTTCGAATGTTATAATGGATGTTAGAATGTATATTAGAATGTTATAATGTATGTTACAATGTTATAATGTATGTTAGAATGTTATAATGGATGTTAGAATGTATATTAGAATGTTATAATGTATGTTACAATGTTATAATGGATGTTAGAATGTTATAATGGATGTTAGAATGTATATTAGAATGTTATAATGTATGTTACAATGTTATAATGGATGTTAGAATGTTATAATGGATGTTAGAATGTATATGAGAATGTTATAATGGATGTTAGAATGTATATTAGAATGTTAGAATGTATGTTAGAATTTATAATGGATGTTAGAATGTATATTAGAATGTTAGAATGTATGTTAGAATGTTATTATGGATGTTAGAATGTTATAATTAATGTTAGAATGTATATTAGAATGTTATAATGTATGTTAGAATGTTATAATTGATGTTAGAATGTATATTAGATTGTTATAATGTATGTTAGAATGTTATAATGGATGTTAAAATGTATATTAGAATGTTATAATGTATGTTAGGATGTTATAATGTATGTTAGAATGTTATAATGGATGTTAGAATGTATATTAGATTGTTATAATGTATGTTAGAATGTTTTAATGAATGTTAGAATGTATATTAGAATGTTATAATGTATGTTAGAATGTTATAATGGATATTAGAATGTTATATTGGATGTTAGAATGTATATTAGATTGTTATAAGGTATGTTAGAATGTTATATTGGATGTTAGAATGTATATTAGAATGTTATAATGTATGTTAGAATGTTATAAAGGATGTTAGAATGTTAGAATGGATGTTAGAATGTATATTATAATGTTAGAATGTATGTTAGAATGTTATTATGGATGTTAGAATGTTAGAATGGATGTTAGAATGTATATTAGAAAGTTATAATGTATGTTTGAATGTTATTTTGGATGTTAAAATGTATTTTAGATTGTTATAATGTATGTTAAAATGTTATAATAGATGTTAGAATGTATATTAGAATGTTATAATGTATGGTACAATGTTATATTGTATGTTACAATGTTATAATGGATGTTATAATGTATACTAGAATGTTATAATGTATTTTAGATTGTAATAATGTATGTTCGAATGTTATAATGGATGTTAGAATGTATATTAGAAAGTTATAATGTATGTTAGAATGTTATAATGGATGTTAGAATGTATATTAGAATGTTATAATGTATGTTAGAATGTTACAATGGATGATAGAATGTTATAATGGATGTTATAATGAATATTAGAATGTTAGAATGGATGTTAGAATGTTATAATGGATGTTATAATGTATATTAGAATGTTATAATGTATGTTAGAATGCATATTAGAATGTATATTAGAATATTATAATGTATGTTAGAATGTTATAATGGATGTTAGAATGTATATTAGAATATTATAATGGATGTTAGAATATTATAATGGATGTTAGATTATTATAATGGAAGTTATAATGTATATTAGAATGTTAAAATGGATGTTAGAATGTTATAATTGATTTTAGAATGTATATCAGAATGTTAAAAAGTATGTTAGAATGTTATAATGGATGTTAGAATGTATATTAGAATGTTAGAATGTATGTTAGAATGTTATAATGGATGTTAGAATGTATATTAGAATGTTAGAATGTATGTTAGAATGTTATTATGGATGTTAGAATGTTATAATTGATGTTAGAATGTATATTAGAATGTTATAATGTATGTTAGAATGTTATAATTGATGTTAGAATGTATATTAGATTGTTATAATGTATGTTAGAATGTTATAATGGATGTTAAAATGTATATTAGAATGTTATAATGTATGTTAGAATGTTATAAAGGATGTTAGAATGTTATAATGGATGTTAGAATGTATATTATAATGTTAGAATGTATGTTAGAATGTTATTATGGATGTTAGAATGTTATAATGGATGAAAGAATGTATATTAGAAAGTTATAATGTATGTTAGAATGATATTTTGGATGTTAAAATGTATTTTAGATTGTTATAATGTATGTTAGAATGTTATAATAGATGTTAGAATGTAAATTAGAATGTTAGAATGTATGTTACAATGTTATAATGTATGTTCGAATGTTATAATGGATGTTAGAATGTATATTAGAATGTTATAATGGATGTTAGAATGTATATTAGAATGTTATAATGTATGTTAGGATGTTATTATGGATGTTAGAATGTTATAATTGATGTTAGAATGTATATTAGAATGTTATAATGTATGTTAGAATGTTATAATTAGAATGTTATAATGTATGTTACAATGTTATAATGGATGTTAGATTGTAATAATGTATGTTCGAATGTTATAATGGATGTTAGAATGTATATTATAATGTTATAATGTATGTTACAATGTTATAATGTATTTTAGAATGTTATAATGGATGTTAGAATGTATATTAGAATGTTATAATGTATGTTACAATGTTATAATGGATGTTAGAATGTTATAATGGATGTTAGAATGTATATTAGAATGTTATAATGTATGTTACAATGTTATAATGGATGTTAGAATGTTATAATGGATGTTAGAATGTATATTAGAATGTTGTAATGTATGTTAGAATGTTATAATGGATGTTAGAATGTTATAATGGATGTTATAATGAATATTAGAATGTTATAATGTATGTTAGAATGCATGTTAGAATGTATGTTAGAATGTTTTAGTGTATTTTAGAATGTTATAATGGATGTTAGAATGTATATTAGAATATTATAATGGATGATAGTACATTATAATGGATGTTATAATATATATTAGAATGTTATAATGGATGTTAGAATGTATATTAGATTGTTATAATGTATGTTAGAATGTTATAATGGATGTTAGAATGTATATTAGAATGTTAGAATGTATGTTATAATGTTATTATGGATGTTAGAATGTTATAATTGATGTTAGAATGTATATTAGATTGTTATAATGTATGTTAGAATGTTATAATGGATGTTAAAATGTATATTAGAATGTTATAATGTATGTTATAATGTTATAAAGGATGTTAGAATGTTATAATGGATGTTAGAATGTATATTATAATGTTAGAATGTATGTTAGAATGTTATTATGGATGTTAGAATGTTATAATGGATGAAAGAATGTATATTAGAAAGTTATAATGTATGTTAGAATGATATTTTGGATGTTAAAATATATTTTAGATTGTTATAATGTATGTTAGAATGTTATAATAGATGTTAGAATGTATATTAGAATGTTATAATGTATGTTAGAATGTTATAAAGGATGTTAGAATGTTATAATGGATGTTAGAATGTATATTATAATGTTAGAATGTATGTTAGAATGTTATTATGGATGTTAGAATGTTATAATGGATGAAAGAATGTATATTAGAAAGTTATAATGTATGTTAGAAAGATATTTTGGATGTTAAAATGTATTTTAGATTGTTATAATGTATGTTAGAATGTTATAATAGATGTTAGAATGTAAATTATAATGTTAGAATGTATGTTACAATGTTATAATGTATGTTCGAATGTTATAATGGATGTTAGAATGTATATTAGAATGTCAGAATGTATGTTAGAATGTTATAATGGATGTTAGAATGTATATTAGAATGTTAGAATGTATGTTAGAATGTTATTATGGATGTTAGAATGTTATAATTGATGTTAGAATGTATATTAGAATGTTATAATGTATGTTAGAATGTTATAATGGATGTTAGAATGTATATTAGATTGTTATAATGTATGTTAGAATGTTATAATGGATGTTAGAATGTATATTAGAATGTTATAATGTATGTTACAATGTTATAATGGATGTTAGAATGTTATAATGGATGTTAGAATGTATATTAGAATGTTATAATGTATGTTACAATGTTATAATGGATGTTAGAATGTTCTAATGGATGTTAGAATGTATATTAGAATGTTGTAATGTATGTTAGAATGTTATAATGGATGTTAGAATGTTATAATGGATGTTATAATGAATATTAGAATGTTATAATGTATGTTAGAATGCATGTTAGAATGTATATTAGAATGTTTTAGTGTATTTTAGAATGTTATAATGGATGTTAGAATGTATATTAGAATATTATAATGGATGATAGTACATTATAATGGATGTTATAATATATATTAGAATGTTATAATGTATGTTAGAATGTTATAATGGATGTTAGAATGTATATTAGATTGTTATAATGTATGTTAGAATGTTATAATGGATTTTAGAATGTATATTAGAATGTTATAATGTATGTTACAATGTTATAATGGATGTTAGAATGTTATAATGGACGTTAGAATGTATATTAG
This sequence comes from Taudactylus pleione, assembly GCA_031769625.1. NCBI lineage: Eukaryota > Metazoa > Chordata > Amphibia > Anura > Myobatrachidae > Taudactylus > Taudactylus pleione. Next base: position 733,082 of record JAUIMM010000815.1, on the reverse strand, counting down.
AATGTTATAATGTATGTTAGAATGTTATAATGGATGTTAGAATGTTATAATGGATGTTAGAATGTATATTAGAATGTTGTAATGTATGTTAGAATGTTATAATGGATGTTAGAATGTTATAATGGATGTTATAATGAATATTAGAATGTTAGAATGGATGTTAGAATGTTATAATGGATGTTATAATGTATATTAGAATGTTATAATGTATGTTAGAATGCATGTTAGAATGTATATTAGAATATTATAGTGTAATTTAGAATGTTATAATGGATGTTAGAATGTATATTAGAATGTTATAATGGATGTTAGAATATTATAATGGATGTTCTAATGTATATTAGAATGTTAAAACGTATGTTAGAATGTTATAATGGATGTTAGAATGTATATTAGAATGTTAGAATGTATGTTAGAATGTTATAATGGATGTTAGAATGTATATTAGAATGTTAGAATGTATGTTAGAATGTTATAATTGATGTTAGAATGTATATTAGATTGTAATAATGTATGTTTGAATGTTATAATGGATGTTAAAATGTATATTAGAATGTTATAATGTATATTAGAATATTATAGTGTAATTTAGAATGTTATAATGGATGTTAGAATGTATATTAGAATGTTATAATGGATGTTAGAATATTATAATGGATGTTCTAATGTATATTAGAATGTTAAAAAGTATGTTAGAATGTTATAATGGATGTTAGAATGTATATTAGAATGTTAGAATGTATGTTAGAATGTTATAATGGATGTTAGAATGTATATTAGAATGTTAGAATGTATGATAGAATGTTATTATGGATGTTAGAATGTTATAATTAATGTTAGAATGTATATTAGAATGTTATAATGTATGTTAGAATGTTATAATTGATGTTAGAATGTATATTAGATTGTTATAATGTATGTTAGAATGTTATAATGGATGTTAAAATGTATATTAGAATGTTATAATGTATGTTAGGATGTTATAATGTATGTTAGAATGTTATAATGGATGTTAGAATGTATATTAGATTGTTATAATGTATGTTAGAATGTTTTAATGAATGTTAGAATGTATATTAGAATGTTATAATGTATGTTAGAATGTTATAATGGATATTAGAATGTTATATTGGATGTTAGAATGTATATTAGATTGTTATAAGGTATGTTAGAATGTTATATTGGATGTTAGAATGTATATTAGAATGTTATAATGTATGTTAGAATGTTATAAAGGATGTTAGAATGTTAGAATGGATGTTAGAATGTATATTATAATGTTAGAATGTATGTTAGAATGTTATTATGGATGTTAGAATGTTAGAATGGATGTTAGAATGTATATTAGAAAGTTATAATGTATGTTTGAATGTTATTTTGGATGTTAAAATGTATTTTAGATTGTTATAATGTATGTTAAAATGTTATAATAGATGTTAGAATGTATATTAGAATGTTATAATGTATGTTACAATGTTATATTGTATGTTACAATGTTATAATGGATGTTATAATGTATACTAGAATGTTATAATGTATTTTAGATTGTAATAATGTATGTTCGAATGTTATAATGGATGTTAGAATGTATATTAGAAAGTTATAATGTATGTTAGAATGTTATAATGGATGTTAGAATGTATATTAGAATGTTATAATGTATGTTAGAATGTTACAATGGATGATAGAATGTTATAATGGATGTTATAATGAATATTAGAATGTTAGAATGGATGTTAGAATGTTATAATGGATGTTATAATGTATATTAGAATGTTATAATGTATGTTAGAATGCATATTAGAATGTATATTAGAATATTATAATGTATGTTAGAATGTTATAATGGATGTTAGAATGTATATTAGAATATTATAATGGATGTTAGAATATTATAATGGATGTTAGATTATTATAATGGAAGTTATAATGTATATTAGAATGTTAAAATGGATGTTAGAATGTTATAATTGATTTTAGAATGTATATCAGAATGTTAAAAAGTATGTTAGAATGTTATAATGGATGTTAGAATGTATATTAGAATGTTAGAATGTATGTTAGAATGTTATAATGGATGTTAGAATGTATATTAGAATGTTAGAATGTATGTTAGAATGTTATTATGGATGTTAGAATGTTATAATTGATGTTAGAATGTATATTAGAATGTTATAATGTATGTTAGAATGTTATAATTGATGTTAGAATGTATATTAGATTGTTATAATGTATGTTAGAATGTTATAATGGATGTTAAAATGTATATTAGAATGTTATAATGTATGTTAGAATGTTATAAAGGATGTTAGAATGTTATAATGGATGTTAGAATGTATATTATAATGTTAGAATGTATGTTAGAATGTTATTATGGATGTTAGAATGTTATAATGGATGAAAGAATGTATATTAGAAAGTTATAATGTATGTTAGAATGATATTTTGGATGTTAAAATGTATTTTAGATTGTTATAATGTATGTTAGAATGTTATAATAGATGTTAGAATGTAAATTAGAATGTTAGAATGTATGTTACAATGTTATAATGTATGTTCGAATGTTATAATGGATGTTAGAATGTATATTAGAATGTCAGAATGTATGTTAGAATGTTATAATGGATGTTAGAATGTATATTAGAATGTTAGAATGTATGTTAGAATGTTATTATGGATGTTAGAATGTTATAATTGATGTTAGAATGTATATTAGAATGTTATAATGTATGTTAGAATGTTATAATTAGAATGTTATAATGTATGTTACAATGTTATAATGGATGTTAGATTGTAATAATGTATGTTCGAATGTTATAATGGATGTTAGAATGTATATTATAATGTTATAATGTATGTTACAATGTTATAATGTATTTTAGAATGTTATAATGGATGTTAGAATGTATATTAGAATGTTATAATGTATGTTACAATGTTATAATGGATGTTAGAATGTTATAATGGATGTTAGAATGTATATTAGAATGTTATAATGTATGTTACAATGTTATAATGGATGTTAGAATGTTATAATGGATGTTAGAATGTATATTAGAATGTTGTAATGTATGTTAGAATGTTATAATGGATGTTAGAATGTTATAATGGATGTTATAATGAATATTAGAATGTTATAATGTATGTTAGAATGCATGTTAGAATGTATATTAGAATGTTTTAGTGTATTTTAGAATGTTATAATGGATGTTAGAATGTATATTAGAATATTATAATGGATGATAGTACATTATAATGGATGTTATAATATATATTAGAATGTTATAATGGATGTTAGAATGTATATTAGATTGTTATAATGTATGTTAGAATGTTATAATGGATGTTAGAATGTATATTAGAATGTTAGAATGTATGTTATAATGTTATTATGGATGTTAGAATGTTATAATTGATGTTAGAATGTATATTAGAATATTATAATGTATGTTAGAATGTTATAATTGATGTTAGAATGTATATTAGATTGTTATAATGTATGTTAGAATGTTATAATGGATGTTAAAATGTATATTAGAATGTTATAATGTATGTTATAATGTTATAAAGGATGTTAGAATGTTATAATGGATGTTAGAATGTATATTATAATGTTAGAATGTATGTTAGAATGTTATTATGGATGTTAGAATGTTATAATGGATGAAAGAATGTATATTAGAAAGTTATAATGTATGTTAGAATGATATTTTGGATGTTAAAATGTATTTTAGATTGTTATAATGTATGTTAGAATGTTATAATAGATGTTAGAATGTATATTAGAATGTTATAATGTATGTTAGAATGTTATAAAGGATGTTAGAATGTTATAATGGATGTTAGAATGTATATTATAATGTTAGAATGTATGTTAGAATGTTATTATGGATGTTAGAATGTTATAATGGATGAAAGAATGTATATTAGAAAGTTATAATGTATGTTAGAAAGATATTTTGGATGTTAAAATGTATTTTAGATTGTTATAATGTATGTTAGAATGTTATAATAGATGTTAGAATGTAAATTAGAATGTTAGAATGTATGTTACAATGTTATAATGTATGTTCGAATGTTATAATGGATGTTAGAATGTATATTAGAATGTCAGAATGTATGTTAGAATGTTATAATGGATGTTAGAATGTATATTAGAATGTTAGAATGTATGTTAGAATGTTATTATGGATGTTAGAATGTTATAATTGATGTTAGAATGTATATTAGAATGTTATAATGTATGTTAGAATGTTATAATGGATGTTAGAATGTATATTAGATTGTTATAATGTATGTTAGAATGTTATAATGGATGTTAGAATGTATATTAGAATGTTATAATGTATGTTACAATGTTATAATGGATGTTAGAATGTTATAATGGATGTTAGAATGTATATTAGAATGTTATAATGTATGTTACAATGTTATAATGGATGTTAGAATGTTATAATGGATGTTAGAATGTATATTAGAATGTTGTAATGTATGTTAGAATGTTATAATGGATGTTAGAATGTTATAATGGATGTTATAATGAATATTAGAATGTTATAATGTATGTTAGAATGCATGTTAGAATGTTTTAGTGTATTTTAGAATGTTATAATGGATGTTAGAATGTATATTAGAATATTATAATGGATGATAGTACATTATAATGGATGTTATAATATATATTAGAATGTTATAATGGATGTTAGAATGTTATAATGGATGTTAGAATGTATATTATATTGTTATAATGTATGTTAGAATGTTATAATGGATGTTAGAATGTATATTAGAATGTTAGAATGTATGTTAGAATGTTATTATGGATGTTAGAATGTTATAATTGATGTTAGAATGTATATTAGAATGTTATAATGTATGTTTGAATGTTATAATTGATGTTAGAATGTATATTAGATTGTTATAATGTATGTTAGAATGTTATAATGGATGTTAAAATGTATATTAGAATGTTATAATGTATATTAGAATGTTATAATGTATGTTACAATGTTATAATGTATGTTACAATGTTATAATGGATGTTATAATGTATACTAGAATGTTATAATGTATTTTAGATTGTAATAATGTATGTTCGAATGTTATAATGGATGTTAGAATGTATATTAGAAAGTTATAATGTATGTTACAATGTTATAATGTATGTTAGAATGTTATAATGGATGTTAGAATGTATATTAGAATGTTATAATGTATGTTAGAATGTTACAATGGATGATAGAATGTTATAATGGATGTTATAATGAATATTAGAATGTTAGAATGGATGTTAGAATGTTATAATGGATGTTATAATGTATATTAGAATGTTATAATGTATGTTAGAATGCATATTAGAATGTATATTAGAATATTATAATGTATGTTAGAATGTTATAATGGATGTTAGAATGTATATTAGAATATTATAATGGATGTTAGAATATTATAATGGATGTTAGATTATTATAATGGAAGTTATAATGTATATTAGAATGTTAAAATGGATGTTAGAATGTTATAATTGATTTTAGAGTGTTTATCAGAATGTTAAAAAGTATGTTAGAATGTTATCATGGATGTTAGAATGTATATTAGAATGTTAGAATGTATGTTAGAATGTTATAATGGATGTTAGAATGTCTATTAGAATGTTAGAATGTATGTTAGAATGTTATTATGGATGTTAGAATGTTATAATTGATGTTAGAATGTATATTAGAATGTTATAATGTATGTTAGAATGTTATAATTGATGTTAGAATGTATATTAGATTGTTATAATGTATGTTAGAATGTTATAATGGATGTTAAAATGTATATTAGAATGTTATAATGTATGTTAGAATGTTATAAAGGATGTTAGAATGTTATAATGGATGTTAGAATGTATATTATAATGTTAGAATGTATGTTAGAATGTTATTATGGATGTTAGAATGTTATAATGGATGAAAGAATGTATATTAGAAAGTTATAATGTATGTTAGAATGATATTTTGGATGTTAAAATGTATTTTAGATTGTTATAATGTATGTTAGAATGTTATAATAGATGTTAGAATGTAAATTAGAATGTTAGAATGTATGTTACAATGTTATAATGTATGTTTGAATGTTATAATGGATGTTAGAATGTATATTAGAATGTCAGAATGTATGTTAGAATGTTATAATGGATGTTAGAATGTATATTAGAATGTTAGAATGTATGTTAGAATGTTATTATGGATGTTAGAATGTTATAATTGATGTTAGAATGTATATTAGAATGTTATAATGTATGTTAGAATGTTATAATTAGAATGTTATAATGTATGTTACAATTTTATAATGGATGTTAGATTGTAATAATGTATGTTCGAATGTTATAATGGATGTTAGAATGTATATTAGAATGTTATAATGTATGTTACAATGTTATAATGGATGTTAGAATGTTATAATGGATGTTAGAATGTATATTAGAATGTTATAATGTATGTTACAATGTTATAATGGATGTTAGAATGTTATAATGGATGTTAGAATGTATATTAGAATGTTGTAATGTATGTTAGAATGTTATAATGGATGTTAGAATGTTATAATGGATGTTATAATGAATATTAGAATGTTATAATGTATGTTAGAATGCATGTTAGAATGTATATTAGAATGTTTTAGTGTATTTTAGAATGTTATAATGGATGTTAGAATGTATATTAGAATATTATAATGGATGATAGTACATTATAATGGATGTTATAATATATATTAGAATGTTATAATGGATGTTAGAATGTATATTAGATTGTTATAATGTATGTTAGAATGTTATAATGGATGTTAGAATGTATATTAGAATGTTAGAATGTATGTTAGAATGTTATTATGGATGTTAGAATGTTATAATTGATGTTAGAATGTATATTAGAATGTTATAATGTATGTTAGAATGTTATAATTGATGTTAGAATGTATATTAGATTGTTATAATGTATGTTAGAATGTTATAATGGATGTTAAAATGTATATTAGAATGTTATAATGTATGTTAGAATGTTATAAAGGATGTTAGAATGTTATAATGGATGTTAGAATGTATATTATAATGTTAGAATGTATGTTAGAATGTTATTATGGATGTTAGAATGTTATAATGGATGAAAGAATGTATATTAGAAAGTTATAATGTATATTAGAATGATATTTTGGATGTTAAAATGTATTTTAGATTGTTATAATGTATGTTAGAATGTTATAATAGATGTTAGAATGTAAATTAGAATGTTAGAATGTATATTAGAATGTTATAATGGATATTAGAATATTATAATGGATGTTCTAATGTATATTAGAATGTTAAATAGTATGTTAGACTGTTATAATGGATGTTAGAATGTATATTAGAATGTTAGAATGTATGTTAGAATGTTATATTGGATGTTAGTATGTATATTAGAATGTTAGAATGTATGTTAGAATGTTATTATGGATGTTAGAATGTTATAATTGATGTTAGAATGTATATTAGAATGTTATAATGTATATTAGAATGTTATATTGGATGTTAGAATGTATATTAGATTGTTATAATGTATGTTAGAATGTTATATTGGATGTTAGAATGTATATTATAATGTTAGAATGTATGTTAGAATGTTATTATGGATGTTAGAATGTTATAATGGATGTTAGAATGTATATTAGAAAGTTATAATGTATGTTAGAATGTTATAATGTATGTTAGAATGTTATAATGGATGTTATAATGTATACTAGAATGTTATAATGTATTTTAGATTGTAATAATGTATGTTCGAATGTTATAATGGATGTTAGAAAGTATATTAGAATGTTATAATGTATGTTACAATGTTATAATGTATGTTAGAATGTTATAATGGATGTTAGAATGTATATTAGAATGTTATAATGTATGTTAGAATGTTACAATGGATGATAGAATGTTATAATGGATGTTATAATGAATATTAGAATGTTAGAATGGATGTTAGAATGTTATAATGGATGTTATAATGTATATTAGAATGTTATAATATATGTTAGAATGCATGTTAGAATGTATATTAGAATTTTATAATGTATGTTAGAATGTTATAATGGATGTTAGAATGTATATTAGAATATTATAATGGATGTTAGAATATTATAATGGATGTTAGATTATTATAATGGATGTTATAATGTATATTAGAATGTTAAAATGGATGTTAGAATGTTATAATTGATTTTAGAATGTATATCAGAATGTTAAAAAGTATGTTAGAATATTATAATGGATGTTAGAATGTATATTAGAATGTTAGAATGTATGTTAGAATGTTATAATGGATGTTAGAATGTATATTAGAATGTTAGAATGTATGTTAGAATGTTATTATGGATGTTAAAATGTATATTAGAATGTTATAATGTATGTTAGGATGTTATAATGTATGTTAGAATGTTATAATGGATGTTAGAATGTATATTAGATTGTTATAATGTATGTTAGAATGTTTTAATGAATGTTAGAATGTATATTAGAATGTTATAATGTATGTTAGAATGTTATAATGGATATTAGAATGTTATATTGGATGTTAGAATGTATATTAGATTGTTATAAGGTATGTTAGAATGTTATATTGGATGTTAGAATGTATATTAGAATGTTATAATGTATGTTAGAATGTTATAAAGGATGTTAGAATGTTAGAATGGATGTTAGAATGTATATTATAATGTTAGAATGTATGTTAGAATGTTATTATGGATGTTAGAATGTTAGAATGGATGTTAGAATGTATATTAGAAAGTTATAATGTATGTTAGAATGTTATTTTGGATGTTAAAATGTATTTTAGATTGTTATAATGTATGTTAGAATGTTATAATAGATGTTAGAATGTATATTAGAATGTTATAATGTATGTTACAATGTTATAATGTATGTTACAATGTTATAATGGATGTTATAATGTATACTAGAATGTTATAATGTATTTTAGATTGTAATAATGTATGTTCGAATGTTATAATGGATGTTAGAATGTATATTAGAAAGTTATAATGTATGTTAGAATGTTATAATGGATGTTAGAATGTATATTAGAATGTTATAATGTATGTTAGAATGTTACAATGGATGATAGAATGTTATAATGGATGTTATAATGAATATTAGAATGTTAGAATGGATGTTAGAATGTTATAATGGATGTTATAATGTATATTAGAATGTTATAATGTATGTTAGAATGCATATTAGAATGTATATTAGAATATTATAATGTATGTTAGAATGTTATAATGGATGTTAGAATGTATATTAGAATATTATAATGGATGTTAGAATATTATAATGGATGTTAGATTATTATAATGGAAGTTATAATGTATATTAGAATGTTAAAATGGATGTTAGAATGTTATAATTGATTTTAGAATGTATATCAGAATGTTAAAAAGTATGTTAGAATGTTATAATGGATGTTAGAATGTATATTAGAATGTTAGAATGTATGTTATAATGTTATAATGGATGTTAGAATGTATATTAGAATGTTAGAATGTATGTTAGAATGTTATTATGGATGTTAGAATGTTATAATTGATGTTAGAATGTATATTAGAATGTTATAATGTATGTTAGAATGTTATAATTGATGTTAGAATGTATATTAGATTGTTATAATGTATGTTAGAATGTTATAATGGATGTTAAAATGTATATTAGAATGTTATAATGTATGTTAGAATGTTATAAAGGATGTTAGAATGTTATAATGGATGTTAGAATGTATATTATAATGTTAGAATGTATGTTAGAATGTTATTATGGATGTTAGAATGTTATAATGGATGAATGAATGTATATTAGAAAGTTATAATGTATGTTAGAATGATATTTTGGATGTTAAAATGTATTTTAGATTGTTATAATGTATGTTAGAATGTTATAATAGATGTTAGAATGTAAATTAGAATGTTAGAATGTATGTTACAATGTTATAATGTATGTTTGAATGTTATAATGGATGTTAGAATGTATATTAGAATGTCAGAATGTATGTTAGAATGTTATAATGGATGTTAGAATGTATATTAGAATGTTAGAATGTATGTTAGAATGTTATTATGGATGTTAGAATGTTATAATTGATGTTAGAATGTATATTAGAATGTTATAATGTATGTTAGAATGTTATAATTAGAATGTTATAATGTATGTTACAATGTTATAATGGATGTTAGATTGTAATAATGTATGTTCGAATGTTATAATGGATGTTAGAATGTATATTAGAATGTTATAATGTATGTTACAATGTTATAATGTATGTTAGAATGTTATAATGGATGTTAGAATGTATATTAGAATGTTAGAATGTATGTTACAATGTTATAATGGATGTTAGAATGTTATAATGGATGTTAGAATGTATATTAGAATGTTATAATGTATGTTACAATGTTATAATGGATGTTAGAATGTATATTAGAATGTTATAATGGATGTTAGAATGTATATTAGAATGTTAGAATGTATGTTAGAATGTTAGAATGGATGTTAGAATGTATATTAGAATGTTAGAATGTATGTTAGAATGTTATTATGGATTTTAGAATGTTATAATTAATGTTAGAATGTATATTAGAATGTTATAATGTATGTTAGATTGTTATAATTGATGTTAGAATGTATATTAGATTGTTATAATGTATGTTAGAATGTTATAATGGATGTTAAAATGTATATTAGAATGTTATAATGTATGTTAGGATGTTATAATGTATGTTAGACTGTTATAATGGATGTTAGAATGTATATTAGATTGTTATAATGTATGTTAGAATGTTTTAATGAATGTTAGAATGTATATTAGAATGTTATAATGTATGTTAGAATGTTATAATGGATATTAGAATGTTATATTGGATGTTAGAATGTATATTGGATTGTTATAAGGTATGTTAGAATGTTATATTGGATGTTAGAATGTATATTAGAATGTTATAATGTATGTTAGAATGTTATAAAGGATGTTAGAATGTTAGAATGGATGTTAGAATGTATATTATAATGTTAGAATGTATGTTAGAATGTTATTATGGATGTTAGAATGTTAGAATGGATGTTAGAATGTATATTAGAAAGTTATAATGTATGTTAGAATGTTATTTTGGATGTTAAAATGTATTTTAGATTGTTATAATGTATGTTAGAATGTTATAATAGATGTTAGAATGTATATTAGAATGTTATAATGTATGTTACAATGTTATAATGTATGTTACAATGTTATAATGGATGTTATAATGTATACTAGAATGTTATAATGTATTTTAGATTGTAATAATGTATGTTCGAATGTTATAATGGATGTTAGAATGTATATTAGAAAGTTATAATGTATGTTAGAATGTTATAATGGATGTTAGAATGTATATTAGAATGTTATAATGTATGTTAGAATGTTACAATGGATGATAGAATGTTATAATGGATGTTATAATGAATATTAGAATGTTAGAATGGATGTTAGAATGTTATAATGGATGTTATAATGTATATTAGAATGTTATAATGTATGTTAGAATGCATATTAGAATGTATATTAGAATGTTATAATGTATGTTAGAATGTTACAATGGATGATAGAATGTTATAATGGATGTTATAATGAATATTAGAATGTTAGAATGGATGTTAGAATGTTATAATGGATGTTATAATATATATTAGAATGTTATAATGGATGTTAGAATGTATATTAGATTGTTATAATGTATGTTAGAATGTTATAATGGATGTTAGAATGTATATTAGAATGTTAGAATGTATGTTAGAATGTTATTATGGATGTTAGAATGTTATAATTGATGTTAGAATGTATATTAGAATGTTATAATGTATGTTAGAATGTTATAATTGATGTTAGAATGTATATTAGATTGTTATAATGTATGTTAGAATGTTATAATGGATGTTAAAATGTATATTAGAATGTTATAATGTATGTTAGAATGTTATAAAGGATGTTAGAATGTTATAATGGATGTTAGAATGTATATTATAATGTTAGAATGTATGTTAGAATGTTATTATGGATGTTAGAATGTTATAATGGATGAAAGAATGTATATTAGAAAGTTATAATGTATGTTAGAATGATATTTTGGATGTTAAAATGTATTTTAGATTGTTATAATGTATGTTAGAATGTTATAATAGATGTTAGAATGTATATTAGAATGTTATAATGTATGTTAGAATGTTATAAAGGATGTTAGAATGTTATAATGGATGTTAGAATGTATATTATAATGTTAGAATGTATGTTAGAATGTTATTATGGATGTTAGAATGTTATAATGGATGAAAGAATGTATATTAGAAAGTTATAATGTATGTTAGAATGATATTTTGGATGTTAAAATGTATTTTAGAATGTTATAATGGATGTTAGAATGTTATAATGGATGTTATAATGAATATTAGAATGTTATAATGTATGTTAGAATGCATGTTAGAATGTATATTAGAATGTTTTAGTGTATTTTAGAATGTTATAATGGATGTTAGAATGTATATTAGAATATTATAATGGATGATAGTACATTATAATGGATGTTATAATATATATTAGAATGTTATAATGTATGTTAGAATGTTATAATGGATGTTAGAATGTATATTAGATTGTTATAATGTATGTTAGAATGTTATAATGGATGTTAGAATGTATATTAGAATGTTAGAATGTATGTTAGAATGTTATTATGGATGTTAGAATGTTATAATTGATGTTAGAATGTATATTAGAATGTTATAATGTATGTTAGAATGTTATAATTGATGTTAGAATGTATATTAGATTGTTATAATGTATGTTAGAATGTTATAATGGATGTTAAAATGTATATTAGAATGTTATAATGTATGTTAGAATGTTATAAAGGATGTTAGAATGTTATAATGGATGTTAGAATGTATATTATAATGTTAGAATGTATGTTAGAATGTTATTATGGATGTTAGAATGTTATAATGGATGAAAGAATGTATATTAGAAAGTTATAATGTATGTTAGAATGATATTTTGGATGTTAAAATGTATTTTAGATTGTTATAATGCATGTTAGAATGTTATAATAGATGTTAGAATGTAAATTAGAATGTTAGAATGTATATTAGAATGTTATAATGGATGTTAGAATATTATAATGGATGTTCTAATGTATATTAGAATGTTAAATAGTATGTTAGAATGTTATAATGGATGTTAGAATGTATATTAGAATGTTAGAATGTATGTTAGAATGTTATATTGGATGTTAGTATGTATATTAGAATGTTAGAATGTATGTTAGAATGTTATTATGGATGTTAGAATGTTATAATTGATGTTAGAATGTATATTAGAATGTTATAATGTATATTAGAATGTTATATTGGATGTTAGAATGTATATTAGATTGTTATAATGTATGTTAGAATGTTATATTGGATGTTAGAATGTATATTATAATGTTAGAATGTATGTTAGAATGTTATTATGGATGTTAGAATGTTATAATGGATGTTAGAATGTATATTAGAAAGTTATAATGTATGTTAGAATGTTATAATGTATGTTAAAATGTTATAATGGATGTTATAATGTATACTAGAATGTTATAATGTATTTTAGATTGTAATAATGTATGTTCGAATGTTATAATGGATGTTAGAAAGTATATTAGAATGTTATAATGTATGTTACAATGTTATAATGTATGTTAGAATGTTATAATGGATGTTAGAATGTATATTAGAATGTTATAATGTATGTTAGAATGTTACAATGGATGATAGAATGTTATAATGGATGTTATAATGAATATTAGAATGTTAGAATGGATGTTAGAATGTTATAATGGATGTTATAATGTATATTAGAATGTTATAATATATGTTAGAATGCATGTTAGAATGTATATTAGAATTTTATAATGTATGTTAGAATGTTATAATGGATGTTAGAATGTATATTAGAATATTATAATGGATGTTAGAATATTATAATGGATGTTAGATTATTATAATGGATGTTATAATGTATATTAGAATGTTAAAATGGATGTTAGAATGTTATAATTGATTTTAGAATGTATATCAGAATGTTAAAAAGTATGTTAGAATGTTATAATGGATGTTAGAATGTATATTAGAATGTTAGAATGTATGTTAGAATGTTATAATGGATGTTAGAATGTATATTAGAATGTTAGAATGTATGTTAGAATGTTATTATGGATGTTAAAATGTATATTAGAATGTTATAATGTATGTTAGGATGTTATAATGTATGTTAGAATGTTATAATGGATGTTAGAATGTATATTAGATTGTTATAATGTATGTTAGAATGTTTTAATGAATGTTAGAATGTATATTAGAATGTTATAATGTATGTTAGAATGTTATAATGGATATTAGAATGTTATATTGGATGTTAGAATGTATATTAGATTGTTATAAGGTATGTTAGAATGTTATATTGGATGTTAGAATGTATATTAGAATGTTATAATGTATGTTAGAATGTTATAAAGGATGTTAGAATGTTAGAATGGATGTTAGAATGTATATTATAATGTTAGAATGTATGTTAGAATGTTATTATGGATGTTAGAATGTTAGAATGGATGTTAGAATGTATATTAGAAAGTTATAATGTATGTTAGAATGTTATTTTGGATGTTAAAATGTATTTTAGATTGTTATAATGTATGTTAGAATGTTATAATAGATGTTAGAATGTATATTAGAATGTTATAATGTATGTTACAATGTTATAATGTATGTTACAATGTTATAATGGATGTTATAATGTATACTAGAATGTTATAATGTATTTTAGATTGTAATAATGTATGTTCGAATGTTATAATGGATGTTAGAATGTATATTAGAAAGTTATAATGTATGTTAGAATGTTATAATGGATGTTAGAATGTATATTAGAATGTTATAATGTATGTTAGAATGTTACAATGGATGATAGAATGTTATAATGGATGTTATAATGAATATTAGAATGTTAGAATGGATGTTAGAATGTTATAATGGATGTTATAATGTATATTAGAATGTTATAATGTATGTTAGAATGCATATTAGAATGTATATTAGAATATTATAATGTATGTTAGAATGTTATAATGGATGTTAGAATGTATATTAGAATATTATAATGGATGTTAGAATATTATAATGGATGTTAGATTATTATAATGGAAGTTATAATGTATATTAGAATGTTAAAATGGATGTTAGAATGTTATAATTGATTTTAGAATGTATATCAGAATGTTAAAAAGTATGTTAGAATGTTATAATGGATGTTAGAATGTATATTAGAATGTTAGAATGTATGTTAGAATGTTATAATGGATGTTAGAATGTATATTAGAATGTTAGAATGTATGTTAGAATGTTATTATGGATGTTAGAATGTTATAATTGATGTTAGAATGTATATTAGAATGTTATAATGTATGTTAGAATGTTATAATTGATGTTAGAATGTATATTAGATTGTTATAATGTATGTTAGAATGTTATAATGGATGTTAAAATGTATATTAGAATGTTATAATGTATGTTAGAATGTTATAAAGGATGTTAGAATGTTATAATGGATGTTAGAATGTATATTATAATGTTAGAATGTATGTTAGAATGTTATTATGGATGTTAGAATGTTATAATGGATGAAAGAATGTATATTAGAAAGTTATAATGTATGTTAGAATGATATTTTGGATGTTAAAATGTATTTTAGATTGTTATAATGTACGTTAGAATGTTATAATAGATGTTAGAATGTAAATTAGAATGTTAGAATGTATGTTACAATGTTATAATGTATGTTCGAATGTTATAATGGATGTTAGAATGTATATTAGAATGTCAGAATGTATGTTAGAATGTTATAATGGATGTTAGAATGTATATTAGAATGTTAGAATGTATGTTAGAATGTTATTATGGATGTTAGAATGTTATAATTGATGTTAGAATGTATATTAGAATGTTATAATGTATGTTAGAATGTTATAATTAGAATGTTATAATGTATGTTACAATGTTATAATGGATGTTAGATTGTAATAATGTATGTTCGAATGTTATAATGGATGTTAGAATGTATATTAGAATGTTATAATGTATGTTACAATGTTATAATGTATGTTAGAATGTTATAATGGATGTTAGAATGTATATTAGAATGTTATAATGTATGTTACAATGTTATAATGGATGTTAGAATGTTATAATGGATGTTAGAATGTATATTAGAATGTTATAATGTATGTTACAATGTTATAATGTATGTTAGAATGTTATAATGGATGTTAGAATGTATATTAGAATGTTGTAATGTATGTTAGAATGTTATAATGGATGTTAGAATGTTATAATGGATGTTATAATGAATATTAGAATGTTATAATGTATGTTAGAATGCATGTTAGAATGTATATTAGAATGTTTTAGTGTATTTTAGAATGTTATAATGGATGTTAGAATGTATATTAGAATATTATAATGGATGATAGTACATTATAATGGATGTTATAATATATATTAGAATGTTATAATGGATGTTAGAATGTATATTAGATTGTTATAATGTATGTTAGAATGTTATAATGGATGTTAGAATGTATATTAGAATGTTAGAATGTATGTTAGAATGTTATTATGGATGTTAGAATGTTATAATTGATGTTAGAATGTATATTAGAATGTTATAATGTATGTTAGAATGTTATAATTGATGTTAGAATGTATATTAGATTGTTATAATGTATGTTAGAATGTTATAATGGATGTTAAAATGTATATTAGAATGTTATAATGTATGTTAGAATGTTATAAAGGATGTTAGAATGTTATAATGGATGTTAGAATGTATATTATAATGTTAGAATGTATGTTAGAATGTTATTATGGATGTTAGAATGTTATAATGGATGAAAGAATGTATATTAGAAAGTTATAATGTATGTTAGAATGATATTTTGGATGTTAAAATGTATTTTAGATTGTTATAATGTATGTTAGAATGTTATAATAGATGTTAGAATGTATATTAGAATGTTATAATGTATGTTAGAATGTTATAAAGGATGTTAGAATGTTATAATGGATGTTAGAATGTATATTATAATGTTAGAATGTATGTTAGAATGTTATTATGGATGTTAGAATGTTATAATGGATGAAAGAATGTATATTAGAAAGTTATAATGTATGTTAGAATGATATTTTGGATGTTAAAATGTATTTTAGAATGTTATAATGGATGTTAGAATGTTATAATGGATGTTATAATGAATATTAGAATGTTATAATGTATGTTAGAATGCATGTTAGAATGTATATTAGAATGTTTTAGTGTATTTTAGAATGTTATAATGGATGTTAGAATGTATATTAGAATATTATAATGGATGATAGTACATTATAATGGATGTTATAATATATATTAGAATGTTATAATGTATGTTAGAATGTTATAATGGATGTTAGAATGTATATTAGATTGTTATAATGTATGTTAGAATGTTATAATGGATGTTAGAATGTATATTAGAATGTTAGAATGTATGTTAGAATGTTATTATGGATGTTAGAATGTTATAATTGATGTTAGAATGTATATTAGAATGTTATAATGTATGTTAGAATGTTATAATTGATGTTAGAATGTATATTAGATTGTTATAATGTATGTTAGAATGTTATAATGGATGTTAAAATGTATATTAGAATGTTATAATGTATGTTAGAATGTTATAAAGGATGTTAGAATGTTATAATGGATGTTAGAATGTATATTATAATGTTAGAATGTATGTTAGAATGTTATTATGGATGTTAGAATGTTATAATGGATGAAAGAATGTATATTAGAAAGTTATAATGTATGTTAGAATGATATTTTGGATGTTAAAATGTATTTTAGATTGTTATAATGTATGTTAGAATGTTATAATAGATGTTAGAATGTAAATTAGAATGTTAGAATGTATATTAGAATGTTATAATGGATGTTAGAATATTATAATGGATGTTCTAATGTATATTAGAATGTTAAATAGTATGTTAGAATGTTATAATGGATGTTAGAATGTATATTAGAATGTTAGAATGTATGTTAGAATGTTATATTGGATGTTAGTATGTATATTAGAATGTTAGAATGTATGTTAGAATGTTATTATGGATGTTAGAATGTTATAATTGATGTTAGAATGTATATTAGAATGTTATAATGTATATTAGAATGTTATATTGGATGTTAGAATGTATATTAGATTGTTATAATGTATGTTAGAATGTTATATTGGATGTTAGAATGTATATTATAATGTTAGAATGTATGTTAGAATGTTATTATGGATGTTAGAATGTTATAATGGATGTTAGAATGTATATTAGAAAGTTATAATGTATGTTAGAATGTTATAATGTATGTTAAAATGTTATAATGGATGTTATAATGTATACTAGAATGTTATAATGTATTTTAGATTGTAATAATGTATGTTCGAATGTTATAATGGATGTTAGAAAGTATATTAGAATGTTATAATGTATGTTACAATGTTATAATGTATGTTAGAATGTTATAATGGATGTTAGAATGTATATTAGAATGTTATAATGTATGTTAGAATGTTACAATGGATGATAGAATGTTATAATGGATGTTATAATGAATATTAGAATGTTAGAATGGATGTTAGAATGTTATAATGGATGTTATAATGTATATTAGAATGTTATAATATATGTTAGAATGCATGTTAGAATGTATATTAGAATTTTATAATGTATGTTAGAATGTTATAATGGATGTTAGAATGTATATTAGAATATTATAATGGATGTTAGAATATTATAATGGATGTTAGATTATTATAATGGATGTTATAATGTATATTAGAATGTTAAAATGGATGTTAGAATGTTATAATTGATTTTAGAATGTATATCAGAATGTTAAAAAGTATGTTAGAATGTTATAATGGATGTTAGAATGTATATTAGAATGTTAGAATGTATGTTAGAATGTTATAATGGATGTTAGAATGTATATTAGAATGTTAGAATGTATGTTAGAATGTTATTATGGATGTTAAAATGTATATTAGAATGTTATAATGTATGTTAGGATGTTATAATGTATGTTAGAATGTTATAATGGATGTTAGAATGTATATTAGATTGTTATAATGTATGTTAGAATGTTTTAATGAATGTTAGAATGTATATTAGAATGTTATAATGTATGTTAGAATGTTATAATGGATATTAGAATGTTATATTGGATGTTAGAATGTATATTAGATTGTTATAAGGTATGTTAGAATGTTATATTGGATGTTAGAATGTATATTAGAATGTTATAATGTATGTTAGAATGTTATAAAGGATGTTAGAATGTTAGAATGGATGTTAGAATGTATATTATAATGTTAGAATGTATGTTAGAATGTTATTATGGATGTTAGAATGTTAGAATGGATGTTAGAATGTATATTAGAAAGTTATAATGTATGTTTGAATGTTATTTTGGATGTTAAAATGTATTTTAGATTGTTATAATGTATGTTAAAATGTTATAATAGATGTTAGAATGTATATTAGAATGTTATAATGTATGGTACAATGTTATATTGTATGTTACAATGTTATAATGGATGTTATAATGTATACTAGAATGTTATAATGTATTTTAGATTGTAATAATGTATGTTCGAATGTTATAATGGATGTTAGAATGTATATTAGAAAGTTATAATGTATGTTAGAATGTTATAATGGATGTTAGAATGTATATTAGAATGTTATAATGTATGTTAGAATGTTACAATGGATGATAGAATGTTATAATGGATGTTATAATGAATATTAGAATGTTAGAATGGATGTTAGAATGTTATAATGGATGTTATAATGTATATTAGAATGTTATAATGTATGTTAGAATGCATATTAGAATGTATATTAGAATATTATAATGTATGTTAGAATGTTATAATGGATGTTAGAATGTATATTAGAATATTATAATGGATGTTAGAATATTATAATGGATGTTAGATTATTATAATGGAAGTTATAATGTATATTAGAATGTTAAAATGGATGTTAGAATGTTATAATTGATTTTAGAATGTATATCAGAATGTTAAAAAGTATGTTAGAATGTTATAATGGATGTTAGAATGTATATTAGAATGTTAGAATGTATGTTAGAATGTTATAATGGATGTTAGAATGTATATTAGAATGTTAGAATGTATGTTAGAATGTTATTATGGATGTTAGAATGTTATAATTGATGTTAGAATGTATATTAGAATGTTATAATGTATGTTAGAATGTTATAATTGATGTTAGAATGTATATTAGATTGTTATAATGTATGTTAGAATGTTATAATGGATGTTAAAATGTATATTAGAATGTTATAATGTATGTTAGAATGTTATAAAGGATGTTAGAATGTTATAATGGATGTTAGAATGTATATTATAATGTTAGAATGTATGTTAGAATGTTATTATGGATGTTAGAATGTTATAATGGATGAAAGAATGTATATTAGAAAGTTATAATGTATGTTAGAATGATATTTTGGATGTTAAAATGTATTTTAGATTGTTATAATGTACGTTAGAATGTTATAATAGATGTTAGAATGTAAATTAGAATGTTAGAATGTATGTTACAATGTTATAATGTATGTTCGAATGTTATAATGGATGTTAGAATGTATATTAGAATGTCAGAATGTATGTTAGAATGTTATAATGGATGTTAGAATGTATATTAGAATGTTAGAATGTATGTTAGAATGTTATTATGGATGTTAGAATGTTATAATTGATGTTAGAATGTATATTAGAATGTTATAATGTATGTTAGAATGTTATAATTAGAATGTTATAATGTATGTTACAATGTTATAATGGATGTTAGATTGTAATAATGTATGTTCGAATGTTATAATGGATGTTAGAATGTATATTAGAATGTTATAATGTATGTTACAATGTTATAATGTATGTTAGAATGTTATAATGGATGTTAGAATGTATATTAGAATGTTATAATGTATGTTACAATGTTATAATGGATGTTAGAATGTTATAATGGATGTTAGAATGTATATTAGAATGTTATAATGTATGTTACAATGTTATAATGGATGTTAGAATGTTATAATGGATGTTAGAATGTATATTAGAATGTTGTAATGTATGTTAGAATGTTATAATGGATGTTAGAATGTTATAATGGATGTTATAATGAATATTAGAATGTTATAATGTATGTTAGAATGCATGTTAGAATGTATATTAGAATGTTTTAGTGTATTTTAGAATGTTATAATGGATGTTAGAATGTATATTAGAATATTATAATGGATGATAGTACATTATAATGGATGTTATAATATATATTAGAATGTTATAATGGATGTTAGAATGTATATTAGATTGTTATAATGTATGTTAGAATGTTATAATGGATGTTAGAATGTATATTAGAATGTTAGAATGTATGTTAGAATGTTATTATGGATGTTAGAATGTTATAATTGATGTTAGAATGTATATTAGAATGTTATAATGTATGTTAGAATGTTATAATTGATGTTAGAATGTATATTAGATTGTTATAATGTATGTTAGAATGTTATAATGGATGTTAAAATGTATATTAGAATGTTATAATGTATGTTAGAATGTTATAAAGGATGTTAGAATGTTATAATGGATGTTAGAATGTATATTATAATGTTAGAATGTATGTTAGAATGTTATTATGGATGTTAGAATGTTATAATGGATGAAAGAATGTATATTAGAAAGTTATAATGTATGTTAGAATGATATTTTGGATGTTAAAATGTATTTTAGATTGTTATAATGTATGTTATAATGTTATAATAGATGTTAGAATGTATATTAGAATGTTATAATGTATGTTAGAATGTTATAAAGGATGTTAGAATGTTATAATGGATGTTAGAATGTATATTATAATGTTAGAATGTATGTTAGAATGTTATTATGGATGTTAGAATGTTATAATGGATGAAAGAATGTATATTAGAAAGTTATAATGTATGTTAGAATGATATTTTGGATGTTAAAATGTATTTTAGATTGTTATAATGTATGTTAGAATGTTATAATAGATGTTAGAATGTAAATTAGAATGTTAGAATGTATGTTACAATGTTATAATGTATGTTCGAATGTTATAATGGATGTTAGAATGTATATTAGAATGTCAGAATGTATGTTAGAATGTTATAATGGATGTTAGAATGTATATTAGAATGTTAGAATGTATGTTAGAATGTTATTATGGATGTTAGAATGTTATAATTGATGTTAGAATGTATATTAGAATGTTATAATGTATGTTAGAATGTTATAATGGATGTTAGAATGTATATTAGATTGTTATAATGTATGTTAGAATGTTATAATGGATGTTAGAATGTATATTAGAATGTTATAATGTATGTTACAATGTTATAATGGATGTTAGAATGTTATAATGGATGTTAGAATGTATATTAGAATGTTATAATGTATGTTACAATGTTATAATGGATGTTAGAATGTTATAATGGATGTTAGAATGTATATTAGAATGTTGTAATGTATGTTAGAATGTTATAATGGATGTTAGAATGTTATAATGGATGTTATAATGAATATTAGAATGTTATAATGTATGTTAGAATGCATGTTAGAATGTATATTAGAATGTTTTAGTGTATTTTAGAATGTTATAATGGATGTTAGAATGTATATTAGAATATTATAATGGATGATAGTACATTATAATGGATGTTATAATATATATTAGAATGTTATAATGTATGTTAGAATGTTATAATGGATGTTAGAATGTATATTAGATTGTTATAATGTATGTTAGAATGTTATAATGGATTTTAGAATGTATATTAGAATGTTATAATGTTATAATGGATGTTAGAATGTTATAATGGACGTTAGAATGTATATTAGAATGTTATAATGTTATAATGGATGTTAGAATGTTATAATGGATGTTAGAATGTATATTAGAATGTTGTAATGTATGTTAGAATGTTATAATGGATGTTAGAATGTTATAATGGATGTTATAATGAATATTAGAATGTTACAATGGATGTTAGAATGTTATAATGGATGTTATAATGTATATTAGAATGTTATAATGTATGTTAGAATGCATGTTAGAATGTATATTAGAATATTATAGTGTAATTTAGAATGTTATAATGGATGTTAGAATGTATATTAGAATGTTATAATGGATGTTAGAATATTATAATGGATGTTCTAATGTATATTAGAATGTTAAAAAGTATGTTAGAATGTTATAATGGATGTTAGAATGTTATAATGTATGTTACAATGTTATAATGTATGTTACAATGTTATAATGGATGTTATAATGTATACTAGAATGTTATAATGTATTTTAGATTGTAATAATGTATGTTTGAATGTTATAATGGATGTTAGAATGTATATTAGAAAGTTATAATGTATGTTACAATGTTATAATGTATGTTAGAATGTTATAATGGATGTTAGAATGTATATTAGAATGTTATAATGTATGTTAGAATGTTACAATGGATGATAGAATGTTATAATGGATGTTATAATGAATATTAGAATGTTAGAATGGATGTTAGAATGGATGTTAGAATGTTATAATGGATGTTATAATGTATATTAGAATGTTCTAATGTATGTTAGAATGCATATTAGAATGTATATTAGAATATTATAATGGATGTTAGAATGTATATTAGAATATTATAATGGATGTTAGAATATTATAATGGATGTTAGATTATTATAATGGAAGTTATAATGTATATTAGAATGTTAAAATGGATGTTAGAATGTTATAATTGATTTTAGAATGTATATCAGAATGTTAAAAAGTATGTTAGAATGTTATAATGGATGTTAGAATGTATATTAGAATGTTAGAATGTATGTTAGAATGTTATAATGGATGTTAGAATGTATATTAGAATGTTAGAATGTATGTTAGAATGTTATTATGGATGTTAGAATGTTATAATTGATGTTAGAATGTATATTAGAATGTTAGAATGTATGTTAGAATGTTATAATTGATGTTAGAATGTATATTAGATTGTTATAATGTATGTTAGAATGTTATAATGGATGTTAAAATGTATATTAGAATGTTATAATGTATGTTAGAATGTTATAAAGGATGTTAGAATGTTATAATGGATGTTAGAATGTATATTATAATGTTAGAATGTATGTTAGAATGTTATTATGGATGTTATAATGTTATAATGGATGAAAGAATGTATATTAGAAAGTTATAATGTATGTTAGAATGATATTTTGGATGTTAAAATGTATTTTAGATTGTTATAATGTATGTTAGAATGTTATAATAGATGTTAGAATGTAAATTAGAATGTTAGAATGTATGTTACAATGTTATAATGTATGTTCGAATGTTATAATGGATGTTAGAATGTATATTAGAATGTC
Organism: Taudactylus pleione; assembly: GCA_031769625.1. Lineage (NCBI taxonomy): Eukaryota > Metazoa > Chordata > Amphibia > Anura > Myobatrachidae > Taudactylus > Taudactylus pleione. Next base: position 708,446 of record JAUIMM010000815.1, on the reverse strand, counting down.
AGAATGTATGTTAGAATGTTATAATGGATGTTAGAATGTATATTAGAATGTTAGAATGTATGTTAGAATGTTATTATGGATGTTAGAATGTTATAATTGATGTTAGAATGTATATTAGAATGTTATAATGTATGTTAGAATGTTATAATTAGAATGTTATAATGTATGTTACAATGTTATAATGGATGTTAGATTGTAATAATGTATGTTCGAATGTTATAATGGATGTTAGAATGTACATTAGAATGTTATAATGTATGTTACAATGTTATAATGTATGTTAGAATGTTATAATGGATGTTAGAATGTATATTAGAATGTTATAATGTATGTTACAATGTTATAATGGATGTTAGAATGTTATAATGGATGTTAGAATGTATATTAGAATGTTATAATGTATGTTACAATGTTATAATGGATGTTAGAATGTTATAATGGATGTTAGAATGTATATTAGAATGTTGTAATGTATGTTAGAATGTTATAATGGATGTTAGAATGTTATAATGGATGTTATAATGAATATTAGAATGTTTTAATGTATGTTAGAATGCATGTTAGAATGTATATTAGAATGTTTTAGTGTATTTTAGAATGTTATAATGGATGTTAGAATGTATATTAGAATATTATAATGGATGATAGTACATTATAATGGATGTTATAATATATATTAGAATGTTATAATGTATGTTAGAATGTTATAATGGATGTTAGAATGTATATTAGATTGTTATAATGTATGTTAGAATGTTATAATGGATGTTAGAATGTATATTAGAATGTTAGAATGTATGTTAGAATGTTATTATGGATGTTAGAATGTTATAATTGATGTTAGAATGTATATTAGAATGTTATAATGTATGTTAGAATGTTATAATTGATGTTAGAATGTATATTAGATTGTTATAATGTATGTTAGAATGTTATAATGGATGTTAAAATGTATATTAGAATGTTATAATGTATGTTAGAATGTTATAAAGGATGTTAGAATGTTATAATGGATGTTAGAATGTATATTATAATGTTAGAATGTATGTTAGAATGTTATTATGGATGTTAGAATGTTATAATGGATGAAAGAATGTATATTAGAAAGTTATAATGTATGTTAGAATGATATTTTGGATGTTAAAATGTATTTTAGATTGTTATAATGTATGTTAGAATGTTATAATAGATGTTAGAATGTATATTAGAATGTTATAATGTATGTTAGAATGTTATAAAGGATGTTAGAATGTTATAATGGATGTTAGAATGTATATTATAATGTTAGAATGTATGTTAGAATGTTATTATGGATGTTAGAATGTTATAATGGATGAAAGAATGTATATTAGAAAGTTATAATGTATGTTAGAATGATATTTTGGATGTTAAAATGTATTTTAGATTGTTATAATGTATGTTAGAATGTTATAATAGATGTTAGAATGTAAATTAGAATGTTAGAATGTATGTTACAATGTTATAATGTATGTTCGAATGTTATAATGGATGTTAGAATGTATATTAGAATGTCAGAATGTATGTTAGAATGTTATAATGGATGTTAGAATGTATATTAGAATGTTAGAATGTATGTTAGAATGTTATTATGGATGTTAGAATGTTATAATTGATGTTAGAATGTATATTAGAATGTTATAATGTATGTTAGAATGTTATAATGGATGTTAGAATGTATATTAGATTGTTATAATGTATGTTAGAATGTTGTAATGGATGTTAGAATGTATATTAGAATGTTATAATGTATGTTACAATGTTATAATGGATGTTAGAATGTTATAATGGATGATAGAATGTATATTAGAATGTTATAATGTATGTTACAATGTTATAATGGATGTTAGAATGTTATAATGGATGTTAGAATGTATATTAGAATGTTGTAATGTATGTTAGAATGTTATAATGGATGTTAGAATGTTATAATGGATGTTATAATGAATATTAGAATGTTATAATGTATGTTAGAATGCATGTTAGAATGTATATTAGAATGTTTTAGTGTATTTTAGAATGTTATAATGGATGTTGAAATGTATATTAGAATATTATAATGGATGATAGTACATTATAATGGATGTTATAATATATATTAGAATGTTATAATGTATGTTAGAATGTTATAATGGATGTTAGAATGTATATTAGATTGTTATAATGTATGTTAGAATGTTATTATGGATGTTAGAATGTATATTAGAATGTTAGAATGTATGTTAGAATGTTATTATGGATGTTAGAATGTTATAATTGATGTTAGAATGTATATTAGAATGTTATAATGTATGTTAGAATGTTATAATTGATGTTAGAATGTATATTAGATTGTTATAATGTATGTTAGAATGTTATAATGGATGTTAAAATGTATATTAGAATGTTATAATGTATGTTAGAATGTTATAAAGGATGTTAGAATGTTATAATGGATGTTAGAATGTATATTATAATGTTAGAAAGTATGTTAGAATGTTATTATGGATGTTAGAATGTTATAATGGATGAAAGAATGTATATTAGAAAGTTATAATGTATGTTAGAATGATATTTTGGATGTTAAAATGTATTTTAGATTGTTATAATGTATGTTAGAATGTTATAATAGATGTTAGAATGTAAATTAGAATGTTAGAATGTATGTTACAATGTTATAATGTATGTTCGAATGTTATAATGGATGTTAGAATGTATATTAGAATGTCAGAATGTATGTTAGAATGTTATAATGGATGTTAGAATGTATATTAGAATGTTAGAATGCATGTTAAAATGTTATTATGGATGTTAGAATGTTATAATTGATGTTAGAATGTATATTAAAATGTTATAATGTATGTTAGAATGTTATAATGGATGTTAGAATGTATATTAGATTGTTATAATGTATGTTAGAATGTTATAATGGATGTTAGAATGTATATTAGAATGTTATAATGTATGTTACAATGTTATAATGGATGTTAAAATGTTATAATGGATGTTAGAATGTATATTAGAATGCTGTAATGTATGTTAGAATGTTATAATGGATGTTAGAATGTTATAATGGATGTTATAATGAATATTAGAATGTTATAATGTATGTTAGAATGCATGTTAGAATGTATATTAGAATGTTTTAGTGTATTTTAGAATGTTATAATGGATGTTAGAATGTATATTAGAATATTATAATGGATGATAGTACATTATAATGGATGTTATAATATATATTAGAATGTTATAATGTATGTTAGAATGTTATAATGGATGTTAGAATGTATATTAGATTGTTATAATGTATGTTATAATGTTATAATGGATTTTAGAATGTATATTAGAATGTTATAATGTTATAATGGATGTTAGAATGTTATAATGGACGTTAGAATGTATATTAGAATGATATAATGTATGTTAGAATGTTATAATGGATGTTAGAATGTTATAGTGGATGTTAGAATGTATATTAGAATGTTGTAATGTATGTTAGAATGTTATAATGGATGTTAGAATGTTATAATGGATGTTATAATGAATATTAGAATGTTAGAATGGATGTTAGAATGTTATAATGGATGTTATAATGTATATTAGAATGTTATAATGTATGTTAGAATGCATGTTAGAATGTATATTAGAATATTATAGTGTAATTTAGAATGTTATAATGGATGTTAGAATGTATATTAGAATGTTATAATGGATGTTAGAATATTATAATGGATGTTCTAATGTATATTAGAATGTTAAAAAGTATGTTAGAATGTTATAATGGATGTTAGAATGTTATAATGGATGTTAGAATGTATATTAGAATGTTATAATGGATGTTAGAATGTTATAATTGATTTTAGAATGTATATCAGAATGTTAAAAAGTATGTTAGAATGTTATAATGGATGTTAGAATGTATATTAGAATGTTAGAATGTATGTTAGAATGTTATAATGGATGTTAGAATGTATATTAGAATGTTAGAATGTATGTTAGAATGTTATAATTGATGTTAGAATGTATATTAGATTGTTATAATGTATGTTAGAATGTTATAATGGATGTTAAAATGTATATTAGAATGTTATAATGTATGTTAGGATGTTATAATGTATGTTAGAATGTTATAATGGATGTTAGAATGTATATTAGATTGTTATAATGTATGTTAGAATGTTTTAATGAATGTTAGAATGTATATTAGAATGTTATAATGTATGTTAGAATGTTATAAAGGATGTTAGAATGTTATAATGGATGTTAGAATGTATATTATAATGTTAGAATGTATGTTAGAATGTTATTATGGATGTTAGAATGTTAGAATGGATGTTAGAATGTATATTAGAAAGTTATAATGTATGTTAGAATGTTATTTTGGATGTTAAAATGTATTTTAGATTGTTATAATGTATGTTAGAATGTTATAATAGATGTTAGAATGTATATTAGAATGTTATAATGTATGTTACAATGTTATAATGTATGTTAGAATGTTATAATGGATGTTATAATGTATACTAGAATGTTATAATGTATTTTAGATTGTAATAATGTATGTTCGAATGTTATAATGGATGTTAGACTGTATATTAGAATGTTATAATGTATGTTACAATGTTATAATGTATGTTAGAATGTTATAATGGATGTTAGAATGTATATTAGAATGTTATAATGTATGTTAGAATGTTACAATGGATGATAGAATGTTATAATGGATGTTATAATGAATATTAGAATGTTAGAATGGATGTTAGAATGTTATAATGGATGTTATAATGTATATTAGAATGTTATAATGTATGTTAGAATGCATGTTAGAATGTATATTAGAATATTATAATGTATGTTAGAATGTTAGAATGGATGTTAGAATGTATATTAGAATATTATAATGGATGTTAGAATATTATAATGGATGTTAGATTATTATAATGGATGTTATAATGTATATTAGAATGTTAAAATGGATGTTAGAATGTTATAATTGATATTAGAATGTATATCAGAATGTTAAAAAGTATGTTAGAATGTTATAATGGATGTTAGAATGTATATTAGAATGTTAGAATGTATGTTAGAATGTTATAATGGATGTTAGAATGTATATTAGAATGTTAGAATGTATGTTAGAATGTTATTATGGATGTTAGAATGTTATAATTGATGTTAGAATGTATATTAGAATGTTATAATGTATGTTAGAATGTTATAATTGATGTTAGAATGTATATTAGATTGTTATAATGTATCTTAGAATGTTATAATGGATGTTAAAATGTATATTAGAATGTTATAATGTATGTTAGAATGTTATAAAGGATGTTAGAATGTTATAATGGATGTTAGAATGTATATTATAATGTTAGAATGTATGTTAGAATGTTATTATGGATGTTAGAATGTTAGAATGGATGTTAGAATGTATATAATAAAAAGTTATAATGTATGTTAGAATGTTATTTTGGATGTTAAAATGTATTTTAGATTGTTATAATGTATGTTAAAATGTTATAATAGATGTTAGAATGTATATTAGAATGTTATAACGTATGTTACAATGTTATAATGTATGTTAGAATGTTATAATGGATGTTATAATGTATACTAGAATGTTATAATGTATTTTAGATTGTAATAATGTATGTTCGAATGTTATAATGGATGTTAGAATGTATATTAGAATGTTATAATGTATGTTACAATGTTATAATGTATGTTAGAATGTTATAATGGATGTTAGAAAGTATATTAGAATGTTATAATGTATGTTAGAATGTTACAATGGATGATAGAATGTTATAATGGATGTTATAATGAATATTAGAATGTTAGAATGGATGTTAGAATGTTATAATGGATGTTATAATGTATATTAGAATGTTAAAATGGATGTTAGAATGTTATAATTGATTTTAGAATGTATATCAGAATGTTAAAAAGTATGTTAGAATGTTATAATGGATGTTAGAATGTATATTAGAATGTTAGAATGTATGTTAGAATGTTATAATGGATGTTAGAATGTATATTAGAATGTTAGAATGTATGTTAGAATGTTATTATGGATGTTAGAATGTTATAATTGATGTTAGAATGTATATTAGAATGTTATAATGTATGTTAGAATGTTATAATTGATGTTAGAATGTATATTAGATTGCTATAATGTATGTTACAATGTTATAATGTATGTTAGAATGTTATAATGGATGTTATAATGTATACTAGAATGTTATAATGTATTTTAGATTGTAATAATGTATGTTCGAATGTTATAATGGATGTTAGAATGTATATTAGAATGTTATAATGTATGTTACAATGTTATAATGTATGTTAGAATGTTATAATGGATGTTAGAATGTATATTAGAATGTTATAATGTATGTTAGAATTTTACAATGGATGATAGAATGTTATAATGGATGTTATAATGAATATTAGAATGTTAGAATGGATGTTAGAATGTTATAATGGATGTTATAATGTATATTAGAATGTAATAATGTATGTTAGAATGCATGTTAGAATGTATATTAGAATATTATAATGTATGTTAGAATGTTATAATGGATGTTAGAATGTATATTAGAATATTATAATGGATGTTAGAATATTATAATGGATGTTAGATTATTATAATGGATGATATAATGTATATTAGAATGTTAAAATGGATGTTAGAATGTTATAATTGATTTTAGAATGTATATAAGAATGTTAAAAAGTATGTTAGAATGTTAGAATGGATGTTAGAAAGTATATTAGAATGTTAGAATGTATGTTAGAATGTTATAATGGATGTTAGAATGTATATTAGAATGTTAGAATGTATGTTAGAATGTTATTATGGATGTTAGAATGTTATAATTGATGTTAGAATGTATATTAGAATGTTATAATGTATGTTAGAATGTTATAATTGATGTTAGAATGTATATTAGATTGTTATAATGTATGTTAGAATGTTATAATGGATGTTAAAATGTATATTAGAATGTTATAATGTATGTTAGGATGTTATAATGTATGTTAGAATGTTATTAGAATGTTATAATGTATGTTACAATGTTATAATGGATGTTAGAATGTATATTAGAATGTTATAATGTATGTTAGAATGTTATAATGGATGTTAGAATGTTATAATGGATGTTAGAATGTATATTAGAATGTTGTAATGTATGTTAGAATGTTATAATGGATGGTAGAATGTTATAATGGATGTTAGAATGAATATTAGAATGTTAGAATGGATGTTAGAATGTTATAATGGATGTTATAATGTATATTAGAATGTTATAATGTATGTTAGAATGCATGTTAAAATGTATATTAGAATATTATAGTGTATGTTAGAATGTTATAATGGATGTTAGAATGTATATTAGAATGTTATAATGGATGTTAGAATATTATAATGGATGTTATAATGTATATTAGAATGTTAAAAAGTATGTTAGAATGTTATAATGGATGTTAGAATGTATATTAGAATGTTAGAATGTATGTTAGAATGTTATAATGGATGTTAGAATGTATATTAGAATGTTAGAATGTATGTTAGAATGTTATTATGGATGTTAGATTGTTATAATTGATGTTAGAATGTATATTAGAATGTTATAATGTATGTTAGAATGTTATAATTGATGTTAGAATGTATATTAGATTGTTATAATGTATGTTAGAATGTTATAATGGATGTTAAAATGTATATTAGAATGTTATAATGTATGTTAGGATGTTATAATGTATGTTAGAATGTTATAATGGATGTTAGAATGTATATTAGATTGTTATAATGTATGTTAGAATGTTATAATGGATGTTAGAATGTATATTAGAATGTTATAATGTATGTTACAATGTTATAATGGATGTTAGAATGTTTTAATGGATGTTAGAATGTATATTAGAATGTTATAATGTATGTTAGAATGTTATAATGGATGTTAGAATGTTATAATGGATGTTAGAATGTATATTATAATGTTTTAATGTATGTTAGAATGTTATAATGGATGTTAGAATGTTATAATGGATGTTATAATGAATATTAGAATGTTATAATGTATGTTAGAATGCATGTTAGAATGTATATTAGAATGTTTTAGTGTATTTTAGAATGTTATAATGGATGTTAGAATGTATATTAGAATATTATAATGGATGTTAGAATGTTATAATGGATGTTAGTACATTATAATGGATGATATAATATATATTAGAATGTTATAATGTATGTTAGAATGTTATAATGGATGTTAGAATGTATATTAGACTGTTATAATGTATGTTAGAATGTTATAATGGATGTTAGAATGTTATTAGAATGTTATAATGTATGTTACAATGTTATAATGGATGTTAGAATGTATATTAGAATGTTATAATGTATGTTAGAATGTTATAATGGATGTTAGAATGTTATAATGGATGTTAGAATGTATATTAGAATGTTGTAATGTATGTTAGAATGTTATAATGGAGGGTAGAATGTTATAATGGATGTTAGAATGAATATTAGAATGTTAGAATGGATGTTAGAATGTTAGAATGGATGTTATAATGTATATTAGAATGTTATAATGTATGTTAGAATGCATGTTAGAATGTATATTAGAATATTATAGTGTATGTTAGAATGTTATAATGGATGTTAGAATGTATATTAGAATGTTATAATGGATGTTAGAATATTATAATGGATGTTATAATGTATATTAGAATGTTAAAAAGTATGTTAGAATGTTATAATGGATGTTAGAATGTATATTAGAATGTTAGAATGTATGTTAGAATGTTATAATGGATGTTAGAATGTATATTAGAATGTTAGAATGTATGTTAGAATGTTATTATGGATGTTAGAATGTTATAATTGATGTTAGAATGTATATTAGAATGTTATAATGTATGTTAGAATGTTTTTATGGATGTTAGAATGTTATAATGGAAGTTAGAATGTTATAATGGATGTTTAAAATATTATAATGGATGTTATAATGTATATTAGAATGTTAAAATGGATGATTGAATGTTATAATTGATGTTAGAATGTATACTAGAATGTTAGAATGTATGTTAGAATGTTATAATGGATGTTAGAATGTATATTACAAAGTTATAATGTATGTTAGAATGTTATAATGGATGTTTGAATATATTTTAGATTGTTATAATGTATGATAGAATGTTATAATGGATATGAGAATGTATATTAGAATGTTATAATGTATGTTACAATGCTATAATGTATGTTAGAATGTTATAATGGATGTTAAAATGTATACTAGAATGTTATAATGTATGTTAGAATGTATATTAGAATGTTATAATGTATGGTAGAATGTTATAATGGATGTTAGAATGTATATTAGATTGTTATAATGTATGTTAGAATGTTATAATGGATGTTAGAATGTATATTAGAATGTTATAATGTATGATAGAATGTTTTAATGTATATTAGAATGTATATTAGAATGTTATAATGTATGTTAGAATGTTATAATGGATGTTAAAATGAATATTAGAATGTTAGAATGGATGTTAGAATGTTATAATGGATGTTATAATGTATATTAGAATGTTAGAATGTATGTTAGAATGCATGTTAGAATGTATATTAGAATATTATAGTGTATGTTAGAATGTTATAATGGATGTTAGAATGTATATTAGAATGTTATAATGGATGTTAGAATATTATAATGGATGTTATAATGTATATTACAATGTTAAAAAGTATGTTAGAATGTTATAATGGATGTTAGAATGTATATTAGAATGTTAGAATGTATGTTAGAATGTTATTATGGATGTTAGAATGTTATAATGGATGTTATAATGTATATTAGAATGTTATAAAGGATGTTAGAATGTTATAATGGATGTTAGAATGTATATTATAATGTTAGAATGTATGTTAGAATGTTATTATGGATGTTAGAATGTTATAATGGATGTTAGAATGTATATTAGAAAGTTATAATGTATGTTAGAATGTTATTTTGGATGTTAAAATGTATTTTAGATTGTTATAATGTATGTTAGAATGTTATAATAGATGTTAGAATGTATATTAGAATGTTATAATGTATGTTACAATGTTATAATGTATGTTAGAATGTTATAATGGATGTTATAATGTATACTAGAATGTTATAATGTATTTTAGATTGTAATAATGTATGTTCGAATGTTATAATGGATGTTAGAAAGTATATTAGAATGTTATAATGTATGTTACAATGTTATAATGTATGTTAGAATGTTATAATGGATGTTAGAATGTATATTAGAATGTTATAATGTATGTTAGAATGTTACAATGGATGATAGAATGTTATAATGGATGTTATAATGAATATTAGTATGTTAGAATGGATGTTATAATGTATATTAGAATGTTAAAATGTATGTTAGAATGCATGTTAGAATGTATATTAGAATATTATAATGTATGTTAAAATGTTATATTGGATGTTAGAATGTATATTAGAATATTATAATGGATGTTACAATATTATAATGGATGTTAGATTATTATAATGGATGTTATAATGTATATTAGAATGTTAAAATGGATGTTAGAATGTTATAATTGATTTTAGAATGTATATCAGAATGTTAAAAAGTATGTTAGAATGTTATAATGGATGTTAGAATGTATATTAGAATGTTAGAATGTATGTTAGAATGTTATAATGGATGTTAGAATGTATATTAGAATGTTAGAATGTATGTTAGAATGTTATTATGGATGTTAGAATGTTATAATTGATGTTAGAATGTTTAATAGAATGTTATAATGTATGTTAGAATGTTATAATTGATGTTAGAATGTATATTAGATTGTTATAATGTATGTTAGAATGTTATAATGGATGTTAAAATGTATATTAGAATGTTATAATGTATGTTAGGATGTTATAATGTATGTTAGAATGTTATTAGAATGTTATAATGTATGTTACAATGTTATAATGGATGTTAGAATGTATATTATAATGTTATAATGTATGTTAGAATGTTATAATGGATGTTAGAATGTTATAATGGATGTTAGAATGTATATTAGAATGTTGTAATGTATGTTAGAATGTTATAATGGATGTTAGAATGTTATAATGGATGTTAGAATGAATATTAGAATGTTAGAATGGATGTTAGAATGTTATAATGGATGTTATAATGTATATTAGAATGTTATAATGTATGTTAGAATGCATGTTAAAATGTATATTAGAATATTATAGTGTATGTTAGAATGTTATAATGGATGTTAGAATGTATATTAGAATGTTATAATGGATGTTAGAATATTATAATGGATGTTATAATGTATATTAGAATGTTAAAAAGTATGTTAGAATGTTATAATGGATGTTAGAATGTATATTAGAATGTTAGAATGTATGTTAGAATGTTATAATGGATGTTAGAATGTATATTAGAATGTTAGAATGTATGTTAGAATGTTATTATGGATGTTAGATTGTTATAATTGATGTTAGAATGTATATTAGAATGTTATAATGTATGTTAGAATGTTATAATTGATGTTAGAATGTATATTAGATTGTTATAATGTATGTTAGAATGTTATAATGGATGTTAAAATGTATATTAGAATGTTATAATGTATGTTAGGATGTTATAATGTATGTTAGAATGTTATAATGGATGTTAGAATGTATATTAGATTGTTATAATGTATGTTAGAATGTTATAATGGATGTTAGAATGTATATTAGAATGTTATAATGTATGTTACAATGTTATAATGGATGTTAGAATGTTTTAATGGATGTTAGAATGTATATTAGAATGTTATAATGTATGTTAGAATGTTATAATGGATGTTAGAATGTTATAATGGATGTTAGAATGTATATTATAATGTTTTAATGTATGTTAGAATGTTATAATGGATGTTAGAATGTTATAATGGATGTTATAATGAATATTAGAATGTTATAATGTATGTTAGAATGCATGTTAGAATGTATATTAGAATGTTTTAGTGTATTTTAGAATGTTATAATGGATGTTAGAATGTATATTAGAATATTATAATGGATGTTAGAATGTTATAATGGATGTTAGTACATTATAATGGATGATATAATATATATTAGAATGTTATAATGTATGTTAGAATATTATAATGGATGTTAGAATGTATATTAGACTGTTATAATGTATGTTAGAATGTTATAATGGATGTTAGAATGTTATTAGAATGTTATAATGTATGTTACAATGTTATAATGGATGTTAGAATGTATATTAGAATGTTATAATGTATGTTAGAATGTTATAATGGATGTTAGAATGTTATAATGGATGTTAGAATGTATATTAGAATGTTGTAATGTATGTTAGAATGTTATAATGGAGGGTAGAATGTTATAATGGATGTTAGAATGAATATTAGAATGTTAGAATGGATGTTATAATGTATATTAGAATGTTATAATGTATGTTAGAATGCATGTTAGAATGTATATTAGAATATTATAGTGTATGTTAGAATGTTATAATGGATGTTAGAATGTATATTAGAATGTTATAATGGATGTTAGAATATTATAATGGATGTTATAATGTATATTAGAATGTTAAAAAGTATGTTAGAATGTTATAATGGATGTTAGAATGTATATTAGAATGTTAGAATGTATGTTAGAATGTTATAATGGATGTTAGAATGTATATTAGAATGTTGTAATGTATGTTAGAATGTTATAATGGATGGTAGAATGTTATAATGGATGTTAGAATGAATATTAGAATGTTAGAATGGATGTTAGAATGTTATAATGGATGTTAGAATGCATGTTAAAATGTATATTAGAATATTATAGTGTATGTTAGAATGTTATAATGGATGTTAGAATGTATATTAGAATGTTATAATGGATGTTAGAATATTATAATGGATGTTATAATGTATATTAGAATGTTAAAAAGTATGTTAGAATGTTATAATGGATGTTAGAATGTATATTAGAATGTTAGAATGTATGTTAGAATGTTATAATGGATGTTAGAATGTATATTAGAATGTTAGAATGTATGTTAGAATGTTATTATGGATGTTAGATTGTTATAATTGATGTTAGAATGTATATTAGAATGTTATAATGTATGTTAGAATGTTATAATTGATGTTAGAATGTATATTAGATTGTTATAATGTATGTTAGAATGTTATAATGGATGTTAAAATGTATATTAGAATGTTATAATGTATGTTAGGATGTTATAATGTATGTTAGAATGTTATAATGGATGTTAGAATGTATATTAGATTGTTATAATGTATGTTAGAATGTTATAATGGATGTTAGAATGTATATTAGAATGTTATAATGTATGTTACAATGTTATAATGGATGTTAGAATGTTTTAATGGATGTTAGAATGTATATTAGAATGTTATAATGTATGTTAGAATGTTATAATGGATGTTAGAATGTTATAATGGATGTTAGAATGTATATTATAATGTTTTAATGTATGTTAGAATGTTATAATGGATGTTAGAATGTTATAATGGATGTTATAATGAATATTAGAATGTTATAATGTATGTTAGAATGCATGTTAGAATGTATATTAGAATGTTTTAGTGTATTTTAGAATGTTATAATGGATGTTAGAATGTATATTAGAATATTATAATGGATGTTAGAATGTTATAATGGATGTTAGTACATTATAATGGATGATATAATATATATTAGAATGTTATAATGTATGTTAGAATGTTATAATGGATGTTACAATGTATATTAGACTGTTATAATGTATGTTAGAATGTTATAATGGATGTTAGAATGTTATTAGAATGTTATAATGTATGTTACAATGTTATAATGGATGTTAGAATGTATATTAGAATGTTATAATGTATGTTAGAATGTTATAATGGATGTTAGAATGTTATAATGGATGTTAGAATGTATATTAGAATGTTGTAATGTATGTTAGAATGTTATAATGGAGGGTAGAATGTTATAATGGATGTTAGAATGAATATTAGAATGTTAGAATGGATGTTAGAATGTTAGAATGGATGTTATAATGTATATTAGAATGTTATAATGTATGTTAGAATGCATGTTAGAATGTATATTAGAATATTATAGTGTATGTTAGAATGTTATAATGGATGTTAGAATGTATATTAGAATGTTATAATGGATGTTAGAATATTATAATGGATGTTATAATGTATATTAGAATGTTAAAAAGTATGTTAGAATGTTATAATGGATGTTAAAATGTATATTAGAATGTTAGAATGTATGTTAGAATGTTATAATGGATGTTAGAATGTATATTAGAATGTTAGAATGTATGTTAGAATGTTATTATGGATGTTAGAATGTTATAATTGATGTTAGAATGTATATTAGAATGTTATAATGTATGTTAGAATGTTTTTATGGATGTTAGAATGTTATAATGGAAGTTAGAATGTTATAATGGATGTTTAAAATATTATAATGGATGTTATAATGTATATTAGAATGTTAAAATGGATGATTGAATGTTATAATTGATGTTAGAATGTATACTAGAATGTTAGAATGTATGTTAGAATGTTATAATGGATGTTAGAATGTATATTACAAAGTTATAATGTATGTTAGAATGTTATAATGGATGTTTGAATATATTTTAGATTGTTATAATGTATGATAGAATGTTATAATGGATATGAGAATGTATATTAGAATGTTATAATGTATGTTACAATGCTATAATGTATGTTAGAATGTTATAATGGATGTTAAAATGTATACTAGAATGTTATAATGTATGTTAGAATGTATATTAGAATGTTATAATGTATGGTAGAATGTTATAATGGATGTTAGAATGTATATTAGATTGTTATAATGTATGTTAGAATGTTATAATGGATGTTAGAATGTATATTAGAATGTTATAATGTATGATAGAATGTTTTAATGTATATTAGAATGTATATTAGAATGTTATAATGTATGTTAGAATGTTATAATGGATGTTAAAATGAATAATAGAATGTTAGAATGGATGTTAGAATGTTATAATGGATGTTATAATGTATATTAGAATGTTAGAATGTATGTTAGAATGCATGTTAGAATGTATATTAGAATATTATAGTGTATGTTAGAATGTTATAATGGATGTTAGAATGTATATTAGAATGTTATAATGGATGTTAGAATGTATATTAGAATGTTGTAATGTATGTTAGAATGTTATAATGGATGGTAGAATGTTATAATGGATGTTAGAATGAATATTAGAATGTTAGAATGGATGTTAGAATGTTATAATGGATGTTAGAATGCATGTTAAAATGTATATTAGAATATTATAGTGTATGTTAGAATGTTATAATGGATGTTAGAATGTATATTAGAATGTTATAATGGATGTTAGAATATTATAATGGATGTTATAATGTATATTAGAATGTTAAGAAGTATGTTAGAATGTTATAATGGATGTTAGAATGTATATTAGAATGTTAGAATGTATGTTAGAATGTTATAATGGATGTTAGAATGTATATTAGAATGTTAGAATGTATGTTAGAATGTTATTATGGATGTTAGATTGTTATAATTGATGTTAGAATGTATATTAGAATGTTATAATGTATGTTAGAATGTTATAATTGATGTTAGAATGTATATTAGATTGTTATAATGTATGTTAGAATGTTATAATGGATGTTAAAATGTATATTAGAATGTTTTAATGTATGTTAGGATGTTATAATGTATGTTAGAATGTTATAATGGATGTTAGAATGTATATTAGATTGTTATAATGTATGTTAGAATGTTATAATGGATGTTAGAATGTATATTAGAATGTTATAATGTATGTTACAATGTTATAATGGATGTTAGAATGTTTTAATGGATGTTAGAATGTATATTAGAATGTTATAATGTATGTTAGAATGTTATAATGGATGTTAGAATGTTATAATGGATGTTAGAATGTATATTATAATGTTTTAATGTATGTTAGAATGTTATAATGGATGTTAGAATGTTATAATGGATGTTATAATGAATATTAGAATGTTATAATGTATGTTAGAATGCATGTTAGAATGTATATTAGAATGTTTTAGTGTATTTTAGAATGTTATAATGGATGTTAGAATGTATATTAGAATATTATAATGGATGTTAGAATGTTATAATGGATGTTAGTACATTATAATGGATGATATAATATATATTAGAATGTTATAATGTATGTTAGAATGTTATAATGGATGTTACAATGTATATTAGACTGTTATAATGTATGTTAGAATGTTATAATGGATGTTAGAATGTTATTAGAATGTTATAATGTATGTTACAATGTTATAATGGATGTTAGAATGTATATTAGAATGTTATAATGTATGTTAGAATGTTATAATGGATGTTAGAATGTTATAATGGATGTTAGAATGTATATTAGAATGTTGTAATGTATGTTAGAATGTTATAATGGAGGGTAGAATGTTATAATGGATGTTAGAATGAATATTAGAATGTTAGAATGGATGTTAGAATGTTAGAATGGATGTTATAATGTATATTAGAATGTTATAATGTATGTTAGAATGCATGTTAGAATGTATATTAGAATATTATAGTGTATGTTAGAATGTTATAATGGATGTTAGAATGTATATTAGAATGTTATAATGGATGTTAGAATATTATAATGGATGTTATAATGTATATTAGAATGTTAAAAAGTATGTTAGAATGTTATAATGGATGTTAGAATGTATATTAGAATGTTAGAATGTATGTTAGAATGTTATAATGGATGTTAGAATGTATATTAGAATGTTAGAATGTATGTTAGAATGTTATTATGGATGTTAGAATGTTATAATTGATGTTAGAATGTATATTAGAATGTTATAATGTATGTTAGAATGTTTTTATGGATGTTAGAATGTTATAATGGAAGTTAGAATGTTATAATGGATGTTTAAAATATTATAATGGATGTTATAATGTATATTAGAATGTTAAAATGGATGATTGAATGTTATAATTGATGTTAGAATGTATACTAGAATGTTAGAATGTATGTTAGAATGTTATAATGGATGTTAGAATGTATATTACAAAGTTATAATGTATGTTAGAATGTTATAATGGATGTTTGAATATATTTTAGATTGTTATAATGTATGATAGAATGTTATAATGGATATGAGAATGTATATTAGAATGTTATAATGTATGTTACAATGCTATAATGTATGTTAGAATGTTATAATGGATGTTAAAATGTATACTAGAATGTTATAATGTATGTTAGAATGTATATTAGAATGTTATAATGTATGGTAGAATGTTATAATGGATGTTAGAATGTATATTAGATTGTTATAATGTATGTTAGAATGTTATAATGGATGTTAGAATGTATATTAGAATGTTATAATGTATGATAGAATGTTTTAATGTATATTAGAATGTATATTAGAATGTTATAATGTATGTTAGAATGTTATAATGGATGTTAAAATGAATAATAGAATGTTAGAATGGATGTTAGAATGTTATAATGGATGTTATAATGTATATTAGAATGTTAGAATGTATGTTAGAATGCATGTTAGAATGTATATTAGAATATTATAGTGTATGTTAGAATGTTATAATGGATGTTAGAATGTATATTAGAATGTTATAATGGATGTTAGAATATTATAATGGATGTTATAATGTATATTAGAATGTTAAAAAGTATGTTAGAATGTTATAATGGATGTTAGAATGTATATTAGAATGTTAGAATGTATGTTAGAATGTTATAATGGATATTAGAATGTATATTAGAATGTTAGAATGTATGTTAGAATGTTATTATGGATGTTAGAATGTTATAATTGATGTTAGAATGTATATTAGAATGTTATAATGTATATTAGAATGTTATATTGGATGTTAGAATGTATATTAGATTGTTATAATGTATGTTAGAATGTTATATTGGATGTTAGAATGTATATTAGAATGTTATAATGTATGTTAGAATGTTATAAAGGATGTTAGAATGTTATAATGGATGTTAGAATGTATATTATAATGTTAGAATGTATGTTAGAATGTTATTATGGATGTTAGAATGTTATAATGGATGTTAGAATGTATATTAGAAAGTTATAATGTATGTTAGAATGTTATTTTGGATGTTAAAATGTATTTTAGATTGTTATAATGTATGTTAGAATGTTATAATAGATGTTAGAATGTATATTAGAATGTTATAATGTATGTTACAATGTTATAATGTATGTTAGAATGTTATAATGGATGTTATAATGTATACTAGAATGTTATAATGTATTTTAGATTGTAATAATGTATGTTCGAATGTTATAATGGATGTTAGAAAGTATATTAGAATGTTATAATGTATGTAACAATGTTATAATGTATGTTAGAATGTTATAATGGATGTTATAATGTATATTAGAATGTTATAATGTATGTTAGAATGTTACAATGGATGATAGAATGTTATAATGGATGTTATAATGAATATTAGTATGTTAGAATGGATGTTAGAATGTTATAATGGATGTTATAATGTATATTAGAATGTTAAAATGTATGTTAGAATGCATGTTAGAATGTATATTAGAATATTATAATGTATGTTAAAATGTTATATTGGATGTTAGAATGTATATTAGAATATTATAATGGATGTTACAATATTATAATGGATGTTAGATTATTATAATGGATGTTATAATGTATATTAGAATGTTAAAATGGATGTTAGAATGTTATAATTGATTTTAGAATGTATATCAGAATGTTAAAAAGTATGTTAGAATGTTATAATGGATGTTAGAATGTATATTAGAATGTTAGAATGTATGTTAGAATGTTATAATGGATGTTAGAATGTATATTAGAATGTTAGAATGTATGTTAGAATGTTATTATGGATGTTAGAATGTTATAATTGATGTTAGAATGTTTAATAGAATGTTATAATGTATGTTAGAATGTTATAATTGATGTTAGAATGTATATTAGATTGTTATAATGTATGTTAGAATGTTATAATGGATGTTAAAATGTATATTAGAATGTTATAATGTATGTTAGGATGTTATAATGTATGTTAGAATGTTATTAGAATGTTATAATGTATGTTACAATGTTATAATGGATGTTAGAATGTATATTAGAATGTTATAATGTATGTTAGAATGTTATAATGGATGTTAGAATGTTATAATGGATGTTAGAATGTATATTAGAATGTTGTAATGTATGTTAGAATGTTATAATGGATGTTAGAATGTTATAATGGATGTTAGAATGAATATTAGAATGTTAGAATGGATGTTAGAATGTTATAATGGATGTTATAATGTATATTAGAATGTTAGAATGTATGTTAGAATGCATGTTAAAATGTATATTAGAATATTATAGTGTATGTTAGAATGTTATAATGGATGTTAGAATGTATATTAGAATGTTATAATGGATGTTAGAATATTATAATGGATGTTATAATGTATATTAGAATGTTAAAAAGTATGTTAGAATGTTATAATGGATGTTAGAATGTATATTAGAATGTTAGAATGTATGTTAGAATGTTATAATGGATGTTAGAATGTATATTAGAATGTTAGAATGTATGTTAGAATGTTATTATGGATGTTAGATTGTTATAATTGATGATAGAATGTATATTAGAATGTTATAATGTATGTTAGAATGTTATAATTGATGTTAGAATGTATATTAGATTGTTATAATGTATGTTAGAATGTTATAATGGATGTTAAAATGTATATTAGAATGTTATAATGTATGTTAGGATGTTATAATGTATGTTAGAATGTTATAATGGATGTTAGAATGTATATTAGATTGTTATAATGTATGTTAGAATGTTATAATGGATGTTAGAATGTATATTAGAATGTTATAATGTATGTTACAATGTTATAATGGATGTTAGAATGTTTTAATGGATGTTAGAATGTATATTAGAATGTTATAATGTATGTTAGAATGTTATAATGGATGTTAGAATGTTATAATGGATGTTAGAATGTATATTATAATGTTTTAATGTATGTTAGAATGTTATAATGGATGTTAGAATGTTATAATGGATGTTATAATGAATATTAGAATGTTATAATGTATGTTAGAATGCATGTTAGATTGTATATTAGAATGTTTTAGTGTATTTTAGAATGTTATAATGGATGTTAGAATGTATATTAGAATATTATAATGGATGTTAGAATGTTATAATGGATGTTAGTACATTATAATGGATGATATAATATATATTAGAATGTTATAATGTATGTTAGAATGTTATAATGGATGTTAGAATGTATATTAGACTGTTATAATGTATGTTAGAATGTTATAATGGATGTTAGAATGTTATTAGAATGTTATAATGTATGTTACAATGTTATAATGGATGTTAGAATGTATATTAGAATGTTATAATGTATGTTAGAATGTTATAATGGATGTTAGAATGTTATAATGGATGTTAGAATGTATATTAGAATGTTGTAATGTATGTTAGAATGTTATAATGGAGGGTAGAATGTTATAATGGATGTTAGAATGAATATTAGAATGTTAGAATGGATGTTAGAATGTTATAATGGATGTTATAATGTATATTAGAATGTTATAATGTATGTTAGAATGCATGTTAGAATGTATATTAGAATATTATAGTGTATGTTAGAATGTTATAATGGATGTTAGAATGTATATTAGAATGTTATAATGGATGTTAGAATATTATAATGGATGTTATAATGTATATTAGAATGTTAAAAAGTATGTTAGAATGTTATAATGGATGTTAGAATGTATATTAGAATGTTAGAATGTATGTTAGAATGTTATAATGGATGTTAGAATGTATATTAGAATGTTAGAATGTATGTTAGAATGTTATTATGGATGTTAGAATGTTATAATTGATGTTAGAATGTATATTAGAATGTTATAATGTATGTTAGAATGTTTTTATGGATGTTAGAATGTTATAATGGAAGTTAGAATGTTATAATGGATGTTTAAAATATTATAATGGATGTTATAATGTATATTAGAATGTTAAAATGGATGATTGAATGTTATAATTGATGTTAGAATGTATACTAGAATGTTAGAATGTATGTTAGAATGTTATAATGGATGTTAGAATGTATATTACAAAGTTATAATGTATGTTAGAATGTTATAATGGATGTTTGAATATATTTTAGATTGTTATAATGTATGATAGAATGTTATAATGGATATGAGAATGTATATTAGAATGTTATAATGTATGTTACAATGCTATAATGTATGTTAGAATGTTATAATGGATGTTAAAATGTATACTAGAATGCTATAATGTATGTTAGAATGTATATTAGAATGTTATAATGTATGGTAGAATGTTATAATGGATGTTAGAATGTATATTCGATTGTTATAATGTATGTTAGAATGTTATAATGGATGTTAGAATGTATATTAGAATGTTATAATGTATGATAGAATGTTTTAATGTATATTAGAATGTATATTAGAATGTTATAATGTATGTTAGAATGTTATAATGGATGTTAAAATGAATATTAGAATGTTAGAATGGATGTTAGAATGTTATAATGGATGTTATAATGTATATTAGAATGTTAGAATGTATGTTAGAATGCATGTTAGAATGTATATTAGAATATTATAATGTATGTTAGAATGTTATAATGGATGTTAGAATGTATATTAGAATGTTATAATGGATGTTAGAATGTTATAATGGATGTTAGAATGTTATAATGGATGTTAGAATGTATATTATAATGTTTTAATGTATGTTAGAATGTTATAATGGATGTTAGAATGTTATAATGGATGTTATAATGAATATTAGAATGTTATAATGTATGTTAGAATGCATGTTAGAATGTATATTAGAATGTTTTAGTGTATTTTAGAATGTTATAATGGATGTTAGAATGTATATTAGAATATTATAATGGATGTTAGAATGTTATAATGGTTGTTAGTACATTATAATGGATGATATAATATATATTAGAATGTTATAATGTATGTTAGAATGTTATAATGGATGTTAGAATGTATATTAGACTGTTATAATGTATGTTAGAATGTTATAATGGATGTTAGAATGTTATTAGAATGTTATAATGTATGTTACAATGTTATAATGGATGTTAGAATGTATATTAGAATGTTATAATGTATGTTAGAATGTTATAATGGATGTTAGAATGTTATAATGGATGTTAGAATGTATATTAGAATGTTGTAATGTATGTTAGAATGTTATAATGGAGGGTAGAATGTTATAATGGATGTTAGAATGAATATTAGAATGTTAGAATGGATGTTAGAATGTTATAATGGATGTTATAATGTATATTAGAATGTTATAATGTATGTTAGAATGCATGTTAGAATGTATATTAGAATATTATAGTGTATGTTAGAATGTTATAATGGATGTTAGAATGTATATTAGAATGTTATAATGGATGTTAGAATATTATAATGGATGTTATAATGTATATTAGAATGTTAAAAAGTATGGTAGAATGTTATAATGGATGTTAGAATGTATATTAGAATGTTAGAATGTATGTTAGAATGTTATAATGGATGTTAGAATGTATATTAGAATGTTAGAATGTATGTTAGAATGTTATTATGGATGTTAGAATGTTATAATTGATGTTAGAATGTATATTAGAATGTTATAATGTATGTTAGAATGTTTTTATGGATGTTAGAATGTTATAATGGAAGTTAGAATGTTATAATGGATGTTTAAAATATTATAATGGATGTTATAATGTATATTAGAATGTTAAAATGGATGATTGAATGTTATAATTGATGTTAGAATGTATACTAGAATGTTAGAATGTATGTTAGAATGTTATAATGGATGTTAGAATGTATATTACAAAGTTATAATGTATGTTAGAATGTTATAATGGATGTTTGAATATATTTTAGATTGTTATAATGTATGATAGAATGTTATAATGGATATGAGAATGTATATTAGAATGTTATAATGTATGTTACAATGCTATAATGTATGTTAGAATGTTATAATGGATGTTAAAATGTATACTAGAATGTTATAATGTATGTTAGAATGTATATTAGAATGTTATAATGTATGGTAGAATGTTATAATGGATGTTAGAATGTATATTAGATTGTTATAATGTATGTTAGAATGTTATAATGGATGTTAGAATGTATATTAGAATGTTATAATGTATGATAGAATGTTTTAATGTATATTAGAATGTATATTAGAATGTTATAATGTATGTTAGAATGTTATAATGGATGTTAAAATGAATATTAGAATGTTAGAATGGATGTTAGAATGTTATAATGGATGTTATAATGTATATTAGAATGTTAGAATGTATGTTAGAATGCATGTTAGAATGTATATTAGAATATTATAGTGTATGTTAGAATGTTATAATGGATGTTAGAATGTATATTAGAATGTTATAATGGATGTTAGAATATTATAATGGATGTTATAATGTATATTAGAATGTTAAAAAGTATGTTAGAATGTTATAATGGATGTTAGAATGTATATTAGAATGTTAGAATGTATGTTAGAATGTTATAATGGATATTAGAATGTATATTAGAATGTTAGAATGTATGTTAGAATGTTATTATGGATGTTAGAATGTTATAATTGATGTTAGAATGTATATTAGAATGTTATAATGTATATTAGAATGTTATATTGGATGTTAGAATGTATATTAGATTGTTATAATGTATGTTAGAATGTTATATTGGATGTTAGAATGTATATTAGAATGTTATAATGTATGTTAGAATGTTATAAAGGATGTTAGAATGTTATAATGGATGTTAGAATGTATATTATAATGTTAGAATGTATGTTAGAATGTTATTATGGATGTTAGAATGTTATAATGGATGTTAGAATGTATATTAGAAAGTTATAATGTATGTTAGAATGTTATTTTGGATGTTAAAATGTATTTTAGATTGTTATAATGTATGTTAGAATGTTATAATAGATGTTAGAATGTATATTAGAATGTTATAATGTATGTTACAATGTTATAATGTATGTTAGAATGTTATAATGGATGTTATAATGTATACTAGAATGTTATAATGTATTTTAGATTGTAATAATGTATGTTCGAATGTTATAATGGATGTTAGAAAGTATATTAGAATGTTATAATGTATGTTACAATGTTATAATGTATGTTAGAATGTTATAATGGATGTTAGAATGTATATTAGAATGTTATAATGTATGTTAGAATGTTACAATGGATGATAGAATGTTATAATGGATGTTATAATGAATATTAGTATGTTAGAATGGATGTTAGAATGTTATAATGGATGTTATAATGTATATTAGAATGTTAAAATGTATGTTAGAATGCATGTTAGAATGTATATTAGAATATTATAATGTATGTTATAATGTTATATTGGATGTTAGAATGTATATTAGAATATTATAATGGATGTTACAATATTATAATGGATGTTAGATTATTATAATGGATGTTATAATGTATATTAGACTGTTAAAATGGATGTTAGAATGTTATAATTGATTTTAGAATGTATATCAGAATGTTAAAAAGTATGTTAGAATGTTATAATGGATGTTAGAATGTATATTAGAATGTTAGAATGTATGTTAGAATGTTATAATGGATGTTAGAATGTATATTAGAATGTTAGAATGTATGTTAGAATGTTATTATGGATGTTAGAATGTTATAATTGATGTTAGAATGTTTAATAGAATGTTATAATGTATGTTAGAATGTTATAATTGATGTTAGAATGTATATTAGATTGTTATAATGTATGTTAGAATGTTATAATGGATGTTAAAATGTATATTAGAATGTTATAATGTATGTTAGGATGTTATAATGTATGTTAGAATGTTATAATGGATGTTAGAATGTATATTAGATTGTTATAATGTATGTTAGAATGTTATAATGGATGTTAGAATGTATATTAGAATGTTATAATGAATGTTAGAATGTTATAATGGATATTAGAATGTTATATTGGATGTTAGAATGTATATTAGATTGTTATAAGGTATGTTAGAACGTTATATTGGATGTTAGAATGTATATTAGAATGTTATAATGTATGTTAGAATGTTATAAAGGATGTTAGAATGTTATAATGGATGTTAGAATGTATATTATAATGTTAGAATGTATGTTAGAATGTTATTATGGATGTTAGAAATGTTATAATGGATGTTAGAATGTATATTAGAAAGTTATAATGTATGTTAGAATGTTATTTTGGATGTTAAAATGTATTTTAGATTGTTATAATGTATGTTCGAATGTTATAATGGATGTTAGAATGTATATTAGAATGTTATAATGTATGTTACAATGTTATAATGTATGTTAGAATGTTATAATGGATGTTAGAATGTATATTAGAATGTTAGAATGTATGTTAGAATGTTACAATGGATGATAGAATGTTATAATGGATGTTATAATGAATATTAGAATGTTAGAATGGATGTTTAGAATGTTATAATGGATGTTATAATGTATATTACAATGTTATAATGTATGTTAGAATGCATGTTAGAATGTATATTAGAATATTATAATGTATGTTAGAATGTTATAATGGATGTTAGAATGTATATTAGAATGTTATAATGGATGTTAGAATATTATAATGGATGTTAGATTATTATAATGGATGTTATAATGTATATTAGAATGTTAAAACGGATGTTAGAATGATATAATTGATTTTAGAATGTATATCAGAATGTTAAAAAGTATGTTAGAATGTTATAATGGATGGTAGAATGTATATTAGAATGTCAGAATGTATGTTAGAATGTTATAATGGATGTTAGAATGTATATTAGAATGTTAGAATGTATGTTAGAATGTCATTATGGATGTTAGAATGTATATTAGAATGTTATAATGTATGTTACAATGTTATAATGGATGTTTAGAATGTTATAATGGATGTTAGAATGTATATTAGAATGTTGTAATGTATGTTAGAATGTTAGAATGGATGTTAGAATGTTATAATGGATGTTATAATGAATATTAGAATGTTATAATGTATGTTAGAATGCATGTTAGAATGTATATTAGAATGTTTTAGTGTATTTTAGAATGTTATAATGGATGTTAGAATGTATATTAGAATATTATAATGGATGTTAGAAATGTTATAATGGATGATAGTACATTATAATGGATGTTATAATATATATTAGAATGTTATAATGTATGTTAGAATGTTATAATGGATGTTAGAATGTTATAATGGATGTTAGAATGTATATTAGATTGTTATAATGTATGTTAGAATGTTATAATGGATGTTAGAATGTATATTAGAATGTTATAATGTATGTTACAATGTTATAATGGATGTTAGAATGTTTTAATGGACGTTAGAATGTATATTAGAATGTTATAATGTATGTTAGAATGTTATAATGGATGTTAGAATGTTTATAATGGATGTTAGAATGTATATTAGAACGTTGTAATGTATGTTAGAATGTTATAATGGATGTTAGAATGTTATAATGGATGTTATAATGAATATTAGAATGTTAGAATGGATGTTAGAATGTTATAATGGAAGTTATAATGTATATTAGAATGTTATAATGTATGTTAGAATGCATGTTAGAATGTATATTAGAATATTATAGTGTATGTTAGAATGTTATAATGGATGTTAGAATGTATTTTAGAATGTTATAATGGATGTTAGAATGTTATAATTGATTTTAGAATGTATATCAGAATGTTAAAAAGTATGTTAGAATGTTATAATGGATGTTAGAATGTATATTAGAATGTTAGAATGTATGTTAGAATGTTATAATGGATGTTAGAATGTATATTAGAATGTTAGAATGTATGTTAGAATGTTATTATGGATGTTAGAATGTTATAATTGATGTTAGAATGTATATTAGAATGTTATAATGTATGTTAGAATGTTATAATTGATGTTAGAATGTATATTAGATTGTTATAATGTATGTTAGAATGTTATAATGGATGTTAAAATGTATATTAGAATGTTATAATGGATGTTAGAATGTATATTAGAATGTTATAATGGATGTTAGAATGTTTTAATGGATGTTAGAATGTATATTAGAATGTTATAATGTATGTTAGAATGTTATAATGGATGTTAGAATGTTATAATGGATGTTAGAATGTATATTAGAATGTTTTAATGGATGTTAGAATGTATATTAGAATGTTATAATGTATGTTAGATTGTTATAATGTATGTTAGAAATGTTATAATGGATGTTAAAATGTATATTAGAATGTTATAATGGATGTTAGAATGTATATTAGAATGTTATAATGGATGTTAGAATGTTTTAATGGATGTTAGAATGTATATTAGAATGTTATAATGTATGTTAGAATGTTATAATGGATGTTAGAATGTTATAATGGATGTTAGAATGTATATTAGAATGTTTTAATGTATATTAGAATGTTAGAATGTATGTTAGAATGTTATAATGGATGTTAGAATGTATATAAGAATGTTAGAATGTATGTTAGAATGTTATTATGGAAGTTAGAATGTTATAATTGATGTTAGAATGTATATTAGAATGTTATAATGTATGTTAGAATGTTATAATGGATGTTAGAAATGTTAGAATGGATGTTAGAATGGATGTTAGAATGTTTTAATGTATATTAGAATGTTAGAATGTATGTTAGAATGTTATAATGGATGTTAGAATGTATATTAGAATGTTATTATGGATGTTAGAATGTTATAATGGAAGTTAGAATGTTATAATGGATGTTAAAATATTATAATGGATGTTATAATGTATATTAGAATGTTAAAATGGATGATTGAATGTTATAATTGATGTTAGAATGTATATTAGAATGTTACAATGTATGTTAGAATGTTATAATGGATGTTAGAATGTATATTACAAAGTTATAATGTATTTTAGAATGTTATAATGGATGTTTGAATGTATTTTAGATTGTTATAATGTATGATAGAATGTTATAATGGATATTAGAATGTATATTAGAATGTTATAATGTATATTACAATGCTATAATGTATGTTTAGAATGTTATAATGGATGTTAAAATGTATACTAGAATGTTATAATGTATGTTAGAATGTATATTAGAATGTTATAATGTATGTTAGAATGTTATAATGGATGTTAGAATGTATATTAGATGTTATAATGTATGATAGAATGTTTAATGGATATTAGAATGTATATTAGAATGTTATAATGTATGTTAGAATGTTATAATGGATGTTATAATGAATATTAGAATGTTAGAATGGATGTTAGAATGTTATAATGGATGTTATAATGTATATTAGAATGTTATAATGTATGTTAGAATGCATGTTAGAATGTATATTAGAATATTATAGTGTATGTTAGAATGTTATAATGGATGTTAGAATGTATATTAGAATGTTTTAATGGATGTTAGAATATTATAATGGATGTTAAAATGTATATTAGAATGTTTAAAAGTATGTTAGAATGTTATAATGGATGTTAGAATGTATATTAGAATGTTAGAATGTATGTTAGAATGTTATAATGGATGTTAGAATGTATATTAGAATGTTAGAATGTATGTTAGAATGTTATTATGGATGTTAGAATGTTATAATTGATGTTAGAATGTATATTAGAATGTTATAATGTATGTTAGAATGTTATAATGGATGTTAGAATGTATATTAGAATGTTAGAATGTATGTTAGAATGTTATTATGGATGTTAGAATGTTATAATGGATGTTAGAATGTATATTAGAAAGTTATAATGTATGTTAGAATGTTATTTTGGATGTTAAAATGTATTTTAGATTGTTATAATGTATGTTAGAATGTTATAATAGATGTTAGAATGTATATAGAATGTTATAATGTATGTTACAATGTTATAATGTATGTTAGAATGTTATAATGGATGTTATAATGTATACTAGAATGGTTATAATGTATTTTAGATTGTAATAATGTATGTTCGAATGTTATAATGGATGTTAGAAAGTATATTAGAATGTTATAATGTATGTTACAATGTTATAATGTATGTTAGAATGTTATAATGGATGTTAGAATGTATATTAGAATGTTATAATGTATGTTAGAATGTTACAATGGATGATAGAATGTTATAATGGATGTTATAATGAATATTAGTATGTTAGAATGGATGTTAGAATGTTATAATGGATGTTATAATGTATATTAGAATGTTAAAATGTATGTTAGAATGCATGTTAGAATGTATATTAGAATATTATAATGTATGTTATTAATGTTATATTGGATTGTTAGAATGTATATTAGAATATTATAATGGATGTTACAATATTATAATGGATGTTAGATTATTATAATGGATGTTATAATGTATATTAGACTGTTAAAATGGATGTTAGAATGTTATAATTGATTTTAGAAATGTATATCAGAATGTTAAAAAGTATGTTAGAATGTTATAATGGATTGTTAGAATGTATATTAGAATGTTAGAATGTATGTTAGAATGTTATAATGGATGTTAGAATGTATATTAGAATGTTAGAATGTATGTTAGAATGTTATTATGGATGTTAAGAATGTTATAATTGGATGTTAGAATGTTTAATAGAATGTTATAATGTATGTTAGAATGTTATAAATTGATGATTAGAATGTATATTAGATTGTTATAATGTATGTTAGAATGTTATAATGGATGTTAAAATGTATATTAGAATGTTATAATGTATGTTAGGATGTTATAATGTATGTTAGAATGTTATAATATATTAGATTGTTATAATGTATGTTAGAATGTTATAATGGATGTTAGAATGTATATTAGAATGTTATAATGAATGTTAGAATGTTATAATGGATATTAGAATGTTATATTGGATGTTAGAATGTATATTAGATTGTTATAAGGTATGTTAGAACGTTATATTGGATGTTAGAATGTATATTAGAATGTTATAATGTATGTTAGAATGTTATAAAGGATGTTAGAATGTTATAATGGATGTTAGAATGTATATTATAATGTTAGAATGTATGTTAGAATGTTATTATGGATGTTAGAATGTTATAATGGATGTTAGAATGTATATTAGAAAGTTATAATGTATGTTAGAATGTTATTTTGGATGTTAAATGTATTTTAGTTGTTATAATGTATGTTCGAATGTTATAATGGATGTTAGAATGTATATTAGAATGTTATAATGTATGTTACAATGTTATAATGTATGTTAGAATGTTATAATGGATGTTAGAATGTATTTTAGAATGTTAGAATGTATGTTAGAATGTTACAATGGATGATAGAATGTTATAATGGATGTTATAATGAATATTAGAATGTTAGAATGGATGTTAGAATGTTATAATGGATGTTATAATGTATATTACAATGTTATAATGTATGTTAGAATGCATGTTAGAATGTATATTAGAATATTATAATGTATGTTAGAATGTTATAATGGATGTTAGAATGTATATTAGAATGTTATAATGGATGTTAGAATATTATAATGGATGTTAGATTATTATAATGGATGTTATAATGTATATTAGAATGTTAAAACGGATGTTAGAATGATATAATTGATTTTAGAATGTATATCAGAATGTTAAAAAGTATGTTAGAATGTTATAATGGATGGTAGAATGTATATTAGAATGTCAGAATGTATGTTAGAATGTTATAATGGATGTTAGAATGTATATTAGAATGTTAGAATGTATGTTAGAATGTCATTATGGATGTTAGATGTATATTAGAATGTTATAATGTATGTTACAATGTTATAATGGATGTTAGAATGTTATAATGGATGTTAGAATGTATATTAGAATGTTGTAATGTATGTTAGAATGTTAGAATGGATGTTAGAATGTTATAATGGATGTTATAATGAATATTAGAATGTTATAATGTATGTTAGAATGCATGTTAGAATGTATATTAGAATGTTTTAGTGTATTTTAGAATGTTATAATGGATGTTAGAATGTATATTAGAATATTATAATGGATGTTAGAATGTTATAATGGATGATAGTACATTATAATGGATGTTATAATATATATTAGAATGTTATAATGTATGTTAGAATGTTATAATGGATGTTAGAATGTTATAATGGATGTTAGAATGTATATTAGATTGTTATAATGTATGTTAGAATGTTATAATGGATGTTAGAATGTATATTAGAATGTTATAATGTATGTTACAATGTTATAATGGATGTTAGAATGTTTTAATGGACGTTAGAATGTATATTAGAATGTTATAATGTATGTTAGAATGTTATAATGGATGTTAGAATGTTATAATGGATGTTAGAATGTATATTAGAACGTTGTAATGTATGTTAGAATGTTATAATGGATGTTAGAATGTTATAATGGATGTTATAATGAATATTAGAATGTTAGAATGGATGTTAGAATGTTATAATGGAAGTTATAATGTATATTAGAATGTTATAATGTATGTTAGAATGCATGTTAGAATGTATATTAGAATATTATAGTGTATGTTAGAATGTTATAATGGATGTTAGAATGTATTTTAGAATGTTATAATGGATGTTAGAATGTTATAATTGATTTTAGAATGTATATCAGAATGTTAAAAAGTATGTTAGAATGTTATAATGGATGTTAGAATGTATATTAGAATGTTAGAATGTATGTTAGAATGTTATAATGGATGTTAGAATGTATATTAGAATGTTAGAATGTATGTTAGAATGTTATTATGGATGTTAGAATGTTATAATTGATGTTAGAATGTATATTAGAATGTTATAATGTATGTTAGAATGTTATAATGGATGTTAGAATGTATATTAGATTGTTATAATGTATGTTAGAATGTTATAATGGATGTTAAAATGTATATTAGAATGTTATAATGGATGTTAGAATGTATATTAGAATGTTATAATGGTTGTTAGAATGTTTTAATGGATGTTAGAATGTATATTAGATTGTTATAATGTATGTTAGAATGTTATAATGGATGTTAGAATGTTATAATGGATGTTAGAATGTATATTAGAATGTTTTAATGGATGTTAGAATGTATATTAGAATGTTATAATGTATGTTAGATTGTTATAATGTATGTTAGAATGTTATAATGGATGTTAAAATGTATTTAGAATGTTATAATGGATGTTAGAATGTATATTAGAATGTTATAATGGATGTTAGAATGTTTTAATGGATGTTAGAATGTATATTAGAATGTTATATGTATGTTAGAATGTTATAATGGATGTTAGAATGTTATTAATGGTGTTAGAATGTATATTAGAATGTTTTAATGTATTTAGATGTTAGAATGTATGTTAGATGTTATAATGGATGTTAGATGTATAGATGTTAGATGTATGTTTGAATGTTATTATGGATGTTAGATGTTTATAATTGATGTTAGAATGTATATTAGAATGTTATATGTATGTTTAGAATGTTATAATGGATGTTTGAATGTTAGTTGGATGTTTGTTGGTGTAATGTTATGTTATTAGAATGTTAGAATGTATGTTTGAATGTTATAATGGATGTTAGAATGTATATTAGAATGTTATTATGGTGTGTTAGAATGTTATATGGAAGTTAGAATGGTTATAATGGATGTTAAATATTATAATGGATGTTATAATGTATATTAGAATGTTAAAATGGATGATTGAATGTTATAATTGATGTTAGAATGTATATTAGAATGTTACAATGTATGTTAGAATGTTATAATGGATGTTAGAATGTATATTACAAAGTTATAATGTATTTTAGAATGTTATAATGGATGTTTGAATGTTATAATGGATGTTTGAATGTATTTTAGATTGTTATAATGTATGATAGAATGTTATAATGGATATTAGAATGTATATTAGAATGTTATAATGTATATTACAATGCTATAATGTATGTTAGAATGTTATAATGGATGTTAAAATGTATACTAGAATGTTATAATGTATGTTAGAATGTATATTAGAATGTTATAATGTATGTTAGAATGTTATAATGGATGTTAGAATGTATATTAGAATGTTATAATGTATGATAGAATGTTTAATGGATATTAGAATGTATATTAGAATGTTATAATGTATGTTAGAATGTTATAATGGATGTTATAATGAATATTAGAATGTTAGAATGGATGTTAGAATGTTATAATGGATGTTATAATGTATATTAGAATGTTATAATGTATGTTAGAATGCATGTTAGAATGTATATTAGAATATTATAGTGTATGTTAGAATGTTATAATGGATGTTAGAATGTATATTAGAATGTTTTAATGGATGTTAGAATATTATAATGGATGTTATAATGTATATTAGAATGTTAAAAAGTATGTTAGAATGTTATAATGGATGTTAGAATGTATATTAGAATGTTAGAATGTATGTTAGAATGTTATAATGGATGTTAGAATGTATATTAGAATGTTAGAATGTATGTTAGAATGTTATTATGGATGTTAGAATGTTATAATTGATGTTAGAATGTATATTAGAATGTTATAATGTATATTAGAATGTTATATTGGATGTTAGAATGTATATTAGATTGTTATAATGTATGTTAGAATGTTATATTGGATGTTAGAATGTATATTAGAATGTTATAATGTATGTTAGAATGTTATAAAGGATGTTAGAATGTTATAATGGATGTTAGAATGTATATTATAATGTTAGAATGTATGTTAGAATGTTATTATGGATGTTAGAATGTTATAATGGATGTTAGAATGTATATTAGAAAGTTATAATGTATGTTAGAATGTTATTTTGGATGTTAAAATGTATTTTAGATTGTTATAATGTATGTTAGAATGTTATAATAGATGTTAGAATGTATATTAGAATGTTATAATGTATGTTAGAATGTTATAATGGATGTTATAATGTATACTAGAATGTTATAATGTATTTTAGATTGTAATAATGTATGTTAGAATGTTATAATGGATGTTAGAATGTATATTAGAATGTTATAATGTATGTTAAAATGTTACAATGGATGATAGAATGTTATAATGGATGTTATAATGAATATTAGTATGTTAGAATGGATGTTAGAATGTTATAATGGATGTTATAATGTATATTAGAATGTTATAATGTATGTTATAATGCATGTTAGAATGTTTATTAGAATATTATAATGTATGTTAAAATGTTATATTGGATGTTAGAATGTATATTAGAATATTATAATGGATGTTACAATATTATAATGGATGTTAGGTTATTATAATGGATGTTATAATGTATATTAGAATGTTAAAATGGATGTTAGAATGATATAATTGACTTTAGAATGTATATCAGAATGTTAAAAAGTATGTTAGAATGTTATAATGGATGTTAGAATGTATATTAGAATGTTAGAATGTATGTTAGAATGTTATAATGGATGTTAGAATGTATATTAGAATGTTAGAATGTATGTTAGAATGTTATTATGGATGTTAGAATGTTATAATTGATGTTAGAATGTATAATAGAATGTTATAATGTATGTTAGAATGTTATAATTGATGTTAGAATGTATATTAGATTGTTATAATGTATGTTAGAATGTTATAATGGATGCTAAAATGTATATTAGAATGTTATAATGTATGTTAGGATGTTATAATGGATGTTAGAATGTATATTAGATAGTTATAAGGTATGTTAGAATGTTATATTGGATGTTAGAATGTATATTAGAATGTTATAATGTATGTTAGAATGTTATAAAGGATGTTAGAATGTTATAATGGATGTTAGAATGTATATTATAATGTTAGAATGTATGTTAGAATGTTATTATGGATGTTAGAATGTTATAATGGATGTTAGAATGTATATTAGAAAGTTATAATGGATGTTAGAATGTTATTTTGGATGTTAAAATGTATTTTAGATTGTTATAATGTATGTTAGAATGTTATAATAGATGTTAGAATGTATATTAGAATGTTAGAATGTATGTTACAATGTTATAATGTATGTTAGAATGTTAGAATGGATGTTATAATGTATACTAGAATGTTATAATGTATTTTAGATTGTAATAATGTATGTTCGAATGTTATAATGGATGTTAGAATGTATATTAGAATGTTATAATGTATGTTACAATGTTATAATGTATGTTAGAATGTTAGAATGGATGTTAGAATGTATATTAGAATGTTAGAATGTATGTTAGAATGTTACAATGGATGATAGAATGTTATAATGGATGTTATAATGAATATTAGAATGTTAGAATGGATGTTAGAATGTTATAATGGATGTTATAATGTATATTAGAATGTTAAAATGTATGTTAGAATGCATGTTAGAATGTATATTAGAATATTATAATGTATGTTAGAATGTTATAATGGATGTTAGAATGTATATTAGAATGTTATAATGGATGTTAGAATATTATAATGGATGTTAGATTATTATAATGGATGTTATAATGTATATTAGAATGTTAAAACGGATGTTAGAATGATATAATTGATTTTAGAATGTATATCAGAATGTTAAAAAGTATGTTAGAATGTTATAATGGATGTTAGAATGTATATTAGAATGTCAGAATGTATGTTAGAATGTTATAATGGATGTTAGAATGTATATTAGAATGTTAGAATGTATGTTAGAATGTTATTATGGATGTTAGAATGTTATAATTGATGTTAGAATGTATATTAGAATGTTATAATGTATGTTAGAATGTTATAATGGATGTTAGAATGTATATTAGATTGTTATAATGTATGTTAGAATGTTATAATGGATGTTAGAATGTATATTAGAATGTTATAATGTATGTTACAATGTTATAATGGATGTTAGAATGTTATAATGGATTTTAGAATGTATATTAGAATGTTATAATGTATGTTACAATGTTATAATGGATGTTATAATGAATATTAGAATGTTATAATGTATGTTAGAATGCATGTTAGAATGTATATTAGAATGTTTTAGTGTATTTTAGAATGTTATAATGGATGTTAGAATGTATATTAGAATGTTATAATGTATGTTAGAATGTTATAATGGATGTTATAATATATATTAGAATGTTATAATGTATGTTAGAATGTTAGAATGGATGTTAGAATGTATATTAGATTGTTATAATGTATGTTAGAATGTTATAATGGATGTTAGAATGTATATTAGATTGTTATAATGTATGTTAGAATGTTATAATGGATGTTAGAATGTATATTAGAATGTTATAATGTATGTTACAATGTTATAATGGATGTTAGAATATTTTAATGGACGTTAGAATGTATATTAGAATGTTATAATGTATGTTAGAATGTTATAATGGATGTTAGAATGTTATAATGGATGTTAGAATGTATATTAGAATGTTGTAATGTATGTTAGAATGTTATAATGGATGTTAGAATGTTATAATGGATGTTATAATGAATATTAGAATGTTAGAATGGATGTTAGAATGTTAGAATGGATGTTAGAATGTATATTAGAATGTTATAATGTATGTTAGAATGCATGTTAGAATGTATATTAGAATATTATAGTGTATGTTAGAATGTTATAATGGATGTTAGAATGTATATTAGAATGTTATAATGGATGTTAGAATGTTATAATTGATTTTAGAATGTATATCAGAATGTTAAAAAGTATGTTAGAATGTTATAATGGATGTTAGAATGTATATTAGAATGTTAGAATGTATGTTAGAATGTTAGAATGGATGTTAGAATGTATATTAGAATGTTAGAATGTATGTTAGAATGATATTATGGATGTTTGAATGTTATAATTGATGTTAGAATGTATATTAGAATGTTATAATGTATGTTAGAATGTTATAATTGATGTTAGAATGTATATTAGATTGTTATAATGTATGTTAGAATGTTATAATGGATGTTAAAATGTATATTAGAATGTTAAAATGGATGTTAGAATGTATATTAGATTGTTATAAGGTATGTTAGAATGTTATATTGGATGTTAGAATGTATATTAGAATGTTATAATGTATGTTAGAATGTTATAAAGGATGTTAGAATGTATATTAGATTGTTATAATGTATGTTAGAATGTTATAATGGATGTTAGAATGTTATAATGGATGTTATAATGAATATTAAAATGTTAGAATGGATGTTAGAATGTTATAATGGATGTTATAATGTATATTAGAATGTTATAATGTATGTTAGAATGCATGTTAGAATGTATATTAGAATATTATAGTGTATGTTAGAATGTTATAATGGATGTTAGAATGTATATTAGAATGTTATAATGGATGTTAGAATGTTATAATTGATTTTAGAATGTATATCAGAATGTTAAAAAGTATGTTAGAATGTTATAATGGATGTTAGAATGTATATTAGAATGTTAGAATGTATGTTAGAATGTTATAATGGATGTTAGAATGTATATTAGAATGTTAGAATGTATGTTAGAATGTTATTATGGATGTTAGAATGTTATAATTGATGTTAGAATGTATATTAGAATGTTATAATGTATATTAGAATGTTATATTGGATGTTAGAATGTATATTAGATTGTTATAATGTATGTTAGAATGTTATATTGGATGTTAGAATGTATATTAGAATGTTATAATGTATGTTAGAATGTTATAAAGGATGTTAGAATGTTATAATGGATGTTAGAATGTATATTATAATGTTAGAATATATGTTAGAATGTTATTATGGATGTTAGAATGTTATAATGGATGTTAGAATGTATATTAGAAAGTTATAATGTATGTTAGAATGTTATTTTGGATGTTAAAATGTATTTTAGATTGTTATAATGTATGTTAGAATGTTATAATAGATGTTAGAATGTATATTAGAATGTTATAATGTATGTTAGAATGTTATAATGGATGTTAGAATGTATATTAGAATGTTATAATGGATGTTAGAATATTATAATGGATGTTAGATTATTATAATGGATGTTATAATGTATATTAGAATGTTAAAACGGATGTTAGAATGATATAATTGATTTTAGAATGTATATCAGAATGTTAAAAAGTATGTTAGAATGTTATAATGGATGTTAGAATGTATATTAGAATGTCAGAATGTATGTTAGAATGTTATAATGGATGTTAGAATGTATATTAGAATGTTAGAATGTATGTTAGAATGTTATTATGGATGTTAGAATGTTATAATTGATGTTAGAATGTATATTAGAATGTTATAATGTATGTTAGAATGTTATAATGGATGTTAGAATGTATATTAGATTGTTATAATGTATGTTAGAATGTTATAATGGATGTTAGAATGTATATTAGAATGTTATAATG
Organism: Taudactylus pleione; assembly: GCA_031769625.1. NCBI lineage: Eukaryota > Metazoa > Chordata > Amphibia > Anura > Myobatrachidae > Taudactylus > Taudactylus pleione. The sequence goes on along the minus strand of JAUIMM010000815.1, from coordinate 669,849 downwards.
TATGTTACAATGTTATAATGGATGTTAGAATGTTATAATGGATGTTAGAATGTAAATTAGAATGTTATAATGTATGTTACAATGTTATAATGGATGTTATAATGAATATTAGAATGTTATAATGTATGTTAGAATGCATGTTAGAATGTATATTAGAATGTTTTAGTGTATTTTAGAATGTTATAATGGATGTTAGAATGTATATTAGAATGTTATAATGTATGTTAGAATGTTATAATGGATGTTATAATATATATTAGAATGTTATAATGTATGTTAGAATGTTAGAATGGATGTTAGAATGTATATTAGATTGTTATAATGTATGTTAGAATGTTATAATGGATGTTAGAATGTATATTAGATTGTTATAATGTATGTTAGAATGTTATAATGGATGTTAGAATGTATATTAGAATGTTATAATGTATGTTACAATGTTATAATGGATGTTAGAATGTTTTAATGGACGTTAGAATGTATATTAGAATGTTATAATGTATGTTAGAATGTTATAATGGATGTTAGAATGTTATAATGGATGTTAGAATGTATATTAGAATGTTGTAATGTATGTTAGAATGTTATAATGGATGTTAGAATGTTATATTGGATGTTATAATGAATATTAGAATGTTAGAATGGATGTTAGAATGTTATAATGGATGTTATAATGTATATTAGAATGTTATAATGTATGTTAGAATGCATGTTAGAATGTATATTAGAATATTATAGTGTATGTTAGAATGTTATAATGGATGTTAGAATGTATATTAGAATGTTAGAATGTATGTTAGAATGTTAGAATGGATGTTAGAATGTATATTAGAATGTTAGAATGTATGTTAGAATGATATTATGGATGTTTGAATGTTATAATTGATGTTAGAATGTATATTAGAATGTTATAATGTATGTTAGAATGTTATAATTGATGTTAGAATGTATATTAGATTGTTATAATGTATGTTAGAATGTTATAATGGATGTTAAAATGTATATTAGAATGTTAAAATGGATGTTAGAATGTATATTAGATTGTTATAAGGTATGTTAGAATGTTATATTGGATGTTAGAATGTATATTAGAATGTTATAATGTATGTTAGAATGTTATAAAGGATGTTAGAATGTATATTAGATTGTTATAATGTATGTTAGAATGTTATAATGGATGTTAGAATGTTATAATGGATGTTATAATGAATATTAAAATGTTAGAATGGATGTTAGAATGTTATAATGGATGTTATAATGTATATTAGAATGTTATAATGTATGTTAGAATGCATGTTAGAATGTATATTAGAATATTATAGTGTATGTTAGAATGTTATAATGGATGTTAGAATGTATATTAGAATGTTATAATGGATGTTAGAATGTTATAATTGATTTTAGAATGTATATCAGAATGTTAAAAAGTATGTTAGAATGTTATAATGGATGTTAGAATGTATATTAGAATGTTAGAATGTATGTTAGAATGTTATAATGGATGTTAGAATGTATATTAGAATGTTAGAATGTATGTTAGAATGTTATTATGGATGTTAGAATGTTATAATTGATGTTAGAATGTATATTAGAATGTTATAATGTATATTAGAATGTTATATTGGATGTTAGAATGTATATTAGATTGTTATAATGTATGTTAGAATGTTATATTGGATGTTAGAATGTATATTAGAATGTTATAATGTATGTTAGAATGTTATAAAGGATGTTAGAATGTTATAATGGATGTTAGAATGTATATTATAATGTTAGAATGTATGTTAGAATGTTATTATGGATGTTAGAATGTTATAATGGATGTTAGAATGTATATTAGATAGTTATAATGGATGTTAGAATGTTATTTTGGATGTTAAAATGTATTTTAGATTGTTATAATGTATGTTAGAATGTTATAATAGATGTTAGAATGTATATTAGAATGTTAGAATGTATGTTACAATGTTATAATGTATGTTAGAATGTTAGAATGGATGTTATAATGTATACTAGAATGTTATAATGTATTTTAGATTGTAATAATGTATGTTCGAATGTTATAATGGATGTTAGAATGTATATTAGAATGTTATAATGTATGTTACAATGTTATAATGTATGTTAGAATGTTAGAATGGATGTTAGAATGTATATTAGAATGTTAGAATGGATGTTAGAATGTTACAATGGATGATAGAATGTTATAATGGATGTTATAATGAATATTAGAATGTTATAATGGATGTTAGAATGTTATAATGGATGTTATAATGTATATTAGAATGTTAAAATGTATGTTAGAATGCATGTTAGAATGTATATTAGAATATTATAATGTATGTTAGAATGTTATAATGGATGTTAGAATGTATATTAGAATGTTATAATGGATGTTAGAATATTATAATGGATGTTAGATTATTATAATGGATGTTATAATGTATATTAGAATGTTAAAACGGATGTTAGAATGATATAATTGATTTTAGAATGTATATCAGAATGTTAAAAAGTATGTTAGAATGTTATAATGGATGTTAGAATGTATATTAGAATGTCAGAATGTATGTTAGAATGTTATAATGGATGTTAGAATGTATATTAGAATGTTAGAATGTATGTTAGAATGTTATTATGGATGTTAGAATGTTATAATTGATGTTAGAATGTATATTAGAATGTTATAATGTATGTTAGAATGTTATAATGGATGTTAGAATGTATATTAGATTGTTATAATGTATGTTAGAATGTTATAATGGATGTTAGAATGTATATTAGAATGTTATAATGTATGTTACAATGTTATAATGGATGTTAGAATGTTATAATGGATTTTAGAATGTATATTAGAATGTTATAATGTATGTTACAATGTTATAATGGATGTTATAATGGATGTTATAATGAATATTAGAATGTTATAATGTATGTTAGAATGCATGTTAGAATGTATATTAGAATGTTTTAGTGTATTTTAGAATGTTATAATGGATGTTAGAATGTATATTAGAATGTTATAATGTATGTTAGAATGTTATAATGGATGTTATAATATATATTAGAATGTTATAATGTATGTTAGAATGTTAGAATGGATGTTAGAATGTATATTAGATTGTTATAATGTATGTTAGAATGTTATAATGGATGTTAGAATGTATATTAGATTGTTATAATGTATGTTAGAATGTTATAATGGATGTTAGAATGTATATTAGAATGTTATAATGTATGTTACAATGTTATAATGGATGTTAGAATATTTTAATGGACGTTAGAATGTATATTAGAATGTTATAATGTATGTTAGAATGTTATAATGGATGTTAGAATGTTATAATGGATGTTAGAATGTATATTAGAATGTTGTAATGTATGTTAGAATGTTATAATGGATGTTAGAATGTTATAATGGATGTTATAATGAATATTAGAATGTTAGAATGGATGTTAGAATGTTAGAATGGATGTTAGAATGTATATTAGAATGTTATAATGTATGTTAGAATGCATGTTAGAATGTATATTAGAATATTATAGTGTATGTTAGAATGTTATAATGGATGTTAGAATGTATATTAGAATGTTATAATGGATGTTAGAATGTTATAATTGATTTTAGAATGTATATCAGAATGTTAATAAGTATGTTAGAATGTTATAATGGATGTTAGAATGTATATTAGAATGTTAGAATGTATGTTAGAATGTTAGAATGGATGTTAGAATGTATATTAGAATGTTAGAATGTATGTTAGAATGATATTATGGATGTTTGAATGTTATAATTGATGTTAGAATGTATATTAGAATGTTATAATGTATGTTAGAATGTTATAATTGATGTTAGAATGTATATTAGATTGTTATAATGTATGTTAGAATGTTATAATGGATGTTAAAATGTATATTAGAATGTTAAAATGGATGTTAGAATGTATATTAGATTGTTATAAGGTATGTTAGAATGTTATATTGGATGTTAGAATGTATATTAGAATGTTATAATGTATGTTAGAATGTTATAAAGGATGTTAGAATGTATATTAGATTGTTATAATGTATGTTAGAATGTTATAATGGATGTTAGAATGTTATAATGGATGTTATAATGAATATTAAAATGTTAGAATGGATGTTAGAATGTTATAATGGATGTTATAATGTATATTAGAATGTTATAATGTATGTTAGAATGCATGTTAGAATGTATATTAGAATATTATAGTGTATGTTAGAATGTTATAATGGATGTTAGAATGTATATTAGAATGTTATAATGGATGTTAGAATGTTATAATTGATTTTAGAATGTATATCAGAATGTTAAAAAGTATGTTAGAATGTTATAATGGATGTTAGAATGTATATTAGAATGTTAGAATGTATGTTAGAATGTTATAATGGATGTTAGAATGTATATTAGAATGTTAGAATGTATGTTAGAATGTTATTATGGATGTTAGAATGTTATAATTGATGTTAGAATGTATATTAGAATGTTATAATGTATATTAGAATGTTATATTGGATGTTAGAATGTATATTAGATTGTTATAATGTATGTTAGAATGTTATATTGGATGTTAGAATGTATATTAGAATGTTATAATGTATGTTAGAATGTTATAAAGGATGTTAGAATGTTATAATGGATGTTAGAATGTATATTATAATGTTAGAATGTATGTTAGAATGTTATTATGGATGTTAGAATGTTATAATGGATGTTAGAATGTATATTAGAAAGTTATAATGGATGTTAGAATGTTATTTTGGATGTTAAAATGTATTTTAGATTGTTATAATGTATGTTAGAATGTTATAATAGATGTTAGAATGTATATTAGAATGTTAGAATGTATGTTACAATGTTATAATGTATGTTAGAATGTTAGAATGGATGTTATAATGTATACTAGAATGTTATAATGTATTTTAGATTGTAATAATGTATGTTCGAATGTTATAATGGATGTTAGAATGTATATTAGAATGTTATAATGTATGTTACAATGTTATAATGTATGTTAGAATGTTAGAATGGATGTTAGAATGTATATTAGAATGTTAGAATGGATGTTAGAATGTTACAATGGATGATAGAATGTTATAATGGATGTTATAATGAATATTAGAATGTTATAATGGATGTTAGAATGTTATAATGGATGTTATAATGTATATTAGAATGTTAAAATGTATGTTAGAATGCATGTTAGAATGTATATTAGAATATTATAATGTATGTTAGAATGTTATAATGGATGTTAGAATGTATATTAGAATGTTATAATGGATGTTAGAATATTATAATGGATGTTAGATTATTATAATGGATGTTATAATGTATATTAGAATGTTAAAACGGATGTTAGAATGATATAATTGATTTTAGAATGTATATCAGAATGTTAAAAAGTATGTTAGAATGTTATAATGGATGTTAGAATGTATATTAGAATGTCAGAATGTATGTTAGAATGTTATAATGGATGTTAGAATGTATATTAGAATGTTAGAATGTATGTTAGAATGTTATTATGGATGTTAGAATGTTATAATTGATGTTAGAATGTATATTAGAATGTTATAATGTATGTTAGAATGTTATAATGGATGTTAGAATGTATATTAGATTGTTATAATGTATGTTAGAATGTTATAATGGATGTTAGAATGTATATTAGAATGTTATAATGTATGTTACAATGTTATAATGGATGTTAGAATGTTATAATGGATTTTAGAATGTATATTAGAATGTTATAATGTATGTTACAATGTTATAATGGATGTTATAATGAATATTAGAATGTTATAATGTATGTTAGAATGCATGTTAGAATGTATATTAGAATGTTTTAGTGTATTTTAGAATGTTATAATGGATGTTAGAATGTATATTAGAATGTTATAATGTATGTTAGAATGTTATAATGGATGTTATAATATATATTAGAATGTTATAATGTATGTTAGAATGTTAGAATGGATGTTAGAATGTATATTAGATTGTTATAATGTATGTTAGAATGTTATAATGGATGTTAGAATGTATATTAGATTGTTATAATGTATGTTAGAATGTTATAATGGATGTTAGAATGTATATTAGAATGTTATAATGTATGTTACAATGTTATAATGGATGTTAGAATATTTTAATGGACGTTAGAATGTATATTAGAATGTTATAATGTATGTTAGAATGTTATAATGGATGTTAGAATGTTATAATGGATGTTAGAATGTATATTAGAATGTTGTAATGTATGTTAGAATGTTATAATGGATGTTAGAATGTTATAATGGATGTTATAATGAATATTAGAATGTTAGAATGGATGTTAGAATGTTAGAATGGATGTTAGAATGTATATTAGAATGTTATAATGTATGTTAGAATGCATGTTAGAATGTATATTAGAATATTATAGTGTATGTTAGAATGTTATAATGGATGTTAGAATGTATATTAGAATGTTATAATGGATGTTAGAATGTTATAATTGATTTTAGAATGTATATCAGAATGTTAATAAGTATGTTAGAATGTTATAATGGATGTTAGAATGTATATTAGAATGTTAGAATGTATGTTAGAATGTTAGAATGGATGTTAGAATGTATATTAGAATGTTAGAATGTATGTTAGAATGATATTATGGATGTTTGAATGTTATAATTGATGTTAGAATGTATATTAGAATGTTATAATGTATGTTAGAATGTTATAATTGATGTTAGAATGTATATTAGATTGTTATAATGTATGTTAGAATGTTATAATGGATGTTAAAATGTATATTAGAATGTTAAAATGGATGTTAGAATGTATATTAGATTGTTATAAGGTATGTTAGAATGTTATATTGGATGTTAGAATGTATATTAGAATGTTATAATGTATGTTAGAATGTTATAAAGGATGTTAGAATGTATATTAGATTGTTATAATGTATGTTAGAATGTTATAATGGATGTTAGAATGTTATAATGGATGTTATAATGAATATTAAAATGTTAGAATGGATGTTAGAATGTTATAATGGATGTTATAATGTATATTAGAATGTTATAATGTATGTTAGAATGCATGTTAGAATGTATATTAGAATATTATAGTGTATGTTAGAATGTTATAATGGATGTTAGAATGTATATTAGAATGTTATAATGGATGTTAGAATGTTATAATTGATTTTAGAATGTATATCAGAATGTTAAAAAGTATGTTAGAATGTTATAATGGATGTTAGAATGTATATTAGAATGTTAGAATGTATGTTAGAATGTTATAATGGATGTTAGAATGTATATTAGAATGTTAGAATGTATGTTAGAATGTTATTATGGATGTTAGAATGTTATAATTGATGTTAGAATGTATATTAGAATGTTATAATGTATATTAGAATGTTATATTGGATGTTAGAATGTATATTAGATTGTTATAATGTATGTTAGAATGTTATATTGGATGTTAGAATGTATATTAGAATGTTATAATGTATGTTAGAATGTTATAAAGGATGTTAGAATGTTATAATGGATGTTAGAATGTATATTATAATGTTAGAATATATGTTAGAATGTTATTATGGATGTTAGAATGTTATAATGGATGTTAGAATGTATATTAGAAAGTTATAATGTATGTTAGAATGTTATTTTGGATGTTAAAATGTATTTTAGATTGTTATAATGTATGTTAGAATGTTATAATAGATGTTAGAATGTATATTAGAATGTTATAATGTATGTTAGAATGTTATAATGGATGTTAGAATGTATATTAGAATGTTATAATGGATGTTAGAATATTATAATGGATGTTAGATTATTATAATGGATGTTATAATGTATATTAGAATGTTAAAACGGATGTTAGAATGATATAATTGATTTTAGAATGTATATCAGAATGTTAAAAAGTATGTTAGAATGTTATAATGGATGTTAGAATGTATATTAGAATGTCAGAATGTATGTTAGAATGTTATAATGGATGTTAGAATGTATATTAGAATGTTAGAATGTATGTTAGAATGTTATTATGGATGTTAGAATGTTATAATTGATGTTAGAATGTATATTAGAATGTTATAATGTATGTTAGAATGTTATAATGGATGTTAGAATGTATATTAGATTGTTATAATGTATGTTAGAATGTTATAATGGATGTTAGAATGTATATTAGAATGTTATAATGTATGTTACAATGTTATAATGGATGTTAGAATGTTATAATGGATGTTAGAATGTATATTAGAATGTTATAATGTATGTTACAATGTTATATTGGATGTTATAATGAATATTAGAATGTTATAATGTATGTTAGAATGCATGTTAGAATGTATATTAGAATGTTTTAGTGTATTTTAGAATGTTATAATGGATGTTAGAATGTATATTAGAATGTTATAATGTATGTTAGAATGTTATAATGGATGTTATAATATATATTAGAATGTTATAATGTATGTTAGAATGTTAGAATGGATGTTAGAATGTATATTAGATTGTTATAATGTATGTTAGAATGTTATAATGGATGTTAGAATGTATATTAGATTGTTATAATGTATGTTAGAATGTTATAATGGATGTTAGAATGTATATTAGAATGTTATAATGTATGTTACAATGTTATAATGGATGTTAGAATGTTTTAATGGACGTTAGAATGTATATTAGAATGTTATAATGTATGTTAGAATGTTATAATGGATGTTAGAATGTTATAATGGATGTTAGAATGTATATTAGAATGTTGTAATGTATGTTAGAATGTTATAATGGATGTTAGAATGTTATAATGGATGTTATAATGAATATTAGAATGTTAGAATGGATGTTAGAATGTTATAATGGATGTTATAATGTATATTAGAATGTTATAATGTATGTTAGAATGCATGTTAGAATGTATATTAGAATATTATAGTGTATGTTAGAATGTTATAATGGATGTTAGAATGTATATTAGAATGTTATAATGGATGTTAGAATGTTATAATTGATTTTAGAATGTATATCAGAATGTTAAAAAGTATGTTAGAATGTTATAATGGATGTTAGAATGTATATTAGAATGTTAGAATGTATGTTAGAATGTTAGAATGGATGTTAGAATGTATATTAGAATGTTAGAATGTATGTTAGAATGATATTATGGATGTTTGAATGTTATAATTGATGTTAGAATGTATATTAGAATGTTATAATGTATGTTAGAATGTTATAATTGATGTTAGAATGTATATTAGATTGTTATAATGTATGTTAGAATGTTATAATGGATGTTAAAATGTATATTAGAATGTTAAAATGGATGTTAGAATGTATATTAGATTGTTATAAGGTATGTTAGAATGTTATATTGGATGTTAGAATGTATATTAGAATGTTATAATGTATGTTAGAATGTTATAAAGGATGTTAGAATGTATATTAGATTGTTATAATGTATGTTAGAATGTTATAATGGATGTTAGAATGTTATAATGGATGTTATAATGAATATTAAAATGTTAGAATGGATGTTAGAATGTTATAATGGATGTTATAATGTATATTAGAATGTTATAATGTATGTTAGAATGCATGTTAGAATGTATATTAGAATATTATAGTGTATGTTAGAATGTTATAATGGATGTTAGAATGTATATTAGAATGTTATAATGGATGTTAGAATGTTATAATTGATTTTAGAATGTATATCAGAATGTTAAAAAGTATGTTAGAATGTTATAATGGATGTTAGAATGTATATTAGAATGTTAGAATGTATGTTAGAATGTTATAATGGATGTTAGAATGTATATTAGAATGTTAGAATGTATGTTAGAATGTTATTATGGATGTTAGAATGTTATAATTGATGTTAGAATGTATATTAGAATGTTATAATGTATATTAGAATGTTATATTGGATGTTAGAATGTATATTAGATTGTTATAATGTATGTTAGAATGTTATATTGGATGTTAGAATGTATATTAGAATGTTATAATGTATGTTAGAATGTTATAAAGGATGTTAGAATGTTATAATGGATGTTAGAATGTATATTATAATGTTAGAATGTATGTTAGAATGTTATTATGGATGTTAGAATGTTATAATGGATGTTAGAATGTATATTAGAAAGTTATAATGTATGTTAGAATGTTATTTTGGATGTTAAAATGTATTTTAGATTGTTATAATGTATGTTAGAATGTTATAATAGATGTTAGAATGTATATTAGAATGTTATAATGTATGTTAGAATGTTATAATGGATGTTATAATGTATACTAGAATGTTATAATGTATTTTAGATTGTAATAATGTATGTTAGAATGTTATAATGGATGTTAGAATGTATATTAGAATGTTATAATGTATTTTAGAATGTTACAATGGATGATATAATGTTATAATGGATGTTATAATGAATATTAGTATGTTAGAATGGATGTTAGAATGTTATAATGGATGTTATAATGTATATTAGAATGTTATAATGTATGTTATAATGCATGTTAGAATGTTTATTAGAATATTATAATGTATGTTAAAATGTTATATTGGATGTTAGAATGTATATTAGAATATTATAATGGATGTTACAATATTATAATGGATGTTAGGTTATTATAATGGATGTTATAATGTATATTAGAATGTTAAAATGGATGTTAGAATGTTATAATTGACTTTAGAATGTATATCAGAATGTTAAAAAGTATGTTAGAATGTTATAATGGATGTTAGAATGTATATTAGAATGTTAGAATGTATATTAGAATGTTATAATGGATGTTAGAATGTATATTAGAATGTTAGAATGTATGTTAGAATGTTATAATAGATGTTAGAATGTATATTAGAATGTTATAATGTATGTTAGAATGTTATAATGGATGTTATAATGTATACTAGAATGTTATAATGTATTTTAGATTGTAATAATGTATGTTAGAATGTTATAATGGATGTTAGAATGTATATTAGAATGTTATAATGTATTTTAGAATGTTACAATGGATGATATAATGTTATAATGGATGTTATAATGAATATTAGTATGTTAGAATGGATGTTAGAATGTTATAATGGATGTTATAATGTATATTAGAATGTTATAATGTATGTTATAATGCATGTTAGAATGTTTATTAGAATATTATAATGTATGTTAAAATGTTATATTGGATGTTAGAATGTATATTAGAATATTATAATGGATGTTACAATATTATAATGGATGTTAGGTTATTATAATGGATGTTATAATGTATATTAGAATGTTAAAATGGATGTTAGAATGTTATAATTGACTTTAGAATGTATATCAGAATGTTAAAAAGTATGTTAGAATGTTATAATGGATGTTAGAATGTATATTAGAATGTTAGAATGTATATTAGAATGTTATAATGGATGTTAGAATGTATATTAGAATGTTAGAATGTATGTTAGAATGTTATTATGGATGTTAGAATGTTATAATTGATGTTAGAATGTATAATAGAATGTTATAATGTATGTTAGAATGTTATAATTGATGTTAGAATGTATATTAGATTGTTATAATGTATGTTAGAATGTTATAATGGATGCTAAAATGTATATTAGAATGTTATAATGTATGTTAGGATGTTATAATGTATGTTAGAATGTTATAATGGATGTTAGAATGTATATTAGATTGTTATAATGTATGTTAGAATGTTATAATGGATGTTAGAATGTATATTAGAATGTTATAATGTATGTTAGAATGTTATAATGGATATTAGAATGTTATATTGGATGTTAGAATGTATATTAGATTGTTATAAGGTATGTTAGAATGTTATATTGGATGTTAGAATGTATATTAGAATGTTATAATGTATGTTAGAATGTTATAAAGGATGTTAGAATGTTATAATGGATGTTAGAATGTATATTATAATGTTAGAATGTATGTTAGAATGTTATTATGGATGTTAGAATGTTATAATGGATGTTAGAATGTATATTAGAAAGTTATAATGGATGTTAGAATGTTATTTTGGATGTTAAAATGTATTTTAGATTGTTATAATGTATGTTAGAATGTTATAATAGATGTTAGAATGTATATTAGAATGTTAGAATGTATGTTACAATGTTATAATGTATGTTAGAATGTTAGAATGGATGTTATAATGTATACTAGAATGTTATAATGTATTTTAGATTGTAATAATGTATGTTCGAATGTTCTAATGGATGTTAGAATGTATATTAGAATGTTATAATGTATGTTACAATGTTATAATGTATGTTAGAATGTTATAATGGATGTTAGAATGTATATTAGAATGTTAGAATGTATGTTAGAATGTTACAATGGATGATACAATGTTATAATGGATGTTATAATGAATATTAGAATGTTATAATGGATGTTAGAATGTTATAATGGATGTTATAATGTATATTAGAATGTTATAATGTATGTTAGAATGCATGTTAGAATGTATATTAGAATATTATAATGTATGTTAGAATGTTATAATGGATGTTAGAATGTATATTAGAATGTTATAATGGATGTTAGAATATTATAATGGATGTTAGATTATTATAATGGATGTTATAATGTATATTAGAATGTTAAAACGGATGTTAGAATGATATAATTGATTTTAGAATGTATATCAGAATGTTAAAAAGTATGTTAGAATGTTATAATGGATGTTAGAATGTATATTAGAATGTCAGAATGTATGTTAGAATGTTATAATGGATGTTAGAATGTATATTAGAATGTTAGAATGTATGTTAGAATGTTATTATGGATGTTAGAATGTTATAATTGATGTTAGAATGTATATTAGAATGTTATAATGTATGTTAGAATGTTATAATGGATGTTAGAATGTATATTAGATTGTTATAATGTATGTTAGAATGTTATAATGGATGTTAGAATGTATATTAGAATGTTATAATGTATGTTACAATGTTATAATGGATGTTAGAATGTTATAATGGATTTTAGAATGTATATCAGAATGTTATAATGTATGTTACAATGTTATAATGGATGTTATAATGAATATTAGAATGTTATAATGTATGTTAGAATGCATGTTAGAATGTATATTAGAATGTTTTAGTGTATTTTAGAATGTTATAATGGATGTTAGAATGTATATTAGAATGTTATAATGTATGTTAGAATGTTATAATGGATGTTATAATATATATTAGAATGTTATAATGTATGTTAGAATGTTAGAATGGATGTTAGAATTTATATTAGATTGTTATAATGTATGTTAGAATGTTATAATGGATGTTAGAATGTATATTAGATTGTTATAATGTATGTTAGAATGTTATAATGGATGTTAGAATGTATATTAGAATGTTATAATGTATGTTACAATGTTATAATGGATGTTAGAATATTTTAATGGACGTTAGAATGTATATTAGAATGTTATAATGTATGTTAGAATGTTATAATGGATGTTAGAATGTTATAATGGATGTTAGAATGTATATTAGAATGTTGTAATGTATGTTAGAATGTTATAATGGATGTTAGAATGTTATAATGGATGTTATAATGAATATTAGAATGTTAGAATGGATGTTAGAATGTTAGAATGGATGTTAGAATGTATATTAGAATGTTATAATGTATGTTAGAATGCATGTTAGAATGTATATTAGAATATTATAGTGTATGTTAGAATGTTATAATGGATGTTAGAATGTATATTAGAATGTTATAATGGATGTTAGAATGTTATAATTGATTTTAGAATGTATATCAGAATGTTAAAAAGTATGTTAGAATGTTATAATGGATGTTAGAATGTATATTAGAATGTTAGAATGTATGTTAGAATGTTATAATGGATGTTAGAATGTATATTAGAATGTTAGAATGTATGTTAGAATGTTATTATGGATGTTAGAATGTTATAATTGATGTTAGAATGTATATTAGAATGTTATAATGTATGTTAGAATGTTATAATTGATGTTAGAATGTATATTAGATTGTTATAATGTATGTTAGAATGTTATAATGGATGTTAAAATGTATATTAGAATGTTATAATGGATGTTAGAATGTATATTAGATTGTTATAAGGTATGTTAGAATGTTATATTGGATGTTAGAATGTATATTAGAATGTTATAATGTATGTTAGAATGTTATAAAGGATGTTAGAATGTTATAATGGATGTTATAATGTATATTATAATGTTAGAATGTATGTTAGAATGTTATTATGGATGTTAGAATGTTATAATGGATGTTAGAATGTATATTAGAAAGTTATAATGTATGTTAGAATGTTATTTTGGATGTTAAAATGTATTTTAGATTGTTATAATGTATGTTAGAATGTTATAATAGATGTTAGAATGTATATTAGAATGTTATAATGTATGTTACAATGTTATAATGTATGTTATAATGTTAGAATGGATATTAGAATGTTAGAATGGATATTATAATGTATACTAGAATGTTATAATGTATTTTAGATTGTAATAATGTATGTTCGAATGTTATAATGGATGTTAGAATGTATATTAGAATGTTATAATGTATGTTACAATGTTATAATGTATGTTAGAATGTTATAATGGATGTTAGAATGTATATTAGAATGTTAGAATGTATGTTAGAATGTTACAATGGATGATAGAATGTTATAATGGATGTTATAATGAATATTAGAATGTTAGAAAGGATGTTAGAATGTTATAATGGATGTTATAATGTATATTAGAATGTTATAATGTATGTTAGAATGCATGTTAGAATGTATATTAGAATATTATAATGTATGTTAGAATGTTATAATGGATGTTAGAATGTATATTAGAATGTTATAATGGATGTTAGAATATTATAATGGATGTTAGATTATTATAATGGATGTTATAATGTATATTTGAATGTTAAAACGGATGTTAGAATGATTTAATTGATTTTAGAATGTATATCAGAATGTTAAAAAGTATGTTAGAATGTTATAATGGATGTTAGAATGTATATTAGAATGTCAGAATGTATGTTAGAATGTTTTAATGGATGTTAGAATGTATATTAGAATGTTAGAATGTATGTTAGAATGTTATTATGGATGTTAGAATGTTATAATTGATGTTAGAATGTATATTAGAATGTTATAATGTATGTTAGAATGTTAGAATGGATGTTAGAATGTATATTAGATTGTTATAATGTATGTTAGAA
This sequence comes from Taudactylus pleione, assembly GCA_031769625.1. Classification (NCBI taxonomy): domain Eukaryota; kingdom Metazoa; phylum Chordata; class Amphibia; order Anura; family Myobatrachidae; genus Taudactylus; species Taudactylus pleione. Next base: position 654,583 of record JAUIMM010000815.1, on the reverse strand, counting down.
TGTTATAATGGATGTTTGAATGTATTTTAGATTGTTATAATGTATGATAGAATGTTATAATGGATATGAGAATGTATATTAGAATGTTATAATGTATGTTACAATGCTATAATGTATGTTAGAATGTTATAATGGATGTTAAAATGTATACTAGAATGTTATAATGTATGTTAGAATATATATGGGAATGTTATAATGTATGTTACAATGTTATAATGGATGTTAGAATGTTATAATGGATGTTAGAATGTATATTAGAATGTTGTAATGTATGTTAGAATGTTATAATGGATGTTAGAATGTTATAATGGATGTTATAATGAATATTAGAATGTTATAATGTATGTTAGAATGCATGTTAGAATGTGTATTAGAATGTTTTAGTGTATTTTAGAATGTTATAATGGATGTTAGAATGTATATTAGAATATTATAATGGATGTTAGAATGTTATAATGGATGATAGTACATTATAATGGATGTTATAATATATATTAGAATGTTATAATGTATGTTAGAATGTTATAATGGATGTTAGAATGTATATTAGATTGTTATAATGTATGTTAGAATGTTATAATGGATGTTAGAATGTATATTAGAATGTTATAATGTATGTTACAATGTTATAATGGATGTTAGAATGTTTTAATGGACGTTAGAATGTATATTAGAATGTTATAATGTATGTTAGAATGTTATAATGGATGTTAGAATGTTATAATGGATGTTAGAATGTATATTAGAATGTTGTAATGTATGTTAGAATGTTATAATGGATGTTAGAATGTTATAATGGATGTTATAATGAATATTAGAATGTTATAATGGATGTTAGAATGTATATTAGAATGTTATAATGGATGTTAGAATGTTATAATTGATTTTAGAATGTATATCAGAATGTTAAAAAGTATGTTAGAATTTTATAATGGATGTTAGAATGTATATTAGAATGTTAGAATGTATGTTAGAATGTTATAATGGATGTTAGAATGTATATTAGAATGTTAGAATGTATGTTAGAATGTTATTATGGATGTTAGAATGTTATAATTGATGTTAGAATGTATATTAGAATGTTATAATGTATGTTAGAATGTTATAATTGATGTTAGAATGTATATTAGATTGTTATAATGTATGTTAGAATGTTATAATGGATGTTAAAATGTATATTAGAATGTTATAATGGATGTTAGAATGTATATTAGAATGTTATAATGTATGTTACAATGTTATAATGGATGTTAGAATGTTTTAATGGATGTTAGAATGTATATTAGAATGTTATAATGTATGTTAGAATGTTATAATGGATGTTAGAATGTTATAATGGATGTTAGAATGTATATTAGAATGTTTTAATGTATATTAGAATGTTAGAATGCATGTTAGAATGTTATAATGGATGTTAGAATGTATATTAGAATGTTAGAATGTATGTTAGAATGTTATTATGGAAGTTAGAATGTTATAATTGATGTTAGAATGTATATTAGAATGTTATAATGTATGTTAGAATGTTATAATGGATGTTAGAATGTTAGAATGGATGTTAGAATGTATATTAGAATGTTTTAATGTATATTAGAATGTTAGAATGTATGTTAGAATGTTATAATGGATGTTAGAATGTATATTAGAATGTTATTATGGATGTTAGAATGTTATAATGGAAGTTAGAATGTTATAATGGATGTTAAAATATTATAATGGATGTTATAATGTATATTAGAATGTTAAAATGGATGATTGAATGTTATAATTGATGTTAGAATGTATATTAGAATGTTACAATGTATGTTAGAATGTTATAATGGATGTTAGAATGTATATTACAAAGTTATAATGTATTTTAGAATGTTATAATGGATGTTTGAATGTATTTTAGATTGTTATAATGTATGATAGAATGTTATAATGGATATTAGAATGTATATTAGAATGTTATAATGTATGTTACAATGCTATAATGTATGTTAGAATGTTATAATGGATGTTAAAATGTATACTAGAATGTTATAATGTATGTTAGAATGTATATTAGAATGTTATAATGTATGGTAGAATGTTATAATGGATGTTAGAATGTATATTAGATTGTTATAATGTATGTTAGAATGTTATAATGGATGTTAGAATGTATATTAGAATGTTATAATGTATGATAGAATGTTTAATGGATATTAGAATGTATATTAGAATGTTATAATGTATGTTAGAATGTTATAATGGATGTTATAATGAATATTAGAATGTTAGAATGGATGTTAGAATGTTATAATGGATGTTATAATGTATATTAGAATGTTATAATGTATGTTAGAATGCATGTTAGAATGTATATTAGAATATTATTGTGTATGTTAGAATGTTATAATTGATGTTAGAATGTATATTAGAATGTTAGAATGTATGTTAGAATGTTATAATGGATGTTAGAATGTATATTAGAATGTTAGAATGTATGTTAGAATGTTATTATGGATGTTAGAATGTTATAATTGATGTTAGAATGTATATTAGAATGTTATAATGTATATTAGAATGTTATATTGGATGTTAGAATGTATATTAGATTGTTATAATGTATGTTAGAATGTTATATTGGATGTTAGAATGTATATTAGAATGTTATAATGTATGTTAGAATGTTATAAAGGATGTTAGAATGTTATAATGGATGTTAGAATGTATATTATAATGTTAGAATGTATGTTAGAATGTTATTATGGATGTTAGAATGTTATAATGGATGTTAGAATGTATATTAGAAAGTTATAATGTATGTTAGAATGTTATTTTGGATGTTAAAATGTATTTTAGATTGTTATAATGTATGTTAGAATGTTATAATAGATGTTAGAATGTATATTTGAATGTTATAATGTATGTTAGAATGTTATAATGGATGTTATAATGTATACTAGAATGTTATAATGTATTTTAGATTGTAATAATGTATGTTAGAATGTTATAATGGATGTTAGAATGTATATTAGAATGTTATAATGTATGTTAGAATGTTACAATGGATGATAGAATGTTATAATGGATGTTATAATGAATATTAGTATGTTAGAATGGATGTTAGAATGTTATAATGGATGTTATAATGTATATTAGAATGTTATAATGTATGTTATAATGCATGTTAGAATGTTTATTAGAATATTATAATGTATGTTAAAATGTTATATTGGATGTTAGAATGTATATTAGAATATTATAATGGATGTTACAATATTATAATGGATGTTAGGTTATTATAATGGATGTTATAATGTATATTAGAATGTTAAAATGGATGTTAGAATGTTATAATTGACTTTAGAATGTATATCAGAATGTTAAAAAGTATGTTAGAATGTTATAATGGATGTTAGAATGTATATTAGAATGTTAGAATGTATGTAAGAATGTTATAATGGATGTTAGAATGTATATTAGAATGTTAGAATGTATGTTAGAATGTTATTATGGATGTTAGAATGTTATAATTGATGTTAGAATGTATAATAGAATTTTATAATGTATGTTAGAATGTTATAATTGATGTTAGAATGTATATTAGATTGTTATAATGTATGTTAGAATGTTATAATGGATGCTAAAATGTATATTAGAATGTTATAATGTATGTTAGGATGTTATAATGTATGTTAGAATGTTATAATGGATGTTAGAATGTATATTAGATTGTTATAATGTATGTTAGAATGTTATAATGGATGTTAGAATGTATATTAGAATGTTATAATGTATGTTAGAATGTTATAATGGATATTAGAATGTTATATTGGATGTTAGAATGTATATTAGATTGTTATAAGGTATGTTAGAATGTTATATTGGATGTTAGAATGTATATTAGAATGTTATAATGTATGTTAGAATGTTATAAAGGATGTTAGAATGTTATAATGGATGTTAGAATGTATATTATAATGTTAGAATGTATGTTAGAATGTTATTATGGATGTTAGAATGTTATAATGGATGTTAGAATGTATATTAGAAAGTTATAATGGATGTTAGAATGTTATTTTGGATGTTAAAATGTATTTTAGATTGTTATAATGTATGTTAGAATGTTATAATAGATGTTAGAATGTATATTAGAATGTTAGAATGTATGTTACAATGTTATAATGTATGTTAGAATGTTAGAATGGATGTTATAATGTATACTAGAATGTTATAATGTATTTTAGATTGTAATAATGTATGTTCAAATGTTATAATGGATGTTAGAATGTATATTAGAATGTTATAATGTATGTTACAATGTTATAATGTATGTTAGAATGTTATAATGGATGTTAGAATGTATATTAGAATGTTAGAATGTATGTTAGAATGTTACAATGGATGATAGAATGTTATAATGGATGTTATAATGAATATTAGAATGTTAGAATGGATGTTAGAATGTTATAATGGATGTTATAATGTATATTAGAATGTTATAATGTAAGTTAGAATGCATGTTAGAATGTATATTAGAATATTATAATGTATGTTAGAATGTTATAATGGATGTTAGAATGTATATTAGAATGTTATAATGGATGTTAGAATATTATAATGGATGTTAGATTATTATAATGGATGTTATAATGTATATTAGAATGTTAAAACGGATGTTAGAATGATATAATTGATTTTAGAATGTATATCAGAATGTTAAAAAGTATGTTAGAATGTTATAATGGATGTTAGAATGTATATTAGAATGTCAGAATGTATGTTAGAATGTTATAATGGATGTTAGAATGTATATTAGAATGTTAGAATGTATGTTAGAATGTTATTATGGATGTTAGAATGTTATAATTGATGTTAGAATGTATATTAGAATGTTAGAATGTATGTTAGAATGTTATAATGGATGTTAGAATGTATATTAGATTGTTATAATGTATGTTAGAATGTTATAATGGATGTTAGAATGTATATTAGAATGTTATAATGTATGTTACAATGTTATAATGGATGTTAGAATGTTATAATGGATGTTAGAATGTATATTAGAATGTTAGAATGTATGTTACAATGTTATAATGGATGTTATAATGAATATTAGAATGTTATAATGTATGGTAGAATGCATGTTAGAATGTATATTAGAAAGTTTTAGTGTATTTTAAAATGTTATAATGGATGTTAGAATGTATATTAGAATGTTATAATGTATGTTAGAATGTTATAATGGATGTTATAATATATATTAGAATGTTATAATGTATGTTAGAATGTTATAATGGATGTTAGAATGTATATTAGAATGTTATAATGTATGTTACAATGTTATAATGGATGTTAGAATGTTTTAATGGACGTTAGAATGTATATTAGAATGTTATAATGTATGTTACAATGTTATAATGGATGTTAGAATGTTATAATGGATGTTAGAATGTATATTAGAATGTTGTAATGTATGTTAGAATGTTATAATGGATGTTAGAATGTTATAATGGATGTTATAATGAATATTAGAATGTTAGAATGGATGTTAGAATGTTATAATGGATGTTATAATGTATATTAGAATGTTATAATGTATGTTAGAATGCATGTTAGAATGTATATTAGAATATTATAGTGTATGTTACAATGTTATAATTTATGTTAGAATGTATATTAGAATGTTATAATGGATGTTAGAATGTTATAATTGATTTTAGAATGTATATCAGAATGTTAAAAAGTATGTTAGAATGTTATAATGGATGTTAGAATGTATATTAGAATGTTAGAATGTATGTTAGAATGTTAGAATGGATGTTAGAATGTATATTAGAATGTTAGAATGTATGTTAGAATGTTATTATGGATGTTAGAATGTTATAATTGATGTTAGAATGTATATTAGAATGTTATAATGTATGTTAGAATGTTATAATTGATGTTAGAATGTATATTAGATTGTTATAATGTATGTTAGAATGTTATAATGGATGTTAAAATGTATATTAGAATGTTAAAATGGATGTTAGAATGTATATTAGATTGTTATAAGGTATGTTAGAATGTTATATTGGATGTTAGAATGTATATTAGAATGTTATAATGTATGTTAGAATGTTATAAAGGATGTTAGAATGTATATTAGATTGTTATAATGTATGTTAGAATGTTATAATGGATGTTAGAATGTTATAATGGATGTTATAATGAATATTAAAATGTTAGAATGGATGTTATAATGTATATTAGAATGTTATAATGTATGTTAGAATGCATGTTAGAATGTATATTAGAATATTATAGTGTATGTTAGAATGTTATAATGGATGTTAGAATGTATATTAGAATGTTATAATGGATGTTAGAATGTTATAATTGATTTTAGAATGTATATCAGAATGTTAAAAAGTATGTTAGAATGTTATAATGGATGTTAGAATGTATATTAGAATGTTAGAATGTATGTTAGAATGTTATAATGGATGTTAGAATGTATATTAGAATGTTAGAATGTATGTTAGAATGTTATTATGGATGTTAGAATGTTATAATTGATGTTAGAATGTATATTAGAATGTTATAATGTATGTTAGAATGTTATAATTGATGTTAGAATGTATATTAGATTGTTATAATGTATGTTAGAATGTTATAATGGATGTTAAAATGTATATTAGAATGTTATAATGGATGTTAGAATGTATATTAGATTGTTATAAGGTATGTTAGAATGTTATATTGGATGTTAGAATGTATATTAGAATGTTATAATGTATGTTAGAATGTTATAATTGATGTTAGAATGTATATTAGATTGTTATAATGTATGTTAGAATGTTATAATGGATGTTAAAATGTATATTAGAATGTTATAATGGATGTTAGAATGTATATTAGAATGTTATAATGTATGTTACAATGTTATAATGGATGTTAGAATGTTTTAATGGATGTTAGAATGTATATTAGAATGTTATAATGTATGTTAGAATGTTATAATGGATGTTAGAATGTTATAATGGATGTTAGAATGTATATTAGAATGTTTTAATGTATATTAGAATGTTAGAATGTATGTTAGAATGTTATAATGGATGTTAGAATGTATATTAGAATGTTAGAATGTATGTTAGAATGTTATTATGGAAGTTAGAATGTTATAATTGATGTTAGAATGTATATTAGAATGTTATAATGTATGTTAGAATGTTATAATGGATGTTATAATGTTAGAATGGATGTTAGAATGTATATTAGAATGTTTTAATGTATATTAGAATGTTAGAATGTATGTTAGAATGTTATAATGGATGTTAGAATGTATATTAGAATGTTATTATGGATGTTAGAATGTTATAATGGAAGTTAGAATGTTATAATGGATATTAAAATATTATAATGGATGTTATAATGTATATTAGAATGTTAAAATGGATGATTGAATGTTATAATTGATGTTAGAATGTATATTAGAATGTTACAATGTATGTTAGAATGTTATAATGGATGTTAGAATGTATATTACAAAGTTATAATGTATTTTAGAATGTTATAATGGATGTTTGAATGTATTTTAGATTGTTATAATGTATGATAGAATGTTATAATGGATATTAGAATGTATATTAGAATGTTATAATGTATGTTACAATGCTATAATGTATGTTAGAATGTTATAATGGATGTTAAAATGTATACTAGAATGTTATAATGTATGTTAGAATGTATATTAGAATGTTATAATGTATGGTAGAATGTTATAATGGATGTTAGAATGTATATTAGATTGTTATAATGTATGTTAGAATGTTATAATGGATGTTAGAATGTATATTAGAATGTTATAATGTATGATAGAATGTTTAATGGATATTAGAATGTATATTAGAATGTTATAATGTATGTTAGAATGTTATAATTGATGTTAGAATGTATATTAGATTGTTATAATGTATGTTAGAATGTTATAATGGATGTTAAAATGTATATTAGAATGTTAAAATGGATGTTAGAATGTATATTAGATTGTTATAAGGTATGTTAGAATGTTATATTGGATGTTAGAATGTATATTAGAATGTTATAATGTATGTTAGAATGTTATAAAGGATGTTAGAATGTATATTAGATTGTTATAATGTATGTTAGAATGTTATAATGGATGTTAGAATGTTATAATGGATGTTATAATGAATATTAAAATGTTAGAATGGATGTTAGAATGTTATAATGGATGTTATAATGTATATTAGAATGTTATAATGTATGTTAGAATGCATGTTAGAATGTATATTAGAATATTATAGTGTATGTTAGAATGTTATAATGGATGTTAGAATGTATATTAGAATGTTATAATGGATGTTAGAATGTTATAATTGATTTTAGAATGTATATCAGAATGTTAAAAAGTATGTTAGAATGTTATAATGGATGTTAGAATGTATATTAGAATGTTAGAATGTATGTTAGAATGTTAGAATGGATGTTAGAATGTATATTAGAATGTTAGAATGTATGTTAGAATGTTATTATGGATGTTAGAATGTTATAATTGATGTTAGAATGTATATTAGAATGTTATAATGTATGTTAGAATGTTATAATTGATGTTAGAATGTATATTAGATTGTTATAATGTATGTTAGAATGTTATAATGGATGTTAAAATGTATATTAGAATGTTAAAATGGATGTTAGAATGTATATTAGATTGTTATAAGGTATGTTAGAATGTTATATTGGATGTTAGAATGTATATTAGAATGTTATAATGTATGTTAGAATGTTATAAAGGATGTTAGAATGTATATTAGATTGTTATAATGTATGTTAGAATGCTATAATGGATGTTAGAATGTTATAATGGATGTTATAATGAATATTAAAATGTTAGAATGGATGTTAGAATGTTATAATGGATGTTATAATGTATATTAGAATGTTATAATGTATGTTAGAATGCATGTTAGAATGTATATTAGAATATTATAGTGTATGTTAGAATGTTATAATGGATGTTAGAATGTATATTAGAATGTTATAATGGATGTTAGAATGTTATAATTGATTTTAGAATGTATATCAGAATGTTAAAAAGTATGTTAGAATGTTATAATGGATGTTAGAATGTATATTAGAATGTTAGAATGTATGTTAGAATGTTATAATGGATGATAGAATGTATATTAGAATGTTAGAATGTATGTTAGAATGTTATTATGGATGTTAGAATGTTATAATTGATGTTAGAATGTATATTAGAATGTTATAATGTATGTTAGAATGTTACAATTGATGTTAGAATGTATATTAGATTGTTATAATGTATGTTAGAATGTTATAATGGATGTTAAAATGTATATTAGAATGTTATAATGGATGTTAGAATGTATATTAGATTGTTATAAGGTATGTTAGAATGTTATATTGGATGTTAGAATGTATATTAGAATGTTATAATGTATGTTAGAATGTTATAATTGATGTTAGAATGTATATTAGATTGTTATAATGTATGTTAGAATGTTATAATGGATGTTAAAATGTATATTAGAATGTTATAATGGATGTTAGAATGTATATTAGAATGTTATAATGTATGTTACAATGTTATAATGGATGTTAGAATGTTTTAATGGATGTTAGAATGTATATTAGAATGTTATAATGTATGTTAGAATGTTATAATGGATGTTAGAATGTTATAATGGATGTTAGAATGTATATTAGAATGTTTTAATGTATATTAGAATGTTAGAATGTATGTTAGAATGTTATAATGGATGTTAGAATGTATATTAGAATGTTAGAATGTATGTTAGAATGTTATTATGGAAGTAAGAATGTTATAATTGATGTTAGAATGTATATTAGAATGTTATAATGTATGTTAGAATGTTATAATGGATGTTAGAATGTTAGAATGGATGTTAGAATGTATATTAGAATGTTTTAATGTATATTAGAATGTTAGAATGTATGTTAGAATGTTATAATGGATGTTAGAATGTATATTAGAATGTTATTATGGATGTTAGAATGTTATAATGGAAGTTAGAATGTTATAATGGATGTTAAAATATTATAATGGATGTTATAATGTATATTAGAATGTTAAAATGGATGATTGAATGTTATAATTGATGTTAGAATGTATATTAGAATGTTACAATGTATGTTAGAATGTTAGAATGGATGTTAGAATGTATATTACAAAGTTATAATGTATTTTAGAATGTTATAATGGATGTTTGAATGTATTTTAGATTGTTATAATGTATGATAGAATGTTATAATGGATATTAGAATGTATATTAGAATGTTATAATGTATGTTACAATGCTATACTGTATGTTAGAATGTTATAATGGATGTTAAAATGTATACTAGAATGTTATAATGTATGTTAGAATGTATATTAGAATGTTATAATGTATGGTAGAATGTTATAATGGAAGTTAGAATGTATATTAGATTGTTATAATGTATGTTAGAATGTTATAATGGATGTTAGAATGTATATTAGAATGTTATAATGTATGATAGAATGTTTAATGGATATTAGAATGTATATTAGAATGTTATAATGTATGTTAGAATGTTATAATGGATGTTATAATGAATATTAGAATGTTAGAATGGATGTTAGAATGTTATAATGGATGTTATAATGTATATTAGAATGTTATAATGTATGTTAGAATGCATGTTAGAATGTATATTAGAATATTATAGTGTATGTTAGAATGTTATAATGGATGTTAGAATGTATATTAGAATGTTTTAATGGATGTTAGAATATTATAATGGATGTTATAATGTATATTAAAATGTTAAAAAGTATGTTAGAATGTTATAATGGATGTTAGAATGTATATTAGAATGTTAGAATGTATGTTAGAATGTTATAATGGATGTTAGAATGTATATTAGAATGTTAGAATGTATGTTAGAATGTTATTATGGATGTTAGAATGTTATAATTGATGTTAGAATGTATATTAGAATGTTATAATGTATATTATAATGTTATATTGGATGTTAGAATGTATATTAGATTGTTATAATGTATGTTAGAATGTTATATTGGATGTTAGAATGTATATTAGAATGTTATAATGTATGTTAGAATGTTATAAAGGATGTTAGAATGTTATAATGGATGTTAGAATGTATATTATAATGTTAGAATGTATGTTAGAATGTTATTATGGATGTTAGAATGTTATAATGGATGTTATAATGAATATTAGAATGTTAGAATGGATGTTAGAATGTTATAATGGATGTTATAATGTATATAAGAATGTTATAATGTATGTTAGAATGCATGTTAGAATGTATATTAGAATATTATAATGTATGTTAGAATGTTATAATGGATGTTAGAATGTATATTAGAATGTTATAATGGATGTTAGAATATTATAATGGATGTTAGATTATTATAATGGATGTTATAATGTATATTAGAATGTTAAAACGGATGTTAGAATGATATAATTGATTTTAGAATGTATATCAGAATGTTAAAAAGTATGTTAGAATGTTATAATGGATGTTAGAATGTATATTAGAATGTCAGAATGTATGTTAGAATGTTATAATGGATGTTAGAATGTATATTAGAATGTTAGAATGTATGTTAGAATGTTATTATGGATGTTAGAATGTTATAATTGATGTTAGAATATATATTAGAATGTTATAATGTATGTTAGAATGTTATAATGGATGTTAGAATGTATATTAGATTGTTATAATGTATGTTAGAATGTTATAATGGATGTTAGAATGTATATTAGAATCTTATAATGTATGTTACAATGTTATAATGGATGTTAGAATGTTATAATGGATGTTAGAATGTATATTAGAATGTTATAATGTATGTTACAATGTTATAATGGATGTTATAATGAATATTAGAATGTTATAATGTATGTTAGAATGCATGTTAGAATGTATATTAGAATGTTTTAGTGTATTTTAGAATGTTATAATGGATGTTAGAATGTATTTTAGAATGTTATAATGTATGTTAGAATGTTATAATGGATGTTATAATATATATTAGAATGTTATAATGTATGTTAGAATGTTAGAATGGATGTTAGAATGTATATTAGATTGTTATAATGTATGTTAGAATGTTATAATGGATGTTAGAATGTATATTAGATTGTTATAATGTATGTTAGAATGTTATAATGGATGTTAGAATGTATATTAGAATGTTATAATGTATGTTACAATGTTATAATGGATGTTAGAATATTTTAATGGACGTTAGAATGTATATTAGAATGTTATAATGTATGTTAGAATGTTATAATGGATGTTAGAATGTTATAATGGATGTTAGAATGTATATTAGAATGTTGTAATGTATGTTAGAATGTTATAATGGATGTTAGAATGTTATAATGGATGTTATAATGAATATTAGAATGTTAGAATGGATGTTAGAATGTTATAATTGATGTTATAATGTATATTAGAATGTTATAATGTATGTTAGAATGCATGTTAGAATGTATATTAGAATATTATAGTGTATGTTAGAATGTTATAATGGATGTTAGAATGTATATTAGAATGTTATAATGGATGTTAGAATGTTATAATTGATTTTAGAATGTATATCAGAATGTTAAAAAGTATGTTAGAATGTTATAATGGATGTTAGAATGTATATTAGAATGTTAGAATGTATGTTAGAATGTTATAATGGATGTTAGAATGTATATTAGAATGTTAGAATGTATGTTAGAATGTTATTATGGATGTTAGAATGTTATAATTGATGTTAGAATGTATATTAGAATGTTATAATGTATGTTAGAATGTTATAATTGATGTTAGAATGTATATTAGATTGTTATAATGTATGTTAGAATGTTATAATGGATGTTAAAATGTATATTAGAATGTTATAATGGATGTTAGAATGTATATTAGATTGTTATAAGGTATGTTAGAATGTTATATTGGATGTTAGAATGTATATTAGAATGTTATAATGTATGTTAGAATGTTATAAAGGATGTTAGAATGTTATAATGGATGTTAGAATGTATATTAGAATGTTACAATGTATGTTAGAATGTTATAATGGATGTTAGAATGTATATTACAAAGTTATAATGTATTTTAGAATGTTATAATGGATGTTTGAATGTATTTTAGATTGTTATAATGTATGATAGAATGTTATAATGGATATTAGAATGTATATTAGAATGTTATAATGTATGTTACAATGCTATACTGTATGTTAGAATGTTATAATGGATGTTAAAATGTATACTAGAATGTTATAATGTATGTTAGAATGTATATTAGAATGTTATAATGTATGGTAGAAAGTTATAATGGAAGTTAGAATGTATATTAGATTGTTATAATGTATGTTAGAATGTTATAATGGATGTTAGAATGTATATTAGAATGTTATAATGTATGATAGAATGTTTAATGGATATTAGAATGTATATTAGAATGTTATAATGTATGTTAGAATGTTATAATGGATGTTATAATGAATATTAGAATGTTAGAATGGATGTTAGAATGTTATAATGGATGTTATAATGTATATTAGAATGTTATAATGTATGTTAGAATGCATGTTAGAATGTATATTAGAATATTATAGTGTATGTTAGAATGTTATAATGGATGTTAGAATGTATATTAGAATGTTTTAATGGATGTTAGAATATTATAATGGATGTTATAATGTATATTAAAATGTTAAAAAGTATGTTAGAATGTTATAATGGATGTTAGAATGTATATTAGAATGTTAGAATGTATGTTAGAATGTTATAATGGATGTTAGAATGTATATTAGAATGTTAGAATGTATGTTAGAATGTTATTATGGATGTTAGAATGTTATAATTGATGTTAGAATGTATATTAGAATGTTATAATGTATATTATAATGTTATATTGGATGTTAGAATGTATATTAGATTGTTATAATGTATGTTAGAATGTTATATTGGATGTTAGAATGTATATTAGAATGTTATAATGTATGTTAGAATGTTATAAAGGATGTTAGAATGTTATAATGGATGTTAGAATGTATATTATAATGTTAGAATGTATGTTAGAATGTTATTATGGATGTTAGAATGTTATAATGGATGTTATAATGAATATTAGAATGTTAGAATGGATGTTAGAATGTTATAATGGATGTTATAATGTATATAAGAATGTTATAATGTATGTTAGAATGCATGTTAGAATGTATATTAGAATATTATAATGTATGTTAGAATGTTATAATGGATGTTAGAATGTATATTAGAATGTTATAATGGATGTTAGAATATTATAATGGATGTTAGATTATTATAATGGATGTTATAATGTATATTAGAATGTTAAAACGGATGTTAGAATGATATAATTGATTTTAGAATGTATATCAGAATGTTAAAAAGTATGTTAGAATGTTATAATGGATGTTAGAATGTATATTAGAATGTCAGAATGTATGTTAGAATGTTATAATGGATGTTAGAATGTATATTAGAATGTTAGAATGTATGTTAGAATGTTATTATGGATGTTAGAATGTTATAATTGATGTTAGAATATATATTAGAATGTTATAATGTATGTTAGAATGTTATAATGGATGTTAGAATGTATATTAGATTGTTATAATGTATGTTAGAATGTTATAATGGATGTTAGAATGTATATTAGAATCTTATAATGTATGTTACAATGTTATAATGGATGTTAGAATGTTATAATGGATGTTAGAATGTATATTAGAATGTTATAATGTATGTTACAATGTTATAATGGATGTTATAATGAATATTAGAATGTTATAATGTATGTTAGAATGCATGTTAGAATGTATATTAGAATGTTTTAGTGTATTTTAGAATGTTATAATGGATGTTAGAATGTATTTTAGAATGTTATAATGTATGTTAGAATGTTATAATGGATGTCATAATATATATTAGAATGTTATAATGTATGTTAGAATGTTAGAATGGATGTTAGAATGTATATTAGATTGTTATAATGTATGTTAGAATGTTATAATGGATGTTAGAATGTATATTAGATTGTTATAATGTATGTTAGAATGTTATAATGGATGTTAGAATGTATATTAGAATGTTATAATGTATGTTACAATGTTATAATGGATGTTAGAATATTTTAATGGACGTTAGAATGTATATTAGAATGTTATAATGTATGTTAGAATGTTATAATGGATGTTAGAATGTTATAATGGATGTTAGAATGTATATTAGAATGTTGTAATGTATGTTAGAATGTTATAATGGATGTTAGAATGTTATAATGGATGTTATAATGAATATTAGAACGTTAGAATGGATGTTAGAATGTTATAATTGATGTTATAATGTATATTAGAATGTTATAATGTATGTTAGAATGCATGTTAGAATGTATATTAGAATATTATAGTGTATGTTAGAATGTTATAATGGATGTTAGAATGTATATTAGAATGTTATAATGGATGTTAGAATGTTATAATTGATTTTAGAATGTATATCAGAATGTTAAAAAGTATGTTAGAATGTTATAATGGATGTTAGAATGTATATTAGAATGTTAGAATGTATGTTAGAATGTTATAATGGATGTTAGAATGTATATTAGAATGTTAGAATGTATGTTAGAATGTTATTATGGATGTTAGAATGTTATAATTGATGTTAGAATGTATATTAGAATGTTATAATGTATGTTAGAATGTTATAATTGATGTTAGAATGTATATTAGATTGTTATAATGTATGTTAGAATGTTATAATGGATGTTAAAATGTATATTAGAATGTTATAATGGATGTTAGAATGTATATTAGATTGTTATAAGGTATGTTAGAATGTTATATTGGATGTTAGAATGTATATTAGAATGTTATAATGTATGTTAGAATGTTATAAAGGATGTTAGAATGTTATAATGGATGTTAGAATGTATATTAGAATGTTACAATGTATGTTAGAATGTTATAATGGATGTTAGAATGTATATTACAAAGTTATAATGTATTTTAGAATGTTATAATGGATGTTTGAATGTATTTTAGATTGTTATAATGTATGATAGAATGTTATAATGGATATTAGAATGTATATTAGAATGTTATAATGTATGTTACAATGCTATACTGTATGTTAGAATGTTATAATGGATGTTAAAATGTATACTAGAATGTTATAATGTATGTTAGAATGTATATTAGAATGTTATAATGTATGGTAGAATGTTATAATGGAAGTTAGAATGTATATTAGATTGTTATAATGTATGTTAGAATGTTATAATGGATGTTAGAATGTATATTAGAATGTTATAATGTATGATAGAATGTTTAATGGATATTAGAATGTATATTAGAATGTTATAATGTATGTTAGAATGTTATAATGGATGTTATAATGAATATTAGAATGTTAGAATGGATGTTAGAATGTTATAATGGATGTTATAATGTATATTAGAATGTTATAATGTATGTTAGAATGCATGTTAGAATGTATATTAGAATATTATAGTGTATGTTAGAATGTTATAATGGATGTTAGAATGTATATTAGAATGTTTTAATGGATGTTAGAATATTATAATGGATGTTATAATGTATATTAAAATGTTAAAAAGTATGTTAGAATGTTATAATGGATGTTAGAATGTATATTAGAATGTTAGAATGTATGTTAGAATGTTATAATGGATGTTAGAATGTATATTAGAATGTTAGAATGTATGTTAGAATGTTATTATGGATGTTAGAATGTTATAATTGATGTTAGAATGTATATTAGAATGTTATAATGTATATTATAATGTTATATTGGATGTTAGAATGTATATTAGATTGTTATAATGTATGTTAGAATGTTATATTGGATGTTAGAATGTATATTAGAATGTTATAATGTATGTTAGAATGTTATAAAGGATGTTAGAATGTTATAATGGATGTTAGAATGTATATTATAATGTTAGAATGTATGTTAGAATGTTATTATGGATGTTAGAATGTTATAATGGATGTTATAATGAATATTAGAATGTTAGAATGGATGTTAGAATGTTATAATGGATGTTATAATGTATATAAGAATGTTATAATGTATGTTAGAATGCATGTTAGAATGTATATTAGAATATTATAATGTATGTTAGAATGTTATAATGGATGTTAGAATGTATATTAGAATGTTATAATGGATGTTAGAATATTATAATGGATGTTAGATTATTATAATGGATGTTATAATGTATATTAGAATGTTAAAACGGATGTTAGAATGATATAATTGATTTTAGAATGTATATCAGAATGTTAAAAAGTATGTTAGAATGTTATAATGGATGTTAGAATGTATATTAGAATGTCAGAATGTATGTTAGAATGTTATAATGGATGTTAGAATGTATATTAGAATGTTAGAATGTATGTTAGAATGTTATTATGGATGTTAGAATGTTATAATTGATGTTAGAATATATATTAGAATGTTATAATGTATGTTAGAATGTTATAATGGATGTTAGAATGTATATTAGATTGTTATAATGTATGTTAGAATGTTATAATGGATGTTAGAATGTATATTAGAATCTTATAATGTATGTTACAATGTTATAATGGATGTTAGAATGTTATAATGGATGTTAGAATGTATATTAGAATGTTATAATGTATGTTACAATGTTATAATGGATGTTATAATGAATATTAGAATGTTATAATGTATGTTAGAATGCATGTTAGAATGTATATTAGAATGTTTTAGTGTATTTTAGAATGTTATAATGGATGTTAGAATGTATTTTAGAATGTTATAATGTATGTTAGAATGTTATAATGGATGTTATAATATATATTAGAATGTTATAATGTATGTTAGAATGTTAGAATGGATGTTAGAATGTATATTAGATTGTTATAATGTATGTTAGAATGTTATAATGGATGTTAGAATGTATATTAGATTGTTATAATGTATGTTAGAATGTTATAATGGATGTTAGAATGTATATTAGAATGTTATAATGTATGTTACAATGTTATAATGGATGTTAGAATATTTTAATGGACGTTAGAATGTATATTAGAATGTTATAATGTATGTTAGAATGTTATAATGGATGTTAGAATGTTATAATGGATGTTAGAATGTATATTAGAATGTTGTAATGTATGTTAGAATGTTATAATGGATGTTAGAATGTTATAATGGATGTTATAATGAATATTAGAATGTTAGAATGGATGTTAGAATGTTATAATTGATGTTATAATGTATATTAGAATGTTATAATGTATGTTAGAATGCATGTTAGAATGTATATTAGAATATTATAGTGTATGTTAGAATGTTATAATGGATGTTAGAATGTATATTAGAATGTTATAATGGATGTTAGAATGTTATAATTGATTTTAGAATGTATATCAGAATGTTAAAAAGTATGTTAGAATGTTATAATGGATGTTAGAATGTATATTAGAATGTTAGAATGTATGTTAGAATGTTATAATGGATGTTAGAATGTATATTAGAATGTTAGAATGTATGTTAGAATGTTATTATGGATGTTAGAATGTTATAATTGATGTTAGAATGTATATTAGAATGTTATAATGTATGTTAGAATGTTATAATTGATGTTAGAATGTATATTAGATTGTTATAATGTATGTTAGAATGTTATAATGGATGTTAAAATGTATATTAGAATGTTATAATGGATGTTAGAATGTATATTAGATTGTTATAAGGTATGTTAGAATGTTATATTGGATGTTAGAATGTATATTAGAATGTTATAATGTATGTTAGAATGTTATAAAGGATGTTAGAATGTTATAATGGATGTTAGAATGTATATTATAATGTTAGAATGTATGTTAGAATGTTATTATGGATGTTAGAATGTTATAATGGATGTTAGAATGTATATTAGAAAGTTATAATGTATGTTAGAATGTTATTTTGGATGTTAAAATGTATTTTAGATTGTTATAATGTATGTTAGAATGTTATAATAGATGTTAGAATGTATTTTAGAATCTTATAATGTGTGTTACAATGTTATAATGTATGTTAGAATGTTAGAATGGATGTTATAATGTATACTAGAATGTTATAATGTATTTTAGATTGTAATAATGTATGTTCGAATGTTATAATGGATGTTAGAATGTATATTAGAATGTTATAATGTATGTTACAATGTTATAATGTATGTTAGAATGTTATAATGGATGTTAGAATGTATATTAGAATGTTAGAATGTATGTTAGAATGTTACAATGGATGATAGAATGTTATAATGGATGTTATAATGAATATTAGAATGTTAGAAAGGATGTTAGAATGTTATAATGGATGTTATAATGTATATTAGAATGTTATAATGTATGTTAGAATGCATGTTGGAATGTATATTAGAATATTATAATGTATGTTAGAATGTTATAATGGATGTTAGAATGTATATTAGAATGTTATAATGGATGTTAGAATATTATAATGGATGTTAGATTATTATAATGGATGTTATAATGTATATTAGAATGTTAAAACGGATGTTAGAATGATATAATTGATTTTAGAATGTATATCAGAATGTTAAAAAGTATGTTAGAATGTTATAATGGATGTTAGAATGTATATTAGAATGTCAGAATGTATGTTAGAATGTTATAATGGATGTTAGAATGTATATTAGAATGTTAGAATGTATGTTAGAATGTTATTATGGATGTTAGAATGTTATAATTGATGTTAGAATGTATATTAGAATGTTATAATGTATGTTAGAATGTTATAATTGATGTTAGAATGTATATTAGATTGTTATAATGTATGTTAGAATGTTATAATGGATGTTAAAATGTATATTAGAATGTTATAATGGATGTTAGAATGTATATTAGATTGTTATAAGGTATGTTAGAATGTTATATTGGATGTTAGAATGTATATTAGAATGTTATAATGTATGTTAGAATGTTATAAAGGATGTTAGAATGTTATAATGGATGTTAGAATGTATATTATAATGTTAGAATGTATGTTAGAATGTTATTATGGATGTTAGAATGTTATAATGGATGTTAGAATGTATATTAGAAAGTTATAATGTATGTTAGAATGTTATTTTGGATGTTAAAATGTATTTTAGATTGTTATAATGTATGTTAGAATGTTATAATAGATGTTAGAATGTATTTTAGAATCTTATAATGTGTGTTACAATGTTATAATGTATGTTAGAATGTTAGAATGGATGTTATAATGTATACTAGAATGTTATAATGTATTTTAGATTGTAATAATGTATGTTCGAATGTTATAATGGATGTTAGAATGTATATTAGAATGTTATAATGTATGTTACAATGTTATAATGTATGTTAGAATGTTATAATGGATGTTAGAATGTATATTAGAATGTTAGAATGTATGTTAGAATGTTACAATGGATGATAGAATGTTATAATGGATGTTATAATGAATATTAGAATGTTAGAAAGGATGTTAGAATGTTATAATGGATGTTATAATGTATATTAGAATGTTATAATGTATGTTAGAATGCATGTTGGAATGTATATTAGAATATTATAATGTATGTTAGAATGTTAGAATGGATGTTAGAATGTATATTAGAATGTTATAATGGATGTTAGAATATTATAATGGATGTTAGATTATTATAATGGATGTTATAATGTATATTAGAATGTTAAAACGGATGTTAGAATGATATAATTGATTTTAGAATGTATATCAGAATGTTAAAAAGTATGTTAGAATGTTATAATGGATGTTAGAATGTATATTAGAATGTCAGAATGTATGTTAGAATGTTATAATGGATGTTAGAATGTATATTAGAATGTTAGAATGTATGTTAGAATGTTATTATGGATGTTAGAATGTTATAATTGATGTTAGAATGTATATTAGAATGTTATAATGTATGTTAGAATGTTAGAATGGATGTTAGAATGTATATTAGATTGTTATAATGTATGTTAGAATGTTATAATGGATGTTTGAATGTATTTTAGATTGTTATAATGTATGATAGAATGTTATAATGGATATGAGAATGTATATTAGAATGTTATAATGTATGTTACAATGCTATAATGTATGTTAGAATGTTATAATGGACGTTAAAATGTATACTAGAATGTTATAATGTATGTTAGAATGTATATTAGAATGTTATAATGAATGGTAGAATGTTATAATGGATGTTAGAATGTATATTAGATTGTTATAATGTATGTTAGAATGTTATAATGGATGTTAGAATGTATATTAGAATGTTATAATGTATGATAGAATGTTTTAATGGATATTAGAATGTATATTAGAATGTTATAATGTATGTTAGAATGTTATAATGGATGTTATAATGAATATTAGAATGTTAGAATGGATGTTAGAATGTTATAATGGATGTTAGAATGTATATTAGAATGTTATAATGTATGTTAGAATGTTATAAAGGATGTTAGAATGTTATAATGGATGTTAGAATGTATATTATAATGTTAGAATGTATGTTAGAATGTTATTATGGATGTTAGAATGTTATAATGGATGTTAGAATGTATATTAGAAAGTTATAATGTATGTTAGAATGTTATTTTGGATGTTAAAATGTATTTTAGATTGTTATAATGTATGTTAGAATGTTATAATAGATGTTAGAATGTATATTAGAATGTTATAATGTATGTTACAATGTTATAATGTATGTTAGAATGTTATAATGGATGTTATAATGTATACTAGAATGTTATAATGTATTTTAGATTGTAATAATGTATGTTCGAATGTTATAATGGATGTTAGAAAGTATATTAGAATGTTATAATGTATGTTACAATGTTATAATGTATGTTAGAATGTTATAATGGATGTTAGAATGTATATTAGAATGTTATAATGTATGTTAGAATGTTACAATGGATGATAGAATGTTATAATGGATGTTATAATGAATATTAGTATGTTAGAATGGATGTTAGAATGTTATAATGGATGTTATAATGTATATTAGAATGTTATAATGTATGTTAGAATGCATGTTAGAATGTATATTAGAATATTATAATGTATGTTAAAATGTTATATTGGATGTTAGAATGTATATTAGAATATTATAATGGATGTTATAATGTATATTAGAATGTTAAAAAGTATGTTAGAATGTTATAATGGTTGTTAGAATGTATATTAGAATGTTAGAATGTATGTTAGAATGTTATAATGGATGTTAGAATGTATATTAGAATGTTAGAATGTATGTTAGAATGTTATTATGGATGTTAGAATGTTATAATTGATGTTAGAATGTATATTAGAATGTTATAATGTATATTAGAATGTTATATTGGATGTTAGAATGTATATTAGATTGTTATAATGTATGTTAGAATGTTATATTGGATGTTAGAATGTATATTAGAATGTTATAATGTATGTTAGAATGTTATAAAGGATGTTAGAATGTTAAAATGGATGTAAGAAAGTATATTATACTGTTAGAATGTATGTTAGAATGTTATAATGGATGTTAGAATGTATATTAGAAAGTTATAATGTATGTTAGAATGTTATTTTGGATGTTAAAATGTATTTTAGATTGTTATAATGTATGTTAGAATGTTATAATAGATGTTAGAATGTATATTAGAATGTTATAATGTATGTTAGAATGTTATAATGGATGTTATAATGTATACTAGAATGTTATAATGTATTTTAGATTGTAATAATGTATGTTAGAATGTTATAATGGATGTTAGAATGTATATTAGAATGTTATAATGTATGTTAGAATGTTACAATGGATGATAGAATGTTATAATGGATGTTATAATGAATATTAGTATGTTAGAATGGATGTTAGAATGTTATAATGGATGTTATAATGTATATTAGAATGTTATAATGTATGTTAGAATGCATGTTAGAATGTTTATTAGAATATTATAATGTATGTTAAAATGTTATATTGGATGTTAGAATGTATATTAGAATATTATAATTGATGTTACAATATTATAATGGATGTTAGGTTATTATAATGGATGTTATAATGTATATTAGAATGTTAAAATGGATGTTAGAATGTTATAATTGACTTTAGAATGTATATCAGAATGTTAAAAAGTATGTTAGAATGTTATAATGGATGTTAGAATGTATATTAGAATGTTAGAATGTATGTTAGAATGTTATAATGGATGCTAGAATGTATATTAGAATGTTAGAATGTATGTTAGAATGTTATTATGGATGTTAGAATGTTATAATTGATGTTAGAATGTATAATAGAATGTTATAATGTATGTTAGAATGTTATAATTGATGTTAGAATGTATATTAGATTGTTATAATGTATGTTAGAATGTTATAATGGATGTTAAAATGTAAATTAGAATGTTATAATGTATGTTAGGATGTTATAATGTATGTTGGAATGTTATAATGGATGTTAGAATGTATATTAGATTGTTATAATGTATGTTAGAATGTTATAATGGATGTTAGAATGTATATTAGAATGTTATAATGTATGTTAGAATGTTATAATGGATATTAGAATGTTATATTGGATGTTAGAATGTATATTAGATTGTTATAAGGTATGTTAGAATGTTATATTGGATGTTAGAATGTATATTAGAATGTTATAATGTATGTTAGAATGTTATAAAGGATGCTAGAATGTTATAATGGATGTTAGAATGTATATTATAATGTTAGAATGTATGTTAGAATGTTATTATGGATGTTAGAATGTTATAATGGATGTTAGAATGTATATTAGAAAGTTATAATGGATGTTAGAATGTTATTTTGGATGTTAAAATGTATTTTAGATTGTTTTAATGTATGTTAGAATGTTATAATAGATGTTAGAATGTATATTAGAATGTTAGAATGTATGTTACAATGTTATAATGTATGTTAGAATGTTAGAATGGATGTTATAATGTATACTAGAATGTTATAATGTATTTTAGATTGTAATAATGTATGTTCGAATGTTATAATGGATGTTAGAATGTATATTAGAATGTTATAATGTATGTTACAATGTTATAATGTATGTTAGAATGTTATAATGGATGTTAGAATGTATAATAGAATGTTAGAATGTATGTTAGAATGTTACAATTGATGATAGAATGTTATAATGGATGTTATAATGTATATTAGAATGTTAAAACGGATGTTAGAATGATATAATTGATTTTAGAATGTATATCAGAATGTTAAAAAGTATGTTAGAATGTTATAATGGATGTTAGAATGTATATTAGATAGTCAGAATGTATGTTAGAATGTTATAATGGATGTTAGAATGTATATTAGAATGTTAGAATGTATGTTAGAATGTTATTATGGATGTTAGAATGTTATAATTGATGTTAGAATGTATATTAGAATGTTATAATGTATGTTAGAATGTTATAATGGATGTTAGAATGTATATTAGATTGTTATAATGTATGTTAGAATGTTATAATGGATGTTAGAATGTATATTAGAATGTCATAATGTATGTTACAATGTTATAATGGATGTTAGAATGTTATAATGGATGTTAGAATGTATATTAGAATGTTATAATGTATGTTACAATGTTATAATGGATGTTATAATGAATATTAGAATGTTATAATGTATGTTAGAATGCATGTTAGAATGTATATTAGAATATTATAATGTATGTTAGAATGTTATAATGGATGTTAGAATGTATATTAGAATGTTATAATGGATGTTAGAATATTATAATGGATGTTAGATTATTATAATGGATGTTATAATGTATATTAGAATGTTAAAACGGATGTTAGAATGATATAATTGATTTTAGAATGTATATCAGAATGTTAAAAAGTATGTTAGAATGTTATAATGGATGTTAGAATGTATATTAGATAGTCAGAATGTATGTTAGAATGTTATAATGGATGTTAGAATGTATATTAGAATGTTAGAATGTATGTTAGAATGTTATTATGGATGTTAGAATGTTATAATTGATGTTAGAATGTATATTAGAATGTTATAATGTATGTTAGAATGTTATAATGGATGTTAGAATGTATATTAGATTGTTATAATGTATGTTAGAATGTTATAATGGATGTTAGAATGTATATTAGAATGTTATAATGTATGTTACAATGTTATAATGGATGTTAGAATGTTATAATGGATGTTAGAATGTATATTAGAATGTTATAATGTATGTTACAATGTTATAATGGATGTTATAATGAATATTAGAATGTTATAATGTATGTTAGAATGCATGTTAGAATGTATATTAGAATGTTTTAGTGTATTCTAGAATGTTATAATGGATGTTAGAATGTATATTAGAATATTATAATGGATGTTAGAATGTTATAATGGATGATAGTACATTATAATGGATGTTATAATATATATTAGAATGTTATAATGTATGTTAGAATGTTAATATGGATGTTAGAATGTATATTAGATTGTTATAATGTATGTTAGAATGTTATAATGGATGTTAGAATGTATATTAGATTGTTATAATGTATGTTAGAATGTTATAATGGATGTTAGAATGTATATTAGAATGTTATAATGTATGTTACAATGTTATAATGGATGTTAGAATGTTTTAATGGACGTTAGAATGTATATTAGAATGTTATAATGTATGTTAGAATGTTATAATGGATGTTAGAATGTTATAATGGATGTTAGAATGTATATTAGAATGTTGTAATGTATGTTAGAATGTTATAATGGATGTTAGAATGTTATAATGGATGTTATAATGAATATTAGAATGTTAGAATGGATGTTAGAATTTTATAATGGATGTTATAATGTATATTAGAATGTTATAATGTATGTTAGAATGCATGTTAGAATGTATATTAGAATATTATAGTGTATGTTAGAATGTTATAATGGATGTTAGAATGTATATTAGAATGTTATAATGGATGTTAGAATGTTATAATTGATTTTAGAATGTATATCAGAATGTTAAAAAGTATGTTAGAATGTTATAATGGATGTTAGAATGTATATTAGAATGTTAGAATGTATGTTAGAATGTTATAATGGATGTTAGAATGTATATTAGTATGTTAGAATGTATGTTAGAATGTTATTATGGATGTTAGAATGTTATAATTGATGTTAGAATGTATATTAGAATGTTATAATGTATGTTAGAATGTTATAATTGATGTTAGAATGTATATTAGATTGTTATAATGTATGTTAGAATGTTATAATGGATGTTAAAATGTATATTAGAATGTTATAATGGATGTTAGAATGTATATTAGATTGTTATAAGGTATGTTAGAATGTTATATTGGATGTTAGAATGTATATTAGAATGTTATAATGTATGTTAGAATGTTATAAAGGATGTTAGAATGTTATAATGGATGTTAGAATGTATATTATAATGTTAGAATGTATGTTAGAATGTTATTATGGATGTTAGAATGTTATAATGGATGTTAGAATGTATATTAGAAAGTTATAATGTATGTTAGAATGTTATTTTGGATGTTAAAATGTATTTTAGATTGTTAAAATGTATGTTAGAATGTTATAATAGATGTTAGAATGTATATTAGAATGTTATAATGTATGTTACAATGTTATAATGTATGTTAGAATGTTAGAATGGATGTTATAATGTATACTAGAATGTTATAATGTATTTTAGATTGTAATAATGTATTTTCGAATGTTATAATGGATGTTAGAATGTATATTAGAATGTTATAATGTATGTTACAATGTTATAATGTATGTTAGAATGTTATAATGGATGTTAGAATGTATATTAGAATGTTAGAATGTATGTTAGAATGTTACAATGGATGATAGAATGTTATAATGGATGTTATAATGAATATTAGAATGTTAGAAAGGATGTTAGAATGTTATAATGGATGTTATAATGTATATTAGAATGTTATAATGTATGTTAGAATGCATGTTAGAATGTATATTAGAATATTATAATGTATGTTAGAATGTTATAATGGATGTTAGAATGTATATTAGAATGTTATAATGGATGTTAGAATATTATAATGGATGTTAGATTATTATAATGGATGTTATAATGTATATTAGAATGTTAAAACGGATGTTAGAATGATATAATTGATTTTAGAATGTATATCAGAATGTTAAAAAGTATGTTAGAATGTTAGAATGGATGTTAGAATGTATATTAGAATGTCAGAATGTATGTTAGAATGTTATAATGGATGTTAGAATGTATATTAGAATGTTAGAATGTATGTTAGAATGTTATTATGGATGTTACAATGTTATAATTGATGTTAGAATGTATATTAGAATGTTATAATGTATGTTAGAATGTTATAATGGATGTTAGAATGTATATTAGATTGTTATAATGTATGTTAGAATGTTATAATGGATGTTTGAATGTATTTTAGATTGTTATAATGTATGATAGAATGTTATAATGGATATGAGAATGTATATTAGAATGTTATAATGTATGTTACAATGCTATAATGTATGTTAGAATGTTATAATGGATGTTAAAATGTATACTAGAATGTTATAATGTATGTTAGAATGTATATTAGAATGTTATAATGTATGGTAGAATGTTATAATGGATGTTAGAATGTATATTAGATTGTTATAATGTATGTTAGAATGTTATAATGGATGTTAGAATGTATATTAGAATGTTATAATGTATGATAGAATGTTTTAATGGATATTAGAATGTATATTAGAATGTTATAATGTATGTTAGAATGTTATAATGGATGTTATAATGAATATTAGAATGTTAGAATGGATGTTAGAATGTTATAATGGATGTTATAATGTATATTAGAATGTTATAATGTATGTTAGAATGCATGTTAGAATGTATATTAGAATATTATAGTGTATGTTAGAATGTTATAATGGATGTTAGAATGTATATTAGAATGTTATAATGGATGTTAGAATATTATAATGGATGTTATAATGTATATTAGAATGTTAAAAAGTATGTTAGAATGTTATAATGGATGTTAGAATGTATATTAGAATGTTAGAATGTATTTTAGAATGTTATAATGGATATTAGAATGTATATTAGAATGTTAGAATGTATGTTAGAATGTTATTATGGATGTTAGAATGTTATAATTGATGTTAGAATGTATATTAGAATGTTATAATGTATATTAGAATGTTATATTGGATGTTAGAATGTATATTAGATTGTTATAATGTATGTTAGAATGTTATATTGGATGTTAGAATGTATATTAGAATGTTATAATGTATGTTAGAATGTTATAAAGGATGTTAGAATGTTATAATGGATGTTAGAATGTATATTATAATGTTAGAATGTATGTTAGAATGTTATTATGGATGTTAGAATGTTATAATGGATGTTAGAATGTATATTAGAAAGTTATAATATATGTTAGAATGTTATTTTGGATGTTAAAATGTATTTTAGATTGTTATAATGTATGTTAGAATGTTATAATAGATGTTAGAATGTATATTAGATTGTTATAATGTATGTTACAATGTTATAATGTATGTTAGAATGTTATAATGGATGTTATAATGTATACTAGAATGTTATAATGTATTTTAGATTGTAATAATGTATGTTCGAATGTTATAATGGATGTTAGAAAGTATATTAGAATGTTATAATGTATGTTACAATGTTATAATGTAAGTTAGAATGTTATAATGGATGTTAGAATGTATATTAGAATGTTAAAAAGTATGTTAGAATGTTATAATGGATGTTAGAATGTATATTAGATAGTCAGAATGTATGTTAGAATGTTATAATGGATGTTAGAATGTATATTAGAATGTTAGAATGTATGTTAGAATGTTATTATGGATGTTAGAATGTTATAATTGATGTTAGAATGTATATTAGAATGTTATAATGTATGTTAGAATGTTATAATGGATGTTAGAATGTATATTAGATTGTTATAATGTATGTTAGAATGTTATAATGGATGTTAGAATGTATATTAGAATGTTATAATGTATGTTACAATGTTATAATGGATGTTAGAATGTTATAATGGATGTTAGAATGTATATTAGAATGTTATAATGTATGTTACAATGTTATAATGGATGTTATAATGAATATTAGAATGTTATAATGTATGTTAGAATGCATGTTAGAATGTATATTAGAATGTTTTAGTGTATTCTAGAATGTTATAATGGATGTTAGAATGTATATTAGAATATTATAATGGATGTTAGAATGTTATAATGGATGATAGTACATTATAATGGATGTTATAATATATATTAGAATGTTATAATGTATGTTAGAATGTTAATATGGATGTTAGAATGTATATTAGATTGTTATAATGTATGTTAGAATGTTATAATGGATGTTAGAATGTATATTAGATTGTTATAATGTATGTTAGAATGTTATAATGGATGTTAGAATGTATATTAGAATGTTATAATGTATGTTACAATGTTATAATGGATGTTAGAATGTTTTAATGGACGTTAGAATGTATATTAGAATGTTATAATGTATGTTAGAATGTTATAATGGATGTTAGAATGTTATAATGGATGTTAGAATGTATATTAGAATGTTGTAATGTATGTTAGAATGTTATAATGGATGTTAGAATGTTATAATGGATGTTATAATGAATATTAGAATGTTAGAATGGATGTTAGAATTTTATAATGGATGTTAGAATGTATATCAGAATGTTAAAAAGTATGTTAGAATGTTATAATGGATGTTAGAATGTATATTAGAATGTTAGAATGTATGTTAGAATGTTATAATGGATGTTAGAATGTATATTAGTATGTTAGAATGTATGTTAGAATGTTATTATGGATGTTAGAATGTTATAATTGATGTTAGAATGTATATTAGAATGTTATAATGTATGTTAGAATGTTATAATTGATGTTAGAATGTATATTAGATTGTTATAATGTATGTTAGAATGTTATAATGGATGTTAAAATGTATATTAGAATGTTATAATGGATGTTAGAATGTATATTAGATTGTTATAAGGTATGTTAGAATGTTATATTGGATGTTAGAATGTATATTAGAATGTTATAATGTATGTTAGAATGTTATAAAGGATGTTAGAATGTTATAATGGATGTTAGAATGTATATTATAATGTTAGAATGTATGTTAGAATGTTATTATGGATGTTAGAATGTTATAATGGATGTTAGAATGTATATTAGAAAGTTATAATGTATGTTAGAATGTTATTTTGGATGTTAAAATGTATTTTAGATTGTTAAAATGTATGTTAGAATGTTATAATAGATGTTAGAATGTATATTAGAATGTTATAATGTATGTTACAATGTTATAATGTATGTTAGAATGTTAGAATGGATGTTATAATGTATACTAGAGTGTTATAATGTATTTTAGATTGTAATAATGTATTTTCAAATGTTATAATGGATGTTAGAATGTATATTAGAATGTTATAATGTATGTTACAATGTTATAATGTATGTTAGAATGTTATAATGGATGTTAGAATGTATATTAGAATGTTAGAATGTATGTTAGAATGTTACAATGGATGATAGAATGTTATAATGGATGTTATAATGAATATTAGAATGTTAGAAAGGATGTTAGAATGTTATAATGGATGTTATAATGTATATTAGAATGTTATAATGTATGTTAGAATGCATGTTAGAATGTATATTAGAATATTATAATGTATGTTAGAATGTTATAATGGATGTTAGAATGTATATTAGAATGTTATAATGGATGTTAGAATATTATAATGGATGTTAGATTATTATAATGGATGTTATAATGTATATTAGAATGTTAAAACGGATGTTAGAATGATATAATTGATTTTAGAATGTATATCAGAATGTTAAAAAGTATGTTAGAATGTTAGAATGGATGTTAGAATGTATATTAGAATGTCAGAATGTATGTTAGAATGTTATAATGGATGTTAGAATGTATATTAGAATGTTAGAATGTATGTTAGAATGTTATTATGGATGTTACAATGTTATAATTGATGTTAGAATGTATATTAGAATGTTATAATGTATGTTAGAATGTTATAATGGATGTTAGAATGTATATTAGATTGTTATAATGTATGTTAGAATGTTATAATGGATGTTTGAATGTATTTTAGATTGTTATAATGTATGATAGAATGTTATAATGGATATGAGAATGTATATTAGAATGTTATAATGTATGTTACAATGCTATAATGTATGTTAGAATGTTATAATGGATGTTAAAATGTATACTAGAATGTTATAATGTATGTTAGAATGTATATTAGAATGTTATAATGTATGGTAGAATGTTATAATGGATGTTAGAATGTATATTAGATTGTTATAATGTATGTTAGAATGTTATAATGGATGTTAGAATGTATATTAGAATGTTATAATGTATGATAGAATGTTTTAATGGATATTAGAATGTATATTAGAATGTTATAATGTATGTTAGAATGTTATAATGGATGTTATAATGAATATTAGAATGTTAGAATGGATGTTAGAATGTTATAATGGATGTTATAATGTATATTAGAATGTTATAATGTATGTTAGAATGCATGTTAGAATGTATATTAGAATATTATAGTGTATGTTAGAATGTTATAATGGATGTTAGAATGTATATTAGAATGTTATAATGGATGTTAGAATATTATAATGGATGTTATAATGTATATTAGAAAGTTAAAAAGTATGTTAGAATGTTATAATGGATGTTAGAATGTATATTAGAATGTTAGAATGTATTTTAGAATGTTATAATGGATATTAGAATGTATATTAGAATGTTAGAATGTATGTTAGAATGTTATTATGGATGTTAGAATGTTATAATTGATGTTAGAATGTATATTAGAATGTTATAATGTATATTAGAATGTTATATTGGATGTTAGAATGTATATTAGATTGTTATAATGTATGTTAGAATGTTATATTGGATGTTAGAATGTATATTAGAATGTTATAATGTATGTTAGAATGTTATAAAGGATGTTAGAATGTTATAATGGATGTTAGAATGTATATTATAATGTTAGAATGTATGTTAGAATGTTATTATGGATGTTAGAATGTTATAATGGATGTTAGAATGTATATTAGAAAGTTATAATATATGTTAGAATGTTATTTTGGATGTTAAAATGTATTTTAGATTGTTATAATGTATGTTAGAATGTTATAATAGATGTTAGAATGTATATTAGATTGTTATAATGTATGTTACAATGTTATAATGTATGTTAGAATGTTATAATGGATGTTATAATGTATACTAGAATGTTATAATGTATTTTAGATTGTAATAATGTATGTTCGAATGTTATAATGGATGTTAGAAAGTATATTAGAATGTTATAATGTATGTTACAATGTTATAATGTAAGTTAGAATGTTATAATGGATGTTAGAATGTATATTAGAATGTTATAATGTATGTTAGAATGTTACAATGGATGATAGAATGTTATAATGGATGTTATAATGAATATTAGTATGTTAGAATGGATATTAGAATGTTATAATGGATGTTATAATGTATATTAGAATGTCATAATGTATGTTAGAATGCATGTTAGAATGTATATTAGAATATTATAATGTATGTTAAAATGTTATATTGGATGTTAGAATGTATATTAGAATATTATAATGGATGTTACAATATTATAATGGATGTTAGATTATTATAATGGATGTTATAATGTATATTAGAATGTTAAAATGGATGTTAGAATGTTA
The DNA here is from genome assembly GCA_031769625.1 of Taudactylus pleione. NCBI lineage: Eukaryota > Metazoa > Chordata > Amphibia > Anura > Myobatrachidae > Taudactylus > Taudactylus pleione. The sequence continues at coordinate 621,659 of JAUIMM010000815.1, read as the reverse complement.
TAATTGATTTTAGAATGTATATCAGAATGTTAAAAAGTATGTTAGAATGTTATAATGGATGTTAGAATGTATATTAGAATGTTAGAATGTATGTTAGAATGTTATAATGGATGTTAGAATGTATATTAGAATGTTAGAATGTATGTTAGAATGTTATTATGGATGTTAGAATGTTATAATTGATGTTAGAATGTTTAATAGAATGTTATAATGTATGTTAGAATGTTATAATTGATGTTAGAATGTATATTAGATTGTTATAATGTATGTTAGAATGTTATAATGGATGTTAAAATGTATATTAGAATGTTATAATGTATGTTAGGATGTTATAATGTATGTTAGAATGTTAGAATGGATGTTAGAATGTATATTAGATTGTTATAATGTATGTTAGAATGTTATAATGGATGTTAGAATGTATATTAGAATGTTATAATGAATGTTAGAATGTTATAATGGATATTAGAATGTTATATTGGATGTTAGAATGTATATTAGAATGTTATAATGTATGATAGAATGTTATAAAGGATGTTAGAATGTTATAATGGATGTTAGAATGTATATTATAATGTTAGAATGTATGTTAGAATGTTATTATGGATGTTAGAATGTTATAATGGATGTTAGAATGTATATTAGAAAGTTATAATGTATGTTAGAATGTTATTTTGGATGTTAAAATGTATTTTAGATTGTTATAATGTATGTTAGAATGTTATAATAGATGTTAGAATGTATATTAGAATGTTATAATGTATGTTACAATGTTATAATGTATGTTAGAATGTTAGAATGGATGTTATAATGTATACTAGAATGTTATAATGTATTTTAGATTGTAATAATGTATGTTCGAATGTTATAAAAGGATGTTAGAATGTATATTAGAATGTTATAATGTATGTTACAATGTTATAATGTATGTTACAATGTTATAATGGATGTTAGAATGTATATTAGAATGTTAGAATGTATGTTAGAATGTTACAATGGATGATAAAATGTTATAATGGATGTTAGAATGTTATAATGGATGTTATAATGAATATTAGAATGTTAGAATGGATGTTAGAATGTTATAATGGATGTTATAATGTATATTAGAATGTTATAATGTATGTTAGAATGCATGTTAGAATGTATATTAGAATATTATAAAGGATGTTAGAATGTATATTAGAATGTTATAATGTATGTTACAATGTTATAATGTATGTTAGAATGTTATAATGGATGTTAGAATGTATATTAGAATGTTAGAATGTATGTTAGAATGTTACAATGGATGATAGAATGTTTATAATGGATGTTATAATGAATATTAGAATGTTAGAATGGATGTTAGAATGTTATAATGGATGTTATAATGTATATTAGAATGTTATAATGTATGTTAGAATGCATGTTAGAATGTATATTAGAATATTATAATGTATGTTAGAATGTTATAATGGATGGTTAGAATGTATATTAGAATGTTATAATGGATGTTAGAATATTATAATGGATGTTAGATTATTATAATGGATGTTATAATGTATATTAGAATGTTAAAACGGGTGTTAGAATGTTATAATGGATGTTAGAATGTATATTAGAATGTCAGAATGTATGTTAGAATGTTATATATGGATGTTAGAATGTATATTAGAATGTTAGAATGTATGTTAGAATGTTATTATGGATGTTAGAATGTTATAATGGATGTTAGAATGTATATTAGAAAGTTATAATGTATGTTAGAATGTTATTTTGGATGTTAAAATGTATTTTAGATTGTTATAATGTATGTTAGAATGTTATAATAGATGTTCAGAATGTATATTAGAATGTTATAATGTATGTTACAATGTTATAATGTATGTTAGAATGTTAGAATGGATGTTATAATGTATACTAGAATGTTATAATGTATTTTAGATTGTAATAATGTATGTTCGAATGTTATAAAGGATGTTAGAATGTATATTAGAATGTTATAATGTATGTTTACAATGTTATAATGTATGTTAGAATGTTATAATGGATGTTAGAATGTATATTAGAATGTTAGAATGTATGTTAGAATGTTACAATGGATGATAGAATGTTATAATGGATGTTATAATGAATATTAGAATGTTAGAATGGATGTTAGAATGTTATAATGGATGTTATAATGTATATTAGAATGTTATAATGTATGTTAGAATGCATGTTAGAATGTATATTAGAATATTATAAAGGATGTTAGAATGTATATTAGAATGTTATAATGTATGTTACAATGTTATAATGTATGTTAGAATGTTATAATGGATGTTAGAATGTATATTAGAATGTTAGAATGTATGTTAGAATGTTACAATGGATGATAGAATGTTATAATGGATGTTATAATGAATATTAGAATGTTAGAATGGATGTTAGAATGTTATAATGGATGTTATAATGTATATTAGAATGTTATAATGTATGTTAGAATGCTTGTTAGAATGTATTTTAGAATATTATAATGTATGTTAGAATGTTATAATGGATGTTAGAATGTATATTAGAATGTTATAATGGATGTTAGAATATTATAATGGATGTTAGATTATTATAATGGATGTTATAATGTATATTAGAATGTTAAAACGGGTGTTAGAATGTTATAATGGATGTTAGAATGTATATTAGAATGTCAGAATGTATGTTAGAATGTTATAATGGATGTTAGAATGTATATTAGAATGTTAGAATGTATGTTAGAATGTCATTATGGATGTTAGAATGTTATAATTGATGTTAGAATGTATATTAGAATGTTATAATGTATGTTAGAATGTTATAATGGATGTTAGAATGTATATTAGATTGTTATAATGTATGTTAGAATGTTATAATGGATGTTACAATGTATATTAGAATGTTATAATGTATGTTACAATGTTATAATGGATGTTAGAATGTTATAATGGATGTTAGAATGTATAGTAGAATGTTGTAATGTATGTTAGAATGTTATAATGGATGTTAGAATGTTATAATGGATGTTATAATGAATATTAGAATGTTATAATGTATGTTAGAATGCATGTTAGAATGTATATTAGAATGTTTTAGTGTATTTTAGAATGTTATAATGGATGTTAGAATGTATATTAGAATATTATAATGGATGTTAGAATGTTATAATGGATGATAGTACATTATAATGGATGTTATAATATATATTAGAATGTTATAATGTATGTTAGAATGTTATAATGGATGTTAGAATGTATATTAGATTGATATAATGTATGTTAGAATGTTATTATGGAAGTTAGAATGTTATAATTGATGTTAGAATGTATATTAGAATGTTATAATGTATGTTAGAATGTTATAATGGATGTTAAAATGTATACTAGAATGTTATAATGTATGTTAGAATGTATATTAGAATGTTATAATGTATGTTAGAATGTTATAATGGATGTTAGAATGTATATTAGAATGTTAGAATGTATGTTAGAATGTTATAATGGATGTTAGAATGTATATTAGAATGTTAGAATGTATGTTAGAATGTTATTATGGATGTTAGAATGTTATAATTGATGTTAGAATGTATATTAGAATGTTATAATGTATATTAGAATGTTATATTGGATGTTAGAATGTATATTAGATTGTTATAATGTATGTTAGAATGTTATATTGGATGTTAGAATATATATTAGAATGTTATAATGTATGTTAGAATGTTATAAAGGATGTTAGAATGTTAAAATGGATGTAAGAAAGTATATTATAATGTTAGAATGTATGTTAGAATGTTATAATGGATGTTAGAATGTATATTAGAAAGTTGTAATGTATGTTAGAATGTTATTTTGGATGTTAAAATGTATTTTAGATTGTTATAATGTATGTTAGAATGTTATAATAGATGTTAGAATGTATATTAGAATGTTATAATGTATGTTAGAATGTTATAATGGATGTTATAATGTATACTAAAATGTTATAATGTATTTTAGATTGTAATAATGTATGTTAGAATGTTATAATGGATGTTAGAATGTATATTAGAATGTTATAATGTATGTTAGAATGTTACAATGGATGATAGAATGTTATAATGGATGTTATAATGAATATTAGTATGTTAGAATGGATGTTAGAATGTTATAATGGATGTTATAATGTATATTAGAATGTTATAATGTATGTTAGAATGCATGTTAGAATGTTTATTAGAATATTATAATGTATGTTAAAATGTTATATTGGATGTTAGAATGTATATTAGAATATTATAATTGATGTTACAATATTATAATGGATGTTAGGTTATTATAATGGATGTTATAATGTATATTAGAATGTTAAAATGGATGTTAGAATGTTATAATTGACTTTAGAATGTATATCAGAATGTTAAAAAGTATGTTAGAATGTTATAATGGATGTTAGAATGTATATTAGATAGTCAGAATGTATGTTAGAATGTTATAATGGATGTTAGAATGTATATTAGAATGTTAGAATGTATGTTAGAATGTTATTATGGATGTTAGAATGTTATAATTGATGTTAGAATGTATATTAGAATGTTATAATGTATGTTAGAATGTTATAATGGATGTTAGAATGTATATTAGATTGTTATAATGTATGTTAGAATGTTATAATGGATGTTAGAATGTATATTAGAATGTCATAATGTATGTTACAATGTTATAATGGATGTTAGAATGTTATAATGGATGTTAGAATGTATATTAGAATGTTATAATGTATGTTAGAATGTTATAATGGATGTTATAATGAATATTAGAATGTTATAATGTATGTTAGAATGCATGTTAGAATGTATATTAGAATATTATAATGTATGTTAGAATGTTATAATGGATGTTAGAATGTATATTAGAATGTTATAATGGATGTTAGAATATTATAATGGATGTTAGATTATTATAATGGATGTTATAATGTATATTAGAATGTTAAAACGGATGTTAGAATGATATAATTGATTTTAGAATGTATATCAGAATGTTAAAAAGTATGTTAGAATGTTATAATGGATGTTAGAATGTATATTAGATAGTCAGAATGTATGTTAGAATGTTATAATGGATGTTAGAATGTATATTAGAATGTTAGAATGTATGTTAGAATGTTATTATGGATGTTAGAATGTTATAATTGATGTTAGAATGTATATTAGAATGTTATAATGTATGTTAGAATGTTATAATGGATGTTAGAATGTATATTAGATTGTTATAATGTATGTTAGAATGTTATAATGGATGTTAGAATGTATATTAGAATGTTATAATGTATGTTACAATGTTATAATGGATGTTAGAATGTTATAATGGATGTTAGAATGTATATTAGAATGTTATAATGTATGTTACAATGTTATAATGGATGTTATAATGAATATTAGAATGTTATAATGTATGTTAGAATGCATGTTAGAATGTATATTAGAATGTTTTAGTGTATTCTAGAATGTTATAATGGATGTTAGAATGTATATTAGAATATTATAATGGATGTTAGAATGTTATAATGGATGATAGTACATTATAATGGATGTTATAATATATATTAGAATGTTATAATGTATGTTAGAATGTTAATATGGATGTTAGAATGTATATTAGATTGTTATAATGTATGTTAGAATGTTATAATGGATGTTAGAATGTATATTAGATTGTTATAATGTATGTTAGAATGTTATAATGGATGTTAGAATGTATATTAGAATGTTATAATGTATGTTACAATGTTATAATGGATGTTAGAATGTTTTAATGGACGTTAGAATGTATATTAGAATGTTATAATGTATGTTAGAATGTTATAATGGATGTTAGAATGTTATAATGGATGTTAGAATGTATATTAGAATGTTGTAATGTATGTTAGAATGTTATAATGGATGTTAGAATGTTATAATGGATGTTATAATGAATATTAGAATGTTAGAATGGATGTTAGAATTTTATAATGGATGTTATAATGTATATTAGAATGTTATAATGTATGTTAGAATGCATGTTAGAATGTATATTAGAATATTATAGTGTATGTTAGAATGTTATAATGGATGTTAGAATGTATATTAGAATGTTATAATGGATGTTAGAATGTTATAATTGATTTTAGAATGTATATCAGAATGTTAAAAAGTATGTTAGAATGTTATAATGGATGTTAGAATGTATATTAGAATGTTAGAATGTATGTTAGAATGTTATAATGGATGTTAGAATGTATATTAGTATGTTAGAATGTATGTTAGAATGTTATTATGGATGTTAGAATGTTATAATTGATGTTAGAATGTATATTAGAATGTTATAATGTATGTTAGAATGTTATAATTGATGTTAGAATGTATATTAGATTGTTATAATGTATGTTAGAATGTTATAATGGATGTTAAAATGTATATTAGAATGTTATAATGGATGTTAGAATGTATATTAGATTGTTATAAGGTATGTTAGAATGTTATATTGGATGTTAGAATGTATATTAGAATGTTATAATGTATGTTAGAATGTTATAAAGGATGTTAGAATGTTATAATGGATGTTAGAATGTATATTATAATGTTAGAATGTATGTTAGAATGTTATTATGGATGTTAGAATGTTATAATGGATGTTAGAATGTATATTAGAAAGTTATAATGTATGTTAGAATGTTATTTTGGATGTTAAAATGTATTTTAGATTGTTAAAATGTATGTTAGAATGTTATAATAGATGTTAGAATGTATATTAGAATGTTATAATGTATGTTACAATGTTATAATGTATGTTAGAATGTTAGAATGGATGTTATAATGTATACTAGAATGTTATAATGTATTTTAGATTGTAATAATGTATTTTCGAATGTTATAATGGATGTTAGAATGTATATTAGAATGTTATAATGTATGTTACAATGTTATAATGTATGTTAGAATGTTATAATGGATGTTAGAATGTATATTAGAATGTTAGAATGTATGTTAGAATGTTACAATGGATGATAGAATGTTATAATGGATGTTATAATGAATATTAGAATGATAGAAAGGATGTTAGAATGTTATAATGGATGTTATAATGTATATTAGAATGTTATAATGTATGTTAGAATGCATGTTAGAATGTATATTAGAATATTATAATGTATGTTAGAATGTTATAATGGATGTTAGAATGTATATTAGAATGTTATAATGGATGTTAGAATATTATAATGGATGTTAGATTATTATAATGGATGTTATAATGTATATTAGAATGTTAAAACGGATGTTAGAATGATATAATGGATTTTAGAATGTATATCAGAATGTTAAAAAGTATGTTAGAATGTTAGAATGGATGTTAGAATGTATATTAGAATGTCAGAATGTATGTTAGAATGTTATAATGGATGTTAGAATGTATATTAGAATGTTAGAATGTATGTTAGAATGTTATTATGGATGTTACAATGTTATAATTGATGTTAGCATGTATATTAGAATGTTATAATGTATGTTAGAATGTTATAATGGATGTTAGAATGTATATTAGATTGTTATAATGTATGTTAGAATGTTATAATGGATGTTTGAATGTATTTTAGATTGTTATAATGTATGATAGAATGTTATAATGGATATGAGAATGTATATTAGAATGTTATAATGTATGTTACAATGCTATAATGTATGTTAGAATGTTATAATGGATGTTAAAATGTATACTAGAATGTTATAATGTATGTTAGAATGTATATTAGAATGTTATAATGTATGGTAGAATGTTATAATGGATGTTAGAATGTATATTAGATTGTTATATTGTATGTTAGAATGTTATAATGGATGTTAGAATGTATATTAGAATGTTATAATGTATGATAGAATGTTTTAATGGATATTAGAATGTATATTAGAATGTTATAATGTATGTTAGAATGTTATAATGGATGTTATAATGAATATTAGAATGTTAGAATGGATGTTAGAATGTTATAATGGATGTTATAATGTATATTAGAATGTTATAATGTATGATAGAATGCATGTTAGAATGTATATTAGAATATTATAGTGTATGTTAGAATGTTATAATGGATGTTAGAATGTATATTAGAATGTTATAATGGATGTTAGAATATTATAATGGATGTTATAATGTATATTAGAATGTTAAAAAGTATGTTAGAATGTTATAATGGATGTTAGAATGTATATTAGAATGTTAGAATGTATTTTAGAATGTTATAATGGATATTAGAATGTATATTAGAATGTTAGAATGTATGTTAGAATGTTATTATGGATGTTAGAATGTTATAATTGATGTTAGAATGTATATTAGAATGTTATAATGTATATTAGAATGTTATATTGGATGTTAGAATGTATATTAGATTGTTATAATGTATGTTAGAATGTTATATTGGATGTTAGAATGTATATTAGAATGTTATAATGTATGTTAGAATGTTATAAAGGATGTTAGAATGTTATAATGGATGTTAGAATGTATATTATAATGTTAGAATGTATGTTAGAATGTTATTATGGATGTTAGAATGTTATAATGGATGTTAGAATGTATATTAGAAAGTTATAATATATGTTAGAATGTTATTTTGGATGTTAAAATGTATTTTAGATTGTTATAATGTATGTTAGAATGTTATAATAGATGTTAGAATGTATATTAGATTGTTATAATGTATGTTACAATGTTATAATGTATGTTAGAATGTTATAATGGATGTTATAATGTATACTAGAATGTTATAATGTATTTTAGATTGTAATAATGTATGTTCGAATGTTATAATGGATGTTAGAAAGTATATTAGAATGTTATAATGTATGTTACAATGTTATAATGTAAGTTAGAATGTTATAATGGATGTTAGAATGTATATTAGAATGTTATAATGTATGTTAGAATGTTACAATGGATGATAGAATGTTATAATGGATGTTATAATGAATATTAGTATGTTAGAATGGATATTAGAATGTTATAATGGATGTTATAATGTATATTAGAATGTCATAATGTATGTTAGAATGCATGTTAGAATGTATATTAGAATATTATAATGTATGTTAAAATGTTATATTGGATGTTAGAATGTATATTAGAATATTATAATGGATGTTACAATATTATAATGGATGTTAGATTATTATAATGGATGTTATAATGTATATTAGAATGTTAAAATGGATGTTAGAATGTTATAATTGATTTTAGAATGTATATCAGAATGTTAAAAAGTATGTTAGAATGTTATAATGGATGTTAGAATGTATATTAGAATGTTATAATGTATGTTACAATGTTATAATGTATGTTACAATGTTATAATGGATGTTAGAATGTATATTAGAATGTTAGAATGTATGTTAGAATGTTACAATGGATGATAGAATGTTATAATGGATGTTATAATGAATATTAGAATGTTAGAATGGATGTTAGAATGTTATAATGGATGTTATAATGTATATTAGAATGTTATAATGTATGTTAAAATGCATGTTAGAATGTATATTAGAATATTATAAAGGATGTTAGAATGTATATTAGAATGTTATAATGTATGTTACAATGTTATAATGTATGTTAGAATGTTATAATGGATGTTAGAATGTATATTAGAATGTTAGAATGTATGTTAGAATGTTACAATGGATGATAGAATGTTATAATGGATGTTATAATGAATATTAGAATGTTAGAATGGATGTTAGAATGTTATAATGGATGTTATAATGTATATTAGAATGTTATAATGTATGTTAGAATGCATGTTAGAATGTATATTAGAATATTATAATGTATGTTAGAATGTTATAATGGATGTTAGAATGTATATTAGAATGTTATAATGGATGTTAGAATATTATAATGGATGTTAGATTATTACAATGGATGTTATAATGTATATTAGAATGTTAAAACGGGTGTTAGAATGTTATAATGGATGTTAGAATGTATATTAGAATGTCAGAATGTATGTTAGAATGTTATAATGGATGTTAGAATGTATATTAGAATGTTAGAATGTATGTTAGAATGTTATTATGGATGTTAGAATGTTATAATGGATGTTAGAATGTATATTAGAAAGTTATAATGTATGTTAGAATGTTATTTTGGATGTTAAAATGTATTTTAGATTGTTATAATGTATGTTAGAATGTTATAATAGATGTTAGAATGTATATTAGAATGTTATAATGTATGTTACAATGTTATAATGTATGTTAGAATGTTAGAATGGATGTTATAATGTATACTAGAATGTTATAATGTATTTTAGATTGTAATAATGTATGTTCGAATGTTATAAAGGATGTTAGAATGTATATTAGAATGTTATAATGTATGTTACAATGTTATAATGTATGTTAGAATGTTATAATGGATGGTAGAATGTATATTAGAATGTTAGAATGTATGTTAGAATGTTACAATGGATGATAGAATGTTATAATGGATGTTATAATGAATATTAGAATGTTAGAATGGATGTTAGAATGTTATAATGGATGTTATAATGTATATTAGAATGTTATAATGTATGTTAGAATGCATGTTAGAATGTATATTAGAATATTATAAAGGATGTTAGAATGTATATTAGAATGTTATAATGTATGTTACAATGTTATAATGTATGTTAGAATGTTATAATGGATGTTAGAATGTATATTAGAATGTTAGAATGTATGTTAGAATGTTACAATGGATGATAGAATGTTATAATGGATGTTATAATGAATATTAGAATGTTAGAATGGATGTTAGAATGTTATAATGGATGTTATAATGTATATTAGAATGTTATAATGTATGTTAGAATGCATGTTAGAATGTATATTAGAATATTATAATGTATGTTAGAATGTTATAATGGATGTTAGAATGTATATTAGAATGTTATAATGGATGTTAGAATATTATAATGGATGTTAGATTATTATAATGGATGTTATAATGTATATTAGAATGTTAAAACGGGTGTTAGAATGTTATAATGGATGTTAGAATGTATATTAGAATGTCAGAATGTATGTTAGAATGTTATAATGGATGTTAGAATGTATATTAGAATGTTAGAATGTATGTTAGAATGTCATTATGGATGTTAGAATGTTATAATTGATGTTAGAATGTATATTAGAATGTTATAATGTATGTTAGAATGTTATAATGGATGTTAGAATGTATATTAGATTGTTATAATGTATGTTAGAATGTTATAATGGATGTTACAATGTATATTAGAATGTTATAATGTATGTTACAATGTTATAATGGATGTTAGAATGTTATAATGGATGTTAGAATGTATAGTAGAATGTTGTAATGTATGTTAGAATGTTATAATGGATGTTAGAATGTTATAATGGATGTTATAATGAATATTAGAATGTTATAATGTATGTTAGAATGCATGTTAGAATGTATATTAGAATGTTTTAGTGTATTTTAGAATGTTATAATGGATGTTAGAATGTATATTAGAATATTATAATGGATGTTAGAATGTTATAATGGATGATAGTACATTATAATGGATGTTATAATATATATTAGAATGTTATAATGTATGTTAGAATGTTATAATGGATGTTAGAATGTATATTAGATTGATATAATGTATGTTAGAATGTTATTATGGAAGTTAGAATGTTATAATTGATGTTAGAATGTATATTAGAATGTTATAATGTATGTTAGAATGTTATAATGGATGTTAGAATGTTAGAATGGATGTTAGAATGTATATTAGAATGTTTTAATGTATATTAGAATGTTAGAATGTATGTTAGAATGTTATAATGGATGTTAGAATGTATATTAGAATGTTATTATGGATGTTAGAATGTTATAATGGAAGTTAGAATGTTATAATGGATGTTAAAATATTATAATGGAAGTTATAATGTATATTAGAATGTTAAAATGGATGATTGAATGTTATAATTGATGTTAGAATGTATATTAGAATGTTACAATGTATGTTAGAATGTTATAATGGTTGTTAGAATGTATATTACAAAGTTATAATGTATTTTAGAATGTTATAATGGATGTTTGAATGTATTTTAGATTGTTATAATGTATGATAGAATGTTATAATGGATATTAGAATGTATATTAGAATGTTATAATGTATGTTACAATGCTATAATGTATGTTAGAATGTTATAATGGATGTTAAAATGTATACTAGAATGTTATAATGTATGGTAGAATGTTATAATGGATGTTAGAATGTATATTAGATTGTTATAATGTATGTCAGAATGTTATAATGGATGTTAGAATGTATATTAGAATGTTATAATGTATGATAGAATGTTTAATGGATATTAGAATGTATATTAGAATGTTATAATGTATGTTAGAATGTTATAATGTATGTTATAATGAATATTAGAATGTTAGAATGGATGTTAGAATGTTATAATGGATGTTATAATGTATATTAGAATGTTATAATGTATGTTAGAATGCATGTTAGAATGTATATTAGAATATTATAGTGTATGTTAGAATGTTATAATGGATGTTAGAATGTATATTAGAATGTTTTAATGGATGTTAGAATATTATAATGGATGTTATAATGTATATTAGAATGTTAAAAAGTATGTTAGAATGTTATAATGGATGTTAGAATGTATATTAGAATGTTAGAATGTATGTTAGAATGTTATAATGGATGTTAGAATGTATATTAGAATGTTAGAATGTATGTTAGAATGTTATTATGGATGTTAGAATGTTATAATTGATGTTAGAATGTATATTAGAATGTTATAATGTATATTAGAATGTTATATTGGATGTTAGAATGTATATTAGATTGTTATAATGTATGTTAGAATGTTATATTGGATGTTAGAATGTATATTAGAATGTTATAATGTATGTTAGAATGTTATAAAGGATGTTAGAATGTTATAATGGATGTTAGAGTTTATATTATAATGTTAGAATGTATGTTAGAATGTTATTATGGATGTTAGAATGTTATAATGGATGTTAGAATGTATATTAGAAAGTTATAATGTATGTTAGAATGTTATTTTGGATGTTAAAATGTATTTTAGATTGTTATAATGTATGTTAGAATGTTATAATAGATGTTAGAATGTATATTAGAATGTTATAATGTATGTTACAATGTTATAATGTATGTTAGAATGTTATAATGGATGTTATAATGTATACTAGAATGATATAATGTATTTTAGATTGTAATAATGTATGTTAGAATGTTATAATGGATGTTAGAATGTATATTAGAATGTTATAATGTATGTTAGAATGTTACAATGGATGATAGAATGTTATAATGGATGTTATAATGAATATTAGTATGTTAGAATGGATGTTAGAATGTTATAATGGATGTTATAATGTATATTAGAATGTTATAATGTATGTTAGAATGCATATTAGAATGTATATTAGAATATTATAATGTATGTTAAAATGTTATATTGGATGTTAGAATGTATATTAGAATATTATAATGGATGTTACAATATTATAATGGATGTTAGATTATTATAATGGATGTTATAATGTATATTAGAATGTTAAAATGGATGTTAGAATGTTATAATTGACTTTAGAATGTATATCAGAATGTTAAAAAGTATGTTAGAATGTTATAATGGATGTTAGAATGTATATTAGAATGTTAGAATGTATGTTAGAATGTTATAATGGATGTTTGAATGTATATTAGAATGTTAGAATGTATGTTAGAATGTTATTATGGATGTTAGAATGTTATAATTGATGTTAGAATGTATATTAGAATGTTATAATGTATATTAGAATGTTATATTGGATGTTAGAATGTATATTAGATTGTTATAATGTATGTTAGAATGTTATATTGGATGTTAGAATATATATTAGAATGTTATAATGTATGTTAGAATGTTATAAAGGATGTTAGAATGTTAAAATGGATGTAAGAAAGTATATTATAATGTTAGAATGTATGTTAGAATGTTATAATGGATGTTAGAATGTATATTAGAAAGTTGTAATGTATGTTAGAATGTTATTTTGGATGTTAAAATGTATTTTAGATTGTTATAATGTATGTTAGAATGTTATAATAGATGTTAGAATGTATATTAGAATGTTATAATGTATGTTAGAATGTTATAATGGATGTTATAATGTATACTAAAATGTTATAATGTATTTTAGATTGTAATAATGTATGTTAGAATGTTATAATGGATGTTAGAATGTATATTAGAATGTTATAATGTATGTTAGAATGTTACAATGGATGATAGAATGTTATAATGGATGTTATAATGAATATTAGTATGTTAGAATGGATGTTAGAATGTTATAATGGATGTTATAATGTATATTAGAATGTTATAATGTATGTTAGAATGCATGTTAGAATGTTTATTAGAATATTATAATGTATGTTAAAATGTTATATTGGATGTTAGAATGTATATTAGAATATTATAATTGATGTTACAATATTATAATGGATGTTAGGTTATTATAATGGATGTTATAATGTATATTAGAATGTTAAAATGGATGTTAGAATGTTATAATTGACTTTAGAATGTATATCAGAATGTTAAAAAGTATGTTAGAATGTTATAATGGATGTTAGAATGTATATTAGAATGTTAGAATGTATGTTAGAATGTTATAATGGATGTTAGAATGTATATTAGAATGTTAGAATGTATGTTAGAATGTTATTATGGATGTTAGAATGTTATAATTGATGTTAGAATGTATAATAGAATGTTATAATGTATGTTAGAATGTTATAATTGATGTTAGAATGTATATTAGATTGTTATAATGTATGTTAGAATGTTATAATGAATGTTAAAATGTATATTAGAATGTTATAATGTATGTTAGGATGTTATAATGTATGTTAGAATGTTATAATGGATGTTAGAATGTATATTAGATTGTTATAATGTATGTTAGAATGTTATAATGGATGTTAGAATGTATATTAGAATGTTATAATGTATGTTAGAATGTTATAATGGATATTAGAATGTTATATTGGATGTTAGAATGTATATTAGATTGTTATAAGGTATGTTAGAATGTTATATTGGATGTTAGAATGTATATTATAATGTTATAATGTATGTTAGAATGTTATAAAGGATGTTAGAATGTTATAATGGATGTTAGAATGTATATTATAATGTTAGAATGTATGTTAGAATGTTATTATGGATGTTAGAATGTTATAATGGATGTTAGAATGTATATTAGAAAGTTATAATGGATGTTAGAATGTTATTTTGGATGTTAAAATGTATTTTAGATTGTTATAATGTATGTTAGAATGTTATAATAGATGTTAGAATGTATATTAGAATGTTAGAATGTATGTTACAATGTTATAACGTATGTTAGAATGTTAGAATGGATGTTATAATGTATACTAGAATGTTATAATGTATTTTAGATTGTAATAATGTATGTTCGAATGTTATAATGGATGTTAGAATGTATATTAGAATGTTATAATGTATGTTACAATGTTATAATGTATGTTAGAATGTTATAATGGATGTTAGAATGTATAATAGAATGTTAGAATGTATGTTAGAATGTTACAATTGATGATAGAATGTTATAATGGATGTTATAATGAATATTAGAATGTTAGAATGGATGTTAGAATGTTCTAATGGATGTTATAATGTATATTAGAATGTTATAATGTATGTTAGAATGCATGTTAGAATGTATATTAGAATATTATAAAGGATGTTAGAATGTATATTAGAATGTTATAATGTATGTTACAATGTTATAATGTATGTTAGAATGTTATAATGGATGTTAGAATGTATATTAGAATGTTAGAATGTATGTTAGAATGTTACAATGGATGATAGAATGTTATAATGGATGTTATAATGAATATTAGAATGTTAGAATTGATGTTAGAATGTTATAATGGATGTTATAATGTATATTAGAATGTTATAATGTATGTTAGAATGCATGTTAGAATGTATATTAGAATATTATAATGTATGTTAGAATGTTATAATGGATGTTAGAATGTATATTAGAATGTTATAATGGATGTTAGAATATTATAATGGATGTTAGATTATTATAATGGATGTTATAATGTATATTAGAATGTTAAAACGGGTGTTAGAATGTTATAATGGATGTTAGAATGTATATTAGAATGTCAGAATGTATGTTAGAATGTTAGAATGGATGTTAGAATGTATATTAGAATGTTAGAATGTATGTTAGAATGTCATTATGGATGTTAGAATGTTATAATTGATGTTAGAATGTATATTAGAATGTTATAATGTATGTTAGAATGTTATAATGGATGTTAGAATGTATATTAGATTGTTATAATGTATGTTAGAATGTTATAATGGATGTTACAATGTATATTAGAATGTTATAATGTATGTTACAATGTTATAATGGATGTTAGAATGTTATAATGGATGTTAGAATGTATAGTAGAATGTTGTAATGTATGTTAGAATGTTATAATGGATGTTAGAATGTTATAATGGATGTTATAATGAATATTAGAATGTTATAATGTATGTTAGAATGCATGTTAGAATGTATATTAGAATGTTTTAGTGTATTTTAGAATGTTATAATGGATGTTAGAATGTATATTAGAATATTATAATGGATGTTAGAATGTTATAATGGATGATAGTACATTATAATGGATGTTATAATATATATTAGAATGTTATAATGTATGTTAGAATGTTATAATGGATGTTAGAATGTATATTAGATTGATATAATGTATGTTAGAATGTTATTATGGAAGTTAGAATGTTATAATTGATGTTAGAATGTATATTAGAATGTTATAATGTATGTTAGAATGTTATAATGGATGTTAGAATGTTAGAATGGATGTTAGAATGTATATTAGAATGTTTTAATGTATATTAGAATGTTAGAATGTATGTTAGAATGTTATAATGGATGTTAGAATGTATATTAGAATGTTATTATGGATGTTAGAATGTTATAATGGAAGTTAGAATGTTATAATGGATGTTAAAATATTATAATGGAAGTTATAATGTATATTAGAATGTTAAAATGGATGATTGAATGTTATAATTGATGTTAGAATGTATATTAGAATGTTACAATGTATGTTAGAATGTTATAATGGATGTTAGAATGTATATTACAAAGTTATAATGTATTTTAGAATGTTATAATGGATGTTTGAATGTATTTTAGATTGTTATAATGTATGATAGAATGTTATAATGGATATTAGAATGTATATTAGAATGTTATAATGTATGTTACAATGCTATAATGTATGTTAGAATGTTATAATGGATGTTAAAATGTATACTAGAATGTTATAATGTATGTTAGAATGTATATTAGAATGTTATAATGTATGGTAGAATGTTATAATGGATGTTAGAATGTATATTAGATTGTTATAATGTATGTTAGAATGTTATAATGGATGTTAGAATGTATATTAGAATGTTATAATGTATGATAGAATGTTTAATGGATATTAGAATGTATATTAGAATGTTATAATGTATGTTAGAATGTTATAATGGATGTTATAATGAATATTAGAATGTTAGAATGGATGTTAGAATGTTATAATGGATGTTATAATGTATATTAGAATGTTATAATGTATGTTAGAATGCATGTTAGAATGTATATTAGAATATTATAGTGTATGTTAGAATGTTATAATGGATGTTAGAATGTATATTAGAATGTTTTAATGGATGTTAGAATATTATAATGGATGTTATAATGTATATTAGAATGTTAAAAAGTATGTTAGAATGTTATAATGGATGTTAGAATGTATATTAGAATGTTAGAATGTATGTTAGAATGTTATAATGGATGTTAGAATGTATATTAGAATGTTAGAATGTATGTTAGAATGTTATTATGGATGTTAGAATGTTATAATTGATGTTAGAATGTATATTAGAATGTTATAATGTATATTAGAATGTTATATTGGATGTTAGAATGTATATTAGATTGTTATAATGTATGTTAGAATGTTATATTGGATGTTAGAATGTATATTAGAATGTTATAATGTATGTTAGAATGTTATAAAGGATGTTAGAATGTTATAATGGATGTTAGAATGTATATTATAATGTTAGAATGTATGTTAGAATGTTATTATGGATGTTAGAATGTTATAATGGATGTTAGAATGTATATTAGAAAGTTATAATGTATGTTAGAATGTTATTTTGGATGTTAAAATGTATTTTAGATTGTTATAATGTATGTTAGAATGTTATAATAGATGTTAGAATGTATATTAGAATGTTATAATGTATGTTACAATGTTATAATGTATGTTAGAATGTTATAATGGATGTTATAATGTATACTAGAATGTTATAATGTATTTTAGATTGTAATAATGTATGTTAGAATGTTATAATGGATGTTAGAATGTATATTAGAATGTTATAATGTATGTTAGAATGTTACAATGGATGATAGAATGTTATAATGGATGTTATAATGAATATTAGTATGTTAGAATGGATGTTAGAATGTTATAATGGATGTTATAATGTATATTAGAATGTTATAATGTATGTTAGAATGCATATTAGAATGTATATTAGAATATTATAATGTATGTTAAAATGTTATATTGGATGTTAGAATGTATATTAGAATATTATAATGGATGTTACAATATTATAATGGATGTTAGATTATTATAATGGATGTTATAATGTATATTAGAATGTTAAAATGGATGTTAGAATGTTATAATTGACTTTAGAATGTATATCAGAATGTTAAAAAGTATGTTAGAATGTTATAATGGATGTTAGAATGTATATTAGAATGTTAGAATGTATGTTAGAATGTTATAATGGATGTTAGAATGTATATTAGAATGTTAGAATGTATGTTAGAATGTTATTATGGATGTTAGAATGTTATAATTGATGTTAGAATGTATATTAGAATGTTATAATGTATATTAGAATGTTATATTGGATGTTAGAATGTATATTAGATTGTTATAATGTATGTTAGAATGTTATATTGGATGTTAGAATATATATTAGAATGTTATAATGTATGTTAGAATGTTATAAAGGATGTTAGAATGTTAAAATGGATGTAAGAAAGTATATTATAATGTTAGAATGTATGTTAGAATGTTATAATGGATGTTAGAATGTATATTAGAAAGTTGTAATGTATGTTAGAATGTTATTTTGGATGTTAAAATGTATTTTAGATTGTTATAATGTATGTTAGAATGTTATAATAGATGTTAGAATGTATATTAGAATGTTATAATGTATGTTAGAATGTTATAATGGATGTTATAATGTATACTAGAATGTTATAATGTATTTTAGATTGTAATAATGTATGTTAGAATGTTATAATGGATGTTAGAATGTATATTAGAATGTTATAATGTATGTTAGAATGTTACAATGGATGATAGAATGTTATAATGGATGTTATAATGAATATTAGTATGTTAGAATGGATGTTAGAATGTTATAATGGATGTTATAATGTATATTAGAATGTTATAATGTATGTTAGAATGCATGTTAGAATGTTTATTAGAATATTATAATGTATGTTAAAATGTTATATTGGATGTTAGAATGTATATTAGAATATTATAATTGATGTTACAATATTATAATGGATGTTAGGTTATTATAATGGATGTTATAATGTATATTAGAATGTTAAAATGGATGTTAGAATGTTATAATTGACTTTAGAATGTATATCAGAATGTTAAAAAGAATGTTAGAATGTTATAATGGATGTTAGAATGTATATTAGAATGTTAGAATGTATGTTAGAATGTTATAATGGATGTTAGAATGTATATTAGAATGTTAGAATGTATGTTAGAATGTTATTATGGATGTTAGAATGTTATAATTGATGTTAGAATGTATAATAGAATGTTATAATGTATGTTAGAATGTTATAATTGATGTTAGAATGTATATTAGATTGTTATAATGTATGTTAGAATGTTATAATGAATGTTAAAATGTATATTAGAATGTTATAATGTATGTTAGGATGTTATAATGTATGTTAGAATGTTATAATGGATGTTAGAATGTATATTAGATTGTTATAATGTATGTTAGAATGTTATAATGGATGTTAGAATGTATATTAGAATGTTATAATGTATGTTAGAATGTTATAATGGATATTAGAATGTTATATTGGATGTTAGAATGTATATTAGATTGTTATAAGGTATGTTAGAATGTTATATTGGATGTTAGAATGTATATTAGAATGTTATAATGTATGTTAGAATGTTATAAAGGATGTTAGAATGTTATAATGGATGTTAGAATGTATATTATAATGTTAGAATGTATGTTAGAATGTTATTATGGATGTTAGAATGTTATAATGGATGTTAGAATGTATATTAGAAAGTTATAATGGATGTTAGAATGTTATTTTGGATGTTAAAATGTATTTTAGATTGTTATAATGTATGTTAGAATGTTATAATAGATGTTAGAATGTATATTAGAATGTTAGAATGTATGGTACAATGTTATAATGTATGTTAGAATGTTAGAATGGATGTTATAATGTATACTAGAATGTTATAATGTATTTTAGATTGTAATAATGTATGTTCGAATGTTATAATGGATGTTAGAATGTATATTAGAATGTTATAATGTATGTTACAATGTTATAATGTATGTTAGAATGTTATAATGGATGTTAGAATGTATAATAGAATGTTAGAATGTATGTTAGAATGTTACAATTGATGATAGAATGTTATAATGGATGTTATAATGAATATTAGAATGTTAGAATGGATGTTAGAATGTTATAATGGATGTTATAATGTATATTAGAATGTTATAATGTATGTTAGAATGCATGTTAGAATGTATATTAGAATATTATAATGTATGTTAGAATGTTATAATGGATGTTAGAATGTATATTAGAATGTTATAATGGATGTTAGAATATTATAATGGATGTTAGATTATTATAATGGATGTTATAATGTATATTAGAATGTTAAAACGGATGTTAGAATGATATAATTGATTTTAGAATGTATATCAGAATGTTAAAAAGTATGTTAGAATGTTATAATGGATGTTAGAATGTATATTAGATAGTCAGAATGTATGTTAGAATGTTATAATGGATGTTAGAATGTATATTAGAATGTTAGAATGTATGTTAGAATGTTATTATGGATGTTAGAATGTTATAATTGATGTTAGAATGTATATTAGAATGTTATAATGTATGTTAGAATGTTATAATGGATGTTAGAATGTATATTAGATTGTTATAATGTATGTTAGAATGTTATATTGGATGTTAGAATATATATTAGAATGTTATAATGTATGTTAGAATGTTATAAAGGATGTTAGAATGTTAAAATGGATGTAAGAAAGTATATTATAATGTTAGAATGTATGTTAGAATGTTATAATGGATGTTAGAATGTATATTAGAAAGTTGTAATGTATGTTAGAATGTTATTTTGGATGTTAAAATGTATTTTAGATTGTTATAATGTATGTTAGAATGTTATAATAGATGTTAGAATGTATATTAGAATGTTATAATGTATGTTAGAATGTTATAATGGATGTTATAATGTATACTAGAATGTTATAATGTATTTTAGATTGTAATAATGTATGTTAGAATGTTATAATGGATGTTAGAATGTATATTAGAATGTTATAATGTATGTTAGAATGTTACAATGGATGATAGAATGTTATAATGGATGTTATAATGAATATTAGTATGTTAGAATGGATGTTAGAATGTTATAATGGATGTTATAATGTATATTAGAATGTTATAATGTATGTTAGAATGCATGTTAGAATGTTTATTAGAATATTATAATGTATGTTAAAATGTTATATTGGATGTTAGAATGTATATTAGAATATTATAATTGATGTTACAATATTATAATGGATGTTAGGTTATTATAATGGATGTTATAATGTATATTAGAATGTTAAAATGGATGTTAGAATGTTATAATTGACTTTAGAATGTATATCAGAATGTTAAAAAGAATGTTAGAATGTTATAATGGATGTTAGAATGTATATTAGAATGTTAGAATGTATGTTAGAATGTTATAATGGATGTTAGAATGTATATTAGAATGTTAGAATGTATGTTAGAATGTTATTATGGATGTTAGAATGTTATAATTGATGTTAGAATGTATAATAGAATGTTATAATGTATGTTAGAATGTTATAATTGATGTTAGAATGTATATTAGATTGTTATAATGTATGTTAGAATGTTATAATGAATGTTAAAATGTATATTAGAATGTTATAATGTATGTTAGGATGTTATAATGTATGTTAGAATGTTATAATGGATGTTAGAATGTATATTAGATTGTTATAATGTATGTTAGAATGTTATAATGGATGTTAGAATGTATATTAGAATGTTATAATGTATGTTAGAATGTTATAATGGATATTAGAATGTTATATTGGATGTTAGAATGTATATTAGATTGTTATAAGGTATGTTAGAATGTTATATTGGATGTTAGAATGTATATTAGAATGTTATAATGTATGTTAGAATGTTATAAAGGATGTTAGAATGTTATAATGGATGTTAGAATGTATATTATAATGTTAGAATGTATGTTAGAATGTTATTATGGATGTTAGAATGTTATAATGGATGTTAGAATGTATATTAGAAAGTTATAATGGATGTTAGAATGTTATTTTGGATGTTAAAATGTATTTTAGATTGTTATAATGTATGTTAGAATGTTATAATAGATGTTAGAATGTATATTAGAATGTTAGAATGTATGTTACAATGTTATAATGTATGTTAGAATGTTAGAATGGATGTTATAATGTATACTAGAATGTTATAATGTATTTTAGATTGTAATAATGTATGTTCGAATGTTATAATGGATGTTAGAATGTATATTAGAATGTTATAATGTATGTTACAATGTTATAATGTATGTTAGAATGTTATAATGGATGTTAGAATGTTATAATAGATGTTAGAATGTATATTAGAATGTTATAATGTATGTTAGAATGTTATAATGGATGTTATAATGTATACTAGAATGTTATAATGTATTTTAGATTGTAATAATGTATGTTAGAATGTTATAATGGATGTTAGAATGTATATTAGAATGTTATAATGTATGTTAGAATGTTACAATGGATGATAGAATGTTATAATGGATGTTATAATGAATATTAGTATGTTAGAATGGATGTTAGAATGTTATAATGGATGTTATAATGTATATTAGAATGTTATAATGTATGTTAGAATGCATGTTAGAATGTTTATTAGAATATTATAATGTATGTTAAAATGTTATATTGGATGTTAGAATGTATATTAGAATATTATAATTGATGTTACAATATTATAATGGATGTTAGGTTATTATAATGGATGTTATAATGTATATTAGAATGTTAAAATGGATGTTAGAATGTTATAATTGACTTTAGAATGTATATCAGAATGTTAAAAAGAATGTTAGAATGTTATAATGGATGTTAGAATGTATATTAGAATGTTAGAATGTATGTTAGAATGTTATAATGGATGTTAGAATGTATATTAGAATGTTAGAATGTATGTTAGAATGTTATTATGGATGTTAGAATGTTATAATTGATGTTAGAATGTATAATAGAATGTTATAATGTATGTTAGAATGTTATAATTGATGTTAGAATGTATATTAGATTGTTATAATGTATGTTAGAATGTTATAATGAATGTTAAAATGTATATTAGAATGTTATAATGTATGTTAGGATGTTATAATGTATGTTAGAATGTTATAATGGATGTTAGAATGTATATTAGATTGTTATAATGTATGTTAGAATGTTATAATGGATGTTAGAATGTATATTAGAATGTTATAATGTATGTTAGAATGTTATAATGGATATTAGAATGTTATATTGGATGTTAGAATGTATATTAGATTGTTATAAGGTATGTTAGAATGTTATATTGGATGTTAGAATGTATATTAGAATGTTATAATGTATGTTAGAATGTTATAAAGGATGTTAGAATGTTATAATGGATGTTAGAATGTATATTATAATGTTAGAATGTATGTTAGAATGTTATTATGGATGTTAGAATGTTATAATGGATGTTAGAATGTATATTAGAAAGTTATAATGGATGTTAGAATGTTATTTTGGATGTTAAAATGTATTTTAGATTGTTATAATGTATGTTAGAATGTTATAATAGATGTTAGAATGTATATTAGAATGTTAGAATGTATGTTACAATGTTATAATGTATGTTAGAATGTTAGAATGGATGTTATAATGTATACTAGAATGTTATAATGTATTTTAGATTGTAATAATGTATGTTCGAATGTTATAATGGATGTTAGAATGTATATTAGAATGTTATAATGTATGTTACAATGTTATAATGTATGTTAGAATGTTATAATGGATGTTAGAATGTATAATAGAATGTTAGAATGTATGTTAGAATGTTACAATTGATGAT
This sequence comes from Taudactylus pleione, assembly GCA_031769625.1. Classification (NCBI taxonomy): domain Eukaryota; kingdom Metazoa; phylum Chordata; class Amphibia; order Anura; family Myobatrachidae; genus Taudactylus; species Taudactylus pleione. The sequence goes on along the minus strand of JAUIMM010000815.1, from coordinate 596,976 downwards.
AGAATGTTATAATGGATGTTATAATGAATATTAGAATGTTAGAATGGATGTTAGAATGTTATAATGGATGTTATAATGTATATTAGAATGTTATAATGTATGTTAGAATGCATGTTAGAATGTATATTAGAATATTATAATGTATGTTAGAATGTTATAATGGATGTTAGAATGTATATTAGAATGTTATAATGGATGTTAGAATATTATAATGGATGTTAGATTATTATAATGGATGTTATAATGTATATTAGAATGTTAAAACGGATGTTAGAATGATATAATTGATTTTAGAATGTATATCAGAATGTTAAAAAGTATGTTAGAATGTTATAATGGATGTTAGAATGTATATTAGATAGTCAGAATGTATGTTAGAATGTTATAATGGATGTTAGAATGTATATTAGAATGTTAGAATGTATGTTAGAATGTTATTATGGATGTTAGAATGTTATAATTGATGTTAGAATGTATATTAGAATGTTATAATGTATGTTAGAATGTTATAATGGATGTTAGAATGTATATTAGATTGTTATAATGTATGTTAGAATGTTATAATGGATGTTAGAATGTATATTAGAATGTTATAATGTATGTTACAATGTTATAATGGATGTTAGAATGTTATAATGGATGTTAGAATGTATATTAGAATGTTATAATGTATGTTACAATGTTATAATGGATGTTATAATGAATATTAGAATGTTATAATGTATGTTAGAATGCATGTTAGAATGTATATTAGAATGTTTTAGTGTATTTTAGAATGTTATAATGGATGTTAGAATGTATATTAGAATATTATAATGGATGTTAGAATGTTATAATAGATGATAGTACATTATAATGGATGTTATAATATATATTAGAATGTTATAATGTATGTTAGAATGTTAATATGGATGTTAGAATGTATATTAGATTGTTATAATGTATGTTAGAATGTTATAATGGATGTTAGAATGTATATTAGATTGTTATAATGTATGTTAGAATGTTATAATGGATGTTAGAATGTATATTAGAATGTTATAATGTATGTTAGAATGTTATAATGGATATTAGAATGTTATATTGGATGTTAGAATGTATATTAGATTGTTATAAGGTATGTTAGAATGTTATATTGGATGTTAGAATGTATATTAGAATGTTATAATGTATGTTAGAATGTTATAAAGGATGTTAGAATGTTATAATGGATGTTAGAATGTATATTATAATGTTAGAATGTATGTTAGAATGTTATTATGGATGTTAGAATGTTATAATGGATGTTAGAATGTATATTAGAAAGTTATAATGGATGTTAGAATGTTATTTTGGATGTTAAAATGTATTTTAGATTGTTATAATGTATGTTAGAATGTTATAATAGATGTTAGAATGTATATTAGAATGTTAGAATGTATGTTACAATGTTATAATGTATGTTAGAATGTTAGAATGGATGTTATAATGTATACTAGAATGTTATAATGTATTTTAGATTGTAATAATGTATGTTCGAATGTTATAATGGATGTTAGAATGTATATTAGAATGTTATAATGTATGTTACAATGTTATAATGTATGTTAGAATGTTATAATGGATGTTAGAATGTATAATAGAATGTTAGAATGTATGTTAGAATGTTACAATTGATGATAGAATGTTATAATGGATGTTATAATGAATATTAGAATGTTAGAATGGATGTTAGAATGTTATAATGGATGTTATAATGTATATTAGAATGTTATAATGTATGTTAGAATGCATGTTAGAATGTATATTAGAATATTATAATGTATGTTAGAATGTTATAATGGATGTTAGAATGTATATTAGAATGTTATAATGGATGTTAGAATATTATAATGGATGTTAGATTATTATAATGGATGTTATAATGTATATTAGAATGTTAAAACGGATGTTAGAATGATATAATTGATTTTAGAATGTATATCAGAATGTTAAAAAGTATGTTAGAATGTTATAATGGATGTTAGAATGTATATTAGATAGTCAGAATGTATGTTAGAATGTTATAATGGATGTTAGAATGTATATTAGAATGTTAGAATGTATGTTAGAATGTTATTATGGATGTTAGAATGTTATAATTGATGTTAGAATGTATATTAGAATGTTATAATGTATGTTAGAATGTTATAATGGATGTTAGAATGTATATTAGATTGTTATAATGTATGTTAGAATGTTATAATGGATGTTAGAATGTATATTAGAATGTTATAATGTATGTTACAATGTTATAATGGATGTTAGAATGTTATAATGGATGTTAGAATGTATATTAGAATGTTATAATGTATGTTACAATGTTATAATGGATGTTATAATGAATATTAGAATGTTATAATGTATGTTAGAATGCATGTTAGAATGTATATTAGAATGTTTTAGTGTATTTTAGAATGTTATAATGGATGTTAGAATGTATATTAGAATATTATAATGGATGTTAGAATGTTATAATAGATGATAGTACATTATAATGGATGTTATAATATATATTAGAATGTTATAATGTATGTTAGAATGTTAATATGGATGTTAGAATGTATATTAGATTGTTATAATGTATGTTAGAATGTTATAATGGATGTTAGAATGTATATTAGATTGTTATAATGTATGTTAGAATGTTATAATGGATGTTAGAATGTATATTAGAATGTTATAATGTATGTTACAATGTTATAATGGATGTAGAATGTTTTAATGGACGTTAGAATGTATATTAGAATGTTATAATGTATGTTAGAATGTTATAATGGATGTTAGAATGTATATTAGAATGTTGTAATGTATGTTAGAATGTTATAATGGATGTTAGAATGTTATAATGGATGTTATAATGAATATTAGAATGTTAGAATGGATGTTAGAATTTTATAATGGATGTTATAATGTATATTAGAATGTTATAATGTATGTTAGAATGCATGTTAGAATGTATATTAGAATATTATAGTGTATGTTAGAATGTTATAATGGATGTTAGAATGTATATTAGAATGTTATAATGGATGTTAGAATGTTATAATTGATTTTAGAATGTATATCAGAATGTTAAAAAGTATGTTAGAATGTTATAATGGATGTTAGAATGTATATTAGAATGTTAGAATGTATGTTAGAATGTTATAATGGATGTTAGAATGTATATTAGAATGTTAGAATGTATGTTAGAATGTTATTATGGATGTTAGAATGTTATAATTGATGTTAGAATGTATATTAGAATGTTATAATGTATGTTAGAATGTTATAATTGATGTTAGAATGTATATTAGATTGTTATAAGGTATGTTAGAATGTTATATTGGATGTTAGAATGTATATTAGAATGTTATAATGTATGTTAGAATGTTATAAAGGATGTTAGAATGTTATAATGGATGTTAGAATGTATATTATAATGTTAGAATGTATGTTAGAATGTTATTATGGATGTTAGAATGTTATAATGGATGTTAGAATGTATATTAGAAAGTTATAATGTATGTTAGAATGTTATTTTGGATGTTAAAATGTATTTTAGATTGTTAAAATGTATGTTAGAATGTTATAATAGATGTTAGAATGTATATTAGAATGTTATAATGTATGTTACAATGTTATAATGTATGTTAGAATGTTAGAATGGATGTTATAATGTATACTAGAATGTTATAATGTATTTTAGATTGTAATAATGTATTTTCGAATGTTATAATGGATGTTAGAATGTATATTAGAATGTTATAATGTATGTTAGAATGTTATAATGGATGTTAGAATGTATATTAGATTGTTATAATGTATGTTAGAATGTTATAATGGATGTTAGAATGTATATTAGAATGTTATAATGTATGATAGAATGTTTAATGGATATTAGAATGTATATTAGAATGTTATAATGTATGTTAGAATGTTATAATGGATGTTATAATGAATATTAGAATGTTAGAATGGATGTTAGAATGTTATAATGGATGTTATAATGTATATTAGAATGTTATAATGTATGTTAGAATGCATGTTAGAATGTATATTAGAATATTATAGTGTATGTTAGAATGTTATAATGGATGTTAGAATGTATATTAGAATGTTTTAATGGATGTTAGAATATTATAATGGATGTTATAATGTATATTAGAATGTTAAAAAGTATGTTAGAATGTTATAATGGATGTTAGAATGTATATTAGAATGTTAGAATGTATGTTAGAATGTTATAATGGATGTTAGAATGTATATTAGAATGTTAGAATGTATGTTAGAATGTTATTATGGATGTTAGAATGTTATAATTGATGTTAGAATGTATATTAGAATGTTATAATGTATATTAGAATGTTATATTGGATGTTAGAATGTATATTAGATTGTTATAATGTATGTTAGAATGTTATATTGGATGTTAGAATGTATATTAGAATGTTATAATGTATGTTAGAATGTTATAAAGGATGTTAGAATGTTATAATGGATGTTAGAATGTATATTATAATGTTAGAATGTATGTTAGAATGTTATTATGGATGTTAGAATGTTATAATGGATGTTAGAATGTATATTAGAAAGTTATAATGTATGTTAGAATGTTATTTTGGATGTTAAAATGTATTTTAGATTGTTATAATGTATGTTAGAATGTTATAATAGATGTTAGAATGTATATTAGAATGTTATAATGTATGTTACAATGTTATAATGTATGTTAGAATGTTATAATGGATGTTATAATGTATACTAGAATGTTATAATGTATTTTAGATTGTAATAATGTATGTTAGAATGTTATAATGGATGTTAGAATGTATATTAGAATGTTATAATGTATGTTAGAATGTTACAATGGATGATAGAATGTTATAATGGATGTTATAATGAATATTAGTATGTTAGAATGGATGTTAGAATGTTATAATGGATGTTATAATGTATATTAGAATGTTATAATGTATGTTAGAATGCATATTAGAATGTATATTAGAATATTATAATGTATGTTAAAATGTTATATTGGATGTTAGAATGTATATTAGAATATTATAATGGATGTTACAATATTATAATGGATGTTAGATTATTATAATGGATGTTATAATGTATATTAGAATGTTAAAATGGATGTTAGAATGTTATAATTGACTTTAGAATGTATATCAGAATGTTAAAAAGTATGTTAGAATGTTATAATGGATGTTAGAATGTATATTAGAATGTTAGAATGTATGTTAGAATGTTATAATGGATGTTAGAATGTATATTAGAATGTTAGAATGTATGTTAGAATGTTATTATGGATGTTAGAATGTTATAATTGATGTTAGAATGTATATTAGAATGTTATAATGTATATTAGAATGTTATATTGGATGTTAGAATGTATATTAGATTGTTATAATGTATGTTAGAATGTTATATTGGATGTTAGAATATATATTAGAATGTTATAATGTATGTTAGAATGTTATAAAGGATGTTAGAATGTTAAAATGGATGTAAGAAAGTATATTATAATGTTAGAATGTATGTTAGAATGTTATAATGGATGTTAGAATGTATATTAGAAAGTTGTAATGTATGTTAGAATGTTATTTTGGATGTTAAAATGTATTTTAGATTGTTATAATGTATGTTAGAATGTTATAATAGATGTTAGAATGTATATTAGAATGTTATAATGTATGTTAGAATGTTAGAATGGATGTTATAATGTATACTAGAATGTTATAATGTATTTTAGATTGTAATAATGTATGTTAGAATGTTATAATGGATGTTAGAATGTATATTAGAATGTTATAATGTATGTTAGAATGTTACAATGGATGATAGAATGTTATAATGGATGTTATAATGAATATTAGTATGTTAGAATGGATGTTAGAATGTTATAATGGATGTTATAATGTATATTAGAATGTTATAATGTATGTTAGAATGCATGTTAGAATGTTTATTAGAATATTATAATGTATGTTAAAATTTTATATTGGATGTTAGAATGTATATTAGAATATTATAATTGATGTTACAATATTATAATGGATGTTAGGTTATTATAATGGATGTTATAATGTATATTAGAATGTTAAAATGGATGTTAGAATGTTATAATTGACTTTAGAATGTATATCAGAATGTTAAAAAGTATGTTAGAATGTTATAATGGATGTTAGAATGTATATTAGAATGTTAGAATGTATGTTAGAATGTTATAATGGATGTTAGAATGTATATTAGAATGTTAGAATGTATGTTAGAATGTTATTATGGATGTTAGAATGTTATAATTGATGTTAGAATGTATAATAGAATGTTATAATGTATGTTAGAATGTTATAATTGATGTTAGAATGTATATTAGATTGTTATAATGTATGTTAGAATGTTATAATGAATGTTAAAATGTATATTAGAATGTTATAATGTATGTTAGGATGTTATAATGTATGTTAGAATGTTATAATGGATGTTAGAATGTATATTAGATTGTTATAATGTATGTTAGAATGTTATAATGGATGTTAGAATGTATATTAGAATGTTATAATGTATGTTAGAATGTTATAATGGATATTAGAATGTTATATTGGATGTTAGAATGTATATTAGATTGTTATAAGGTATGTTAGAATGTTATATTGGATGTTAGAATGTATATTAGAATGTTATAATGTATGTTAGAATGTTATAAAGGATGTTAGAATGTTATAATGGATGTTAGAATGTATATTATAATGTTAGAATGTATGTTAGAATGTTATTATGTATGTTAGAATGTTAGAATGGATGTTATAATGTATACTAGAATGTTATAATGTATTTTAGATTGTAATAATGTATGTTCGAATGTTATAATGGATGTTAGAATGTATATTAGAATGTTATAATGTATGTTACAATGTTATAATGTATGTTAGAATGTTATAATGGATGTTAGAATGTATAATAGAATGTTAGAATGTATGTTAGAATGTTACAATTGATGATAGAATGTTATAATGGATGTTATAATGAATATTAGAATGTTAGAATGGATGTTAGAATGTTATAATGGATGTTATAATGTATATTAGAATGTTATAATGTATGTTAGAATGCATGTTAGAATGTATATTAGAATATTATAATGTATGTTAGAATGTTATAATGGATGTTAGAATGTATATTAGAATGTTATAATGGATGTTAGAATATTATAATGGATGTTAGATTATTATAATGGAAGTTATAATGTATATTAGAATGTTAAAACGGATGTTAGAATGATATAATTGATTTTACAATGTATATCAGAATGTTAAAAAGTATGTTAGAATGTTATAATGGATGTTAGAATGTATATTAGATAGTCAGAATGTATGTTAGAATGTTATAATGGATGTTAGAATGTATATTAGAATGTTAGAATGTATGTTAGAATGTTATTATGGATGTTAGAATGTTATAATTGATGTTAGAATGTATATTAGAATGTTATAATGTATGTTAGAATGTTATAATGGATGTTAGAATGTATATTAGATTGTTATAATGTATGTTAGAATGTTATAATGGATGTTAGAATGTATATTAGAATGTTATAATGTATGTTACAATGTTATAATGGATGTTAGAATGTTATAATGGATGTTAGAATGTATATTAGAATGTTATAATGTATGTTACAATGTTATAATGGATGTTATAATGAATATTAGAATGTTATAATGTATGTTAGAATGCATGTTAGAATGTATATTAGAATGTTTTAGTGTATTTTAGAATGTTATAATGGATGTTAGAATGTATATTAGAATATTATAATGGATGTTAGAATGTTATAATAGATGATAGTACATTATAATGGATGTTATAATATATATTAGAATGTTATAATGTATGTTAGAATGTTAATATGGATGTTAGAATGTATATTAGATTGTTATAATGTATGTTAGAATGTTATAATGGATGTTAGAATGTATATTAGATTGTTATAATGTATGTTAGAATGTTATAATGGATGTTAGAATGTATATTAGAATGTTATAATGTATGTTACAATGTTATAATGGATGTAGAATGTTTTAATGGACGTTAGAATGTATATTAGAATGTTATAATGTATGTTAGAATGTTATAATGGATGTTAGAATGTATATTAGAATGTTGTAATGTATGTTAGAATGTTATAATGGATGTTAGAATGTTATAATGGATGTTAGAATGAATATTAGAATGTTAGAATGGATGTTAGAATTTTATAATGGATGTTATAATGTATATTAGAATGTTATAATGTATGTTAGAATGCATGTTAGAATGTATATTAGAATATTATAGTGTATGTTAGAATGTTATAATGGATGTTAGAATGTATATTAGAATGTTATAATGGATGTTAGAATGTTATAATTGATTTTAGAATGTATATCAGAATGTTAAAAAGTATGTTAGAATGTTATAATGGATGTTAGAATGTATATTAGAATGTTAGAATGTATGTTAGAATGTTATAATGGATGTTAGAATGTATATTAGAATGTTAGAATGTATGTTAGAATGTTATTATGGATGTTAGAATGTTATAATTGATGTTAGAATGTATATTAGAATGTTATAATGTATGTTAGAATGTTATAATTGATGTTAGAATGTATATTAGATTGTTATAAGGTATGTTAGAATGTTATATTGGATGTTAGAATGTATATTAGAATGTTATAATGTATGTTAGAATGTTATAAAGGATGTTAGAATGTTATAATGGATGTTAGAATGTATATTATAATGTTAGAATGTATGTTAGAATGTTATTATGGATGTTAGAATGTTATAATGGATGTTAGAATGTATATTAGAAAGTTATAATGTATGTTAGAATGTTATTTTGGATGTTAAAATGTATTTTAGATTGTTAAAATGTATGTTAGAATGTTATAATAGATGTTAGAATGTATATTAGAATGTTATAATGTATGTTACAATGTTATAATGTATGTTAGAATGTTAGAATGGATGTTATAATGTATACTAGAATGTTATAATGTATTTTAGATTGTAATAATGTATTTTCGAATGTTATAATGGATGTTAGAATGTATATTAGAATGTTATAATGTATGTTACAATGTTATAATGGATGTTAGAATGTATATTAGATTGTTATAATGTATGTTAGAATGTTATAATGGATGTTAGAATGTATATTAGAATGTTATAATGTATGATAGAATGTTTAATGGATATTAGAATGTATATTAGAATGTTATAATGTATGTTAGAATGTTATAATGGATGTTATAATGAATATTAGAATGTTAGAATGGATGTTAGAATGTTATAATGGATGTTATAATGTATATTAGAATGTTATAATGTATGTTAGAATGCATGTTAGAATGTATATTAGAATATTATAGTGTATGTTAGAATGTTATAATGGATGTTAGAATGTATATTAGAATGTTTTAATGGATGTTAGAATATTATAATGGATGTTATAATGTATATTAGAATGTTAAAAAGTATGTTAGAATGTTATAATGGATGTTAGAATGTATATTAGAATGTTAGAATGTATGTTAGAATGTTATAATGGATGTTAGAATGTATATTAGAATGTTAGAATGTATGTTAGAATGTTATTATGGATGTTAGAATGTTATAATTGATGTTAGAATGTATATTAGAATGTTATAATGTATATTAGAATGTTATATTGGATGTTAGAATGTATACTAGATTGTTATAATGTATGTTAGAATGTTATATTGGATGTTAGAATGTATATTAGAATGTTATAATGTATGTTAGAATGTTATAAAGGATGTTAGAATGTTATAATGGATGTTAGAATGTATATTATAATGTTAGAATGTATGTTAGAATGTTATTATGGATGTTAGAATGTTATAATGGATGTTAGAATGTATATTAGAAAGTTATAATGTATGTTAGAATGTTATTTTGGATGTTAAAATGTATTTTAGATTGTTATAATGTATGTTAGAATGTTATAATAGATGTTAGAATGTATATTAGAATGTTATAATGTATGTTACAATGTTATAATGTATGTTAGAATGTTATAATGGATGTTATAATGTATACTAGAATGTTATAATGTATTTTAGATTGTAATAATGTATGTTAGAATGTTATAATGGATGTTAGAATGTATATTAGAATGTTATAATGTATGTTAGAATGTTACAATGGATGATAGAATGTTATAATGGATGTTATAATGAATATTAGTATGTTAGAATGGATGTTAGAATGTTATAATGGATGTTATAATGTATATTAGAATGTTATAATGTATGTTAGAATGCATATTAGAATGTATATTAGAATATTATAATGTATGTTAAAATGTTATATTGGATGTTAGAATGTATATTAGAATATTATAATGGATGTTACAATATTATAATGGATGTTAGATTATTATAATGGATGTTATAATGTATATTAGAATGTTAAAATGGATGTTAGAATGTTATAATTGACTTTAGAATGTATATCAGAATGTTAAAAAGTATGTTAGAATGTTATAATGGATGTTAGAATGTATATTAGAATGTTAGAATGTATGTTAGAATGTTATAATGGATGTTAGAATGTATATTAGAATGTTAGAATGTATGTTAGAATGTTATTATGGATGTTAGAATGTTATAATTGATGTTAGAATGTATATTAGAATGTTATAATGTATATTAGAATGTTATATTGGATGTTAGAATGTATATTAGATTGTTATAATGTATGTTAGAATGTTATATTGGATGTTAGAATATATATTAGAATGTTATAATGTATGTTAGAATGTTATAAAGGATGTTAGAATGTTAAAATGGATGTAAGAAAGTATATTATAATGTTAGAATGTATGTTAGAATGTTATAATGGATGTTAGAATGTATATTAGAAAGTTGTAATGTATGTTAGAATGTTATTTTGGATGTTAAAATGTATTTTAGATTGTTATAATGTATGTTAGAATGTTATAATAGATGTTAGAATGTATATTAGAATGTTATAATGTATGTTAGAATGTTAGAATGGATGTTATAATGTATACTAGAATGTTATAATGTATTTTAGATTGTAATAATGTATGTTAGAATGTTATAATGGATGTTAGAATGTATATTAGAATGTTATAATGTATGTTAGAATGTTACAATGGATGATAGAATGTTATAATGGATGTTATAATGAATATTAGTATGTTAGAATGGATGTTAGAATGTTATAATGGATGTTATAATGTATATTAGAATGTTATAATGTATGTTAGAATGCATGTTAGAATGTTTATTAGAATATTATAATGTATGTTAAAATTTTATATTGGATGTTAGAATGTATATTAGAATATTATAATTGATGTTACAATATTATAATGGATGTTAGGTTATTATAATGGATGTTATAATGTATATTAGAATGTTAAAATGGATGTTAGAATGTTATAATTGACTTTAGAATGTATATCAGAATGTTAAAAAGTATGTTAGAATGTTATAATGGATGTTAGAATGTATATTAGAATGTTAGAATGTATGTTAGAATGTTATAATGGATGTTAGAATGTATATTAGAATGTTAGAATGTATGTTAGAATGTTATTATGGATGTTAGAATGTTATAATTGATGTTAGAATGTATAATAGAATGTTATAATGTATGTTAGAATGTTATAATTGATGTTAGAATGTATATTAGATTGTTATAATGTATGTTAGAATGTTATAATGAATGTTAAAATGTATATTAGAATGTTATAATGTATGTTAGGATGTTATAATGTATGTTAGAATGTTATAATGGATGTTAGAATGTATATTAGATTGTTATAATGTATGTTAGAATGTTATAATGGATGTTAGAATGTATATTAGAATGTTATAATGTATGTTAGAATGTTATAATGGATATTAGAATGTTATATTGGATGTTAGAATGTATATTAGATTGTTATAAGGTATGTTAGAATGTTATATTGGATGTTAGAATGTATATTAGAATGTTATAATGTATGTTAGAATGTTATAAAGGATGTTAGAATGTTATAATGGATGTTAGAATGTATATTATAATGTTAGAATGTATGTTAGAATGTTATTATGTATGTTAGAATGTTAGAATGGATGTTATAATGTATACTAGAATGTTATAATGTATTTTAGATTGTAATAATGTATGTTCGAATGTTATAATGGATGTTAGAATGTATATTAGAATGTTATAATGTATGTTACAATGTTATAATGTATGTTAGAATGTTATAATGGATGTTAGAATGTATAATAGAATGTTAGAATGTATGTTAGAATGTTACAATTGATGATAGAATGTTATAATGGATGTTATAATGAATATTAGAATGTTAGAATGGATGTTAGAATGTTATAATGGATGTTATAATGTATATTAGAATGTTATAATGTATGTTAGAATGCATGTTAGAATGTATATTAGAATATTATAATGTATGTTAGAATGTTATAATGGATGTTAGAATGTATATTAGAATGTTATAATGGATGTTAGAATATTATAATGGATGTTAGATTATTATAATGGATGTTATAATGTATATTAGAATGTTAAAACGGATGTTAGAATGATATAATTGATTTTAGAATGTATATCAGAATGTTAAAAAGTATGTTAGAATGTTATAATGGATGTTAGAATGTATATTAGATAGTCAGAATGTATGTTAGAATGTTATAATGGATGTTAGAATGTATATTAGAATGTTAGAATGTATGTTAGAATGTTATTATGGATGTTAGAATGTTATAATTGATGTTAGAATGTATATTAGAATGTTATAATGTATGTTAGAATGTTATAATGGATGTTAGAATGTATATTAGATTGTTATAATGTATGTTAGAATGTTATAATGGATGTTAGAATGTATATTAGAATGTTATAATGTATGTTACAATGTTATAATGGATGTTAGAATGTTATAATGGATGTTAGAATGTATATTAGAATGTTATAATGTATGTTACAATGTTATAATGGATGTTATAATGAATATTAGAATGTTATAATGTATGTTAGAATGCATGTTAGAATGTATATTAGAATGTTTTAGTGTATTTTAGAATGTTATAATGGATGTTAGAATGTATATTAGAATATTATAATGGATGTTAGAATGTTATAATAGATGATAGTACATTATAATGGATGTTATAATATATATTAGAATGTTATAATGTATGTTAGAATGTTAATATGGATGTTAGAATGTATATTAGATTGTTATAATGTATGTTAGAATGTTATAATGGATGTTAGAATGTATATTAGATTGTTATAATGTATGTTAGAATGTTATAATGGATGTTAGAATGTATATTAGAATGTTATAATGTATGTTACAATGTTATAATGGATGTAGAATGTTTTAATGGACGTTAGAATGTATATTAGAATGTTATAATGTATGTTAGAATGTTATAATGGATGTTAGAATGTATATTAGAATGTTGTAATGTATGTTAGAATGTTATAATGGATGTTAGAATGTTATAATGGATGTTAGAATGAATATTAGAATGTTAGAATGGATGTTAGAATTTTATAATGGATGTTATAATGTATATTAGAATGTTATAATGTATGTTAGAATGCATGTTAGAATGTATATTAGAATATTATAGTGTATGTTAGAATGTTATAATGGATGTTAGAATGTATATTAGAATGTTATAATGGATGTTAGAATGTTATAATTGATTTTAGAATGTATATCAGAATGTTAAAAAGTATGTTAGAATGTTATAATGGATGTTAGAATGTATATTAGAATGTTAGAATGTATGTTAGAATGTTATAATGGATGTTAGAATGTATATTAGAATGTTAGAATGTATGTTAGAATGTTATTATGGATGTTAGAATGTTATAATTGATGTTAGAATGTATATTAGAATGTTATAATGTATGTTAGAATGTTATAATTGATGTTAGAATGTATATTAGATTGTTATAAGGTATGTTAGAATGTTATATTGGATGTTAGAATGTATATTAGAATGTTATAATGTATGTTAGAATGTTATAAAGGATGTTAGAATGTTATAATGGATGTTAGAATGTATATTATAATGTTAGAATGTATGTTAGAATGTTATTATGGATGTTAGAATGTTATAATGGATGTTAGAATGTATATTAGAAAGTTATAATGTATGTTAGAATGTTATTTTGGATGTTAAAATGTATTTTAGATTGTTAAAATGTATGTTAGAATGTTATAATAGATGTTAGAATGTATATTAGAATGTTATAATGTATGTTACAATGTTATAATGTATGTTAGAATGTTAGAATGGATGTTATAATGTATACTAGAATGTTATAATGTATTTTAGATTGTAATAATGTATTTTCGAATGTTATAATGGATGTTAGAATGTATATTAGAATGTTATAATGTATGTTACAATGTTATAATGTATGTTAGAATGTTATAATGGATGTTAGAATGTATATTAGAATGTTAGAATGTATGTTAAAATGTTACAATGGATGATAGAATGTTATAATGGATGTTATAATGAATATTAGAATGTTAGAAAGGATGTTAGAATGTTATAATGGATGTTATAATGTATATTAGAATGTTATAATGTATGTTAGAATGCATGTTAGAATGTATATTAGAATATTATAATGTATGTTAGAATGTTATAATGGATGTTAGAATGTATATTAGAATGTTATAATGGATGTTAGAATATTATAATGGATGTTAGATTATTATAATGGATGTTATAATGTATATTAGAATGTTAAAACGGATGTTAGAATGATATAATTGATTTTAGAATGTATATCAGAATGTTAAAAAGTATGTTAGAATGTTATAATGGATGTTAGAATGTATATTAGAATGTCAGAATGTATGTTAGAATGTTATAATGGATGTTAGAATGTATATTAGAATGTTAGAATGTATGTTAGAATGTTATTATGGATGTTACAATGTTATAATTGATGTTAGAATGTATATTAGAATGTTATAATGTATGTTAGAATGTTATAATGGATGTTAGAATGTATATTAGATTGTTATAATGTATGTTAGAATGTTATAATGGATGTTTGAATGTATTTTAAATTGTTATAATGTATGATAGAATGTTATAATGGATATGAGAATGTATATTAGAATGTTATAATGTATGTTACAATGCTATAATGTATGTTAGAATGTTATAATGGATGTTAAAATGTATACTAGAATGTTATAATGTATGTTAGAATGTATATTAGAATGTTATAATGTATGGTAGAATGTTATAATGGATGTTAGAATGTATATTAGATTGTTATAATGTATGTTAGAATGTTATAATGGATGTTAGAATGTATATTAGAATGTTATAATGTATGATAGAATGTTTTAATGGATATTAGAATGTATATTAGAATGTTATAATGTATGTTAGAATGTTATAATGGATGTTATAATGAATATTAGAATGTTAGAATGGATGTTAGAATGTTATAATGGATGTTATAATGTATATTAGAATGTTATAATGTATGTTAGAATGCATGTTAGAATGTATATTAGAATATTATAGTGTATGTTAGAATGTTATAATGGATGTTAGAATGTATATTAGAATGTTATAATGGATGTTAGAATATTATAATGGATGTTATAATGTATATTAGAATGTTAAAAAGTATGTTAGAATGTTATAATGGATGTTAGAATGTATATTAGAATGTTAGAATGTATTTTAGAATGTTATAATGGATATTAGAATGTATATTAGAATGTTAGAATGTATGTTAGAATGTTATTATGGATGTTAGAATGTTATAATTGATGTTAGAATGTATATTAGAATGTTATAATGTATATTAGAATGTTATATTGGATGTTAGAATGTATATTAGATTGTTATAATGTATGTTAGAATGTTATATTGGATGTTAGAATGTATATTAGAATGTTATAATGTATGTTAGAATGTTATAAAGGATGTAAGAATGTTATAATGGATGTTAGAATGTATATTATAATGTTAGAATGTATGTTAGAATGTTATTATGGATGTTAGAATGTTATAATGGATGTTAGAATGTATATTAGAAAGTTATAATATATGTTAGAATGTTATTTTGGATGTTAAAATGTATTTTAGATTGTTATAATGTATGTTAGAATGTTATAATAGATGTTAGAATGTATATTAGATTGTTATAATGTATGTTACAATGTTATAATGTATGTTAGAATGTTATAATGGATGTTATAATGTATACTAGAATGTTATAATGTATTTTAGATTGTAATAATGTATGTTCGAATGTTATAATGGATGTTAGAAAGTATATTAGAATGTTATAATGTATGTTACAATGTTATAATGTATGTTAGAATGTTATAATGGATGTTAGAATGTATATTAGAATGTTATAATGTATGTTAGAATGTTACAATGGATGATAGAATGTTATAATGGATGTTATAATGAATATTAGTATGTTAGAATGGATATTAGAATGTTATAATGGATGTTATAATGTATATTAGAATGTCATAATGTATGTTAGAATGCATGTTAGAATGTATATTAGAATATTATAATGTATGTTAAAATGTTATATTGGAT
The DNA here is from genome assembly GCA_031769625.1 of Taudactylus pleione. Taxonomy (NCBI): domain Eukaryota; kingdom Metazoa; phylum Chordata; class Amphibia; order Anura; family Myobatrachidae; genus Taudactylus; species Taudactylus pleione. The sequence continues at coordinate 580,300 of JAUIMM010000815.1, read as the reverse complement.
GTTAGAATGTATATTAGAATATTATAATGGATGTTACAATATTATAATGGATGTTAGATTATTATAATGGATGTTATAATGTATATTAGAATGTTAAAATGGATGTTAGAATGTTATAATTGATTTTAGAATGTATATCAGAATGTTAAAAAGTATGTTAGAATGTTATAATGGATGTTAGAATGTATATTAGAATGTTAGAATGTATGTTAGAATGTTATAATGGATGTTAGAATGTATATTAGAATGTTAGAATGTATGTTGAATGTTATTATGGATGTTAGAATGTTATAATTGATGTTAGAATGTTTAATAGAATGTTATAATGTATGTTAGAATGTTATAATTGATGTTAGAATGTATATTAGATTGTTATAATGTATGTTAGAATGTTATAATGGATGTTAAAATGTATATTAGAATGTTATAATGTATGTTAGGATGTTATAATGTATGTTAGAATGTTAGAATGGATGGTAGAATGTATATTAGATTGTTATAATGTATGTTAGAATGTTATAATGGATGTTAGAATGTATATTAGAATGTTATAATGAATGTTAGAATGTTATAATGGATATTAGAATGTTATAATGGATGTTAGAATGTTTATTAGAATGTTATAATGTATGTTAGAATGTTATAAAGGATGTTAGAATGTTATAATGGATGTTAGAATGTATATTATAATGTTAGAATGTATGTTAGAATGTTATTATGGATGTTAGAATGTTATAATGGATGTTAGAATGTATATTAGAAAGTTATAATGTATGTTAGAATGTTATTTTGGATGTTAAAATGTATTTTAGATTGTTATAATGTATGTTAGAATGTTATAATAGATGTTAGAATGTATATTAGAATGTTATAATGTATGTTACAATGTTATAATGTATGTTAGAATGTTAGAATGGATGTTATAATGTATACTAGAATGTTATAATGTATTTTAGATTGTAATAATGTATGTTCGAATGTTATAAAGGATGTTAGAATGTATATTAGAATGTTATAATGTATGTTACAATGTTATAATGTATGTTAGAATGTTATAATGGATGTTAGAATGTATATTAGAATGTTAGAATGTATGTTAGAATGTTACAATGGATGATAGAATGTTATAATGGATGTTATAATGAATATTAGAATGTTAGAATGGATGTTAGAATGTTATAATTAATGTTATAATGTATATTAGAATGTTATAATGTATGTTAGAATGCATGTTAGAATGTATATTAGAATATTATAAAGGATGTTAGAATGTATATTAGAATGTTATACTGTATGTTACAATGTTATAATGTATGTTAGAATGTTATAATGGATGTTAGAATGTATATTAGAATGTTAGAATGTATGTTAGAATGTTACAATGGATGATAGAATGTTATAATGGATGTTATAATGAATATTAGAATGTTAGAATGGATGTTAGAATGTTATAATGGATGTTATAATGTATATTAGAATGTTATAATGTATGTTAGAATGCATGTTAGAATGTATATTAGAATATTATAATGTATGTTAGAATGTTATAATGGATGTTAGAATGTATATTAGAATGTTATAATGGATGTTAGAATATTATAATGGATGTTAGATTATTATAATGGATGTTATAATGTATATTAGAATGTTAAAACGGGTGTTAGAATGTTATAATGGATGTTAGAATGTATATTAGAATGTCAGAATGTATGTTAGAATGTTATAATGGATGTTAGAATGTATATTAGAATGTTAGAATGTATGTTAGAATGTCATTATGGATGTTAGAATGTTATAATTGATGTTAGAATGTATATTAGAATGTTATAATGTATGTTAGAATGTTATAATGGATGTTAGAATGTATATTAGATTGTTATAATGTATGTTAGAATGTTATAATGGATGTTACAATGTATATTAGAATGTTATAATGTATGTTACAATGTTATAATGGATGTTAGAATGTTATAATGGATGTTAGAATGTATATTAGAATGTTGTAATGTATGTTAGAATGTTATAATGGATGTTAGAATGTTATAATGGATGTTATAATGAATATTAGAATGTTATAATGTATGTTAGAATGCATGTTAGAATGTATATTAGAATGTTTTAGTGTATTTTATAATGTTATAATGGATGTTAGAATGTATATTAGAATATTATAATGGATGTTAGAATGTTATAATGGATGATAGTACATTATAATGGATGTTATAATATATATTAGAATGTTATAATGTATGTTAGAATGTTATAATGGATGTTAGAATGTATATTAGAATGATATAATGTATGTTAGAATGTTATTATGGAAGTTAGAATGTTATAATTGATGTTAGAATGTATATTAGAATGTTATAATGTATGTTAGAATGTTATAATGGATGTTAGAATGTTAGAATGGATGTTAGAATGTATATTAGAATGTTTTAATGTATATTAGAATGTTAGAATGTATGTTAGAATGTTATAATGGATGTTAGAATGTATATTAGAATGTTATTATGGATGTTAGAATGTTATAATGGAAGTTAGAATGTTATAATGGATGTTAAAATATTATAATGGAAGTTATAATGTATATTAGAATGTTAAAATGGATGATTGAATGTTATAATTGATGTTAGAATGTATATTAGAATGTTACAATGTATGTTAGAATGTTATAATGGATGTTAGAATGTATATTACAAAGTTATAATGTATTTTAGAATGTTATAATGGATGTTTGAATGTATTTTAGATTGTTATAATGTATGATAGAATGTTATAATGGATATTAGAATGTATATTAGAATGTTATAATGTATGTTACAATGCTATAATGTATGTTAGAATGTTATAATGGATGTTAAAATGTATACTAGAATGTTATAATGTATGTTAGAATGTATATTAGAATGTTATAATGTATGGTAGAATGTTATAATGGATGTTAGAATGTATATTAGATTGTTATAATGTATGTTAGAATGTTATAATGGATGTTAGAATGTATATTAGAATGTTATAATGTATGATAGAATGTTTAATGGATATTAGAATGTATATTAGAATGTTATAATGTATGTTAGAATGTTATAATGGATGTTATAATGAATATTAGAATGTTAGAATGGATGTTAGAATGTTATAAAGGATGTTATAATGTATATTAGAATGTTATAATGTATGTTAGAATGCATGTTAGAATGTATATTAGAATATTATAGTGTATGTTAGAATGTTATAATGGATGTTAGAATGTATATTAGAATGTTTTAATGGATGTTAGAATATTATAATGGATGTTATAATGTATATTAGAATGTTAAAAAGTATGTTAGAATGTTATAATGGATGTTAGAATGTATATTAGAATGTTAGAATGTATGTTAGAATGTTATAATGGATGTTAGAATGTATATTAGAATGTTAGAATGTATGTTAGAATGTTATTATGGATGTTAGAATGTTATAATTGATGTTAGAATGTATATTAGAATGTTATAATGTATATTAGAATGTTATATTGGATGTTAGAATGTATATTAGATTGTTATAATGTATGTTAGAATGTTATATTGGATGTTAGAATGTATATTAGAATGTTATAATGTATGTTAGAATGTTATAAAGGATGTTAGAATGTTATAATGGATGTTAGAATGTATATTATAATGTTAGAATGTATGTTAGAATGTTATTATGGATGTTAGAATGTTATAATGGATGTTAGAATGTATATTAGAAAGTTATAATGTATGTTAGAATGTTATTTTGGATGTTAAAATGTATTTTAGATTGTTATAATGTATGTTAGAATGTTATAATAGATGTTAGAATGTATATTAGAATGTTATAATGTATGTTACAATGTTATAATGTATGTTAGAATGTTATAATGGATGTTAGAATGTATACTAGAATGTTATAATGTATTTTAGATTGTAATAATGTATGTTAGAATGTTATAATGGATGTTAGAATGTATATTAGAATGTTATAATGTATGTTAGAATGTTACAATGGATGATAGAATGTTATAATGGATGTTATAATGAATATTAGTATGTTAGAATGGATGTTAGAATGTTATAATGGATGTTATAATGTATATTAGAATGTTATAATGTATGTTAGAATGCATATTAGAATGTATATTCGAATATTATAATGTATGTTAAAATGTTATATTGGATGTTAGAATGTATATTAGAATATTATAATGGATGTTACAATATTATAATGGATGTTAGATTATTATAATGGATGTTATAATGTATATTAGAATGTTAAAATGGATGTTAGAATGTTATAATTGACTTTAGAATGTATATCAGAATGTTAAAAAGTATGTTAGAATGTTATAATGGATGTTAGAATGTATATTAGAATGTTAGAATGTATGTTAGAATGTTATAATGGATGTTAGAATGTATATTAGAATGTTAGAATGTATGATAGAATGTTATTATGGATGTTAGAATGTTATAATTGATGTTAGAATGTATAATAGAATGTTATAATGTATGTTAGAATGTTATAATTGATGTTAGAATGTATATTAGATTGTTATAATGTATGTTAGAATGTTATAATGTATGTTAGAATGCATGTTAGAATGTATATTAGAATATTATAATGTATGTTATAATGTTATAATGGATGTTAGAATGTATATTAGAATGTTATAATGGATGTTAGAATATTATAATGGATGTTAGATGATTATAATGGATGTTATAATGCATATTAGAATGTTAAAACGGATGTTAGAATGATATAATTGATTTTAGAATGTATATCAGAATGTTAAAAAGTATGTTAGAATGTTATAATGGATGTTAGAATATATATATGAATGTCAGAATGTATGTTAGAATGTTATAATGGATGTTAGAATGTATATTATAATGTTAGAATGTATGTTAGAATGTTATTATGGATGTTAGAATGTTATAATTGATGTTAGAATGTATATTAGAATGTTATAATGTATGTTAGAATGTTATAATGGATGTTAGAATGTATATTAGATTGTTATAATGTATGTTAGAATGTTATAATGGATGTTAGAATGTATATTAGAATGTTATAATGTATGTTACAATGTTATAATGGATGTTAGAATGTTATAATGGATGTTAGAATGTATATTAGAATGTTATAATGTATGTTACAATGTTATAATGGATGTTATAATGAATATTAGAATGTTATAATGTATGTTAGAATGCATGTTAGAATGTATATTAGAATGTTTTAGTGTATTTTAGAATGTTATAATGGATGTTAGAATGTATATTAGAATATTATAATGGATGTTAGAATGTTATAATGGATGATAGTACATTATAATGGATGTTATAATATATATTAGAATGTTATAATGTATGTTAGAATGTATATTAGATTGATATAATGTATGTTAGAATGTTATTATGGAAGTTAGAATGTTATAATTGATGTTAGAATGTATATTAGAATGTTATAATGTATGTTAGAATGTTATAATGGATGTTAGAATGTTAGAATGGATGTTAGAATGTATATTAGAATGTTTTAATGTATATTAGAATGTTAGAATGTATGTTAGAATGTTATAATGGATGTTAGAATGTATATTAGAATGTTTTTATGGATGTTAGAATGTTATAATGGAAGTTAGAATGTTATAATGGATGTTAAAATATTATAATGGATATTATAATGTATATTAGAATGTTAAAATGGATGATTGAATGTTATAATTGATGTTAGAATGTATATTAGAATGTTACAATGTATGTTAGAATGTTATAATAGATGTTAGAATGTATATTACAAAGTTATAATGTATTTTAGAATGTTATAATGGATGTTTGAATGTATTTTAGATTGTTATAATGTATGATAGAATGTTATAATGGATATTAGAATGTATATTAGAATGTTATAATGTATGTTACAATGCTATAATGTATGTTAGAATGTTATAATGGATGTTAAAATGTATACTAGAATGTTATAATGTATGTTAGAATGTATATTAGAATGTTATAATGTATGGTAGAATGTTATAATGGATGTTAGAATGTATATTAGATTGTTATAATGTATGTTAGAATGTTATAATGGATGTTAGAATGTATATTAGAATGTTATAATGTATGATAGAATGTTTAATGGATATTAGAATGTATATTAGAATGTTATAATGTATGTTAGAATGTTATAATGGATGTTATAATGAATATTAGAATGTTAGAATGGATGTTAGAATGTTATAATGGATGTTATAATGTATATTAGAATGTTATAATGTATGTTAGAATGCATGTTAGAATGTATATTAGATTGTTATAATGTATGTTAGAATGTTATAATGGATGTTAGAATGTATATTAGAATGTTATAATGTATGATAGAATGTTTAATGGATATTAGAATGTATATTAGAATGTTATAATGTATGTTAGAATGTTATAATGGATGTTATAATGAATATTAGAATGTTATAATGGATGTTAAAATATTATAATGGATGTTATAATGTATATTAGAATGTTAAAATGGATGATTGAATGTTATAATTGATGTTAGAATGTATATTAGAATGTTACAATGTATGTTAGAATGTTATAATGGATGTTAGAATGTATATTACAAAGTTATAATGTATTTTAGAATGTTATAATGGATGTTTGAATGTATTTTAGATTGTTATAATGTATGATAGAATGTTATAATGGATATTAGAATGTATATTAGAATGTTATAATGTATGTTACAATGCTATAATGTATGTTAGAATGTTATAATGGATGTTAAAATGTATACTAGAATGTTATAATGTATGTTAGAATGTATATTAGAATGTTATAATGTATGTTAGAATGTTATAATGGATGTTAGAATGTATATTAGAATGTTTTAATGGATGTTAGAATATTATAATGGATGTTATAATGTATATTAGAATGTTAAAAAGTATGTTAGAATGTTATAATGGATGTTAGAATGTATATTAGAATGTTAGAATGTATGTTAGAATGTTATAATGGATGTTAGAATGTATATTAGAATGTTAGAATGTATGTTAGAATGTTATTATGGATGTTAGAATGTTATAATTGATGTTAGAATGTATATTAGAATGTTATAATGTATATTAGAATGTTATATTGGATGTTAGAATGTATATTAGATTGTTATAATGTATGTTAGAATGTTATATTGGATGTTAGAATGTATATTAGAATGTTATAATGTATGTTAGAATGTTATAAAGGATGTTAGAATGTTATAATGGATGTTAGAATGTATATTATAATGTTAGAATGTATGTTCGAATGTTATTATGGATGTTAGAATGTTATAATGGATGTTAGAATGTATATTAGAAAGTTATAATGTATGTTAGAATGTTATTTTGGATGTTAAAATGTATTTTAGATTGTTATAATGTATGTTAGAATGTTATAATAGATGTTAGAATGTATATTAGAATGTTATAATGTATGTTACAATGTTATAATGTATGTTAGAATGTTATAATGGATGTTATAATGTATACTAGAATGTTATAATGTATTTTAGATTGTAATAATGTATGTTAGAATGTTATAATGGATGTTAGAATGTATATTAGAATGTTATAATGTATGTTAGAATGTTACAATGGATGATAGAATGTTATAATGGATGTTATAATGAATATTAGTATGTTAGAATGGATGTTAGAATGTTATAATGGATGTTATAATGTATATTAGAATGTTATAATGTATGTTAGAATGCATATTAGAATGTATATTAGAATATTATAATGTATGTTAAAATGTTATATTGGATGTTAGAATGTATATTAGAATATTATAATGGATGTTACAATATTATAATGGATGTTAGATTATTATAATGGATGTTATAATGTATATTAGAATGTTAAAATGGATGTTAGAATGTTATAATTGACTTTAGAATGTATATCAGAATGTTAAAAAGTATGTTAGAATGTTATAATGGATGTTAGAATGTATATTAGAATGTTAGAATGTATGTTAGAATGTTATAATGGATGTTAGAATGTATATTAGAATGTTAGAATGTATGTTAGAATGTTATTATGGATGTTAGAATGTTATAATTGATGTTAGAATGTATAATAGAATGTTAAAATGTATGTTAGAATGTTATCATTGATGTTAGAATGTATATTAGATTGTTATAATGTATGTTAGAATGTTATAATGGATGTTAAAATGTATATTAGAATGTTATAATGTATGTTAGGATGTTATAATGTATGTTAGAATGTTATAATGGATGTTAGAATGTATATTAGATTGTTATAATGTATGTTAGAATGTTATAATGGATGTTAGAATGTATATTAGAATGTTATAATGTATGTTAGAATGTTATAATGGATATTAGAATGTTATATTGGATTTTAGAATGTATATTAAAATGTTATAATGTATGTTAGAATGTTATTATGGATGTTAGAATGTTATAATTGATGTTAGAATCTATTTTAGAAAGTTATAATGGATGTTAGAATGTTATTTTGGATGTTAAAATGTATTTTAGATTGTTATAATGTATGTTAGAATGTTATAATAGATGTTATAATGTTATAATGGATGTTAGAATGTATATTAGAATGTTATAATGGATGTTAGAATATTATAATGGATGTTAGATAATTATAATGGATGTTATAATGTATATTAGAATGTTAAAACGGATGTTAGAATGATATAATTGATTTTAGAATGTATATCAGAATGTTAAAAAGTATGTTAGAATGTTATAATGGATGTTAGAATGTATATTAGAATGTCAGAATGTATGTTAGAATGTTATAATGGATGTTAGAATGTATATTATAATGTTAGAATATATGTAAGAATGTTATTATGGATGTTAGAATGTTATAATTGATGTTAGAATGTATATTAGAATGTTATAATGTATGTTAGAATGTTATAATGGATGTTAGAATGTATATTAGATTGTTATAATGTATGTTAGAATGTTATAATGGATGTTAGAATGTATATTAGAATGTTATAATGTATGTTACAATGTTATAATGGATGTTAGAATGTTATAATGGATGTTAGAATGTATATTAGAATGTTATAATGTATGTTACAATGTTATAATGGATGTTATAATGAATATTAGAATGTTAGATTGGATGTTAGAATGTTATAATGGATGTTATAATGTATATTAGAATGTTATAATGTATGTTAGAATGCATGTTAGAATGTATATTAGAATATTATAGTGTATGTTAGAATGTTATAATGGATGTTAGAATGTATATTAGAATGTTATAATGGATGTTAGAATATTATAATGGATGTTATAATGTATATTAGAATGTTAAAAAGTATGTTAGAATGTTATAATGGATGTTAGAATGTATATTAGAATGTTAGAATGTATGTTAGAATGTTATAATGGATATTAGAATGTATATTAGAATGTTAGAATGTATGTTAGAATGTTATAATAGATGTTAGAATGTATATTAGAATGTTATAATGTATGTTACAATGTTATAATGTATGTTAGAATGTTATAATGGATGTTATAATGTATACTAGAATGTTATAATGTATTTTAGATTGTAATAATGTATGTTCGAATGTTATAATGGATGTTAGAAAGTATATTAGAATGTTATAATGTATGTTACAATGTTATAATGTATGTTAGAATGTTATAATGGATGTTAGAATGTATATTAGAATGTTATAATGTATGTTAGAATGTTACAATGGATGATAGAATGTTAGAATGGATGTTATAATGAATATTAGTATGTTAGAATGGATGTTAGAATGTTATAATGGATGTTATAATGTATATTAGAATGTTATAATGTATGTTAGAATGCATGTTAGAATGTATATTAGAATATTATAATGTATGTTAAAATGTTATATTGGATATTAGAATGTATATTAGAATATTATAATGGATGTTACAATATTATAATGGATGTTAGATTATTATAATGGATGTTATAATGTATATTAGAATGTTAAAATGGATGTTAGAATGTTATAATTGATTTTAGAATGTATATCAGAATGTTAAAAAGTATGTTAGAATGTTATAATGGATGTTAGAATGTATATCAGAACGTTAGAATGTATGTTAGAATGTTATAATGGATGTTAGAATGTATATTAGAATGTTAGAATGTATGTTAGAATGTTATTATGGATGTTAGAATGTTATAATTGATGTTAGAATGTTTAATAGAATGTTATAATGTATGTTAGAATGTTATAATTGATGTTAGAATGTATATTAGATTGTTATAATGTATGTTAGAATGTTATAATGGATGTTAAAATGTATATTAGAATGTTATAATGTATGTTAGGATGTTATAATGTATGTTAGAATGTTATAATGGATGTTAGAATGTATATTAGATTGTTATAATGTATGTTAGAATGTTATAATGGATGTTAGAATGTATATTAGAATGTTATAATGAATGTTAGAATGTTATAATGGATATTAGAATGTTATATTGGATGTTAGAATGTATATTAGATTGTTATAAGGTATGTTAGAATGTTATATTGGATGTTAGAATGTATATTAGAATGTTATAATGTATGTTAGAATGTTATAAAGGATGTTAGAATGTTATAATGGATGTTAGAATGTATATTATAATGTTAGAATGTATGTTAGAATGTTATTGTGGATGTTAGAATGTTATAATGGATGTTAGAATGTATATTAGAAAGTTATAATGTATGTTAGAATGTTATTTTGGATGTTAAAATGTATTTTAGATTGTTATAATGTATGTTAGAATGTTATAATAGATGTTAGAATGTATATTAGAATGTTATAATGTATGTTACAATGTTATAATGTATGTTAGAATGTTAGAATGGATGTTATAATGTATACTAGAATGTTATAATGTATTTTAGATTGTAATAATGTATGTTCGAATGTTATAATGGATGTTAGAATGTATATTAGAATGTTATAATGTATGTTACAATGTTATAATGTATGTCAGAATGTTATAATGGATGTTAGAATGTATATTAGAATGTTATAATGTATGTTAGAATGTTACAATGGATGATAGAATGTTATAATGGATGTTATAATGAATATTAGAATGTTAGAATGGATGTTAGAATGTTATAATGGATGTTATAATGTATATTAGAATGTTATAATGTATGTTAGAATGCATGTTAGAATGTATATTAGAATATTATAATGTATGTTAGAATGTTAGAATGGATGTTAGAATGTATATTAGAATGTTATAATGGATGTTAGAATATTATAATGGATGTTAGATTATTATAATGGATGTTATAATGTATATTAGAATGTTAAAATGGATGTTAGAATGATATAATTGATTTTAGAATGTATATCAGAATGTTAAAAAGTATGTTAGAATGTTATAATGGATGTTAGAATGTATATTAGAATGTCAGAATGTATGTTACAATGTTATAATGGATGTTAGAATGTATATTAGAATGTTAGAATGTATGTTAGAATGTCATTATGGATGTTAGAATGTTATAATTGATGTTAGAATGTATATTAGAATGTTATAATGTATGTTAGAATGTTATAATGGATGTTAGAATGTATATTAGATTGTTATAATGTATGTTAGAATGTTATAATGGATGTTAGAATGTATATTAGAATGTTATAATGTATGTTACAATGTTATAATGGATGTTAGAATGTTATAATGGATGTTAGAATGTATATTAGAATGTTGTAATGTATGTTAGAATGTTATAATGGATTTTAGAATGTTATAATGGATGTTATAATGAATATTAGAATGTTATAATGTATGTTAGAATGCATGTTAGAATGTATATTAGAATGTTTTAGTGTATTTTAGAATGTTATAATGGATGTTAGAATGTATATTAGAATATTATAATGGATGTTAGAATGTTATAATGGATGATAGTACATTATAATGGATGTTATAATATATATTAGAATGTTATAATGTATGTTAGAATGTTATAATGGATGTTAGAATGTATATTAGATTGATATAATGTATGTTAGAATGTTATTATGGAAGTTAGAATGTTATAATTGATGTTAGAATGTATATTAGAATGTTATAATGTATGTTGGAATGTTATAATGGATGTTAGAATGTTAGAATGGATGTTAGAATGTATATTAGAATGTTTTAATGTATATTAGAATGTTAGAATGTATGTTAGAATGTTATAATGGATGTTAGAATGTATATTAGAATGTTATTATGGATGTTAGAATGTTATAATGGAAGTTAGAATGTTATAATGGATGTTAAAATATTATAATGGATTTTATAATGTATATTAGAATGTTAAAATGGATGATTGAATGTTATAATTGATGTTAGAATGTATATTAGAATGTTACAATGTATGTTAGAATGTTATAATGGATGTTAGAATGTATATTACAAAGTTATAATGTATTTTAGAATGTTATAATGGATGTTTGAATGTATTTTAGATTGTTATAATGTATGATAGAATGTTATAATGGATATTAGAATGTATATTAGAATGTTATAATGTATGTTACAATGCTATAATGTATGTTAGAATGTTATAATGGATGTTAAAATGTATACTAGAATGTTATAATGTATGTTAGAATGTATATTACAATGTTATAATGTATGGTAGAATGTTATAATGGATGTTAGAATGTATATTAGATTGTTATAATGTATGTTAGAATGTTATAATGGATGTTAGAATGTATATTAGAATGTTATAATGTATGATAGAATGTTTAATGGATATTAGAATGTATATTAGAATGTTATAATGTATGTTAGAATGTTATAATGGATGTTATAATGAATATTAGAATGTTAGAATGGATGTTAGAATGTTATAATGGATGTTATAATGTATATTACAATGTTATAATGTATGGTAGAATGTTATAATGGATGTTAGAATGTATATTAGATTGTTATAATGTATGTTAGAATGTTATAATGGATGTTAGAATGTATATTAGAATGTTATAATGTATGTTAGAATGTTATAATGGATGTTAGAATGTATATTAGAATATTTTAATGGATGTTAGAATATTATAATGGATGTTATAATGTATATTAGAATGTTAAAAAGTATGTTAGAATGTTATAATGGATGTTAGAATGTATATTAGAATGTTAGAATGTATGTTAGAATGTTATAATGGATATTAGAATGTATATTAGAATGTTAGAATGTATGTTAGAATGTTATAATAGATGTTAGAATGTATATTAGAATGTTATAATGTATGTTACAATGTTATAATGTATGTTAGAATGTTATAATGGATGTTATAATGTATACTAGAATGTTATAATGTATTTTAGATTGTAATAATGTATGTTCGAATGTTATAATGGATGTTAGAAAGTATATTAGAATGTTATAATGTATGTTACAATGTTATAATGTATGTTAGAATGTTATAATGGATGTTAGAATGTATATTAGAATGTTATAATGTATGTTAGAATGTTACAATGGATTATAGAATGTTAGAATGGATGTTATAATGAATATTAGTATGTTAGAATGGATGTTAGAATGTTATAATGGATGTTATAATGTATATTAGAATGTTATAATGTATGTTAGAATGCATGTTAGAATGTATATTAGAATATTATAATGTATGTTAAAATGTTATATTGGATATTAGAATGTATATTAGAATATTATAATGGATGTTACAATATTATAATGGATGTTAGATTATTATAATGGATGTTATAATGTATATTAGAATGTTAAAATGGATGTTAGAATGTTATAATTGATTTTAGAATGTATATCAGAATGTTAAAAAGTATGTTAGAATGTTATAATGGATGTTAGAATGTATATCAGAATGTTAGAATGTATGTTAGAATGTTATAATGGATGTTAGAATGTATATTAGAATGTTAGAATGTATGTTAGAATGTTATTATGGATGTTAGAATGTTATAATTGATGTTAGAATGTTTAATAGAATGTTATAATGTATGTTAGAATGTTATAATTGATGTTAGAATGTATATTAGATTGTTATAATGTATGTTAGAATGTTATAATGGATGTTAAAATGTATATTAGAATGTTATAATGTATGTTAGGATGTTATAATGTATGTTAGAATGTTATAATGGATGTTAGAATGTATATTAGATTGTTATAATGTATGTTAGAATGTTATAATGGATGTTAGAATGTATATTAGAATGTTATAATGAATGTTAGAATGTTATAATGGATATTAGAATGTTATATTGGATGTTAGAATGTATATTAGATTGTTATAAGGTATGTTAGAATGTTATATTGGATGTTAGAATGTATATTAGAATGTTATAATGTATGTTAGAATGTTATAAAGGATGTTAGAATGTTATAATGGATGTTAGAATGTATATTATAATGTTAGAATGTATGTTAGAATGTTATTATGGATGTTAGAATGTTATAATGGATGTTAGAATGTATATTAGAAAGTTATAATGTATGTTAGAATGTTATCTTGGATGTTAAAATGTATTTTAGATTGTTATAATGTATGTTAGAATGTTATAATAGATGTTAGAATGTATATTATAATGTTATAATGTATGTTACAATGTTATAATGTATGTTAGAATGTTAGAATGGATGTTATAATGTATACTAGAATGTTATAATGTATTTTAGATTGTAATAATGTATGTTCGAATGTTATAATGGATGTTAGAATGTATATTAGAATGTTATAATGTATGTTACAATGTTATAATGTATGTCAGAATGTTATAATGGATGTTAGAATGTATATTAGAATGTTAGAATGTATGTTAGAATGTTACAATGGATGATAGAATGTTATAATGGATGTTATAATGAATATTAGAATGTTAGAATGGATGTTAGAATGTTATAATGGATGTTATAATGTATATTAGAATGTTATAATGTATGTTAGAATGCATGTTAGAATGTATATTAGAATATTATAATGTATGTTAGAATGTTACAATGGATGTTAGAATGTATATTAGAATGTTATAATGGATGTTAGAATATTATAATGGATGTTAGATTATTATAATGGATGTTATAATGTATATTAGAATGTTAAAATGGATGTTAGAATGATATAATTGATTTTAGAATGTATATCAGAATGTTAAAAAGTATGTTAGAATGTTATAATGGATGTTAGAATGTATATTAGAATGTCAGAATGTATGTTAGAATGTTATAATGGATGTTAGAATGTATATTAGAATGTTAGAATGTATGTTAGAATGTCATTATGGATGTTAGAATGTTATAATTGATGTTAGAATGTATATTAGAATGTTATAATGTATGTTAGAATGTTATAATGGATGTTAGAATGTATATTAGATTGTTATAATGTATGTTAGAATGTTATAATGGATGTTAGAATGTATATTAGAATGTTATAATGTATGTTACAATGTTATAATGGATGTTAGAATGTTATAATGGATGTTAGAATGTATATTAGAATGTTGTAATGTATGTTAGAGTGTTATAATGGATGTTAGAATGTTATAATGGATGTTATAATGAATATTAGAATGTTATAATGTATGTTAGAATGCATGTTAGAATGTATATTAGAATGTTTTAGTGTATTTTAGAATGTTATAATGGATGTTAGAATGTATATTAGAATATTATAATGGATGTTAGAATGTTATAATGGATGATAGTACATTATAATGGATGTTATAATATATATTAGAATGTTATAATGTATGTTAGAATGTTATAATGGATGTTAGAATGTATATTAGATTGATATAATGTATGTTAGAATGTTATTATGGAAGTTAGAATGTTATAATTGATGTTAGAATGTATATTAGAATGTTATAATGTATGTTGGAATGTTATAATGGATGTTAGAATGTTAGAATGGATGTTAGAATGTATATTAGAATGTTTTAATGTATATTAGAATGTTAGAATGTATGTTAGAATGTTATAATGGATGTTAGAATGTATATTAGAATGTTATTATGGATGTTAGAATGTTATAATGGAAGTTAGAATGTTATAATGGATGTTAAAATATTATAATGGATGTTATAATGTATATTAGAATGTTAAAATGGATGATTGAATGTTATAATTGATGTTAGAATGTATATTAGAATGTTACAATGTATGTTAGAATGTTATAATGGATGTTAGAATGTATATTACAAAGTTATAATGTATTTTAGAATGTTATAATGGATGTTTGAATGTATTTTAGATTGTTATAATGTATGATAGAATGTTATAATGGATATTAGAATGTATATTAGAATGTTATAATGTATGTTACAATGCTATAATGTATGTTAGAATGTTATAATGGATGTTAAAATGTATACTAGAATGTTATAATGTATGTTAGAATGTATATTAGAATGTTATAATGTATGGTAGAATGTTATAATGGATGTTAGAATGTATATTACATTGTTATAATGTATGTTAGAATGTTATAATGGATGTTAGAATGTATATTAGAATGTTATAATGTATGATAGAATGTTTAATGGATATTAGAATGTATATTAGAATGTTATAATGTATGTTAGAATGTTATAATGGATGTTATAATGAATATTAGAATGTTAGAATGGATGTTAGAATGTTATAATGGATGTTATAATGTATATTAGAATGTTAGAATGTATGTTAGAATGCATGTTAGAATGTATATTAGAATATTATAGTGTATGTTAGAATGTTATAATGGATGTTAGAATGTATATTAGAATGTTTTAATGGATGTTAGAATATTATAATGGATGTTATAATGTATATTAGAATGTTAAAAAGTATGTTAGAATGTTATAATGGATGTTAGAATGTATATTAGAATGTTAGAATGTATGTTAGAATGTTATAATGGATGTTAGAATGTATATTAGAATGTTAGAATGCATGTTAGAATGTTATTATGGATGTTAGAATGTTATAATTGATGTTAGAATGTATATTAGAATGTTATAATGTATATTAGAATGTTATATTGGATGTTAGAATGTATATTAGATTGTTATAATGTATGTTAGAATGTTATATTGGATGTTAGAATGTATATTAGAATGTTATAATGTATGTTAGACTGTTATAAAGGATGTTAGAATGTTATAATGGATGTTAGAATGTATATTATAATGTTAGAATGTATGTTAGAATGTTATTATGGATGTTAGAATGTTATAATGGATGTTAGAATGTATATTAGAAAGTTATAATGTATGTTAGAATGTTATTTTGGATGTTAAAATGTATTTTAGATTGTTATAATGTATGTTAGAATGTTATAATAGATGTTAGAATGTATATTAGAATGTTATAATGTATGTTACAATGTTATAATGTATGTTAGAATGTTATAATGGATGTTATAATGTATACTAGAATGTTATAATGTATTTTAGATTGTAATAATGTATGTTAGAATGTTATAATGGATGTTAGAATGTATATTAGAATGTTATAATGTATGTTAGAATGTTACAATGGATGATAGAATGTTATAATGGATGTTATAATGAATATTAGTATGTTAGAATGGATGTTAGAATGTTATAATGGATGTTATAATGTATATTAGAATGTTATAATGTATGTTAGAATGCATATTAGAATGTATATTAGAATATTATAATGTATGTTAAAATGTTATATTGGATGTTAGAATGTATATTAGAATATTATAATGGATGTTACAATATTATAATGGATGTTAGATTATTATAATGGATGTTATAATGTATATTAGAATGTTAAAATGGATGTTAGAATGTTATAATTGACTTTAGAATGTATATCAGAATGTTAAAAAGTATGTTAGAATGTTATAATGGATGTTAGAATTTATATTAGAATGTTAGAATGTATGTTAGAATGTTATAATGGATGTTAGAATGTATATTAGAATGTTAGAATGTATGTTAGAATGTTATTATGGATGTTAGAATGTTATAATTGATGTTATAATGTATATTAGAATGTTATAATGTATGTTAGAATGCATGTTAGAATGTATATTAGAATATTATAGTGTATGTTAGAATGTTATAATGGATGTTAGAATGTATATTAGAATGTTTTAATGGATGTTAGAATATTATAATGGATGTTATAATGTATATTAGAATGTTAAAAAGTATGTTAGAATGTATGTTACAATGCTATAATGTATGTTAGAATGTTATAATGGATGTTAAAATGTATACTAGAATGTTATAATGTATGTTAGAATGTATATTAGAATGTTATAATGTATGGTAGAATGTTATAATGGATGTTAGAATGTATATTAAATTGTTATAATGTATGTTAGAATGTTATAATGGATGTTAGAATGTATATTAGAATGTTATAATGTATGATAGAATGTTTAATGGATATTAGAATGTATATTAGAATGTTATAATGTATGTTAGAATGTTATAATGGATGTTATAATGAATATTAGAATGTTAGAATGGATGTTAGAATGTTATAATGGATGTTATAATGTATATTAGAATGTTATAATGTATGTTAGAATGCATGTTAGAATGTATATTAGAATATTATAGTGTATGTTAGAATGTTATAATGGATGTTAGAATGTATATTAGAATGTTTTAATGGATGTTAGAATATTATAATGGATGTTATAATGTATATTAGAATGTTAAAAAGTATGTTAGAATGTTATAATGGATGTTAGAATGTATTTTAGAATGTTAGAATGTATGTTAGAATGTTATAATGGATGTTAGAATGTATATTAGAATGTTAGAATGTATGTTAGAATGTTATTATGGATGTTAGAATGTTATAATTGATGTTAGAATGTATATTAGAATGTTATAATGTATATTAGAATGTTATATTGGATGTTAGAATGTATATTAGATTGTTATAATGTATGTTAGAATGTTATATTGGATGTTAGAATGTATATTAGAATGTTATAATGTATGTTAGAATGTTATAAAGGATGTTAGAATGTTATAATGGATGTTAGAATGTATATTATAATGTTAGAATGTATGTTAGAATGTTATTATGGATGTTAGAATGTTATAATGGATGTTAGAATGTATATTAGAAAGTTATAATGTATGTTAGAATGTTATTTTGGATGTTAAAATGTATTTTAGATTGTTATAATGTATGTTAGAATGTTATAATAGATGTTAGAATGTATATTAGAATGTTATAATGTATGTTACAATGTTATAATGTATGTTAGAATGTTATAATGGATGTTATAATGTATACTAGAATGTTATAATGTATTTTAGATTGTAATAATGTATGTTAGAATGTTATAATGGATGTTAGAATGTATATTAGAATGTTATAATGTATGTTAGAATGTTACAATGGATGATAGAATGTTATAATGGATGTTATAATGAATATTAGTATGTTAGAATGGATGTTAGAATGTTATAATGGATGTTATAATGTATATTAGAATGTTATAATGTATGTTAGAATGCATATTAGAATGTATATTAGAATATTATAATGTATGTTAAAATGTTATATTGGATGTTAGAATGTATATTAGAATATTATAATGGATGTTACAATATTATAATGGATGTTAGATTATTATAATGGATGTTATAATGTATATTAGAATGTTAAAATGGATGTTAGAATGTTATAATTGACTTTAGAATGTATATCAGAATGTTAAAAAGTATGTTAGAATGTTATAATGGATGTTAGAATGTATATTAGAATGTTAGAATGTATGTTAGAATGTTATAATGGATGTTAGAATGTATATTAGAATGTTAGAATGTATGTTAGAATGTTATTATGGATGTTAGAATGTTATAATTGATGTTAGAATGTATAATAGAATGTTAAAATGTATGTTAGAATGTTATAATTGATGTTAGAATGTATATTAGATTGTTATAATGTATGTTAGAATGTTATAATGGATGTTAAAATGTATATTAGAATGTTATAATGTATGTTAGGATGTTATAATGTATGTTAGAATGTTATAATGGATGTTAGAATGTATATTAGATTGTTATAATGTATGTTAGAATGTTATAATGGATGTTAGAATGTATATTAGAATGTTATAATGTATGTTAGAATGTTATAATGGATATTATAATGTTATATTGAATTTTAGAATGTATATTAGATTGTTATAAGGTATGTTAGAATGTTATATTGGATGTTAGAATGTATATTAGAATGTTATAATGTATGTTAGAATGTTATAAAGGATGTTAGAATGTTATAATGGATGTTATAATGTATATTATAATGTTAGAATGTATGTTAGAATGTTATTATGGATGTTAGAATGTTATAATTGATGTTAGAATGTATATTAGAAAGTTATTATGGATGTAAGAATGTTATTTTGGATGTTAAAATGTATTTTAGATTGTTATAATGTATGTTAGAATGTTATAATAGATGTTAGAATGTATATTAGAATGTTAGAATGTATGTTACAATGTTATAATGTATGTTAGAATGTTAGAATGGATGTTATAATGTATACTAGAATGTTATAATGTATTTTAGATTGTAATAATGTATGTTCGAATGTTATAATGGATGTTAGAATGTATATTAGAATGTTATAATGTATGTTACAATGTTATAATGTATGTTAGAATGTTATAATGGATGTTAGAATGTATATTAGAATGTTAGAATGTATGTTAGAATGTTACAATGGATGACAGAATGTTATAATGGATGTTATAATGAATATTAGAATGTTAGAATGGATGTTAGAATGTTATAATGGATGTTATAATGTATATTAGAATGTTATAATGTATGTTAGAATGCATGTTAGAATGTATATTAGAATATTATAATGTATGTTATAATGTTATAATGGATGTTAGAATGTAAATTAGAATGTTATAATGGATGTTAGAATATTATAATGGATGTTAGATAATTATAATGGATGTTATAATGTATATTAGAATGTTAAAACGGATGTTAGAATGATATAATTGATTTTAGAATGTATATCAGAATGTTAAAAAGTATGTTAGAATGTTATAATGGATGTTAGAATGTATATTAGAATGTCAGAATGTATGTTAGAATGTTATAATGGATGTTAGAATGTATATTATAATGTTAGAATGTATGTTAGAATGTTATTATGGATGTTAGAATGTTATAATTGATGTTAGAATGTATATTAGAATGTTATAATGTATGTTAGAATGTTATAATGGATGTTAGAATGTATATTAGATTGTTATAATGTATGTTAGAATGTTATAATGGATGTTAGAATGTATATTAGAATGTTATAATGTATGTTACAATGTTATAATGGATGTTAGAATGTTATAATGGATGTTAGAATGTATATTAGAATGTTATAATGTATGTTACAATGTTATAATGGATGCTATAATGAATATTAGAATGTTATAATGTATGTTAGAATGCATGTTAGAATGTATATTAGAATGTTTTAGTGTATTTTAGAATGTTATAATGGATGTTAGAATGTATATTAGAATATTATAATGGATGTTAGAATGTTATAATGGATGATAGTACATTATAATGGATGTTATAATATATATTAGAATGTTATAATGTATGTTAGAATGTTATAATGGATGTTAGAATGTATATTAGAATTTCAGAATGTATGTTAGAATGTTATAATGGATGTTAGAATGTATATTATAATGTTAGAATGTATGTTAGAATGTTATTATGGATGTTAGAATGTTATAATTGATGTTAGAATGTATATTAGAATGTTATAATGTATGTTAGAATGTTATAATGGATGTTAGAATGTATATTAGATTGTTATAATGTATGTTAGAATGTTATAATGGATGTTAGAATGTATATTAGAATGTTATAATGTATGTTACAATGTTATAATGTATGTTAGAATGTTAGAATGGATGTTAAAATGTATACTAGAATGTTATAATGTATTTTAGATTGTAATAATGTATGTTCGAATGTTATAATGGATGTTAGAATGTATATTAGAATGTTATAATGTATGTTACAATGTTATAATGTATGTTAGAATGTTATAATGGATGTTAGAATGTATATTAGAATGTTAGAATGTATGTTAGAATGTTACAATGGATGACAGAATGTTATAATGGATGTTATAATGAATATTAGAATGTTAGAATGGATGTTAGAATGTTATAATGGATGTTATAATGTATATTAGAATGTTATAATGTATGTTAGAATGCATGTTAGAATGTATATTAGAATATTATAATGTATGTTAAAATGTTATATTGGATGTTAGAATGTATATTAGAATATTATAATGGATGTTACAATATTATAATGGATGTTAGATTATTATAATGGATGTTATAATGTATATTAGAATGTTAAAATGGATGTTAGAATGTTATAATTGACTTTAGAATGTATATCAGAATGTTAAAAAGTATGTTAGAATGTTATAATGGATGTTAGAATGTATATTAGAATGTTAGAATGTATGTTAGAATGTTATAATGGATGTTAGAATGTATATTAGAATGTTAGAATGTATGTTAGAATGTTATTATGGATGTTAGAATGTTATAATTGATGTTAGAATGTATAATAGAATGTTAAAATGTATGTTAGAATGTTATAATTGATGTTAGAATGTATATTAGATTGTTATAATGTATGTTAGAATGTTATAATGGATGTTAAAATGTATATTAGAATGTTATAATGTATGTTAGGATGTTATAATGTATGTTAGAATGTTATAATGGATGTTAGAATGTATATTAGATTGTTATAATGTATGTTAGAATGTTATAATGGATGTTAGAATGTATATTAGAATGTTATAATGTATGTTAGAATGTTATAATGGATATTAGAATGTTATATTGGATTTTAGAATGTATATTAGATTGTTATAAGGTATGTTAGAATGTTATATTGGATGTTAGAATGTATATTAGAATGTTATAATGTATGTTAGAATGTTATAAAGGATGTTAGAATGTTATAATGGATGTTATAATGTATATTATAATGTTAGAATGTATGTTAGAATGTTATTATGGATGTTAGAATGTTATAATTGATGTTAGAATGTATATTAGAAAGTTATTATGGATGTAAGAATGTTATTTTGGATGTTAAAATGTATTTTAGATTGTTATAATGTATGTTAGAATGTTATAATAGATGTTAGAATGTATATTAGAATGTTAGAATGTATGTTACAATGTTATAATGTATGTTAGAATGTTAGAATGGATGTTATAATGTATACTAGAATGTTATAATGTATTTTAGATTGTAATAATGTATGTTCGAATGTTATAATGGATGTTAGAATGTATATTAGAATGTTATAATGTATGTTACAATGTTATAATGTATGTTAGAATGTTATAATGGATGTTAGAATGTATATTAGAATGTTAGAATGTATGTTAGAATGTTACAATGGATGACAGAATGTTATAATGGATGTTATAATGAATATTAGAATGTTAGAATGGATGTTAGAATGTTATAATGGATGTTATAATGTATATTAGAATGTTATAATGTATGTTAGAATGCATGTTAGAATGTATATTAGAATATTATAATGTATGTTATAATGTTATAATGGATGTTAGAATGTAAATTAGAATGTTATAATGGATGTTAGAATATTATAATGGATGTTAGATAATTATAATGGATGTTATAATGTATATTAGAATGTTAAAACGGATGTTAGAATGATATAATTGATTTTAGAATGTATATCAGAATGTTAAAAAGTATGTTAGAATGTTATAATGGATGTTAGAATGTATATTAGAATGTCAGAATGTATGTTAGAATGTTATAATGGATGTTAGAATGTATATTATAATGTTAGAATGTATGTTAGAATGTTATTATGGATGTTAGAATGTTATAATTGATGTTAGAATGTATATTAGAATGTTATAATGTATGTTAGAATGTTATAATGGATGTTAGAATGTATATTAGATTGTTATAATGTATGTTAGAATGTTATAATGGATGTTAGAATGTATATTAGAATGTTATAATGTATGTTACAATGTTATAATGGATGTTAGAATGTTATAATGGATGTTAGAATGTATATTAGAATGTTATAATGTATGTTACAATGTTATAATGGATGCTATAATGAATATTAGAATGTTATAATGTATGTTAGAATGCATGTTAGAATGTATATTAGAATGTTTTAGTGTATTTTAGAATGTTATAATGGATCTTAGAATGTATATTAGAATATTATAATGGATGTTAGAATGTTATAATGGATGATAGTACATTATAATGGATGTTATAATATATATTAGAATGTTATAATGTATGTTAGAATGTTATAATGGATGTTAGAATGTATATTAGAATTTCAGAATGTATGTTAGAATGTTATAATGGATGTTAGAATGTATATTATAATGTTAGAATGTATGTTAGAATGTTATTATGGATGTTAGAATGTTATAATTGATGTTAGAATGTATATTAGAATGTTATAATGTATGTTAGAATGTTATAATGGATGTTAGAATGTATATTAGATTGTTATAATGTATGTTAGAATGTTATAATGGATGTTAGAATGTATATTAGAATGTTATAATGTATGTTACAATGTTATAATGTATGTTAGAATGTTAGAATGGATGTTAAAATGTATACTAGAATGTTATAATGTATTTTAGATTGTAATAATGTATGTTCGAATGTTATAATGGATGTTAGAATGTATATTAGAATGTTATAATGTATGTTACAATGTTATAATGTATGTTAGAATGTTATAATGGATGTTAGAATGTATATTAGAATGTTAGAATGTATGTTAGAATGTTACAATGGATGACAGAATGTTATAATGGATGTTATAATGAATATTAGAATGTTAGAATGGATGTTAGAATGTTATAATGGATGTTATAATGTATATTAGAATGTTATAATGTATGTTAGAATGCATGTTAGAATGTATATTAGAATATTATAATGTATGTTATAATGTTATAATGGATGTTAGAATGTAAATTAGAATGTTATAATGGATGTTAGAATATTATAATGGATGTTAGATAATTATAATGGATGTTATAATGTATATTAGAATGTTAAAACGGATGTTAGAATGATATAATTGATTTTAGAATGTATATCAGAATGTTAAAAAGTATGTTAGAATGTTATAATGGATGTTAGAATGTATATTAGAATGTCAGAATGTATGTTAGAATGTTATAATGGATGTTAGAATGTATATTATAATGTTAGAATGTATGTTAGAATGTTATTATGGATGTTAGAATGTTATAATTGATGATAGAATGTATATTAGAATGTTATAATGTATGTTAGAATGTTATAATGGATGTTAGAATGTATATTAGATTGTTATAATGTATGTTAGAATGTTATAATGGTTGTTAGAATGTATATTAGAATGTTATAATGTATGTTACAATGTTATAATGGATGTTAGAATGTTATAATGGATGTTAGAATGTATATTAGAATGTTATAATGTATGTTACAATGTTATAATGGATGCTATAATGAATATTAGAATGTTATAATGTATGTTAGAATGCATGTTAGAATGTATATTAGAATGTTTTAGTGTATTTTAGAATGTTATAATGGATGTTAGAATGTATATTAGAATATTATAATGGATGTTAGAATGTTATAATGGATGATAGTACATTATAATGGATGTTATAATATATATTAGAATGTTATAATGTATGTTAGAATGTTATAATGGATGTTAGAATGTATATTAGATTGTTATAATGTATGTTAGAATGTTATAATGGATGTTAGAATGTATATTAGAATGTTATAATGTATGTTACAATGTTATAATGGATGTTAGAATGTTTTAATGGACGTTAGAATGTATATTAGAATGTTATAATGTATGTTAGAATGTTATAATGTATGTTAGAATGTTATAATGGATGTTAGAATGTTATAATGGATGTTATAAAGAATATAAGAATGTTAGAATGGATGTTAGAATGTTATAATGGATGTTATAATGTATATTAGAATGTTATAATGTATGTTAGAATGCATGTTAGAATGTATATTAGAATATTATAGTGTATGTTAGAATGTTATAATGGATGTTAGAATGTATATTAGAATGTTAGAATGTATGTTAGAATGTTATAATGGATGTTAGAATGTATATTAGAATGTTAGAATGTATGTTAGAATGTTATTATGGATGTTAGAATGTTATAATTGATGTTAGAATGTATATTAGAATGTTATAATGTATGTTAGAATGTTATAATTGATGTTAGAATGTATATTAGATTGTTATAATGTATGTTAGAATGTTATAATGGATGTTAAAATGTATATTAGAATGTTATAATGGATGTTAGAATGTATATTAGAATGTTATAATGTATGTTACAATGTTATAATGGATGTTAGAATGTTTTAATGGATGTTAGAATGTATATTAGAATGTTATAATGTATGTTAGAATGTTATAATGGATGTTAGAATGTTATAATGGATGTTAGAATGTATATTAGAATGTTTTAATGTATATTAGAATGTTAGAATGTATGTTAGAATGTTATAATGGATGTTAGAATGTATATTAGAATGTTAGAATGTATGTTAGAATGTTATTATGGAAGTTAGAATGTTATAATTGATGTTAGAATGTATATTAGAATGTTATAATGTATGTTAGAATGTTATAATGGATGTTATAATGTTATAATGGATGTTAGAATGTATATTAGAATGTTAAAATGGATGATTGAATGTTATAATTGATGTTAGAATGTATATTAGAATGTTACAATGTATGTTAGAATGTTATAATGGATGTTAAAATGTATATTACAAAGTTATAATGTATTTTAGAATGTTATAATGGATGTTTGAATGTATTTTAGATTGTTATAATGTATGATAGAATGTTATAATGGATATTAGAATGTATATTAGAATGTTATAATGTATGTTACAATGCTATAATGTATGTTAGAATGTTATAATGGATGTTAAAATGTATACTAGAATGTTATAATGTATGTTAGAATGTATATTAGAATGTTATAATGTATGGTAGAATGTTATAATGGATGTTAGAATGTATATTAGATTGTTATAATGTATGTTAGAATGTTATAATGGATGTTAGAATGTATATTAGAATGTTATAATGTATGATAGAATGTTTTAATGGATATTAGAATGTATATTAGAATGTTATAATGTATGTTAGAATGTTATAATGGATGTTATAATGAATATTAGAATGTTAGAATGGATGTTAGAATGTTATAATGGATGTTATAATGTATATTAGAATGTTATAATGTATGTTAGAATGCATGTTAGAATGTATATTAGAATATTATAGTGTATGTTAGAATGTTATAATGGATGTTAGAATGTATATTAGAATGTTTTAATGGATGTTAGAATATTATAATGGATGTTATAATGTATATTAGAATGTTAAAAAGTATGTTAGAATGTTATAATGGATGTTAGAATGTATATTAGAATGTTAGAATGTATGTTAGAATGTTATAATGGATGTTAGAATGTTATAATTGATGTTAGAATGTATATTAGAATGTTATAATGTATATTAGAATGTTATATTGGATGTAAGAATGTATATTAGATTGTTATAATGTATGTTAGAATGTTATATTGGATGTTAGAATGTATATTAGAATGTTATAATGTATGTTAGAATGTTATAAAGGATGTTAGAATGTTATAATGGATGTTAGAATGTATATTATAATGTTAGAATGTATGTTAGAATGTTATTATGGATGTTAGAATGTTATAATGGATGTTAGAATGTATATTAGAAAGTTATAATGTATGTTAGAATGTTATTTTGGATGTTAAAATGTATTTTAGATTGTTATAATGTATGTTAGAATGTTATAATAGATGTTAGAATGTATATTAGAATGTTATAATGTATGTTACAATGTTATAATGTATGTTAGAATGTTATAATGGATGTTATAATGTATACTAGAATGTTATAATGTATTTTAGATTGTAATAATGTATGTTAGAATGTTATAATGGATGTTAGAATGTATATTAGAATGTTATAATGTATGTTAGAATGTTACAATGGATGATAGAATGTTATAATGGATGTTATAATGAATATTAGTATGTTGGAATGGATGTTAGAATGTTATAATGGATGTTATAATGTATATTAGAATGTTATAATGTATGTTAGAATGCATATTAGAATGTATATTAGAATATTATAATGTATGTTAAAATGTTATATTGGATGTTAGAATGTATATTAGAATATTATAATGGATGTTACAATATTATAATGGATGTTAGATTATTATAATGGATGTTTTAATGTATATTAGAATGTTAAAATGGATGTTAGAATGTTATAATTGACTTTAGAATGTATATCAGAATGTTAAAAAGTATGTTAGAATGTTATAATGGATGTTAGAATGTATATTAGAATGTTAGAATGTATGTTAGAATGTTATAATGGATGTTAGAATGTATATTAGAATGTTAGAATGTATGTTAGAATGTTATTATGGATGTTAGAATGTTATAATTGATGTTAGAATGTATAATAGAATGTTAAAATGTATGTTAGAATGTTATAATTGATGTTAGAATGTATATTAGATTGTTATAATGTATGTTAGAATGTTATAATGGATGTTAAAATGTATATTGGAATGTTATAATGTATGTTAGGATGTTATAATGTATGTTAGAATGTTATAATGGATGTTAGAATGTATATTATATTGTTATAATGTATGTTAGAATGTTATAATGGATGTTAGAATGTATATTAGAATGTTATAATGTATGTTAGAATGTTATAATGGATATTAGAATGTTATATTGGATTCTAGAATGTATATTAGATTGTTATAAGGTATGTTAGAATGTTATATTGGATGTTAGAATGTATATTAGAATGTTATAATGTATGTTAGAATGTTATAAAGGATGTTAGAATGTTATAATGGATGTTAGAATGTATATTATAATGTTAGAATGTATGTTAGAATGTTATTATGGATGTTAGAATGTTATAATTGATGTTAGAATGTATATTAGAAAGTTATAATGGATGTTAGAATGTTATTTTGGATGTTAAAATGTATTTTAGATTGTTATAATGTATGTTAGAATGTTATAATAGATGTTAGAATGTATATTAGAATGTTAGAATGTATGTTACAATGTTATAATGTATGTTAGAATGTTAGAATGGATGTTAGAATGTATACTAGAATGTTATAATGTATTTTAGATTGTAATAATGTATGTTCGAATGTTATAATGGATGTTAGAATGTATATTAGAATGTTATAATGTATGTTACAATGTTATAATGTATGTTAGAATGTTATAATGGATGTTAGAATGTATATTAGAATGTTAGAATGTATGTTAGAATGTTACAATGGATGATAGAATGTTATAATGGATGTTATAATGAATATTAGAATGTTAGAATGGATGTTAAAATGTTATAATGGATGTTATAATGTATATTAGAATGTTAGAATGTATGTTAGAATGCATGTTAGAATGTATATTAGAATATTATAATGTATGTTATAATGTTATAATGGATGTCAGAATGTATATTAGAATGTTATAATGGATGTTAGAATATTATAATGGATGTTAGATAATTATAATGGATGTTATAATGTATATTAGAATGTTAAAACGGATGTTAGAATGATATAATTGATTTTAGAATGTATATCAGAATGTTAAAAAGTATGTTAGAATGTTATAATGGATGTTAGAATGTATATTAGAATGTCAGAATGTATGTTAGAATGTTATAATGGATGTTAGAATGTATATTATAATGTTAGAATGTATGTTAGAATGTTATAATGGATGTTAGAATGTTATAATTGATGTTAGAATGTATATTAGAATGTTATAATGTATGTTAGAATGTTATAATGGATGTTAGAATGTATATTAGATTGTTATAATGTATGTTAGAATGTTATAATGGCTGTTAGAATGTATATTAGAATGTTATAATGTATGTTACAATGTTATAATGGATGTTAGAATGTTATAATGGATGTTAGAATGTATATTAGAATGTTATAATGTATGTTACAATGTTATAATGGATGTTATAATGAATATTAGAATGTTATAATGTATGTTAGAATGCATGTTAGAATGTATATTAGAATGTTTTAGTGTATTTTAGAATGTTATAATGGATGTTAGAATGTATATTAGAATATTATAATGGATGTTAGAATGTTATAATGGATGATAGTACATTATAATGGATGTTATAATATATATTAGAATGTTATAATGTATGTTAGAATGTTATAATGGATGTTAGAATGTATATTAGATTGTTATAATGTATGTTAGAATGTTATAATGGATGTTAGAATGTATATTAGAATGTTATAATGTATGTTACAATGTTATAATGGATGTTAGAATGTTTTAATGGACGTTAGAATGTATATTAGAATGTTATAATGTATGTTAGAATGTTATAATGGATGTTAGAATGTTATAATGGATGTTAGAATGTATATTAGAATGTTGTAATGTATGTTAGAATGTTATAATGGATGTTAGAATGTTATAATGGATGTTATAAAGAATATAAGAATGTTAGAATGGATGTTAGAATGTTATAATGTATGTTAGAATGCATGTTAGAATGTATATTAGAATATTATAGTGTATGTTAGAATGTTATAATGGATGTTAGAATGTATATTAGAATGTTATAATGGATGTTAGAATGTTATAATTGTTTTTAGAATGTATATCAGAATGTTAAAAAGTATGTTAGAATGTTATAATGGATGTTAGAATGTATATTAGAATGTTAGCATGTATGTTAGAATGTTATAATGGATGTTAGAATGTATATTAGAATGTTAGAATGTATGTTAGAATGTTATTATGGATGTTAGAATGTTATAATTGATGTTAGAATGCATATTAGAATGTTATAATGTATGTTAGAATGTTATAATGGATGTTAAAATGTATATTAGAATGTTATAATGGATGTTAGAATGTATATTAGAATGTTATAATGTATGTTACAATGTTATAATGGATGTTAGAATGTTTTAATGGATGTTAGAATGTATATTAGAATGTTATAATGTATGTTAGAATGTTATAATGGATGTTAGAATGTTATAATGGATGTTCGAATGTATATTAGAATGTTTTAATGTATATTAGAATGTTAGAATGTATGTTAGAATGTTAGAATGGATGTTAGAATGTATATTAGAATGTTAGAATGTATGTTAGAATGTTATTATGGAAGTTAGAATGTTATAATTGATGTTAGAATGTATATTAGAATGTTATAATGTATGTTAGAATGTTATAATGGATGTTAGAATGTTATAATGGATGTTAGAATGTATATTAGAATGTTTTAATGTATATTAGAATGTTAGAATGTATGTTAGAATGTTAAAATGGATGTTAGAATGTATATTAGAATGTTATTATGGATGTTAGAATGTTATAATGGAAGTTAGAATGTTATAATGGATGTTAAAATATTATAATGGATGTTATAATGTATATTAGAATGTTAAAATGGATGATTGAATGTTATAATTGATGTTAGAATGTATATTAGAATGTTACAATGTATGTTAGAATGTTATAATGGATG
This sequence comes from Taudactylus pleione, assembly GCA_031769625.1. Classification (NCBI taxonomy): domain Eukaryota; kingdom Metazoa; phylum Chordata; class Amphibia; order Anura; family Myobatrachidae; genus Taudactylus; species Taudactylus pleione. The sequence continues at coordinate 548,494 of JAUIMM010000815.1, read as the reverse complement.
TTAAAATGTATATTACAAAGTTATAATGTATTTTAAAATGTTATAATGGATGTTTGAATGTATTTTAGATTGTTATAATGTATGATAGAATGTTATAATGGATATTAGAATGTATATTAGAATGTTATAATGTATGTTACAATGCTATAATGTATGTTAGAATGTTATAATGGATGTTAAAATGTATACTAGAATGTTATAATGTATGTTAGAATGTATATTAGAATGTTATAATGTATGGTAGAATGTTATAATGGATGTTAGAATGTATATTAGATTGTTATAATGTATGTTAGAATGTTATAATGGATGTTAGAATGTATATTAGAATGTTATAATGTATGATAGAATGTTTTAATGGATATTAGAATGTATATTAGAATGTTATAATGGATGTTAGAATGTTATAATGGATGTTATAAAGAATATAAGAATGTTAGAATGGATGTTAGAATGTTATAATGGATGTTATAATGTAGATTAGAATGTTATAATGTATGTTAGAATGCATGTTAGAATGTATATTAGAATATTATAGTGTATGTTAGAATGTTATAATGGATGTTAGAATGTATATTAGAATGTTATAATGGATGTTAGAATGTTATAATTGATTTTAGAATGTATATCAGAATGTTAAAAAGTATGTTAGAATGTTATAATGGATGTTAGAATGTATATTAGAATGTTAGAATGTATGTTAGAATGTTATAATGGATGTTAGAATGTATATTAGAATGTTAGAATGTATTTTAGAATGTTATTATGGATGTTAGAATGTTATAATTGATGTTAGAATGTATATTAGAATGTTATAATGTATGTTAGAATGTTATAATTGATGTTAGAATGTATATTAGATTGTTATAATGTATGTTAGAATGTTATAATGGATGTTAAAATGTATATTAGAATGTTATAATGGATGTTAGAATGTATATTAGAATGTTATAATGTATGTTACAATGTTATAATGGATGTTAGAATGTTTTAATGGATGTTAGAATGTATATTAGAATGTTATAATGTATGTTAGAATGTTATAATGGATGTTAGAATGTTATAATGGATGTTAGAATGTATATTAGAATGTTTTAATGTATATTAGAATGTTAGAATGTATGTTAGAATGTTATAATGGATGTTAGAATGTATATTAGAATGTTAGAATGTATGTTAGAATGTTATTATGGAAGTTAGAATGTTATAATTGATGTTAGAATGTATATTAGAATGTTATAATGTATGTTAGAATGTTATAATGGATGTTAGAATGTTATAATGGATGTTAGAATGTATATTAGAATGTTTTAATGTATATTAGAATGTTAGAATGTATGTTAGAATGTTATAATGGATGTTAGAATGTATATTAGAATGTTATTATGGATGTTAGAATGTTATAATGGAAGTTAGAATGTTATAATGGATGTTAAAATATTATAATGGATGTTATAATGTATATTAGAATGTTAAAATGGATGATTGAATGTTATAATTGATGTTAGAATGTATATTAGAATGTTACAATGTATGTTAGAATGTTATAATGGATGTTAAAATGTATATTACAAAGTTATAATGTATTTTAGAATGTTATAATGGATGTTTGAATGTATTTTAGATTGTTATAATGTATGATAGAATGTTATAATGGATATTAGAATGTATATTAGAATGTTATAATGTATGTTACAATGCTATAATGTATGTTAGAATGTTATAATGGATGTTAAAATGTATACTAGAATGTTATAATGTATGTTAGAATGTATATTAGAATGTTATAATGTATGGTAGAATGTTATAATGGATGTTAGAATGTATATTAGATTGTTATAATGTATGTTAGAATGTTATAATGGATGATAGAATGTATATTAGAATGTTATAATGTATGATAGAATGTTTTAATGGATATTAGAATGTATATTAGAATGTTATAATGTATGTTAGAATGTTATAATGGATGTTATAATGAATATTAGAATGTTAGAATGGATGTTAGAATGTTATAATGGATGTTATAATGTATATTAGAATGTTATAATGTATGTTAGAATGCATGTTAGAATGTATATTAGAATATTATAGTGTATGTTAGAATGTTATAATGGATGTTAGAATGTATATTAGAATGTTTTAATGGATGTTAGAATATTATAATGGATGTTATAATGTATATTAGAATGTTAAAAAGTATGTTAGAATGTTATAATGGATGTTAGAATGTATATTAGAATGTTAGAATGTATGTTAGAATGTTATAATGGATGTTAGAATGTTATAATTGATGTTAGAATGTATATTAGAATGTTATAATGTATATTAGAATGTTATATTGGATGTAAGAATGTATATTAGATTGTTATAATGTATGTTAGAATGTTATATTGGATGTTAGAATGTATATTAGAATGTTATAATGTATGTTAGAATGTTATAAAGGATGTTAGAATGTTATAATGGATGTTAGAATGTATATTATAATGTTAGAATGTATGTTAGAATGTTATTATGGATGTTAGAATGTTATAATGGATGTTAGAATGTATATTAGAAAGTTATAATGTATGTTAGAATGTTATTTTGGATGTTAAAATGTATTTTAGATTGTTATAATGTATGTTAGAATGTTATAATAGATGTTAGAATGTATATTAGAATGTTATAATGTATGTTACAATGTTATAATGTATGTTAGAATGTTATAATGGATGTTATAATGTATACTAGAATGTTATAATGTATTTTAGATTGTAATAATGTATGTTAGAATGTTATAATGGATGTTAGAATGTATATTAGAATGTTATAATGTATGTTAGAATGTTACAATGGATGATAGAATATTATAATGGATGTTATAATGAATATTAGTATGTTGGAATGGATGTTAGAATGTTATAATGGATGTTATAATGTATATTAGAATGTTATAATGTATGTTAGAATGCATATTAGAATGTATATTAGAATATTATAATGTATGTTAAAATGTTATATTGGATGTTAGAATGTATATTAGAATATTATAATGGATGTTACAATATTATAATGGATGTTAGATTATTATAATGGATGTTATAATGTATATTAGAATGTTAAAATGGATGTTAGAATGTTATAATTGACTTTAGAATGTATATCAGAATGTTAAAAAGTATGTTAGAATGTTATAATGGATGTTAGAATGTATATTAGAATGTTAGAATGTATGTTAGAATGTTATAATGGATGTTAGAATGTATATTAGAATGTTAGAATGTATGTTAGAATGTTATTATGGATGTTAGAATGTTAGAATTGATGTTAGAATGTATAATAGAATGTTAAAATGTATGTTAGAATGTTATAATTGATGTTAGAATGTATATTAGATTGTTATAATGTATGTTAGAATGTTATAATGGATGTTAAAATGTATATTAGAATGTTATAATGTATGTTAGGATGTTATAATGTATGTTAGAATGTTATAATGGATGTTAGAATGTATATTAGATTGTTATAATGTATGTTAGAATGTTATAATGGATGTTAGAATGTATATTAGAATGTTATAATGTATGTTAGAATGTTATAATGGATATTAGAATGTTATATTGGATTTTAGAATGTATATTAGATTGTTATAAGGTATGTTAGAATGTTATATTGGATGTTAGAATGTATATTAGAATGTTATAATGTATGTTAGAATGTTATAAAGGATGTTAGAATGTTATAATGGATGTTAGAATGTATATTATAATGTTAGAATGTATGTTAGAATGTTATTATGGATGTTAGAATGTTATAATTGATGTTAGAATGTATATTAGAAAGTTATAATGGATGTTAGAATGTTATTTTGGATGTTAAAATGTATTTTAGATTGTTATAATGTATGTTAGAATGTTATAATAGATGTTAGAATGTATATTAGAATGTTAGAATGTATGTTACAATGTTATAATGTATGTTAGAATGTTAGAATGGATGTTATAATGTATACTAGAATGTTATAATGTATTTTAGATTGTAATAATGTATGTTCGAATGTTATAATGGATGTTAGAATGTATATTAGAATGTTATAATGTATGTTACAATGTAATAATGTATGTTAGAATGTTATAATGGATGTTAGAATGTATATTAGAATGTTAGAATGTATGTTAGAATGTTACAATGGATGATAGAATGTTATAATGGATGTTATAATGAATATTAGAATGTTAGAATGGATGTTAAAATGTTATAATGGATGTTATAATGTATATTAGAATGTTAGAATGTATGTTAGAATGCATGTTAGAATGTATATTAGAATATTATAATGTATGTTATAATGTTATAATGGATGTTAGAATGTATATTAGAATGTTATAATGGATGTTAGAATATTATAATGGATGTTAGATAATTATAATGGATGTTATAATGTATATTAGAATGTTAAAACGGATGTTAGAATGATATAATTGATTTTAGAATGTATATCAGAATGTTAAAAAGTATGTTAGAATGTTATAATGGATGTTAGAATGTATATTAGAATGTCAGAATGTATGTTAGAATGTTATAATGGATGTTAGAATGTATATTATAATGTTAGAATGTATGTTAGAATGTTATAATGGATGTTAGAATGTTATAATTGATGTTAGAATGTATATTAGAATGTTATAATGTATGTTAGAATGTTATAATGGATGTTAGAATGTATATTAGATTGTTATAATGTATGTTAGAATGTTATAATGGATGTTAGAATGTATATTAGAATGTTATAATGTATGTTACAATGTTATAATGGATGTTAGAATGTTATAATGGATGTTAGAATGTATATTAGAATGTTATAATGTATGTTACAATGTTATAATGGATGTTATAATGAATATTAGAATGTTATAATGTATGTTAGAATGCATGTTAGAATGTATATTAGAATGTTTTAGTGTATTTTAGAATGTTATAATGGATGTTAGAATGTATATTAGAATATTATAATGGATGTTAGAATGTTATAATGGATGATAGTACATTATAATGGATGTTATAATATATATTAGAATGTTATAATGTATGTTAGAATGTTATAATGGATGTTAGAATGTATATTAGATTGTTATAATGTATGTTAGAATGTTATAATGGATGTTAGAATGTATATTAGAATGTTATAATGTATGTTACAATGTTATAATGGATGTTAGAATGTTTTAATGGACGTTAGAATGTATATTAGAATGTTATAATGTATGTTAGAATGTTATAATGGATGTTAGAATGTTATAATGGATGTTAGAATGTATATTAGAATGTTGTAATGTATGTTAGAATGTTATAATGGATGTTAGAATGTTATAATGGATGTTATAAAGAATATAAGAATGTTAGAATGGATGTTAGAATGTTATAATGTATGTTAGAATGCATGTTAGAATGTATATTAGAATATTATAGTGTATGTTAGAATGTTATAATGGATGTTAGAATGTATATTAGAATGTTATAATGGATGTTAGAATGTTATAATTGTTTTTAGAATGTATATCAGAATGTTAAAAAGTATGTTAGAATGTTATAATGGATGTTAGAATGTATATTAGAATGTTAGCATGTATGTTAGAATGTTATAATGGATGTTAGAATGTATATTAGAATGTTAGAATGTATGTTAGAATGTTATTATGGATGTTAGAATGTTATAATTGATGTTAGAATGCATATTAGAATGTTATAATGTATGTTAGAATGTTATAATGGATGTTAAAATGTATATTAGAATGTTATAATGGATGTTAGAATGTATATTAGAATGTTATAATGTATGTTACAATGTTATAATGGATGTTAGAATGTTTTAATGGATGTTAGAATGTATATTAGAATGTTATAATGTATGTTAGAATGTTATAATGGATGTTAGAATGTTATAATGGATGTTCGAATGTATATTAGAATGTTTTAATGTATATTAGAATGTTAGAATGTATGTTAGAATGTTAGAATGGATGTTAGAATGTATATTAGAATGTTAAAATGTATGTTAGAATGTTATTATGGAAGTTAGAATGTTATAATTGATGTTAGAATGTATATTAGAATGTTATAATGTATGTTAGAATGTTATAATGGATGTTAGAATGTTATAATGGATGTTAGAATGTATATTAGAATGTTTTAATGTATATTAGAATGTTAGAATGTATGTTAGAATGTTATAATGGATGTTAGAATGTATATTAGAATGTTATTATGGATGTTAGAATGTTATAATGGAAGTTAGAATGTTATAATGGATGTTAAAATATTATAATGGATGTTATAATGTATATTAGAATGTTAAAATGGATGATTGAATGTTATAATTGATGTTAGAATGTATATTAGAATGTTACAATGTATGTTAGAATGTTATAATGGATGTTAAAATGTATATTACAAAGTTATAATGTATTTTAAAATGTTATAATGGATGTTTGAATGTATTTTAGATTGTTATAATGTATGATAGAATGTTATAATGGATATTAGAATGTATATTAGAATGTTATAATGTATGTTACAATGCTATAATGTATGTTAGAATGTTATAATGGAAGTTAAAATGTATACTAGAATGTTATAATGTATGTTAGAATGTATATTAGAATGTTATAATGTATGGTAGAATGTTATAATGGATGTTAGAATGTATATTAGATTGTTATAATGTATGTTAGAATGTAATAATGGATGTTAGAATGTATATTAGAATGTTATAATGTATGATAGAATGTTTTAATGGATATTAGAATGTATATTAGAATGTTATAATGTATGTTAGAATGTTATAATGGATGTTATAATGAATATTAGAATGTTAGAATGGATGTTAGAATGTTAGAATGGATGTTATAATGTATATTAGAATGTTATAATGGATGTTAGAATGTATATTAGAATGTTTTAATGGATGTTAGAATATTATAATGGATGTTATAATGTATATTAGAATGTTAAAAAGTATGTTAGAATGTTATAATGGATGTTAGAATGTATATTAGAATGTTAGAATGTATGTTAGAATGTTATAATGGATGTTAGAATGTATATTAGAATGTTAGAATGTATGTTAGAATGTTATTATGGATGTTAGAATGTTATAATTGATGTTAGAATGTATATTAGAATGTTATAATGTATATTAGAATGTTATATTGGATGTTAGAATGTATATTAGATTGTTATAATGTATGTTAGAATGTTATATTGGATGTTAGAATGTATATTAGAATGTTATAATGTATGTTAGAATGTTATAAAGGATGTTAGAATATTATAATGGATGTTAGAATGTATATTATAATGTTAGAATGTATGTTAGAATGTTATTATGGATGTTAGAATGTTATAATGGATGTTAGAATGTATATTAGAAAGTTATAATGTATGTTAGAATGTTATTTTGGATGTTAAAATGTATTTTAGATTGTTATAATGTATGTTAGAATGTTATAATAGATGTTAGAATGTATATTAGAATGTTATAATGTATGTTACAATGTTATAATGTATGTTAGAATGTTATAATGGATGTTATAATGTATACTAGGATGTTAAAATGTATTTTAGATTGTAATAATGTATGTTCGAATGTTATAATGGATGTTAGAAAGTATATTAGAATGTTATAATGTATGTTACAATGTTATAATGTATGTTAGAATGTTATAATGGATGTTAGAATGTATATTAGAATGTTATAATGTATGTTAGAATGTTACAATGGATGATAGAATGTTATAATGGATGTTATAATGAATATTAGTATGTTAGAATGGATGTTAGAATGTATATTAGAATGTTACAATGTATGTTAGAATGTTATAATGGATGTTAGAATGTATATTACAAAGTTATAATGTATTTTAGAATGTTATAATGGATGTTTGAATGTATTTTAGATTGTTATAATGTATGATAGAATGTTATAATGGATATTAGAATGTATATTAAAATGTTATAATGTATGTTACAATGCTATAATGTATGTTAGAATGTTATAATGGATGTTAAAATGTATACTAGAATGTTATAATGTATGTTAGAATGTATATTAGAATGTTATAATGTATGGTAGAATGTTATAATGGATGTTAGAATGTATATTAGATTGTTATAATGTATGTTAGAATGTTATAATGGATGTTAGAATGTATATTAGAATGTTATTATGTATGATAGAATGTTTTAATGGATATTAGAATGTATATTAGAATGTTATAATGTATGTTAGAATGTTATAATGGATGTTATAATGAATATTAGAATGTTAGAATGGATGTTAGAATGTTATAATGGATGTTATAATGTATATTAGAATGTTATAATGTATGTTAGAATGCATGTTAGAATGTATATTAGAATATTATAGTGTATGTTAGAATGTTATAATGGATGTTAGAATGTATATTAGAATATTATAATAGATGTTATAATGTATATTACAATGTTAAAAAGTATGTTAGAATGTTCTAATGGATGTTAGAATGTATATTAGAATGTTAGAATGTATATTAGAATGTTAGAATGTATGTTAGAATGTTATTATGGATGTTAGAATGTTATAATTGATGTTAGAATGTATATTAGAATGTTATAATGTATATTAGAATGTTATATTGGATGTTAGAATGTATATTAGATTGCTATAATGTATGTTAGAATGTTATATTGGATGTTAGAATGTATATTAGAATGTTATAATGTATGTTAGAATGTTATAAAGGATGTTAGAATGTTATAATGGATGTTAGAATGTATATTATAATGTTAGAATGTATGTTAGAATGTTATTATGGATGTTAGAATGTTATAATGGATGTTAGAATGTATATTAGAAAGTTATAATGTATGTTAGAATGTTATTTTGGATGTTAAAATGTATTTTAGATTGTTATAATGTATGTTAGAATGTTATAATGGATGTTAGAATGTATATTAGAATGTTATAATGTATGTTATAATGTTACAATGGATGATAGAATGTTATAATGGATGTTATAATGAATATTAGAATGTTAGAATGGATGTTAGAATGTTATAATGGATGTTATAATGTATATTAGAATGTTATAATGTATGTTAGAATGCATGTTAGAATGTATATTAGAATATTATAATGTATGTTAAAATGTTATAATGGATGTTAGAATGTATATTAGAATATTATAATGAATGTTAGAATATTATAATAGATGTTAGATTAGTATAATGGATGTTATAATGTATATTAGAATGTTAAAATGGATGTTAGAATTTTATAATTGATTTTAGAATGTATATCAGAATGTTAAAAAGTATGTTAGAATGTTATAATGGATGTTAGAATGTATATTAGAATGTTAGAATGTATGTTAGAATGTTATAATGGATGTTAGAATGTATATAAGAATGTTAGAATGTATGTTAGAATGTTATTATGGATGTTAGAATGTTATAATTGATGTTAGAATGTATATTAGATTGTTATAATGTATGTTAGAATGTTATAATGGATGTTAAAATGTATATTAGAATGTTATAATGTATGTTAGGATGTTATAATGTATGTTAGAATGTTATAATGGATGTTAGAATGTATATTAGATTGTTATAATGTATGTTAGAATGTTATAATGGATGTTAGAATGTATATTAGAATGTTATAATGTATGTTAGAATGTTATAATGGATATTAGAATGTTATATTGGATGTTAGAATGTATATTAGATTGTTATAAGGTATGTTAGAATGTTATATTGGATGTTAGAATGTATATTAGAATGTTATAATGTATGTTAGAATGTTATAAAGGATGTTAGAATGTTATAATGGATGTTAGAATGTATATTATAATGTTAGAATGTATGTTAGAATGTTATTATGGATGTTAGAATGTTATAATGGATGTTAGAATGTATATTAGAAAGTTATAATGGATGTTAGAATGTTATTTTGGATGTTAAAATGTATTTTAGATTGTTATAATGTATGTTAGAATGTTATAATAGATGTTAGAATGTATATTAGAATGTTAGAATGTATGTTACAATGTTATAATGTATGTTAGAATGTTATAATGGATGTTATAATGTATACTAGAATGTTATAATGTATTTTAGATTGTAATAATGTATGTTCGAATGTTATAATGGATGTTAGAATGTATATTAGAATGTTATAATGTATGTTACAATGTTATAATGTATGTTAGAATGTTATAATGGATGTTAGAATGTATATTAGAATGTTATAATGTATGTTAGAATGTTACAATGGATGATAGAATGTTATAATGGATGTTATAATGAATATTAGAATGTTAGAATGGATGTTAGAATGTTATAATGGATGTTATAATGTATATTAGAATGTTATAATGTATGTTAGAATGCATGTTAGAATGTATATTAGAATATTATAATGTATGTTAGAATGTTATAATGGATGTTAGAATGTATATTAGAATGTTATAATGGATGTGAGAATATTATAATGGATGTTAGATTATTATAATGGATGTTATAATGTATATTAGAATGTTAAAACGGATGTTAGAATGTTATAATTGATTTTAGAATGTATATCAGAATGTTAAAAAGTATGTTAGAATGTTATAATGGATGTTAGAATGTATATTAGAATGTCAGAATGTATGTTAGAATGTTATAATGGATGTTAAAATGTATATAAGAATGTTAGAATGTATGTTAGAATGTTATTATGGATGTTAGAATGTTATAATTGATGTTAGAATGTATATTAGAATGTTATAATGTAAAAAAGAATGTTATAATGGATGTTAGAATGTATATTAGATTGTTATAATGTATGTTAGAATGTTATAATGGATGTTAGAATGTATATTAGAATGTTATAATGTATGTTACAATGTTATAATGGATGTTAGAATGTTATAATGGATGTTAGAATGTATATTAGAATGTTATAATGTATGTTACAATGTTATAATGGATGTTATAATGAATATTAGAATGTTATAATGTATGTTAGAATGCATGTTAGAATGTATATTAGAATGTTTTAGTGTATTTTAGAATGTTATAATGGATGTTAGAATGTATATTAGAATATTATAATGGATGTTAGAATGTTATAATGGATGATAGTACATTATAATGGATGTTATAATATATATTAGAATGTTATAATGTATGTTAGAATGTTATAATGGATGTTAGAATGTATATTAGAATGTTATAATGTATGTTACAATGTTATAATGGATGTTAGAATGTTTTAATGGACGTTAGAATGTATATTAGAATGTTATTATGTATGTTAGAATGTTATAATGGATGTTAGAATGTTATAATGGATGTTAGAATGTATATTAGAATGTTGTAATGTATGTTAGAATGTTATAATGGATGTTAGAATGTTATAATGGATGTTATAATGAATATTAGAATGTTAGAATGGATGTTAGAATGTTATAATGGATGTTATAATGTATATTAGAATGTTATAATGTATGTTAGAATGCATGTTAGAATGTATATTAGAATATTATAGTGTATGTTAGAATGTTATAATGGATGTTAGAATGTATATTAGAATGTTATAATGGATGTTAGAATGTTATAATTGATTTTAGAATGTATATCAGAATGTTAAAAAATATGTTAGAATGTTATAATGGATGTTAGAATGTATATTAGAATGTTAGAATGTATGTTAGAATGTTATAATGGATGTTAGAATGTATATTAGATTGTTATAATGTATGTTAGAATGTTATAATGGATGTTAAAATGTATATTAGAATGTTATAATGTATGTTAGGATGTTATAATGTATGTTAGAATGTTATAATGGATGTTAGAATGTATATTAGATTGTTATAATGTATGTTAGAATGTTATAATGGATGTTAGAATGTATATTAGAATGTTATAATGTATGTTAGAATGTTATAATGGATATTAGAATGTTATATTGGATGTTAGAATGTATATTAGATTGTTATAAGGTATGTTAGAATGTTATATTGGATGTTAGAATGTATATTAGAATGTTATAATGTATGTTAGAATGTTATAAAGGATGTTAGAATGTTATAATGGATGTTAGAATGTATATTATAATGTTAGAATGTATGTTAGAATGTTATTATGGATGTTAGAATGTTATAATGGATGTTAGAATGTATATTAGAAAGTTATAATGGATGTTAGAATGTTATTTTGGATGTTAAAATGTATTTTAGATTGTTATAATGTATGTTAGAATGTTATAATAGATGTTAGAATGTATATTAGAATGTTAGAATGTATGTTACAATGTTATAATGTATGTTAGAATGTTATAATGGATGTTATAATGTATACTAGAATGTTATAATGTATTTTAGATTGTAATAAAGTATGTTCGAATGTTATAATGGATGTTAGAATGTATATTAGAATGTTATAATGTATGTTACAATGTTATAATGTATGTTAGAATGTTATAATGGATGTTAGAATGTATATTAGAATGTTATAATGTATATTAGAATGTTACAATGGATGATAGAATGTTATAATGGATGTTATAATGAATATTAGAATGTTAGAATGGATGTTAGAATGTTATAATGGATGTTATAATGTATATTAGAATGTTATAATGTATGTTAGAATGCATGTTAGAATGTATATTAGAATATTATAATGTATGTTAGAATGTTATAATGGATGTTAGAATGTATATTAGAATGTTATAATGGATGTTAGAATATTATAATGGATGTTAGATTATTATAATGGATGTTATAATGTATATTAGAATGTAAAAACGGATGTTAGAATGTTATAATTGATTTTAGAATGTATATCAGAATGTTAAAAAGTATGTTAGAATGTTATAATGGATGTTAGAATGTATATTAGAATGTCAGAATGTATGTTAGAATGTTATAATGGATGTTAGAATGTTATAATTGATGTTAGAATGTATATTAGAATGTTATAATGTATGTTAGAATGTTATAATGGATGTTAGAATGTATATTAGATTGTTATAATGTATGTTAGAATGTTATAATGGATGTTAGAATGTATATTAGAATGTTATAATGTATGTTACAATGTTATAATGGATGTTAGAATGTTATAATGGATGTTAGAATGTATATTAGAATGTTATAATGTATGTTACAATGTTATAATGGATGTTAGAATGTTATAATGGATGTTAGAATGTATATTAGAATGTTGTAATGTATGTTAGAATATTATAATGGATGTTAGAATGTTATAATGGATGTTATAATGAATATTAGAATGTTATAATGTATGTTAGAATGCATGTTAGAATGTATATTAGAATGTTTTAGTGTATTTTAGAATGTTATAATGGATGTTAGAATGTATATTAGAATATTATTTTGGATGTTAGAATGTTATAATGGATGATAGTACATTATAATGGATGTTATAATATATATTAGAATGTTATAATGTATGTTAGAATGTTATAATGGATGTTAGAATGTATATTAGATTGTTATAATGTATGTTAGAATGTTATAATGGATGTTAGAATGTATATTAGAATGTTATAATGTATGTTACAATGTTATAATGGATGTTAGAATGTTATAATGGACGTTAGAATGTATATTAGAATGTTATAATGTATGTTAGAATGTTATAATGGATGTTAAAATGTTATAATGGATGTTATAATGTATATTAGAATGTTAAAATGGATGTTCGAATGTTATAATTGATTTTAGAATGTATATCAGAATGTTAAAAAGTATGTTAGAATGTTATAATGGATGTTAGAATGTATATTAGAATGTTAGAATGTATATTAGAATGTTATAATGGATGTTAGAATGTATATTAGAATGTTAGAATGTATGTTAGAATGTTATTATGGATGTTAGAATGTTATAATTGATGTTAGAATGTATATTAGAATGTTATAATGTATGTTAGAATGTTATAATGGATGTTAGAATGTATATTAGATTGTTATAATGTATGTTAGAATGTTATAATGGATGTTAAAATGTATATTAGAATGTTATAATGTATGTTAGGATGTTATAATGTATGTTAGAATGTTATAATTGGATGTTAGAATGTATATTAGATTGTTATAATGTATGTTATAATGTTATAATGGATGTTAGAATGTATATTAGAATGTTATAATGTATGTTAGAATGTTAGAATGGATATTAGAATGTTATATTGGATGTTAGAATGTATATTAGATTGTTATAAGGTATGTTAGAATGTTATATTGGATGTTAGAATGTATATTAGAATGTTATAATGTATGTTAGAATGTTATAAAGGATGTTAGAATGTTATAATGGATGTTAGAATGTATATTATAATGTTAGAATGTATGTTAGAATGTTATTATGGATGTTAGAATGTTATAATGGATGTTAGAATGTATATTAGAAAGTTATAATGTATGTTAGAATGTTATTTTGGATGTTAAAATGTATTTTAGATTGTTATAATGTATGTTAGAATGTTATAATAGATGTTAGAATGTATATTAGAATTTTATAATGTATGTTACAATGTTATAATGTATGTTAGAATGTTATAATGGATGTTATAATGTATACTAGAATGTTATAATGTATTTTAGATTGTAATAATGTATGTTCGAATGTTATAATGGATGTTAGAATGTATATTAGAATGTTATAATGTATGTTACAATGTTATAATGTATGTTAGAATGTTATAATGGATGTTAGAATGTATATTAGAATGTTATAATGTATGTTAGAATGTTACAATTGATGATAGAATGTTATAATGGATGTTATAATGAATATTAGCATGTTAGAATGGATGTTAGAATGTTATAATGGATGTTATAATGTATATTAGAATGTTATAATGTATGTTAGAATGCATGTTAGAATGTATATTATAATATTATAATGTATGTTAGAATGTTATAATGGATGTTAGAATGTATATTAGAATGTTATAATGGATGTTAGAATATTATAATGGATGTTAGATTATTATAATGGATGTTATAATGTATATTAGAATGTTAAAACGGATGTTAGAATGTTATAATTGATTTTAGAATGTATATCAGAATGTTAAAAAGTATGTTAGAATGTTATAATGGATGTTAGAATGTATAATAGAATGTCAGAATGTATGTTAGAATGTTATAATGGATGTTAGAATGTTATAATTGATGTTAGAATGTATATTAGAATGTTATAATGTATGTTAGAATGTTATAATGGATGTTAGAATGTATATTAGATTGTTATAATGTATGTTAGAATGTTATAATGGATGTTAGAATGTATATTAGAATGTTATAATGTATGTTACAATGTTATAATGGATGTTAGAATGTTATAATGGATGTTAGAATGTATATTAGAATGTTATAATGTATGTTACAATGTTATAATGGATGTTAGAATGTTATAATGGATGTTAGAATGTATATTAGAATGTTGTAATGTATGTTAGAATGTTATAATGGATGTTAGAATGTTATAATGGATGTTATAATGAATATTAGAATGTTATAATGTATGTTAGAATGCATGTTAGAATGTATATTAGAATGTTTTAGTGTATTTTAGAATGTTATAATGGATGTTAGAATGTATATTAGAATATTATAATGGATGTTAGAATGTCATAATGGATGATAGTACATTATAATGGATGTTATAATATATATTAGAATGTTATAATGTATGTTAGAATGTTATAATGGATGTTAGAATGTATATTAGTTTGTTATAATGTATGTTAGAATGTTATAATGGATGTTAGAATGTATATTAGAATGTTATAATGTATGTTACAATGTTATAATGGATGTTAGAATGTTATAATGGACGTTAGAATGTATATTAGAATGTTGTAATGTATGTTAGAATGTTATAATGGATGTTAAAATGTTATAATGGATGTTAGAATGTATATTAGAATGTTGTAATGTATGTTAGAATGTTATAATGGATGTTAGAATGTTAAAATGGATGTTATAATGAATATTAGAATGTTAGAATGGATGTTAGAATGTTATAATGGATGTTATAATGTATATTAGAATGTTATAATGTATGTTAGAATGCATGTTAGAATGTATATTAGAAAATTATAGTGTATGTTAGAATGTTATAATGGATGTTAGAATGTATATTAGAATGTTAGAATGGATGTTAGAATGTTATAATTGATTTTAGAATGTATATCAGAATGTAAAAAAGTATGTGAGAATGTTATAATGGATGTTAGAATGTATATTAGAATGTTAGAATGTATGTTAGAATGTTATAATGGATGTTAGAATGTATATTAGAATGTTAGAATGTATGTTAGAATGTTATTATGGATGTTAGAATGTTATAATTGATGTTAGAATGTATATTAGAATGTTATAATGTATGTTAGAATGTTATAATTGATGTTAGAATGTATATTAGATTGTTATAATGTATGTTAGAATGTTATAATGGATGTTAAAATGTATATTAGAATGTTATAATGGATGTTAGGATGTTATAATGTATGTTAGAATGTTATAATGGATGTTAGAATGGATATTAGATTGTTATAATGTATGTTAGAATGTTATAATGGATGTTAGAATGTATATTAGAATGTTATAATGTATGTTACAATGTTATAATGGATGTTAGAATGTTTTAATGGATGTTAGAATGTATATTAGAATGTTATAATGTATGTTAGAATGTTATAATGGATGTTAGAATGTATATTAGAATGTTTTAATGTATATTAGAATGTTATAATGGATGTTAGAATGTTATAATGTATGTTATAATGAATATTAGAATGTTATAATGTATGTTAGAATGCATGTTAGAATGTATATTAGAATGTTTTAGTGTATTTTAGAATGTTATAATGGATGTTAGAATGTATATTAGAATGTTATAATGTATGTTACAATGTTATAATGTATGTTAGAATGTTATAATGGATGTTAGAATGTATATTAGAATGTTATAATGTATGTTAGAATGTTACAATGGATGATAGAATGTTATAATGGATGTTATAATGAATATTAGTATGTTAGAATGTATGTTAGAATGTTATAATGGATGTTAGAATGTATATTAGAATGTTAGAATGTATGTTAGAATGTTATTATGGATGTTAGAATGTTAAAATTGATGTTAGAATGTATATTAGAATGTTGTAATGTATGTTAGAATGTTATAATGGATGGTAGAATGTTATAATGGATGTTAGAATGAATATTAGAATGTTAGAATGGATGTTAGAATGTTATAATGGATGTTATAATGTATATTAGAATGTTATAATGTATGTTAGAATGCATGTTAGAATGTATATTAGAATATTATAGTGTATGTTAGAATGTTATAATGGATGTTAGAATGTATATTAGAATGTTATAATGGATGTTAGAATGAATATTAGAATGTTAGAATGGATGTTAGAATGTTATAATGGATGTTATAATGTATATTAGAATGTTATAATGTATGTTAGAATGCATGTTAGAATGTATATTAGAATGTTAGAATGTATGTTAGAATGTTATAATGGATGTTAGAATGTATATTAGAATGTTAGAATGTATGTTAGAATGTTATTATGGATGTTAGAATGTTATAATTGATGTTAGAATGTATATTAGAATGTTATAATGTATGTTAGAATGTTATTATGGATGTTAGAATGTTATAATGGAAGTTAGAATGTTATAATGGATGTTAAAATATTATAATGGATGTTATAATGTATATTAGAATGTTAAAATGGATGATTGAATGTTATAATTGATGTTAGAATGTATATTAGAATGTTAGAATGTATGTTAGAATGTTATAATGGATGTTAGAATGTATATTACAAAGTTATAATGTATGTTAGAATGTTATAATGGATGTTTGAATGTATTTTAGATTGTTATAATGTATGATAGAATGTTATAATGGATATTAGAATGTATATTAGAATGTTATAATGTATGTTACAATGCTATAATGTATGTTAAAATGTTATAATGGATGTTAAAATGTATACTAGAATGTTATAATGTATGTTAGAATGTATATTAGAATGTTATAATGTATGGTAGAATGTTATAATGGATGTTAGAATGTATATTAGATTGTTATAATGTATGTTAGAATGTTATAATGGATGTTAGAATGTATATTAGAATGTTATAATGTATGTTACAATGTTATAATGTATGTTAGAATGTTATAATGGATGTTAGAATGTATATTAGAATGTTATAATGTATGTTAGAATGTTACAATTGATGATAGAATGTTATAATGGATGTTATAATGAATATTAGCATGTTAGAATGGATGTTAGAATGTTATAATGGATGTTATAATGTATATTAGAATGTTATAATGTATGTTAGAATGCATGTTAGAATGTATATTATAATATTATAATGTATGTTAGAATGTTATAATGGATGTTAGAATGTATATTAGAATGTTATAATGGATGTTAGAATATTATAATGGATGTTAGATTATTATAATGGATGTTATAATGTATATTAGAATGTTAAAACGGATGTTAGAATGTTATAATTGATTTTAGAATGTATATCAGAATGTTAAAAAGTATGTTAGAATGTTATAATGGATGTTAGAATGTATAATAGAATGTCAGAATGTATGTTAGAATGTTATAATGGATGTTAGAATGTTATAATTGATGTTAGAATGTATATTAGAATGTTATAATGTATGTTAGAATGTTATAATGGATGTTAGAATGTATATTAGATTGTTATAATGTATGTTAGAATGTTATAATGGATGTTAGAATGTATATTAGAATGTTATAATGTATGTTACAATGTTATAATGGATGTTAGAATGTTATAATGGATGTTAGAATGTATATTAGAATGTTATAATGTATGTTACAATGTTATAATGGATGTTAGAATGTTATAATGGATGTTAGAATGTATATTAGAATGTTGTAATGTATGTTAGAATGTTATAATGGATGTTAGAATGTTATAATGGATGTTATAATGAATATTAGAATGTTATAATGTATGTTAGAATGCATGTTAGAATGTATATTAGAATGTTTTAGTGTATTTTAGAATGTTATAATGGATGTTAGAATGTATATTAGAATATTATAATGGATGTTAGAATGTCATAATGGATGATAGTACATTATAATGGATGTTATAATATATATTAGAATGTTATAATGTATGTTAGAATGTTATAATGGATGTTAGAATGTATATTAGTTTGTTATAATGTATGTTAGAATGTTATAATGGATGTTAGAATGTATATTAGAATGTTATAATGTATGTTACAATGTTATAATGGATGTTAGAATGTTATAATGGACGTTAGAATGTATATTAGAATGTTGTAATGTATGTTAGAATGTTATAATGGATGTTAAAATGTTATAATGGATGTTAGAATGTATATTAGAATGTTGTAATGTATGTTAGAATGTTATAATGGATGTTAGAATGTTAAAATGGATGTTATAATGAATATTAGAATGTTAGAATGGATGTTAGAATGTTATAATGGATGTTATAATGTATATTAGAATGTTATAATGTATGTTAGAATGCATGTTAGAATGTATATTAGAAAATTATAGTGTATGTTAGAATGTTATAATGGATGTTAGAATGTATATTAGAATGTTAGAATGGATGTTAGAATGTTATAATTGATTTTAGAATGTATATCAGAATGTAAAAAAGTATGTGAGAATGTTATAATGGATGTTAGAATGTATATTAGAATGTTAGAATGTATGTTAGAATGTTATAATGGATGTTAGAATGTATATTAGAATGTTAGAATGTATGTTAGAATGTTATTATGGATGTTAGAATGTTATAATTGATGTTAGAATGTATATTAGAATGTTATAATGTATGTTAGAATGTTATAATTGATGTTAGAATGTATATTAGATTGTTATAATGTATGTTAGAATGTTATAATGGATGTTAAAATGTATATTAGAATGTTATAATGGATGTTAGGATGTTATAATGTATGTTAGAATGTTATAATGGATGTTAGAATGGATATTAGATTGTTATAATGTATGTTAGAATGTTATAATGGATGTTAGAATGTATATTAGAATGTTATAATGTATGTTACAATGTTATAATGGATGTTAGAATGTTTTAATGGATGTTAGAATGTATATTAGAATGTTATAATGTATGTTAGAATGTTATAATGGATGTTAGAATGTATATTAGAATGTTTTAATGTATATTAGAATGTTATAATGGATGTTAGAATGTTATAATGGATGTTATAATGAATATTAGAATGTTATAATGTATGTTAGAATGCATGTTAGAATGTATATTAGAATGTTTTAGTGTATTTTAGAATGTTATAATGGATGTTAGAATGTATATTAGAATGTTATAATGTATGTTACAATGTTATAATGTATGTTAGAATGTTATAATGGATGTTAGAATGTATATTAGAATGTTATAATGTATGTTAGAATGTTACAATGGATGATAGAATGTTATAATGGATGTTATAATGAATATTAGTATGTTAGAATGTATGTTAGAATGTTATAATGGATGTTAGAATGTATATTAGAATGTTAGAATGTATGTTAGAATGTTATTATGGATGTTAGAATGTTAAAATTGATGTTAGAATGTATATTAGAATGTTGTAATGTATGTTAGAATGTTATAATGGATGGTAGAATGTTATAATGGATGTTAGAATGAATATTAGAATGTTAGAATGGATGTTAGAATGTTATAATGGATGTTATAATGTATATTAGAATGTTATAATGTATGTTAGAATGCATGTTAGAATGTATATTAGAATATTATAGTGTATGTTAGAATGTTATAATGGATGTTAGAATGTATATTAGAATGTTATAATGGATGTTAGAATGAATATTAGAATGTTAGAATGGATGTTAGAATGTTATAATGGATGTTATAATGTATATTAGAATGTTATAATGTATGTTAGAATGCATGTTAGAATGTATATTAGAATGTTAGAATGTATGTTAGAATGTTATAATGGATGTTAGAATGTATATTAGAATGGTAGAATGTATGTTAGAATGTTATTATGGATGTTAGAATGTTATAATTGATGTTATAATGTATATTAGAATGTTATAATGTATGTTAGAATGTTATTATGGATGTTAGAATGTTATAATGGAAGTTAGAATGTTATAATGGATGTTAAAATATTATAATGGATGTTATAATGTATATTAGAATGTTAAAATGGATGATTGAATGTTATAATTGATGTTAGAATGTATATTAGAATGTTAGAATGTATGTTAGAATGTTATAATGGATGTTAGAATGTATATTACAAAGTTATAATGTATGTTAGAATGTTATAATGGATGTTTGAATGTATTTTAGATTGTTATAATGTATGATAGAATGTTATAATGGATATTAGAATGTATATTAGAATGTTATAATGTATGTTACAATGCTATAATGTATGTTAAAATGTTATAATGGATGTTAAAATGTATACTAGAATGTTATAATGTATGTTAGAATGTATATTAGAATGTTATAATGTATGGTAGAATGTTATAATGGATGTTAGAATGTATATTAGATTGTTATAATGTATGTTAGAATGTTATAATGGATGTTAGAATGTATATTAGAATGTTATAATGTATGATAGAATGTTTTAATGGATATTAGAATGTATATTAGAATGTTATAATGTATGTTAGAATGTTATAATGGATGTTAGAATGTTAGAATGGATGCTAGAATGTATATTAGAATGTTATATTGTATGTTAGAATGTTATAATGGATGTTATAATGTTATAATGTATGTTAGAATGTTATAATGGATGTTTGAATGTATTTTAGATTGTTATAATGTATGATAGAATGTTATAATGGATGTTAGAATGTATATTACAAAGTTATAATGTATGTTAGAATGTTATAATGGATGTTTGAATGTATTTTAGATTGTTATAATGTATGATAGAATGTTATAATGGATGTTAGAATGTATATTAGAATGTTATAATGTATGTTAGAATGTTATAATGGATGTTAGAATGTATATTAGAATGTTATAATGTATGTTAGAATGTTATAATGGATGTTATAATGGATGTTATAATGTATACTAGAATGTTATAATGTATGTTAGAATGTTATAATGAATGTTATAATGTATATTAGAATGGTATAATGAATGTTAGAATGTTATAATGTATGTTAGAATGTATATTAGAATGTTATAATGTATGTTAGAATGTTATAATGGATGTTAGAATGTATATTATATTGTTATAATGTATGTTAGAATGTTATAATGGATATTAGAATGTATATTAGAATGTTAAATGTATGTTAGAATGTTATAATGGATGTTAGAATTTATATTATAATGTTATAATGTATGTTAGAATGTTAAAATGGATATTAGAATGTATATTAGAATGTTATAATGTATGTTAGAATGTTAGAATGGATGTTAGAATGTATATTAGATTGTTATAATGTATGTTAGAATGTTATAATGGATGTTAGAATGTATATTAGAATGTTATAATGTATGTTAGAATGTTAGAATGTATGTTTTAATGTTATAATGGATGTTATAATGTATATTAGAATGTTAGAATGGATGTTAGAATGCATGTTAGAATGTATATTAGAATGTTAGAATGTATGTTATAATGTTATAATGTATGTTAGAATGTTATTATGGATGTTAGAATGTATATTAGAATATTAGAATGTATGTTAGAATGTTATTTTGTATGTTAGAATGTTATAATGGATGTTAGAATGTATTTTAGATTGTTATAATGTATGTTAGAATGTTATAATGGATGTTATAATGTATATTAGAATGTTATAATGTATGTTACAATGTTATAATGTATGTTAGAATGTTATAATGGATGTTAGAATGTATATTAGATTGTTATAATGTATGTTAGAATGTTATAATGGATGTTAGAATGTATATTAGAATGTTATAATGTATGTTAGAATGTTATAATGGATATTAGAATGTATATTAGAATGTTATAATGTATGTTAGAATGTATATTAGAATGTTATAATATATATTAGAATGTTATAATGTATGTTAGAATGTTATAATGGATGTTAGAATGTTATAATGGATGTTAGAATGTTATAATGGATGTTAGAATGTATTTTAGATTGTTATAATGTATGATAGAATGTTATAATGGATGTTAGAATGTATATTAGAATGTTATAATGTATGTTAGAATGTTATAATGTATGTTATAATGGATGTTAGAATGTATATTAGAATGTTATAATGTATGTTAGAATGTTATAATGGATGTTAGAATGTATATTAGAATGTTAAAATGGATGTTAGAATGTTATAATTGAATTTAGAATGTATATCAGAATGTTAAAAAGTATGTTAGAATGTTATAATGGATGTTAGAATGTATATTAGAATGTTGTAATGTATGTTAAAATGTTACAATGGATGATAGAATGTTATAATAGATGTTATAATGAATATTAGAATGTTAGAATGGATGTTAGAATGTATATTAGAATGTTATAATGTTTGTTAGAATGCATGTTAGAATGTATGTTAGAATGTTATAATGGATGTTAGAATGTATATTAGAATATTATAATGGATGTTAGAATATTATAATGGATGTTAGATTATTATAATGGATGTTATAATGTATATTATAATGTTATAATGTATGTTAGAATGTTATAATGTATGTTATAATGGATGTTAGAATGTATATTAGAATGTTATAATGTATGTTAGAATGTTATAATGGATGTTAGAATGTATATTAGAATGTTATAATGTATGTTAGAATGTTATAATGGATGTTATAATGGATGTTATAATGTATACTAGAATGTTATAATGTATGTTAGAATGTTATAATGGATGTTAGAATGTATATTAGAATGTTAAAATGGATGTTAGAATGTTATAATGGATGTTAGAATGTATATTAGAATGTTAGAATGTATGTTAGAATGTTATTATGGATGTTAGAATGTTAAAATTGATGTTAGAATGTATATTAGAATGTTATAATGTATGTTAGAATGTTATAATTGATGTTAGAATGTATATTAGATTGCTATAATGTATGTTAGAATGTTATAATGGATGTTAAAATGTATATTAGAATTTTATAATGTATGTTAGGATGTTATAATGTATGTTAGAATGTTAGAATGTATATTAGATTGTTATAATGTATATTAGAATGTTATGTTGGATGTTAGAATGTATATTAGAATGTTATATTGTATGTTAGAATGTTATAATTGATATTAGAATGTTATATTGGATGTTAGAATGTATATTAGATTGTTATAAGGTATGTTAGAATGTTATATTGGATGTTAGAATGTATATTAGAATGTTATAATGTATGTTAGAATGTTATAAAGGATGTTAGAATGTTATAATGGATGTTAGAATGTATTTTATAATGTTAGAATGTATGTTAGAATGTTATTATGGATGTTAGAATGTTATAATGGATGTTAGAATGTATATTAGAAAGTTATAATGTATGTTAGAATGTTATTTTGGATGTTAAAATGTATTTTAGATTGTTATAATGTATGTTAGAATGTTATAATAGATGTTAGAATGTATATTAGAATGTTATAATGTATGTTACAATGTTATAATCTATGTTAGAATGTTATAATGGATGTTATAATGTATACTAGAATGTTATAATGTATTTTAGATTGTAATAATGTATGTTCGAATGTTATAATGGATGTTAGAATGTATATTAGAATGTTATAATGTATGTTACAATGTTATAATGGATGTTAGAATGTATATTAGAATGTTATAATGTATGTTAGAATGTTACAATGGATGATAGAATGTTATAATGGATGTTATAATGAATATTAGAATGTTAGAATGGATGTTAGAATGTTATAATGGATGTTAAAATGTATATTAGAATGTTATAATGTTTGTTAGAATGCATGTTAGAATGTATATTAGAATATTATAATGTATGTTAGAATGTTATAATGGATGTTAGAATGTATATTAGAATATTATAATGGATGTTAGAATATTATAATGGATGTTAGATTATTATAATGGATGTTATAATGTATATTAAAATGTTATAATGTATGTTAGAATGTTATAATGTATGTTATAATGGATGTTAGAATGTATATTAGAATGTTATAATGTATGTTAGAATGTTATAATGGATGTTAGAATGTATATTAGAATGTTATAATGCATGTTAGAATGTTATAATGGATGTTATAATGGATGTTATAATGTATACTAGAATGTTATAATGTATGTTAGAATGTTATAATGGATGTTAGAATGTATATTAGAATGTTAAAATGGATGTTAGAATGTTATAATTGAATTTAGAATGTATATCAGAATGTTAAAAAGTATGTTAGAATGTTATAATGGATGTTAGAATGTATATTAGTATGTTAGAATGTATGTTAGAATGTTATAATGGATGTTAGAATGTATATTAGAATGTTAGAATGTATGTTAGAATGTTATTATGGATGTTAGAATGTTAAAATTGATGTTAGAATGTATATTAGAATGTTATAATGTATGTTAGAATGTTATAATTGATGTTAGAATGTATATTAGATTGTTAAAATGTATGTTAGAATGTTATAATGGATGTTAAAATGTATATTAGAATGTTATAATGTATGTTAGGATGTTATAATGTATGTTAGAATGTTATAATGGATGTTAGAATGTATATTAGATTGTTATAATGTATGTTAGAATGTTATAATGGATGTTAGAATGTATATTAGAATGTTATAATGTATGTTAGAATGTTATAATGGATATTAGAATGTTATATTGGATGTTAGAATGTATATTAGATTGTTATAAGGTATGTTAGAATGTTATATTGGATGTTAGAATGTATATTAGAATGTTATAATGTATGGTAGAATGTTATAAAGGATGTTAGAATGTTATAATGGATGTTAGAATGTATTTTATAATGTTAGAATGTATGTTAGAATGTTATTATGGATGTTAGAATGTTATAATGGATGTTAGAATGTATATTAGAAAGTTATAATGTATGATAGAATGTTATTTTGGATGTTAAAATGTATTTTAGATTGTTATAATGTATGTTAGAATGTTATAATAGATGTTAGAATGTATATTAGAATGTTATAATGTATGTTACAATGTTATAATCTATGTTAGAATGTTATAATGGATGTTATAATGTATACTAGAATGTTATAATGTATTTTAGATTGTAATAATGTATGTTCGAATGTTATAATGGATGTTAGAATGTATATTAGAATGTTATAATGTATGTTACAATGTTATAATGTATGTTAGAATGTTATAATGGATGTTAGAATGTATATTAGAATGGTATAATGTATGTTAGAATGTTACAATGGATGATAGAATGTTATAATGGATGTTATAATGAATATTAGAATGTTAGAATGGATGTTAGAATGTTATAATGGATGTTATAATGTATATTAGAATGTTATAATGTATGTTAGAATGCATGTTAGAATGTATATTAGAATATTATAATGTATGTTAGAATGTTAGAATGGATGTTAGAATGTATATTAGATTGTTATAATGTATGTTAGAATGTTATAATGGATGTTAGAATGTTATTAGAATGTTATAATGTATGTTACAATGTTATAATGGATGTTAGAATGTATATTAGAATGTTATAATGTATGTTAGAATGTTATAATGGATGTTAGAATGTTATAATGGATGTTAGAATGTATATTAGAATGTTGTAATGTATGTTAGAATGTTATAATGGATGGTAGAATGTTATAATGGATGTTAGAATGAATATTAGAATGTTAGAATGGATGTTAGAATGTTATAATGGATGTTATAATGTATATTAGAATGTTATAATGTATGTTAGAATGCATGTTAGAATGTATATTAGAATATTATAGTGCATGTTAGAATGTTATAATGGATGTTAGAATGTATATTAGAATGTTATAATGGATGTTAGAATATTATAATGGATGTTATAATGTATATTAGAATGTTAAAAAGTATGTTAGAATGTTATAATGGATGTTAGAATGTATATTAGAATGTTAGAATGTATGTTAGAATGTTATAATGGATGTTAGAATGTATATTAGAATGTTAGAATGTATGTTAGAATGTTATTATGGATGTTAGAATGTTATAATTGATGTTAGAATGTATATTAGAATGTTATAATGTATGTTAGAATGTTATTATGGATGTTAGAATGTTATAATGGAAGTTAGAATGTTATAATGGATGTTAAAATATTATAATGGATGTTATAATGTATATTAGAATGTTAAAATGGATGATTGAATGTTATAATTGATGTTAGAATGTATATTAGAATGTTAGAATGTATGTTAGAATGTTATAATGGATGTTAGAATGTATATTACAAAGTTATAATGTATGTTAGAATGTTATAATGGATGTTTGAATGTATTTTAGATTGTTATAATGTATGATAGAATGTTATAATGGATATTAGAATGTATATTAGAATGTTATAATGTATGTTACAATGCTATAATGTATGTTAAAATGTTATAATGGATGTTAAAATGTATACTAGAATGTTATAATGTATGTTAGAATGTATATTAGAATGTTATAATGTATGGTAGAATGTTATAATGGATGTTAGAATGTATATTAGATTGTTATAATGTATGTTAGAATGTTATAATGGATGTTAGAATGTATATTAGAATGTTATAATGTATGATAGAATGTTTTAATGGATATTAGAATGTATATTAGAATGTTATAATGTATGTTAGAATGTTATAATGGATGTTAGAATGTTAGAATGGATGCTAGAATGTATATTAGAATGTTATATTGTATGTTAGAATGTTATAATGGATGTTATAATGTTATAATGTATGTTAGAATGTTATAATGCATGTTAGAATGTATATTAGAATGTTAGAATGTATGTTAGAATGTTATTATGGATGTTAGAATGTTATAATGGATGTTAGAATGTATATTACAAAGTTATAATGTATGTTAGAATGTTATAATGGATGTTTGAATGTATTTTAGATTGTTATAATGTATGATAGAATGTTATAATGGATGTTAGAATGTATATTAGAATGTTATAATGTATGTTAGAATGTTATAATTGATGTTAGAATGTATATTAGATTGTTATAATGTATGTTAGAATGTTATAATGGATGTTAAAATGTATATTAGAATGTTATAATGTATGTTAGGATGTTATAATGTATGTTAGAATGTTATAATGGATGTTAGAATGTATATTAGATTGTTATAATGTATGTTAGAATGTTATAATGGATGTTAGAATGTATATTAGAATGTTATAATGTATGTTAGAATGTTATAATGGATATTAGAATGTTATATTGGATGTTAGAATGTATATTAGATTGTTATAAGGTATGTTAGAATGTTATATTGGATGTTAGAATGTATATTAGAATGTTATAATGTATGGTAGAATGTTATAAAGGATGTTAGAATGTTATAATGGATGTTAGAATGTATTTTATAATGTTAGAATGTATGTTAGAATGTTATTATGGATGTTAGAATGTTATAATGGATGTTAGAATGTATATTAGAAAGTTATAATGTATGTTAGAATGTTATTTTGGATGTTAAAATGTATTTTAGATTGTTATAATGTATGTTAGAATGTTATAATAGATGTTAGAATGTATATTAGAATGTTATAATGTATGTTACAATGTTATAATCTATGTTAGAATGTTATAATGGATGTTAGAATGTATACTAGAATGTTATAATGTATTTTAGATTGTAATAATGTATGTTCGAATGTTATAATGGATGTTAGAATGTATATTAGAATGTTATAATGTATGTTACAATGTTATAATGTATGTTAGAATGTTATAATGGATGTTAGAATGTATATTAGAATGGTATAATGTATGTTAGAATGTTACAATGGATGATAGAATGTTATAATGGATGTTATAATGAATATTAGAATGTTAGAATGGATGTTAGAATGTTATAATGGATGTTATAATGTATATTAGAATGTTATAATGTATGTTAGAATGCATGTTAGAATGTATATTAGAATATTATAATGTATGTTAGAATGTTAGAATGGATGTTAGAATGTATATTAGATTGTTATAATGTATGTTAGAATGTTATAATGGATGTTAGAATGTTATTAGAATGTTATAATGTATGTTACAATGTTATAATGGATGTTAGAATGTATATTAGAATGTTATAATGTATGTTAGAATGTTATAATTGATGTTAGAATGTTATAATGGATGTTAGAATGTATATTAGAATGTTGTAATGTATGTTAGAATGTTATAATGGATGGTAGAATGTTATAATGGATGTTAGAATGAATATTAGAATGTTAGAATGGATGTTAGAATGTTATAATGGATGTTATAATGTATATTAGAATGTTATAATGTATGTTATAATGGATATTAGAATGTATATTAGATTGTTATAATGTATGTTAGAATGTTATAATGGATGTTAGAATGTATATTAGAATGTTATAATGTATGTTAGAATGTTATAATGGATATTAGAATGTTATATTGGATGTTAGAATGTATATTAGATTGTTATAAGGTATGTTAGAATGTTATATTGGATGTTAGAATGTATATTAGAATGTTATAATGTATGGTAGAATGTTATAAAGGATGTTAGAATGTTATAATGGATGTTAGAATGTAATTTATAATGTTAGAATATATGTTAGAATGTTATTATGGATGTTAGAATGTTATAATGGATGTTAGAATGTATATTAGAAAGTTATAATGTATGTTAGAATGTTATTTTGGATGTTAAAATGTATTTTAGATTGTTATAATGTATGTTAGAATGTTATAATAGATGTTAGAATGTATATTAGAATGTTATAATGTATGTTACAATGTTATAATCTATGTTAGAATGTTATAATGGATGTTATAATGTATACTAGAATGTTATAATGTATTTTAGATTGTAATAATGTATGTTCGAATGTTATAATGGATGTTAGAATGTATATTAGAATGTTATAATGTATGTTACAATGTTATAATGTATGTTAGAATGTTATAATGGATGTTAGAATGTATATTAGAATGGTATAATGTATGTTAGAATGTTACAATGGATGATAGAATGTTATAATGGATGTTATAATGAATATTAGAATGTTAGAATGGATGTTAGAATGTTATAATGGATGTTATAATGTATATTAGAATGTTATAATGTATGTTAGAATGCATGTTAGAATGTATATTAGAATATTGTAATGTATGTTAGAATGTTAGAATGGATGTTAGAATGTATATTAGATTGTTATAATGTATGTTAGAATGTTATAATGGATGTTAGAATGTTATTAGAATGTTATAATGTATGTTACAATGTTATAATGGATGTTAGAATGTATATTAGAATGTTATAATGTATGTTAGAATGTTATAATGGATGTTAGAATGTTATAATGGATGTTAGAATGTATATTAGAATGTTGTAATGTATGTTAGAATGTTATAATGGATGGTAGAATGTTATAATGGATGTTAGAATGAATATTAGAATGTTAGAATGGATGTTAGAATGTTATAATGGATGTTATAATGTATATTAGAATGTTATAATGTATGTTAGAATGCATGTTAGAATGTATATTAGAATATTATAGTGTATGTTAGAATGTTATAATGGATGTTAGAATGTATATTAGAATGTTATAATGGATGTTAGAATATTATAATGGATGTTATAATGTATATTAAAATGTTAAAAAGTATGTTAGAATGTTATAATGGATGTTAGAATGTATATTAGAATGTTAGAATGTATGTTAGAATGTTATAATGGATGTTAGAATGTATATTAGAATGTTAGAATGTATGTTAGAATGTTATTATGGATGTTAGAATGTTATAATTGATGTTAGAATGTATATTAGAATGTTATAATGTATGTTAGAATGTTATTATGGATGTTAGAATGTTATAATGGAAGTTAGAATGTTATAATGGATGTTAAAATATTATAATGGATGTTATAATGTATATTAGAATGTTAAAATGGATGATTGAATGTTATAATTGATGTTAGAAGGTATATTAGAATGTTAGAATGTATGTTAGAATGTTATAATGGATGTTTGAATGTATTTTAGATTGTTATAATGTATGATAGAATGTTATAATGGATATTAGAATGTATATTAGAATGTTATAATGTATGTTACAATGCTATAATGTATGTTAAAATGTTATAATGGATGTTAAAATGTATACTAGAATGTTATAATGTATGTTAGAATGTATATTAGAATGTTATAATGTATGGTAGAATGTTATAATGGATGTTAGAATGTATATTAGATTGTTATAATGTATGTTAGAATGTTATAATGGATGTTAGAATGTATATTAGAATGTTATAATGTATGATAGAATGTTTTAATGGATATTAGAATGTATATTAGAATGTTATAATGTATGTTAGAATGTTATAATGGATGTTAGAATGTTAGAATGGATGCTAGAATGTATATTAGAATGTTATATTGTATGTTAGAATGTTATAATGGATGTTATAATGTTATAATGTATGTTAGAATGTTATAATGCATGTTAGAATGTATATTAGAATGTTAGAATGTATGTTAGAATGTTATTATGGATGTTAGAATGTTATAATGGATGTTAGAATGTATATTACAAAGTTATAATGTATGTTAGAATGTTATAATGGATGTTTGAATGTATTTTAGATTGTTATAATGTATGATAGAATGTTATAATGGATGTTAGAATGTATATTAGAATGTTATAATGTATGTTAGAATGTTATAATGTATGTTATAATGGATGTTAGAATGTATATTAGAATGTTATAATGTATGTTAGAATGTTATAATGGATGTTAGAATGTATATTAGAATGTTATAATGTATGTTAGAATGTTATAATGGATGTTATAATGGATGTTATAATGTATACTAGAATGTTATAATGTATGTTAGAATGTTATAATGGATGTTAGAATGTATATTAGAATGGTATAATGAATGTTAGAATGTTATAATGTATGTTAGAATGTATATTAGAATGTTATAATGTATGTTAGAATGTTATAATGGATGTTAGAATGTATATTATATTGTTATAATGTATGTTAGAATGTTATAATGGATATTAGAATGTATATTAGAATGTTAAATGTATGTTAGAATGTTATAATGGATGTTAGAATTTATATTATAATGTTATAATGTATGTTAGAATGTTAAAATGGATATTAGAATGTATATTAGAATGTTAT
Organism: Taudactylus pleione; assembly: GCA_031769625.1. Classification (NCBI taxonomy): domain Eukaryota; kingdom Metazoa; phylum Chordata; class Amphibia; order Anura; family Myobatrachidae; genus Taudactylus; species Taudactylus pleione. Next base: position 516,018 of record JAUIMM010000815.1, on the reverse strand, counting down.
AATGTATGTTAGAATGTTAGATTGGATGTTAGAATGTATATTAGATTGTTATAATGTATGTTAGAATGTTATAATGGATGTTAGAATGTATATTAGAATGTTATAATGTATGTTAGAATGTTAAAATGTATGTTTTAATGTTATAATGGATGTTATAATGTATATTAGAATGTTAGAATGGATGTTAGTATGCATGTTAGAATGTATATTAGAATGTTAGAATGTATATTACAAAGTTATAATGTATGTTAGAATGTTATAATGGATGTTTGAATGTATTTTAGATTGTTATAATGTATGATAGAATGTTATAATGGATGTTAGAATGTATATTAGAATGTTATAATGTATGTTAGAATGTTATAATTGATGTTAGAATGTATATTAGATTGTTATAATGTATGTTAGAATGTTATAATGGATGTTAAAATGTATATTAGAATGTTATAATGTATGTTAGGATGTTATAATGTATGTTAGAATGTTATAATGGATGTTAGAATGTATATTAGATTGTTATAATGTATGTTAGAATGTTATAATGGATGTTAGAATGTATATTAGAATGTTATAATGTATGTTAGAATGTTATAATGGATATTAGAATGTTATATTGGATGTTAGAATGTATATTAGATTGTTATAAGGTATGTTAGAATGTTATATTGGATGTTAGAATGTATATTAGAATGTTATAATGTATGGTAGAATGTTATAAAGGATGTTAGAATGTTATAATGGATGTTAGAATGTATTTTATAATGTTAGAATGTATGTTAGAATGTTATTATGGATGTTAGAATGTTATAATGGATGTTAGAATGTATATTAGAAAGTTATAATGTATGTTAGAATGTTATTTTGGATGTTAAAATGTATTTTAGATTGTTACAATGTATGTTAGAATGTTATAATAGATGTTAGAATGTATATTAGAATGTTATAATGTATGTTACAATGTTATAATCTATGTTAGAATGTTATAATGAATGTTATAATGTATACTAGAATGTTATAATGTATTTTAGATTGTAATAATGTATGTTCGAATGTTATAATGGATGTTAGAATGTATATTAGAATGTTATAATGTATGTTACAATGTTATAATGTATGTTAGAATGTTATAATGGATGTTAGAATGTATATTAGAATGGTATAATGTATGTTAGAATGTTACAATGGATGATAGAATGTTATAATGGATGTTATAATGAATATTAGAATGTTAGAATGGATGTTAGAATGTTATAATGGATGTTATAATGTATATTAGAATGTTATAATGTATGTTAGAATGCATGTTAGAATGTATATTAGAATATTATAATGTATGTTAGAATGTTAGAATGGATGTTAGAATGTATATTAGATTGTTATAATGTATGTTAGAATGTTATAATGGATGTTAGAATGTTATTAGAATGTTATAATGTATGTTACAATGTTATAATGGATGTTAGAATGTATATTAGAATGTTATAATGTATGTTAGAATGTTATAATGGATGTTAGAATGTTATAATGGATGTTAGAATGTATATTAGAATGTTGTAATGTATGTTAGAATGTTATAATGGATGGTAGAATGTTATAATGGATGTTAGAATGAATATTAGAATGTTAGAATGGATGTTAGAATGTTATAATGGATGTTATAATGTATATTAGAATGTTATAATGTATGTTATAATGGATGTTAGAATGTATATTAGATTGTTATAATGTATGTTAGAATGTTATAATGGATGTTAGAATGTATATTAGAATGTTATAATGTATGTTAGAATGTTATAATGGATATTAGAATGTTATATTGGATGTTAGAATGTATATTAGATTGTTATAAGGTATGTTAGAATGTTATATTGGATGTTAGAATGTATATTAGAATGTTATAATGTATGGTAGAATGTTATAAAGGATGTTAGAATGTTATAATGGATGTTAGAATGTATTTTATAATGTTAGAATGTATGTTAGAATGTTATTATGGATGTTAGAATGTTATAATGGATGTTAGAATGTATATTAGAAAGTTATAATGCATGTTAGAATGTTATTTTGGATGTTAAAATGTATTTTAGATTGTTATAATGTATGTTAGAATGTTATAATAGATGTTATAATGTATATTAGAATGTTATAATGTATGTTACAATGTTATAATCTATGTTAGAATGTTATAATGGATGTTATAATGTATACTAGAATGTTATAATGTATTTTAGATTGTAATAATGTATGTTCGAATGTTATAATGGATGTTAGAATGTATATTAGAATGTTATAATGTATGTTACAATGTTATAATGTATGATAGAATGTTATAATGGATGTTATAATGAATATTAGAATGTTAGAATGGATGTTAGAATGTTATAATGGATGTTATAATGTATATTAGAATGTTATAATGTATGTTAGAATGCATGTTAGAATGTATATTAGAATATTATAATGTATGTTAGAATGTTAGAATGGATGTTAGAATGTATATTAGATTGTTATAATGTATGTTAGAATGTTATAATGGATGTTAGAATGTTATTAGAATGTTATAATGTATGTTACAATGTTATAATGGATGTTAGAATGTATATTAGAATGTTATAATGTATGTTAGAATGTTATAATGGATGTTAGAATGTTATAATGGATGTTAGAATGTATATTAGAATGTTGTAATGTATGTTAGAATGTTATAATGGATGGTAGAATGTTATAATGGATGTTAGAATGAATATTAGAATGTTAGAATGGATGTTAGAATGTTATAATGGATGTTATAATGTATATTAGAATGTTATAATGTATGTTAGAATGCATGTTAGAATGTATATTAGAATATTATAGTGTATGTTAGAATGTTATAATGGATGTTAGAATGTATATTAGAATGTTATAATGGATGTTAGAATATTATAATGGATGTTATAATGTATATTAGAATGTTAAAAAGTATGTTAGAATGTTATAATGGATGTTAGAATGTATATTAGAATGTTAGAATGTATGTTAGAATGTTATAATGGATGTTAGAATGTATATTAGAATGTTAGAATGTATGTTAGAATGTTATTATGGATGTTAGAATGTTATAATTGATGTTAGAATGTATATTAGAATGTTATAATGTATGTTAGAATGTTATTATGGATGTTAGAATGTTATAATGGAAGTTAGAATGTTATAATGGATGTTAAAATATTATAATGGATGTTATAATGTATATTAGAATGTTCAAATGGATGATTGAATGTTATAATTGATGTTAGAATGTATATTAGAATGTTAGAATGTATGTTAGAATGTTATAATGGATGTTAGAATGTATATTACAAAGTTATAATGTATGTTAGAATGTTATAATGGATGTTTGAATGTATTTTAGATTGTTATAATGTATGATAGAATGTTATAATGGATATTAGAATGTATATTAGAATGTTATAATGTATGTTACAATGCTATAATGTATGTTAAAATGTTATAATGGATGTTAAAATGTATACTAGAATGTTATAATGTATGTTAGAATGTATATTAGAATGTTATAATGTATGGTAGAATGTTATAATGGATGTTAGAATGTATATTAGATTGTTATAATGTATGTTAGAATGTTATAATGGATGTTAGAATGTATATTAGAATGTTATAATGTATGATATAATGTTTTAATGGATATTAGAATGTATATTAGAATGTTATAATGTATGTTAGAATGTTATAATGGATGTTAGAATGTTAGAATGGATGCTAGAATGTATATTAGAATGTTATATTGTATGTTAGAATGTTATAATGGATGTTATAATGTTATAATGTATGTTAGAATGTTATAATGCATGTTAGAATGTATATTAGAATGTTAGAATGTATGTTAGAATGTTATTATGAATGTTAGAATGTTATAATGGATGTTAGAATGTATATTACAAAGTTATAATGTATGTTAGAATGTTATAATGGATGTTTGAATGTATTTTAGATTGTTATAATGTATGATAGAATGTTATAATGGATGTTAGAATGTATATTAGAATGTTATAATGTATGTTAGAATGTTATAATGTATGTTATAATGGATGTTAGAATGTATATTAGAATGTTATAATGTATGTTAGAATGTTATAATTGATGTTAGAATGTATATTAGAATGTTATAATGTATGTTAGAATGTTATAATGGATGTTATAATGGATGTTATAATGTATACTAGAATGTTATAATGTATGTTAGAATGTTATAATGGATGTTAGAATGTATATTAGAATGGTATAATGAATGTTAGAATGTTATAATGTATGTTAGAATGTATATTAGAATGTTATAATGTATGTTAGAATGTTAGAATGGATGTTAAAATGTATATTATATTGTTATAATGTATGTTAGAATGTTATAATGGATATTAGAATGTATATTAGAATGTTAAATGTATGTTAGAATGTTATAATGGATGTTAGAATTTATATTATAATGTTATATTGTATGTTAGAATGTTAAAATGGATATTAGAATGTATATTAGAATGTTATAATGTATGTTAGAATGTTAGAATGGATGTTAGAATGTATATTAGATTGTTATAATGTATGTTAGAATGTTATAATGGATGTTAGAATGTATATTAGAATGTTATAATGTATGTTAGAATGTTAAAATGTATGTTTTAATGTTATAATGGATGTTATAATGTATATTAGAATGTTAGAATGGATGTTAGAATGCATGTTAGAATGTATATTAGAATGTTAGAATGTATGTTATAATGTTATAATGTATGTTAGAATGTTTTTATGGATGTTAGAATGTATATTAGAATATTAGAATGTATGTTAGAATGTTATTTTGTATGTTAGAATGTTATAATGGATGTTAGAATGTATTTTAGATTGTTATAATGTATGTTAGAATGTTATAATGGATGTTAGAATGTATATTAGAATGTTATAATGTATGTTACAATGTTATAATGTATGTTAGAATGTTATAATGGATGTTAGAATGTATATTAGATTGTTATAAATAATGTTAGAATGTTATAATGGATGTTAGAATGTATATTAGAATGTTATAATGTATGTTAGAATGTTATAATGGATATTAGAATGTATATTAGAATGTTATAATGTATGTTAGAATGTATATTATAATTTTAGAATGTATATTAGAATGTTATAATGTATGTTAGAATGTTATAATGGATGTTAGAATGTTATAATGGATGTTAGAATGTTATAATGGATGTTAGAATGTATTTTAGATTGTTATAATGTATGATAGAATGTTATAATGGATGTTAGAATGTATATTAGAATGTTATAATGTATGTTAGAATGTTATAATGTATGTTATAATGGATGTTAGAATGTATATTAGAATGTTATAATGTATGTTAGAATGTAATAATGGATGTTAGAATGTATATTAGAATGTTATAATGTATGTTAGAATGTTATAATGGATGTTATAATGGATGTTATAATGTATATTAGAATGTTATAATGTATGTTAGAATGCATGTTAGAATGTATATTAGAATATTATAATGTATGTTAGAATGTTATAATGGATGTTAGAATGTATATTAGAATATTATAATGGATGTTAGAATATTATAATGGATGTTAGATTATTATAATGGATGTTATAATGTATATTAGAATGTTAAAATGGATGTTAGAATGTTATAATTGATTTTAGAATGTATATCAGAATGTTAAAAAGTATGTTAGAATGTTATAATGGATGTTAGAATGTATATTAGAATGTTAGAATGTATGTTAGAATGTTATAATGGATGTTAGAATGTATATTAGAATGTTAGAATGTATGTTAGAATGTTATTATGGATGTTAGAATGTTAGAATTGATGTTAGAATGTATATTAGAATGTTATAATGTATGTTAGAATGTTATAATGGATGTTAAAATGTATATTAGAATGTTATAATGTATGTTAGGATGTTATAATGTATGTTAGAATGTTAGAATGGATGTTAGAATGTATATTAGATTGTTATAATGTATGTTAGAATGTTATAATGGATGTTAGAATGTATATTAGAATGTTATAATGTATGTTACAAAGTTATAATGGATGTTAGAATGTTTTAATGGATGTTAGAATGTATATTAGAATGTTATAATGTATGTTAGAATGTTATAATGGATGTTAGAATGTTATAATGGATGTTAGAATGTATATTAGAATGTTATAATGTATGTTAGAATGTTATAATGGATGTTAGAATGTTATAATGGATGTTATAATGAATATTAGAATGTTATATTGTATGTTAGAATGCATGTTAGAATGTATATTAGAATGTTTTAGTGTATTTTAGAATGTTATAATGGATGTTAGAATGTATATTAGAATATTATAATGGATGTTAGAATGTTATAATGGATGTTAGTACATTATAATGGATGTTATAATATATATTAGAATGTTATAATGTATGTTAGAATGTTATAATGGATGTTAGAATGTATATTAGATTGTTATAATGTATGTTAGAATGTTATAATGGATGTTAGAATGCTATTAGAATGTTATAATGTATGTTACAATGTTATAATGGATGTTAGAATGTATATTAGAATGTTGTAATGTATGTTAGAATGTTATAATGGATGGTAGAATGTTATAATGGATGTTAGAATGAATATTAGAATGTTAGAATGGATGTTAGAATGTTATAATGGATGTTATAATGTATATTAGAATGTTATAATGTATGTTAGAATGCATGTTAGAATGTATATTAGAATATTATAGTGTATGTTAGAATGTTATAATGGATGTTAGAATGTATATTAGAATGTTATAATGGATGTTAGAATATTATAATGGATGTTATAATGTATATTAGAATGTTAAAAAGTATGTTAGAATGTTATAATGGATGTTAGAATGTATATTAGAATGTTAGAATGTATGTTAGAATGTTATAATGGATGTTAGAATGTATATTAGAATGTTAGAATGTATGTTAGAATGTTATTATGGATGTTAGAATGTTATAATTGATGTTAGAATGTATATTAGAATGTTATAATGTATGTTAGAATGTTATTATGGATGTTAGAATGTTATAATGGAAGTTAGAATGTTATAATGGATGTTAAAATATTATAATGGATGTTATAATGTATATTAGAATGTTAAAATGGATGATTGAATGTTATAATTGATGTTAGAATGTATATTAGAATGTTAGAATGTATGTTAGAATGTTATAATGGATGTTAGAATGTATATTACAAAGTTATAATGTATGTTAGAATGTTATAATGGATGTTTGAATGTATTTTAGATTGTTATAATGTATGATAGAATGTTATAATGGATATTAGAATGTATATTAGAATGTTATAATGTATGTTACAATGCTATAATGTATGTTAAAATGTTATAATGGATGTTAAAATGTATACTAGAATGTTATAATGTATGTTAGAATGTATATTAGAATGTTATAATGTATGGTAGAATGTTATAATGGATGTTAGAATGTATATTAGATTGTTATAATGTATGTTAGAATGTTATAATGGATGTTAGAATGTATATTAGAATGTTATAATTTATGATAGAATGTTTTAATGGATATTAGAATGTATATTAGAATGTTATAATGTATGTTAGAATGTTATAATGGATGTTAGAATGTTAGAATGGATGCTAGAATGTATATTAGAATGTTATATTGTATGTTAGAATGTTATAATGGATGTTATAATGTTATAATGTATGTTAGAATGTTATAATGCATGTTAGAATGTATATTAGAATGTTAGAATGTATGTTAGAATGTTATTATGGATGTTAGAATGTTATAATGGATGTTAGAATGTATATTACAAAGTTATAATGTATGTTAGAATGTTATAATGGATGTTTGAATGTATTTTAGATTGTTATAATGTATGATAGAATGTTATAATGGATGTTAGAATGTATATTAGAATGTTATAATGTATGTTAGAATGTTATAATGTATGTTATAATGGATGTTAGAATGTATATTAGAATGTTATAATGTATGTTAGAATGTTATAATGGATGTTAGAATGTATATTAGAATGTTATAATGTATGTTAGAATGTTATAATGGATGTTATAATGGATGTTATAATGTATACTAGAATGTTATAATGTATGTTAGAATGTTATAATGGATGTTAGAATGTATATTAGAATGGTATAATGAATGTTAGAATGTTATAATGTATGTTAGAATGTATATTAGAATGTTATAATGTATGTTAGAATGTTATAATGGATGTTAGAATGTATATTATATTGTTATAATGTATGTTAGAATGTTATAATGGATATTAGAATGTATATTAGAATGTTAAATGTATGTTAGAATGTTATAATGGATGTTAGAATTTATATTATAATGTTATAATGTATGTTAGAATGTTAAAATGGATATTAGAATGTATATTAGAATGTTATAATGTATGTTAGAATGTTAGAATGGATGTTAGAATGTATATTAGATTGTTATAATGTATGTTAGAATGTTATAATGGATGTTAGAATGTATATTAGAATGTTATAATGTATGTTAGAATGTTAGAATGTATGTTTTAATGTTATAATGGATGTTATAATGTATATTAGAATGTTAGAATGGATGTTAGAATGCATGTTAGAATGTATATTAGAATGTTAGAATGTATGTTATAATGTTATAATGTATATTAGAATGTTATTATGGATGTTAGAATGTATATTAGAATATTAGAATGTATGTTAGAATGTTATTTTGTATGTTAGAATGTTATAATGGATGTTAGAATGTATTTTAGATTGTTATAATGTATGTTAGAATGTTATAATGGATGTTAGAATGTATATTAGAATGTTATAATGTATGTTACAATGTTATAATGTATGTTAGAATGTTATAATGGATGTTAGAATGTATATTAGATTGTTATAATGTATTTTAGAATGTTATAATGGATGTTAGAATGTATATTAGAATGTTATAATGTATGTTAGAATGTTATAATGGATATTAGAATGTATATTAGAATGTTATAATGTATGTTAGAATGTATATTAGAATTTTAGAATGTATATTAGAATGTTATAATGTATGTTAGAATGTTATAATGGATGTTAGAATGTTATAATGGATGTTAGAATGTTATAATGGATGTTAGAATGTATTTTAGATTGTTATAATGTATGATAGAATGTTATAATGGATGTTAGAATGTATATTAGAATGTTATAATGTATGTTAGAATGTTATAATGTATGTTATAATGGATGTTAGAATGTATATTAGAATGTTATAATGTATGTTAGAATGTTATAATGGATGTTAGAATGTATATTAGAATGTTATAATGTATGTTAGAATGTTATAATGGATGTTATAATGGATGTTATAATGTATACTAGAATGTTATAATGTATGTTAGAATGTTATAATGGATGTTAGAATGTATATTAGAATGTTAAAATGGATGTTAGAATGTTATAATTGAATTTAGAATGTATATCAGAATGTTAAAAAGTATGTTAGAATGTTTTAATGGATGTTAGAATGTATATTAGAATGTTATAATGTATGTTAGAATGTTACAATGGATGATAGAATGTTATAATGGATGTTATAATGAATATTAGAATGTTAGAATGGATGTTAGAATGTTATAATGGATGTTATAATGTATATTAGAATGTTATAATGTATGTTAGAATGCATGTTAGAATGTATATTAGAATATTATAATGTATGTTAGAATGTTATAATGGATGTTAGAATGTATATTAGAATATTATAATGGATGTTAGAATATTATAATGGATGTTAGATTATTATAATGGATGTTATAATGTATATTAAAATGTTAAAATGGATGTTAGAATGTTATAATTGATTTTAGAATGTATATCAGAATGTTAAAAAGTATGTTAGAATGTTATAATGGATGTTAGAATGTATATTAGAATGTTAGAATGTATGTTAGAATGTTATAATGGATGTTAGAATGTATATTAGAATGTTAGAATGTATGTTAGAATGTTATTATGGATGTTAGAATGTTATAATTGATGTTAGAATGTATATTAGAATGTTATAATGTATGTTAGAATGTTATAATTGATGTTAGAATGTATATTAGATTGTTATAATGTATGTTAGAATGTTATAATGGATGTTAAAATGTATATTAGAATGTTATAATGTATGTTAGGATGTTATAATGTATGTTAGAATGTTAGAATGGATGTTAGAATGTATATTAGATTGTTATAATGTATGTTAGAATGTTATAATGGATGTTAGAATGTATATTAGAATGTTATAATGTATGTTACAAAGTTATAATGGATGTTAGAATGTTTTAATGGATGTTAGAATGTATATTAGAATGTTATAATGTATGTTAGAATGTTATAATGGATGTTAGAATGTTATAATGGATGTTAGAATGTATATTAGAATGTTATAATGTATGTTAGAATGTTATAATGGATGTTAGAATGTTATAATGGATGTTATAATGAATATTAGAATGTTATATTGTATGTTAGAATGCATGTTAGAATGTATATTAGAATGTTTTAGTGTATTTTAGAATGTTATAATGGATGTTAGAATGTATATTAGAATATTATAATGGATGTTAGAATGTTATAATGGATGTTAGTACATTATAATGGATGTTATAATATATATTAGAATGTTATAATGTATGTTAGAATGTTATAATGGATGTTAGAATGTATACTAGAATGTTATAATGTATGTTAGAATGTTATAATGGATGTTAGAATGTATATTAGAATGGTATAATGAATGTTAGAATGTTATAATGTATGTTAGAATGTATATTAGAAAGTTATAATGTATGTTAGAATGTTATAATGGATGTTAGAATGTATATTATATTGTTATAATGTATGTTAGAATGTTATAATGGATATTAGAATGTATATTAGAATGTTAAATGTATGTTAGAATGTTATAATGGATGTTAGAATTTATATTATAATGTTATAATGTATGTTAGAATGTTAAAATGGATATTAGAATGTATATTAGAATGTTATAATGTATGTTAAAATGTTAGAATGGATGTTAGAATGTATATTAGATTGTTATAATGTATGTTAGAATGTTATAATGGATGTTAGAATGTATATTAGAATGTTATAATGTATGTTAGAATGTTAGAATGTATGTTTTAATGTTATAATGGATGTTATAATGTATATTAGAATGTTAGAATGGATATTAGAATGCATGTTAGAATGTATATTAGAATGTTAGAATGTATGTTATAATGTTATAATGTATGTTAGAATGTTATTATGGATGTTAGAATGTATATTAGAATATTAGAATGTATGTTAGAATGTTATTTTGTATGTTAGAATGTTATAATGGATGTTAGAATGTATTTTAGATTGTTATAATGTATGTTAGAATGTTATAATGGATGTTAGAATGTATATTAGAATGTTATAATGTATGTTACAATGTTATAATGTATGTTAGAATGTTATAATGGATGTTAGAATGTATATTAGATTGTTATAATGTATTTTAGAATGTTATAATGGATGTTAGAATGTATATTAGAATGTTATAATGTATGTTAGAATGTTATAATGGATATTAGAATGTATATTAGAATTTTATAATGTATATTAGAATGTTATAATGTATGTTAGAATGTTATAATGGATGTTAGAATGTTATAATGGATGTTAGAATGTTATAATGGATGTTAGAATGTATTTTAGATTGTTATAATGTATGATAGAATGTTATAATGGATGTTAGAATGTATATTAGAATGTTATAATGTATGTTAGAATGTTATAATGTATGTTATAATGGATGTTAGAATGTATATTAGAATGTTATAATGTATGTTAGAATGTTATAATGGATGTTAGAATGTATATTAGAATGTTATAATGTATGTTAGAATGTTATAATGGATGTTATAATGGATGTTATAATGTATACTAGAATGATATAATGTATGTTAGAATGTTATAATGGATGTTAGAATGTATATTAGAATGTTAAAATGGATGTTAGAATGTTATAATTGAATTTAGAATGTATATCAGAATGTTAAAAAGTATGTTAGAATGTTATAATGGATGTTAGAATGTATATTAGAATGTTATAATGTATGTTAGAATGTTACAATGGATGATAGAATGTTATAATGGATGTTATAATGAATATTAGAATGTTAGAATGGATGTTAGAATGTTATAATGGATGTTATAATGTATATTAGAATGTTATAATGTATGTTAGAATGCATGTTAGAATGTATATTAGAATATTATAATGTATGTCAGAATGTTATAATGGATGTTAGAATGTATATTAGAATATTATAATGGATGTTAGAATATTATAATGGATGTTAGATTATTATAATGGATGTTATAATGTATATTAGAATGTTAAAATGGATGTTAGAATGTTATAATTGATTTTAGAATGTATATAAGAATGTTAAAAAGTATGTTAGAATGTTATAATGGATGTTAGAATGTATATTAGAATGTTAGAATGTATGTTAGAATGTTATAATGGATGTTAGAATGTATATTAGAATGTTAGAATGTATGTTAGAATGTTATTATGGATGTTAGAATGTTATAATTGATGTTAGAATGTATATTAGAATGTTATAATGTATGTTAGAATGTTATAATTGATGTTAGAATGTATATTAGATTGTTATAATGTATGTTAGAATGTTATAATGGATGTTAAAATGTATATTAGAATGTTATAATGTATGTTAGGATGTTATAATGTATGTTAGAATGTTAGAATGGATGTTAGAATGTATATTAGATAGTTATAATGTATGTTAGAATGTTATAATGGATGTTAGAATGTATATTAGAATGTTATAATGTATGTTACAAAGTTATAATGGATGTTAGAATGTTTTAATGGATGTTAGAATGTATATTAGAATGTTATAATGTATGTTAGAATGTTATAATGGATGTTAGAATGTTATAATGGATGTTAGAATGTATATTAGAATGTTATAATGTATGTTAGAATGTTATAATGGATGTTAGAATGTTATAATGGATGTTATAATGAATATTAGAATGTTATATTGTATGTTAGAATGCATGTTAGAATGTATATTAGAATGTTTTAGTGTATTTTAGAATGTTATAATGGATGTTAGAATGTATATTAGAATATTATAATGGATGTTAGAATGTTATAATGGATGTTAGTACATTATAATGGATGTTATAATATATATTAGAATGTTATAATGTATGTTAGAATGTTATAATGGATGTTAGAATGTATATTAGATTGTTATAATGTATGTGAGAATGTTATAATGGATGTTAGAATGTTATTAGAATGTTATAATGTATGTTACAATGTTATAATGGATGTTAGAATGTATATTAGAATGTTATAATGTATGTTAGAATGTTATAATGGATGTTAGAATGTTAGAATGGATGTTAGAATGTATATTAGAATGTTGTAATGTATGTTAGAATGTTATAATGGATGGTAGAATGTTATAATGGATGTTAGAATGAATATTAGAATGTTAGAATGGATGTTAGAATGTTATAATGGATGTTATAATGTATATTAGAATGTTATAATGTATGTTAGAATGCATATTAGAATATTATAGTGTATGTTAGAATGTTAGAATGGATGTTAGAATGTATATTAGAATGTTATAATGGATGTTAGGATATTATAATGGATGTTTTAATGTATATTAGAATGTTAAAAAGTATGTTAGAATGTTATAATGGATGTTAGAATGTATATTAGAATGTTAGAATGTATGTTAGAATGTTATAATGGATGTTAGAATGTATATTAGAATGTTAGAATGTATGTTAGAATGTTATTATGGATGTTAGAATGTTATAATTGATGTTAGAATGTATATTAGAATGTTATAATGTATGTTAGAATGTTATTATGGATGTTAGAATGTTATAATGGAAGTTAGAATGTTATAATGGATGTTAAAATATTATAATGGATGTTATAATGTATATTAGAATGTTAAAATGGATGATTGAATGTTATAATTGATGTTAGAATGTATATTAGAATGTTAGAATGTATGTTAGAATGTTATAATGGATGTTAGAATGTATATTACAAAGTTATAATGTATGTTAGAATGTTATAATGGATGTTTGAATGTATTTTAGATTGTTATAATGTATGATAGAATGTTATAATGGATATTAGAATGTATATTAGAATGTTATAATGTATGTTACAATGCTATAATGTATGTTCAAATGTTATAATGGATGTTAAAATGTATACTAGAATGTTATAATGTATGTTAGAATGTATATTAGAATGTTATAATGTATGGTAGAATGTTATAATGGATGTTAGAATGTATATTAGATTGTTATAATGTATGTTAGAATGTTATAATGGATGTTAGAATGTATATTAGAATGTTATAATTTATGATAGAATGTTTTAATGGATATTAGAATGTATATTAGAATGTTATAATGTATGTTAGAATGTTATAATGGATGTTAGAATGTTAGAATGGATGCTAGAATGTATATTAGAATGTTATATTGTATGTTAGAATGTTATAATGGATGTTATAATGTTATAATGTATGTTAGAATGTTATAATGCATGTTAGAATGTATATTAGAATGTTAGAATGTATGTTAGAATGTTATTATGGATGTTAGAATGTTATAATGGATGTTAGAATGTATTTTACAAAGTTATAATGTATGTTAGAATGTTATAATGGATGTTTGAATGTATTTTAGATTGTTATAATGTATGATAGAATGTTATAATGGATGTTAGAATGTATATTAGAATGTTATAATGTATGTTAGAATGTTATAATGTATGTTATAATGGATGTTAGAATGTATATTAGAATGTTATAATGTATGTTAGAATGTTATAATGGATGTTAGAATGTATATTAGAATGTTATAATGTATGTTAGAATGTTATAATGGATGTTATAATGGATGTTATAATGCATACTAGAATGTTATAATGTATGTTAGAATGTTATAATGGATGTTAGAATGTATATTAGAATGTTAAAATGGATGTTAGAATGTTATAATTGAATTTAGAATGTATATCAGAATGTTAAAAAGTATGTTAGAATGTTATAATGGATGTTAGAATGTATATTAGTATGTTAGAATGTATGTTAGAATGTTAGAATGGATGTTAGAATGTATATTAGAATGTTAGAATGTATGTTAGGATGTTATAATGTATGTTAGAATGTTATAATGGATGTTAGAATGTATTTTAGATTGTTATAATGTATGTTAGAATGTTATAATGGATGTTAGAATGTATATTAGAATGTTATAATGTATGTTAGAATGTTATAATGGATATTAGAATGTTATATTGGATGTTAGAATGTATATTAGATTGTTATAAGGTATGTTAGAATGTTATATTGGATGTTAGAATGTATATTAGAATGTTATAATGTATGTTAGAATGTTATAATGGATGTTAGAATGTATATTAGAATGTTATAATGTATGTTACAAAGTTATAATGGATGTTAGAATGTTTTAATGGATGTTAGAATGTATATTAGAATGCTATAATGTATGTTAGAATGTTATAATGGATGTTAGAATGTTATAATGGATGTTAGAATGTATATTAGAATGTTATAATGTATGTTAGAATGTTATAATGGATGTTAGAATGTTATAATGGATGTTATAATGAATATTAGAATGTTATATTGTATGTTAGAATGCATGTTAGAATGTATATTAGAATGTTTTAGTGTATTTTAGAATGTTATAATGGATGTTAGAATGTATATTAGAATATTATAATGGATGTTAGAATGTTATAATGGATGTTAGTACATTATAATGGATGTTATAATATATATTAGAATGTTATAATGGATGTTAGAATGTTATAATGGATGTTATAATGAATATTAGAATGTTATATTGTATGTTAGAATGCATGTTAGAATGTATATTAGAATGTTTTAGTGTATTTTAGAATGTTATAATGGATGTTAGAATGTATATTAGAATGTTATAATGTATGTTAGAATGTTATAATGGATGTTATAATGGATGTTATAATGTATACTAGAATGTTATAATGTATGTTAGAATGTTATAATGGATGTTAGAATGTATATTAGAATGGTATAATGAATGTTAGAATGTTATAATGTATGTTAGAATGTATATTAGAAAGTTATAATGTATGTTAGAATGTTATAATGGATGTTAGAATGTATATTATATTGTTATAATGTATGTTAGAATGTTATAATGGATATTAGAATGTATATTAGAATGTTAAATGTATGTTAGAATGTTATAATGGATGTTAGAATTTATATTATAATGTTATAATGTATGTTAGAATGTTAAAATGGATATTAGAATGTATATTAGAATGTTATAATGTATGTTAGAATGTTAGAATGGATGTTAGAATGTATATTAGATTGTTATAATGTATGTTAGAATGTTATAATGGATGTTAGAATGTATATTAGAATGTTATAATGTATGTTAGAATGTTAGAATGTATGTTTTAATGTTATAATGGATGTTATAATGTATATTAGAATGTTAGAATGGATATTAGAATGCATGTTAGAATGTATATTAGAATGTTAGAATGTATGTTATAATGTTATAATGTATGTTAGAATGTTATTATGGATGTTAGAATGTATATTAGAATATTAGAATGTATGTTAGAATGTTATTTTGTATGTTAGAATGTTATAATGGATGTTAGAATGTATTTTAGATTGTTATAATGTATGTTAGAATGTTATAATGGATGTTAGAATGTATATTAGAATGTTATAATGTATGTTACAATGTTATAATGTATGTTAGAATGTTATAATGGATGTTAGAATGTATATTAGATTGTTATAATGTATTTTAGAATGTTATAATGGATGTTAGAATGTATATTAGAATGTTATAATGTATATTAGAATGTTATAATGTATGTTAGAATGTTATAATGGATGTTAGAATGTTATAATGGATGTTAGAATGTTATAATGGATGTTAGAATGTATTTTAGATTGTTATAATGTATGATAGAATGTTATAATGGATGTTAGAATGTATATTAGAATGTTATAATGTATGTTAGAATGTTATAATGTATGTTATAATGGATGTTAGAATGTATATTAGAATGTTATAATGTATGTTAGAATGTTATAATGGATGTTAGAATGTATATTAGAATGTTATAATGTATGTTAGAATGTTATAATGGATGTTATTATGGATGTTATAATGTATACTAGAATGATATAATGTATGTTAGAATGTTATAATGGATGTTAGAATGTATATTAGAATGTTAAAATGGATGTTAGAATGTTATAATTGAATTTAGAATGTATATCAGAATGTTAAAAAGTATGTTAGAATGTTATAATGGATGTTAGAATGTATATTAGAATGTTATAATGTATGTTAGAATGTTACAATGGATGATAGAATGTTATAATGGATGTTATAATGAATATTAGAATGTTAGAATGGATGTTAGAATGTTATAATGGATGTTATAATGTATATTAGAATGTTATAATGTATGTTAGAATGCATGTTAGAATGTATATTAGAATATTATAATGTATGTTAGAATGTTATAATGGATGTTAGAATGTATATTATAATATTATAATGGATGTTAGAATATTATAATGGATGTTAGATTATTATAATGGATGTTATAATGTATATTAGAATGTTAAAATGGATGTTAGAATGTTATAATTGATTTTAGAATGTATATAAGAATGTTAAAAAGTATGTTAGAATGTTATAATGGATGTTAGAATGTATATTAGAATGTTAGAATGTATGTTAGAATGTTATAATGGATGTTAGAATGTATATTAGAATGTTAGAATGTATGTTAGAATGTTATTATGGATGTTAGAATGTTATAATTGATGTTAGAATGTATATTAGAATGTTTTAATGTATGTTAGAATGTTATAATTGATGTTAGAATGTATATTAGATTGTTATAATGTATGTTAGAATGTTATAATGGATGTTAAAATGTATATTAGAATGTTATAATGTATGTTAGGATGTTATAATGTATGTTAGAATGTTAGAATGGATGTTAGAATGTATATTAGATTGTTATAATGTATGTTAGAATGTTATAATGGATGTTAGAATGTATATTAGAATGTTATAATGTATGTTACAAAGTTATAATGGATGTTAGAATGTTTTAATGGATGTTAGAATGTATATTAGAATGTTATAATGTATGTTAGAATGTTATAATGGATGTTAGAATGTTATAATGGATGTTAGAATGTATATTAGAATGTTATAATGTATGTTAGAATGTTATAATGGATGTTAGAATGTTATAATGGATGTTATAATGAATATTAGAATGTTATATTGTATGTTAGAATGCATGTTAGAATGTATATTAGAATGTTTTAGTGTATTTTAGAATGTTATAATGGATGTTAGAATGTATATTAGAATATTATAATGGATGTTAGAATGTTATAATGGATGTTAGTACATTATAATGGATGTTATAATATATATTAGAATGTTATAATGTATGTTAGAATGTTATAATGGATGTTAGAATGTATATTAGATTGTTATAATGTATGTGAGAATGTTATAATGGATGTTAGAATGTTATTAGAATGTTATAATGTATGTTACAATGTTATAATGGATGTTAGAATGTATATTAGAATGTTATAATGTATGTTAGAATGTTATAATGGATGTTAGAATGTTATAATGGTTGTTAGAATGTATATTAGAATGTTGTAATGTATGTTAGAATGTTATAATGGATGGTAGAATGTTATAATGGATGTTAGAATGAATATTAGAATGTTAGAATGGATGTTAGAATGTTATAATGGATGTTATAATGTATATTAGAATGTTATAATGTATGTTAGAATGCATATTAGAATATTATAGTGTATGTTAGAATGTTAGAATGGATGTTAGAATGTATATTAGAATGTTATAATGGATGTTAGAATATTATAATGGATGTTATAATGTATATTAGAATGTTAAAAAGTATGTTAGAATGTTATAATGGATGTTAGAATGTATATTAGAATGTTAGAATGTATGTTAGAATGTTATAATGGATGTTAGAATGTATATTAGAATGTTAGAATGTATGTTAGAATGTTATTATGGATGTTAGAATGTTATAATTGATGTTAGAATGTATATTAGAATGTTATAATGTATGTTAGAATGTTATAATGGATGTTAGAATGTTATAATGGAAGTTAGAATGTTATAATGGATGTTAAAATATTATAATGGATGTTATAATGTATATTAGAATGTTAAAATGGATGATTGAATGTTATAATTGATGTTAGAATGTATATTAGAATGTTAGAATGTATGTTAGAATGTTATAATGGATGTTAGAATGTATATTACAAAGTTATAATGTATGTTAGAATGTTATAATGGATGTTTGAATGTATTTTAGATTGTTATAATGTATGATAGAATGTTATAATGGATATTAGAATGTATATTAGAATGTTATAATGTATGTTACAATGCTATAATGTATGTTCAAATGTTATAATGGATGTTAAAATGTATACTAGAATGTTATAATGTATGTTAGAATGTATATTAGAATGTTATAATGTATGGTAGAATGTTAGAATGGATGTTAGAATGTATATTAGATTGTTATAATGTATGTTAGAATGTTATAATGGATGTTAGAATGTATATTAGAATGTTATAATGTATGATAGAATGTTTTAATGGATATTAGAATGTATATTAGAATGTTATAATGTATGTTAGAATGTTATAATGGATGTTAGAATGTTAGAATGGATGCTAGAATGTATATTAGAATGTTATATTGTATGTTAGAATGTTATAATGGATGTTATAATGTTATAATGTATGTTAGAATGTTATAATGCATGTTAGAATGTATATTAGAATGTTAGAATGTATGTTAGAATGTTATTATGGATGTTAGAATATTATAATGGATGTTAGAATGTATTTTACAAAGTTATAATGTATGTTAGAATGTTATAATGGATGTTTGAATGTATTTTAGATTGTTATAATGTATGATAGAATGTTATAATGGATGTTAGAATGTATATTAGAATGTTATAATGTATGTTAGAATGTTATAATGTATGTTATAATGGATGTTAGAATGTATATTAGAATGTTATAATGTATGTTAGAATGTTATAATGGATGTTAGAATGTATATTAGAATGTTATAATGTATGTTAGAATGTTATAATGGATGTTATAATGGATGTTATAATGCATACTAGAATGTTATAATGTATGTTAGAATGTTATAATGGATGTTAGAATGTATATTAGAATGTTAAAATGGATGTTAGAATGTTATAATTGAATTTAGAATGTATATCAGAATGTTAAAAAGTATGTTAGAATGTTATAATGGATGTTAGAATGTATATTAGTATGTTAGAATGTATGTTAGAATGTTAGAATGGATGTTAGAATGTATATTAGAATGTTAGAATGTATGTTAGGATGTTATAATGTATGTTAGAATGTTATAATGGATGTTAGAATGTATTTTAGATTGTTATAATGTATGTTAGAATGTTATAATGGATGTTAGAATGTATATTAGAATGTTATAATGTATGTTAGAATGTTATAATGGATATTAGAATGTTATATTGGATGTTAGAATGTATATTAGATTGTTATAAGGTATGTTAGAATGTTATATTGGATGTTAGAATGTATATTAGAATGTTATAATGTATGTTAGAATGTTATAAAGGATGTTAGAATGTTATAATGGATGTTAGAATGTATATTATAATGTTAGAATGTATGTTAGAATGTTATTATGGATGTTAGAATGTTATAATGGATGTTAGAATGTATATTAGAAAGTTATAATGTATGTTAGAATGTTATTTTGGATGTTAAAATGTATTTTAGATTGTTATAATGTATGTTAGAATGTTATAATAGATGTTAGAATGTATATTAGAATGTTATAATGTATGTTACAATGTTATAATCTATGTTAGAATGTTATAATGGATGTTATAATGTATAATAGAATGTTATAATGTATTTTAGATTGTAATAATGTATGTTCGAATGTTATAATGGATGTTAGAATGTATATTAGAATGTTATAATGTATGTTACAATGTTATAATGTATGTTAGAATGTTATAATGGATGTTAGAATGTATATTAGAATGTTATAATGTATGTTAGAATGTTACAATGGATGATAGAATGTTATAATGGATGTTATAATGAAAAGTTAGAATGTTAGAATGGATGTTAGAATGTTATAATGGATGTTATAATGTATATTAGAATGTTATAATGTATGTTAGAATGCATGTTAGAATGTATATTAGAATATTATAATGTATGTTAGAATGATAGAATGGATGTTAGAATGTATATTAGAATATTATAATGGATGTTAGAATATTATAATGGATGTTAGATTATTATTATAATGGATGTTATAATGTATATTAGAATGTTAAAATGGATGTTAGAATGTTATAATTGATTTTAGAATGTATATTAGAATGTTAAAAAGTATGTTAGAATGTTATAATGGATGTTAGAATGTATATTAGAATGTTAGAATGTATGTTAGAATGTTATAATGGATGTTAGAATGTATATAAGAATGTTAGAATGTATGTTAGAATGTTATTATGGATGTTAGAATGTTATAATTGATGTTAGAATGTATATTAGAATGTTATAATGTATGTTAGAATGTTATAATTGATGTTAGAATGTATATTAGATTGTTATAATGTATGTTAGAATGTTATAATGGATGTTAAAATGTATATTAGAATGTTATAATGTATGTTAGGATGTTATAATGTATGTTAGAATGTTATAATGGATGTTAGAATGTATATTAGATTGTTATAATGTATGTTAGATTGTTATAATGGATGTTAGAATGTATAATAGAATGTTATAATGTATGTTAGAATGTTATAATGGATATTAGAATGTTATATTGGATGTTAGAATGTATATTAGATTGTTATAATGTATGTTAGAATGTTATATTGGATGTTAGAATGTATATTAGAATGTTATAATGTATGTTAGAATGTTATAAAGGATGTTAGAATGTTATAATGGATGTTAGAATGTATATTATAATGTTAGAATGTATGTTAGAATGTTATTATGGATGTTAGAATGTAATAATGGATGTTAGAATGTATATTAGAAAGTTATAATGTATGTTAGAATGTTTTTTTGGATGTTAAAATGTATTTTAGATTGTTATAATGTATGTTAGAATGTTATAATAGATGTTAGAATGTATATTAGAATGTTATAATGTATGTTACAATGTTATAATGTATGAAAGAATGTTATAATGGATGTTATAATGTATACTAGAATGTTATAATGTATTTTAGATTGTAATAATGTATGTTTGAATGTTATAATGGATGTTAGAATGTATATTAGAATGTTATAATGTATGTTACAATGCTATAATGTATGTTAGAATGTTATAATGGATGTTAGAATGTATATTAGAATGTTATAATGTATGTTAGAATGTTACAATGGATGATAGAATGTTATAATGGATGTTATAATGAATATTAGAATGTTAGAATGGATGTTAGAATGTTATAATGGATGTTATAATGTATATTAGAATGTTATAATGTATGTTAGAATGCATGTTAGAATGTATATTAGAATATTATAATGTATGTTAGAATGTTAGAATGGATGTTAGAATGTATATTAGAATATTATAATGGATGTTAGAATATTATAATGGATGTTAGATTATTATAATGGATGTTATAATGTATATTAGAATGTTAAAATGGATGTTAGAATGTTATAATTGATTTTAGAATGTATATCAGAATGTTAAAAAGTATGTTAGAATGTTATAATGGATGTTAGAATGTATATTAGAATGTTAGAATGTATGTTAGAATGTTATAATGGATGTTAGAATGTATATAAGAATGTTAGAATGTATGTTAGAATGTTATTATGGATGTTAGAATGTTATAATTGATGTTAGAATGTATATTAGAATGTTATAATGTATGTTAGAATGTTATAATTGATGTTAGAATGTATATTAGATTGTTATAATGTATGTTAGAATGTTATAATGGATGTTAAAATGTATATTAGAATGTTATAATGTATGTTAGGATGTTATAATGTATGTTAGAATGTTATAATGGATGTTAGAATGTATATTAGATTGTTATAATGTATGTTAGATTGTTATAATGGATGTTAGAATGTATATTAGAATGTTATAATGTATGTTAGAATGTTATAATGGATATTAGAATGTTATATTGGATGTTAGAATGTATATTAGATTGTTATAATGTATGTTAGAATGTTATATTGGATGTTAGAATGTATATTAGAATGTTATAATGTATGTTAGAATGTTATAAAGGATGTTAGAATGTTATAATGGATGTTAGAATGAATATTAGAATGTTAGAATGGATGTTAGAATGTTATAATGGATGTTATAATGTATATTAGAATGTTATAATGTATGTTAGAATGCATGTTAGAATGTATATTAGAATATTATAATGTATGTTAGAATGTTAGAATGGATGTTAGATTGTATATTAGAATATTATAATGGATGTTAGAATATTATAATGGATGTTAGATTATTATAATGGATGTTATAATGTATATTAGAATGTTAAAATGGAAGTTAGAATGTTATAATTGATTTTAGAATGTATATCAGAATGTTAAAAAGTATGTTAGAATGTTATAATGGATGTTAGAATGTATATTAGAATGTTAGAATGTATGTTAGAATGTTATAATGGATGTTAGAATGTATATAAGAATGTTAGAATGTATGTTAGAATGTTATTATGGATGTTAGAATGTTATAATTGATGTTAGAATGTATATTAGAATGTTATAATGTATGTTAGAATGTTATAATTGATGTTAGAATGTATATTAGATTGTTATAATGTATGTTAGAATGTTAGAATGGATGTTAAAATGTATATTAGAATGTTATAATATATGTTAGGATGTTATAATGTATGTTAGAATGTTATAATGGATGTTAGAATGTATATTAGATTGTTATAATGTATGTTAGATTGTTATAATGGATGTTAGAATGTATATTAGAATGTTATAATGTATGTTAGAATGTTATAATGGATATTAGAATGTTATATTGGATGTTAGAATGTATATTATATTGTTATAATGTATGTTAGAATGTTATATTGGATGTTAGAATGTATATTAGAATGTTATAATGTATGTTAGAATGTTATAAAGGATGTTAGAATGTTATAATGGATGTTAGAATGTATATTATAATGTTAGAATGTATGTTAGAATGTTATTATGGATGTTAGAATGTAATAATGGATGTTAGAATGTATATTAGAAAGTTATAATGTATGTTAGAATGTTTTTTTGGATGTTAAAATGTATTTTAGATTGTTATAATGTATGTTAGAATGTTATAATAGATGTTAGAATGTATATTAGAATGTTATAATGTATGTTACAATGTTATAATGTATGAAAGAATGTTATAATGGATGTTATAATGTATACTAGAATGTTATAATGTATTTTAGATTGTAATAATGTATGTTCGAATGTTATAATGGATGTTAGAATGTATATTAGAATGTTATAATGTATGTTACAATGCTATAATGTATGTTAGAATGTTAAAATGGATGTTAGAATGTATATTAGAATGTTATAATGTATGTTAGAATGTTACAATGGATGATAGAATGTTATAATGGATGTTATAATGAATATTAGAATGTTATAATGGATGTTAGAATGTTATAATGGATGTTATAATGTATATTAGAATGTTATAATGTATGTTAGAATGCATGTTAGAATGTATATTAGAATATTATAATGTATGTTAGAATGTTATAATGGATGTTAGAATGTATATTAGAATATTATAATGGATGTTAGAATATTATAATGGATGTTAGATTATTATAATGGATGTTATAATGTATATTAGAATGTTAAAATGGATGTTAGAATGTTATAATTGGTTTTAGAATGTATATCAGAATGTTAAAAAGTATGTTAGAATGTTATAATGGATGTTAGAATGTATATTAGAATGTTAGAATGTATGTTAGAATGTTATAATGGATGTTAGAATGTATATTAGAATGTTAGAATGTATGTTAGAATGTTATTATGGATGTTACAATGTTATAATTGATGTTAGAATGTATATTAGAATGTTATAATGTATGTTAGAATGTTATAATGGATGTTAAAATGTATATTAGAATGTTATAATGTATGTTAGGATGTTATAATGTATGTTAGAATGTTAGAATGGATGTTAGAATGTATATTAGATTGTTATAATGTATGTTAGAATGTTATAATGGATGTTAGAATGTATATTAGAATGTTATAATGTATGTTACAAAGTTATAATGGATGTTAGAATGTTTTAATGGATGTTAGAATGTATATTAGAATGTTATAATGTATGTTAGAATGTTATAATGGATGTTAGAATGTTATAATGGATGTTAGAATTTATATTAGAATGTTATAATGTATGTTAGAATGTTATAATGGATGTTAGAATGTTATAATGGATGTTATAATGAATATTAGAATGTTATATTGTATGTTAGAATGCATGTTAGAATGTATATTAGAATGTTTTAGTGTATTTTAGAATGTTATAATGGATGTTAGAATGTATATTAGAATATTATAATGGATGTTAGAATGTTATAATGGATGTTAGTACATTATAATGGATGTTATAATATATATTAGAATGTTATAATGTATGTTAGAATGTTATAATAGATGTTAGAATGTATATTAGATTGTTATAATGTATGTTAGAATGTTATAATGGATGTTAGAATGTTATTAGAATGTTATAATGTATGTTACAATGTTATAATGGATGTTAGAATGTATATTAGAATGTTATAATGTATGTTAGAATGTTATAATGGATGTTAGAATGTTATAATGGATGTTAGAATGTATATTAGAATGTTGTAATGTATGTTAGAATGTTATAATTGATGGTAGAATGTTATAATGGATGTTAGAATGAATATTAGAATGTTAGAATGGATGTTAGAATGTTATAATGGATGTTATAATGTATATTAGAATGTTATAATGTATGTTACAATGTTATAATGGATGTTAGAATGTTATAATGGACGTTAGAATGTATATTAGAATGTTATAATGTATATTAGAATGTTATAATGTATGTTAGAATGTTATAAAGGATGTTAGAATGTTATAATGGATGTTAGAATGTATATTATAATGTTAGAATGTATGTTAGAATGTTATTATGGATGTTAGAATGTAATAATGGATGTTAGAATGTATATTAGAAAGTTATGATGTATGTTAGAATGTTTTTTTGGATGTTAAAATGTATTTTAGATTGTTATAATGTATGTTAGAATGTTATAATAGATGTTAGAATGTATATTAGAATGTTATAATGTATGTTACAATGTTATAATGTATGAAAGAATGTTATAATGGATGTTATAATGTATACTAGAATGTTATAATGTATTTTAGATTGTAATAATGTTTGTTCGAATGTTATAATGGATGTTAGAATGTATATTAGAATGTTATAATGTATGTTACAATGCTATAATGTATGTTAGAATGTTATAATGGATGTTAGAATGTATATTAGAATGTTATAATGTATGTTAGAATGTTACAATGGATGATAGAATGTTATAATGGATGTTATAATGAATATTAGAATGTTAGAATGGATGTTAGAATGTTATAATGGATGTTATAATGTATATTAGAATGTTATAATGTATGTTAGAATGCATGTTAGAATGTATATTAGAATATTATAATGTATGTTAGAATGTTATAATGGATGTTAGAATGTATATTAGAATATTATAATGGATGTTAGAATATTATAATGGATGTTAGATTATTATAATGGATGTTATAATGTATATTAGAATGTTAAAATGGATGTTAGAATGTTATAATTGATTTTAGAATGTATATCAGAATGTTAAAAAGTATGTTAGAATGTTATAATGGATGTTAGAATGTATATTAGAATGTTAGAATGTATGTTAGAATGTTATAATGGATGTTAGAATGTATATTAGAATTTTAGAATGTATGTTAGAATGTTATTATGGATGTTAGAATGTTATAATTGATGTTAGAATGTATATTACAATGTTATAATGTATGTTAGAATGTTATAATTGATGTTAGAATGTATATTAGATTGTTATAATGTATGTTAGAATGTTATAATGGATGTTAAAATGTATATTAGAATGTTATAATGTATGTTAGGATGTTATAATGTATGTTAGAATGTTAGAATGGATGTTAGAATGTATATTAGATTGTTATAATGTATGTTAGAATGTTATAATGGATGTTAGAATGTATATTAGAATGTTATAATGTATGTTACAAAGTTATAATGGATGTTAGAATGTTTTAATGGATGTTAGAATGTATATTAGAATGTTATAATGTATGTTAGAATGTTATAATGGATGTTAGAATGTTATAATGGATGTTAGAATGTATATTAGAATGTTATAATGTATGTTAGAATGTTATAATGGATGTTAGAATGTTATAATGGATGTTATAATGAATATTAGAATGTTATATTGTATGTTAGAATGCATGTTAGAATGTATATTAGAATGTTTTAGTGTATTTTAGAATGTTATAATGGATGTTAGAATGTATATTAGAATATTATAATGGATGTTAGAATGTTATAATGGATGTTAGTACATTATAATGGATGTTATAATATATATTAGAATGTTATAATGTATGTTAGAATGTTATAATAGATGTTAGAATGTATATTAGATTGTTATAATGTATGTTAGAATGTTATAATGGATGTTAGAATGTTATTAGAATGTTATAATGTATGTTACAATGTTATAATGGATGTTAGAATGTATATTAGAATGTTATAATGTATGTTAGAATGTTATAATGGATGTTAGAATGTTATAATGGATGTTAGAATGTATATTAGAATGTTGTAATGTATGTTAGAATGTTATAATGGATGGTAGAATGTTATAATGGATGTTAGAATGAATATTAGAATGTTAGAATGGATGTTAGAATGTTATAATGGATGTTATAATGTATATTAGAATGTTATAATGTATGTTAGAATGCATGTTAGAATGTATATTAGAATATTATAGTGTATGTTAGAATGTTATAATGGATGTTAGAATGTATATTAGAATTTTATAATTGATGTTAGAATATTATAATGGATGTTATAATGTATATTAGAATGTTAAAAAGTATGTTAGAATGTTATAATGGATGTTAGAATGTATATTAGAATGTTAAAATGTATGTTAGAATGTTATAATGGATGTTAGAATGTATATTAGAATGTTAGAATGTATGTTAGAATGTTATTATGAATGTTAGAATGTTATAATTGATGTTAGAATGTATATTAGAATGTTATAATGTATGTTAGAATGTTATTATGGATATTAGAATGTTATAATGGAAGTTAGAATGTTATAATGGATGTTAAAATATTATAATGGATGTTATTATGTATATTAGAATGTTAAAATGGATGATTGAATGTTATAATTGATGTTAGAATGTATATTAGAATGTTAGAATGTATGTTAGAATGTTATAATGGATGTTAGAATGTATATTACAAAGTTATAATGTATGTTAGAATGTTATAATGGATGTTTGAATGTATTTTAGATTGTTATAATGTATGATAGAATGTTATAATGGATATTAGAATGTATATTAGAATGTTATAATGTATGTTACAATGCTATAATGTATGTTAAAATGTTATAATGGATGTTAAAATGTATACTAGAATGTTATAATGTATGTTAGAATGTATATTAGAATGTTATAATGTATGGTAGAATGTTATAATGGATGTTAAAATGTATATTAGATTGTTATAATGTATGTTAGAATGTTATAATGGATGTTAGAATGTATATTAGAATGTTATAATGTATGATAGAATGTTTTAATGGATATTAGAATGTATATTAGAATGTTATAATGTATGTTGGAATGTTATAATGGATGTTAGAATGTTAGAATGGATGCTAGAATGTATATTAGAATGTTATATTGTATGTTAGAATGTTATAATGGATGTTATAATGTTATAATGTATGTTAGAATGTTATAATGCATGTTAGAATGTATATTAGAATGTTAGAATGTATGTTAGAATGTTATTATGGATGTTAGAATGTTATAATGGATGTTAGAATGTATATTACAAAGTTATAATGTATGTTAGAATGTTATAATGGATGTTTGAATGTATTTTAGATTGTTATAATGTACGATAGAATGTTATAATGGATGTTAGAATGTATATTAGAATGTTATAATGTATGTTAGAATGTTATAATGTATGTTATAATGGATGTTAGAATGTATATTAGAATGTTATAATGTATGTTAGAATGTTATAATGGATGTTAGAATGTATATTAGAATGTTATAATGGATGTTAGAATGTTATAATGGATGTTATAATGGATGTTATAATGTATACTAGAATGTTATAATGTATGTTAGAATGTTATAATGGATGTTAGAATGTATATTAGAATGGTATAATGAATGTTAGAACGTTATAATGTATGTTAGAATGTATATTAGAATGTTATAATATATGTTAGAATGTTATAATGGATGTTAGAATGTATATTAGATTGTTATAATGTATGTTAGAATGTTATAATGGATATTAGAATGTATATTAGAATGTTAAATGTATGTTAGAATGTTATAATGGATGTTAGAATTTATATTATAATGTTATAATGTATGTTAGAATGTTAAAATGGATATTAGAATGTATATTAGAATGTTATAATGTATGTTAGAATGTTAGAATGGATGTTAGAATGTATATTAGATTGTTTTAATGTATGTTAGAATGTTATAATGGATGTTAGAATGTATATTAGAATGTTATAATGTATGTTAGAATGTTAGAATGTATGTTTTAATGTTATAATGGATGTTATAATGTATATTAGAATGTTAGAATGGATGTTAGAATGCATGTTAGAATGTATATTAGAATGTTAGAATGTATGTTATAATGTTATAATCTATGTTAGAATGTTATTATGGATATTAGAATGTATATTAGAATATTAGAATGTATGTTAGAATGTTATTTTGTATGTTAGAATGTTATAATGGATGTTAGAATGTATTTTAGATTGTTATAATGTATGTAGAATGTTATAATGGATGTTAGAATGTATATTAGAATGTTATAATGTATGTTACAATGTTATAATGTATGTTAGAATGTTATAATGGATGTTAGAATGTATATTAGATTGTTATAATGTATGTTAGAATGTTATAATGGATGTTAGAATGTATATTAGAATGTTATAATGTATGTTAGAATGTTATAATGGATATTAGAATGTATATTAGAATGTTATAATGTATGTTAGAATGTATATTAGAATTTTAGAATGTATATTTGAATGTTATAATGTGTGTTAGAATGTTATAATGGATGTTATAATGTTATAATGATTGTTATAATGTATATTAGAATGTTATATTGTATGTTAGAATGCATGTTAGAATGTATATTAGATTGTTATAATGTATGTTAGAATGTTATAATGGATGTTACAATGTATATTAGAATGTTATAATGTATGTTACAATGTTATAATGGATGTTAGAATGTTATAATGGACGTTAGAATGTATATTAGAATGTTATAATGTATGTTAGAATGTTATAATGGATGTTAGAATGTTATAATGGATGTTACAATGTATATTAGAATGTTGTAATGTATGTTAGAATATTATAATGGATGTTAGAATGTTATAATGGATGTTATAATGTATCTTAGAATGTTATAATGTATGTTAGAATGCATGTTAGAATGTATATTAGAATATTATAGTGTATGTTAGAATGTTATAATGGATGTTAGAATGTATATTAGAATGTTATAATGGATGTTAGAATATTATAATGGATGTTATAATGTATATTAGAATGTTTAAAAGTATGTTAGAATGTTATTATGGATGTTAGAATGTATATTAGAATGTTAGAATGTATGTTAGAATGTTATAATGGATGTTAGAATGTATATTAGAATGTTAGAATGTATGTTAGAATGTTATTATGGATGTTAGAATGTTATAATTGATGTTAGAATGTATATTAGAATGTTATAATGTATGTTAGAATGTTATTATGGATGTTAGAATGTTATAATGGAAGTTAGAATGTTATAATGGATGTTAAAATATTATAATGGATGTTATAATGTATATTAGAATGTTAAAATGGATGATTGAATGTTATAATTGATGTTAGAATGTATATTAGAATGTTAGAATGTATGTTAGAATGTTATAATGGATGTTAGAATGTATATTACAAAGTTATAATGTATGTTAGAATGTTATAATGGATGTTTGAATGTATTTTAGATTGTTATAATGTATGATAGAATGTTATAATGGATATTAGAATGTATATTAGAATGTTATAATGTATGTTACAATGCTATAATGTATGTTAAAATGTTATAATGGATGTTAAAAAGTATACTAGAATGTTATAATGTATGTTAGAATGTATATTAGAATGTTAGAATGTATGTTAGAATGTTATATTGGATGTTAGAATGTATATTACAAAGTTATAATGTATGGTAGAATGTTATAATGGATGTTAGAATGTATATTAGATTGTTATAATGTATGTTAGAATGTTATAATGGATGTTAGAATGTATATTAGAATGTTATAATGTATGATAGAATGTTTTAATGGATATTAGAATGTATATTAGAATGTTATAATGTATGTTAGAATGTTATAATGGATGATAGAATGTTAGAATGGATGCTAGAATGTATATTAGAATGTTATATTGTATGTTAGAATGTTATAATGGATGTTATAATGTTATAATGTATGTTAGAATGTTATAATGCATGTTAGAATGTATATTAGAATGTTAGAATGTATGTTAGAATGTTATTATGGATGTTAGAATGTTATAATGGATGTTAGAATGTATATTACAAAGTTATAATGTATGTTAGAATGTTATAATGGATGTTTGAATGTATTTTAGATTGTTATAATGTATGATAGAATGTTATAATGGATGTTAGAATGTATATTAGAATGTTATAATGTATGTTAGAATGTTATAATGTATGTTATAATGGATGTTAGAATGTATATTAGAATGTTATAATGTATGTTAGAATGTTATAATGGATGTTATAATGGATGTTATAATGTATACTAGAATGTTATAATGTATGTTAGAATGTTATAATGGATGTTAGAATGTATATTAGAATGGTATAATTAATGTTAGAATGTTATAATGTAAGTTAGAATGTATATTAGAATGTTATAATGTATGTTAGAATGTTATAATGGATGTTAGAATGTATATTATATTGTTATAATGTATGTTAGAATGTTATAATGGAAATTAGAATGTATATTAGAATGTTAAATGTATGTTAGAATGTTATAATGGATGTTAGAATTTATATTATAATGTTATAATGTATTTTAGAATGTTAAAATGGATATTAGAATGTATATTAGAATGTTATAATGTATGTTAGAATGTTAGAATGGATGTTAGAATGTATATTAGATTGTTATAATGTATGTTAGAATGTTATAATGGATGTTAGAATGTATATTAGAATGTTATAATGTATGTTAGAATGTTAGAATGTATGTTTTAATGTTATAATGGATGTTATAATGTATATTAGAATGTTAGAATGGATGTTAGAATGCATGTTAGAATGTATATTAGAATGTTAGAATGTATGTTATAATGTTATAATGTATGTTAGAATGTTATTATGGATGTTAGAATGTATATTAGAATATTATAATGTATGTTAGAATGTTATTTTGTATGTTAGAATGTTATAATGGATGTTAGAATGTATTTTAGATTGTTATAATGTATGTTAGAATGTTATAATGGATGTTAGAATGTATATTAAAATGTTATAATGTATGTTACAATGTTATAATGTATGTTAGAATGTTATAATGGATGTTAGAATGTATATTAGATTGTTATAATGTATGTTAGAATGTTATAATGGATGTTAGAATGTATATTAGAATGTTATAATGTATGTTAGAATGTTATAATGGATATTAGAACGTATATTAGAATGTTATAATGTATGTTAGAATGTATATTAGAATTTTAGAATGTATATTAGAATGTTATAATGTATGTTAGAATGTTATAATGTATGTTAGAATGTTATAATGGATGTTATAATGGATGTTATAATGCATACTAGAATGTTATAATGTATGTTAGAATGTTATAATGGATGTTAGAATGTATATTAGAATGTTAAAATGGATGTTAGAATGTTATAATTGAATTTAGAATGTATATCAGAATGTTAAAAAGTATGTTAGAATGTTATAATGGATGTTAGAATGTATATTAGTATGTTAGAATGTATGTTAGAATGTTAGAATGGATGTTAGAATGTATATTAGAATGTTAGAATGTATGTTAGGATGTTATAATGTATGTTAGAATGTTATAATGGATGTTAGAATGTATTTTAGATTGTTATAATGTATGTTAGAATGTTATAATGGATGTTAGAATGTATATTAGAATGTTATAATGTATGTTAGAATGTTATAATGGATATTAGAATGTTATATTGGATGTTAGAATGTATATTAGATTGTTATAAGGTATGTTAGAATGTTATATTGGATGTTAGAATGTATATTAGAATGTTATAATGTATGTTAGAATGTTATAAAGGATGTTAGAATGTTATAATGGATGTTAGAATGTATATTATAATGTTAGAATGTATGTTAGAATGTTATTATGGATGTTAGAATGTTATAATGGATGTTAGAATGTATATTAGAAAGTTATAATGTATGTTAGAATGTTATTTTGGATGTTAAAATGTATTTTAGATTGTTATAATGTATGTTAGAATGTTATAATAGATGTTAGAATGTATATTAGAATGTTATAATGTATGTTACAATGTTATAATCTATGTTAGAATGTTATAATGGATGTTATAATGTATAATAGAATGTTATAATGTATTTTAGATTGTAATAATGTATGTTCGAATGTTATAATGGATGTTAGAATGTATATTAGAATGTTATAATGTATGTTACAATGTTATAATGTATGTTAGAATGTTATAATGGATGTTAGAATGTATATTAGAATGTTATAATGTATGTTAGAATGTTACAATGGATGATAGAATGTTATAATGGATGTTATAATGAAAAGTTAGAATGTTAGAATGGATGTTAGAATGTTATAATGGATGTTATAATGTATATTAGAATGTTATAATGTATGTTAGAATGCATGTTAGAATGTATATTAGAATATTATAATGTATGTTAGAATGATAGAATGGATGTTAGAATGTATATTAGAATATTATAATGGATGTTAGAATATTATAATGGATGTTAGATTATTATTATAATGGATGTTATAATGTATATTAGAATGTTAAAATGGATGTTAGAATGTTATAATTGATTTTAGAATGTATATTAGAATGTTAAAAAGTATGTTAGAATGTTATAATGGATGTTAGAATGTATATTAGAATGTTAGAATGTATGTTAGAATGTTATAATGGATGTTAGAATGTATATAAGAATGTTAGAATGTATGTTAGAATGATATTATGGATGTTAGAATGTTATAATTGATGTTAGAATGTATATTAGAATGTTATAATGTATGTTAGAATGTTATAATTGATGTTAGAATGTATATTAGATTGTTATAATGTATGTTAGAATGTTATAATGGATGTTAAAATGTATATTAGAATGTTATAATGTATGTTAGGATGTTATAATGTATGTTAGAATGTTATAATGGATGTTAGAATGTATATTAGATTGTTATAATGTATGTTAGATTGTTATAATGGATGTTAGAATGTATAATAGAATGTTATAATGTATGTTAGAATGTTATAATGGATATTAGAATGTTATATTGGATGTTAGAATGTATATTAGATTGTTATAATGTATGTTAGAATGTTATATTGGATGTTAGAATGTATATTAGAATGTTATAATGTATGTTAGAATGTTATAAAGGATGTTAGAATGTTATAATGGATGTTAGAATGTATATTATAATGTTAGAATGTATGTTAGAATGTTATTATGGATGTTAGAATGTAATAATGGATGTTAGAATGTATATTAGAAAGTTATAATGTATGTTAGAATGTTTTTTTGGATGTTAAAATGTATTTTAGATTGTTATAATGTATGTTAGAATGTTATAATAGATGTTAGAATGTATATTAGAATGTTATAATGTATGTTACAATGTTATAATGTATGAAAGAATGTTATAATGGATGTTATAATGTATACTAGAATGTTATAATGTATTTTAGATTGTAATAATGTATGTTTGAATGTTATAATGGATGTTAGAATGTATATTAGAATGTTATAATGTATGTTACAATGCTATAATGTATGTTAGAATGTTATAATGGATGTTAGAATGTATATTAGAATGTTATAATGTATGTTAGAATGTTACAATGGATGATAGAATGTTATAATGGATGTTATAATGAATATTAGAATGTTAGAATGGATGTTAGAATGTTATAATGGATGTTATAATGTATATTAGAATGTTATAATGTATGTTAGAATGCATGTTAGAATGTATATTAGAATATTATAATGTATGTTAGAATGTTAGAATGGATGTTAGAATGTATATTAGAATATTATAATGGATGTTAGAATATTATAATGGATGTTAGATTATTATAATGGATGTTATAATGTATATTAGAATGTTAAAATGGATGTTAGAATGTTATAATTGATTTTAGAATGTATATCAGAATGTTAAAAAGTATGTTAGAATGTTATAATGGATGTTAGAATGTATATTAGAATGTTAGAATGTATGTTAGAATGTTATAATGGATGTTAGAATGTATATAAGAATGTTAGAATGTATGTTAGAATGTTATTATGGATGTTAGAATGTTATAATTGATGTTAGAATGTATATTAGAATGTTATAATGTATGTTAGAATGTTATAATTGATGTTAGAATGTATATTAGATTGTTATAATGTATGTTAGAATGTTATAATGGATGTTAAAATGTATATTAGAATGTTATAATGTATGTTAGGATGTTATAATGTATGTTAGAATGTTATAATGGATGTTAGAATGTATATTAGATTGTTATAATGTATGTTAGATTGTTATAATGGATGTTAGAATGTATATTAGAATGTTATAATGTATGTTAGAATGTTATAATGGATATTAGAATGTTATATTGGATGTTAGAATGTATATTAGATTGTTATAATGTATGTTAGAATGTTATATTGGATGTTAGAATGTATATTAGAATGTTATAATGTATGTTAGAATGTTATAAAGGATGTTAGAATGTTATAATGGATGTTAGAATGAATATTAGAATGTTAGAATGGATGTTAGAATGTTATAATGGATGTTATAATGTATATTAGAATGTTATAATGTATGTTAGAATGCATGTTAGAATGTATATTAGAATATTATAATGTATGTTAGAATGTTAGAATGGATGTTAGATTGTATATTAGAATATTATAATGGATGTTAGAATATTATAATGGATGTTAGATTATTATAATGGATGTTATAATGTATATTAGAATGTTAAAATGGAAGTTAGAATGTTATAATTGATTTTAGAATGTATATCAGAATGTTAAAAAGTATGTTAGAATGTTATAATGGATGTTAGAATGTATATTAGAATGTTAGAATGTATGTTAGAATGTTATAATGGATGTTAGAATGTATATAAGAATGTTAGAATGTATGTTAGAATGTTATTATGGATGTTAGAATGTTATAATTGATGTTAGAATGTATATTAGAATGTTATAATGTATGTTAGAATGTTATAATTGATGTTAGAATGTATATTAGATTGTTATAATGTATGTTAGAATGTTAGAATGGATGTTAAAATGTATATTAGAATGTTATAATATATGTTAGGATGTTATAATGTATGTTAGAATGTTATAATGGATGTTAGAATGTATATTAGATTGTTATAATGTATGTTAGATTGTTATAATGGATGTTAGAATGTATATTAGAATGTTATAATGTATGTTAGAATGTTATAATGGATATTAGAATGTTATATTGGATGTTAGAATGTATATTATATTGTTATAATGTATGTTAGAATGTTATATTGGATGTTAGAATGTATATTAGAATGTTATAATGTATGTTAGAATGTTATAAAGGATGTTAGAATGTTATAATGGATGTTAGAATGTATATTATAATGTTAGAATGTATGTTAGAATGTTATTATGGATGTTAGAATGTAATAATGGATGTTAGAATGTATATTAGAAAGTTATAATGTATGTTAGAATGTTTTTTTGGATGTTAAAATGTATTTTAGATTGTTATAATGTATGTTAGAATGTTATAATAGATGTTAGAATGTATATTAGAATGTTATAATGTATGTTACAATGTTATAATGTATGAAAGAATGTTATAATGGATGTTATAATGTATACTAGAATGTTATAATGTATTTTAGATTGTAATAATGTATGTTCGAATGTTATAATGGATGTTAGAATGTATATTAGAATGTTATAATGTATGTTACAATGCTATAATGTATGTTAGAATGTTAAAATGGATGTTAGAATGTATATTAGAATGTTATAATGTATGTTAGAATGTTACAATGGATGATAGAATGTTATAATGGATGTTATAATGAATATTAGAATGTTAGAATGGATGTTAGAATGTTATAATGGATGTTATAATGTATATTAGAATGTTATAATGTATGTTAGAATGCATGTTAGAATGTATATTAGAATATTATAATGTATGTTAGAATGTTATAATGGATGTTAGAATGTATATTAGAATATTATAATGGATGTTAGAATATTATAATGGATGTTAGATTATTATAATGGATGTTATAATGTATATTAGAATGTTAAAATGGATGTTAGAATGTTATAATTGATTTTAGAATGTATATCAGAATGTTAAAAAGTATGTTAGAATGTTATAATGGATGTTAGAATGTATATTAGAATGTTAGAATGTATGTTAGAATGTTATAATGGATGTTAGAATGTATATTAGAATGTTAGAATGTATGTTAGAATGTTATTATGGATGTTAGAATGTTATAATTGATGTTAGAATGTATATTAGAATGTTATAATGTATGTTAGAATGTTATAATGGATGTTAAAATGTATATTAGAATGTTATAATGTATGTTAGGATGTTATAATGTATGTTAGAATGTTAGAATGGATGTTAGAATGTATATTAGATTGTTATAATGTATGTTAGAATGTTATAATGGATGTTAGAATGTATATTAGAATGTTATAATGTATGTTACAAAGTTATAATGGATGTTAGAATGTTTTAATGGATGTTAGAATGTATATTAGAATGTTATAATGTATGTTAGAATGTTATAATGGATGTTAGAATGTTATAATGGATGTTAGAATTTATATTAGAATGTTATAATGTATGTTAGAATGTTATAATGGATGTTAGAATGTTATAATGGATGTTATAATGAATATTAGAATGTTATATTGTATGTTAGAATGCATGTTAGAATGTATATTAGAATGTTTTAGTGTATTTTAGAATGTTATAATGGATGTTAGAATGTATATTAGAATATTATAATGGATGTTAGAATGTTATAATGGATGTTAGTACATTATAATGGATGTTATAATATATATTAGAATGTTATAATGTATGTTAGAATGTTATAATAGATGTTAGAATGTATATTAGATTGTTATAATGTATGTTAGAATGTTATAATGGATGTTAGAATGTTATTAGAATGTTATAATGTATGTTACAATGTTATAATGGATGTTAGAATGTATATTAGAATGTTATAATGTATGTTAGAATGTTATAATGGATGTTAGAATGTTATAATGGATGTTAGAATGTATATTAGAATGTTGTAATGTATGTTAGAATGTTATAATGGATGGTAGAATGTTATAATGGATGTTAGAATGAATATTAGAATGTTAGAATGGATGTTAGAATGTTATAATGGATGTTATAATGTATATTAGAATGTTATAATGTATGTTACAATGTTATAATGGATGTTAGAATGTTATAATGGACGTTAGAATGTATATTAGAATGTTATAATGTATATTAGAATGTTATAATGTATGTTAGAATGTTATAAAGGATGTTAGAATGTTATAATGGATGTTAGAATGTATATTATAATGTTAGAATGTATGTTAGAATGTTATTATGGATGTTAGAATGTAATAATGGATGTTAGAATGTATATTAGAAAGTTATAATGTATGTTAGAATGTTTTTTTGGATGATAAAATGTATTTTAGATTGTTATAATGTATGTTAGAATGTTATAATAGATGTTAGAATGTATATTAGAATGTTATAATGTATGTTACAATGTTATAATGTATGAAAGAATGTTATAATGGATGTTATAATGTATACTAGAATGTTATAATGTATTTTAGATTGTAATAATGTATGTTCGAATGTTATAATGGATGTTAGAATGTATATTAGAATGTTATAATGTATGTTACAATGCTATAATGTATGTTAGAATGTTATAATGGATGTTAGAATGTATATTAGAATGTTATAATGTATGTTAGAATGTTACAATGGATGATAGAATGTTATAATGGATGTTATAATGAATATTAGAATGTTAGAATGGATGTTAGAATGTTATAATGGATGTTATAATGTATATTAGAATGTTATAATGTATGTTAGAATGCATGTTAGAATGTATATTAGAATATTATAATGTATGTTAGAATGTTATAATGGATGTTAGAATGTATATTAGAATATAATAATGGATGTTAGAATATTATAATGGATGTTAGATTATTATAATGGATGTTATAATGTATATTAGAATGTTAAAATGGATGTTAGAATGTTATAATTGATTTTAGAATGTATATCAGAATGTTAAAAAGTATGTTAGAATGTTATAATGGATGTTAGAATGTATATTAGAATGTTAGAATGTATGTTAGAATGTTATAATGGATGTTAGAATGTATATTAGAATGTTAGAATGTATGTTAGAATGTTATTATGGATGTTAGAATGTTATAATTGATGTTAGAATGTATATTAGAATGTTATAATGTATGTTAGAATGTTATAATTGATGTTAGAATGTATATTAGATTGTTATAATGTATGTTAGAATGTTATAATGGATGTTAAAATGTATATTAGAATGTTATAATGTATGTTAGGATGTTATAATGTATGTTAGAATGTTAGAATGGATGTTAGAATGTATATTAGATTGTTATAATGTATGTTAGAATGTTATAATGGATGTTAGAATGTATATTAGAATGTTATAATGTATGTTACAAAGTTATAATGGATGTTAGAATGTTTTAATGGATGTTAGAATGTATATTAGAATGTTATAATGTATGTTAGAATGTTATAATGGATGTTAGAATGTTATAATGGATGTTAGAATGTATATTAGAATGTTATAATGTATGTTAGAATGTTATAATGGATGTTAGAATGTTATAATGGATGTTATAATGAATATTAGAATGTTATATTGTATGTTAGAATGCATGTTAGAATGTATATTAGAATGTTTTAGTGTATTTTAGAATGTTATAATGGATGTTAGAATGTATATTAGAATATTATAATGGATGTTAGAATGTTATAATGGATGTTAGTACATTATAATGGATGTTATAATATATATTAGAATGTTATAATGTATGTTAGAATGTTATAATAGATGTTAGAATGTATATTAGATTGTTATAATGTATGTTAGAATGTTATAATGGATGTTAGAATGTTATTAGAATGTTATAATGTATGTTACAATGTTATAATGGATGTTAGAATGTATATTAGAATGTTATAATGTATGTTAGAATGTTATAATGGATGTTAGAATGTTATAATGGATGTTAGAATGTATATTAGAATGTTGTAATGTATGTTAGAATGTTATAATGGATGGTAGAATGTTATAATGGATGTTAGAATGAATATTAGAATGTTAGAATGGATGTTAGAATGTTATAATGGATGTTATAATGTATATTAGAATGTTATAATGTATGTTAGAATGCATGTTAGAATGTATATTAGAATATTATAGTGTATGTTAGAATGTTATAATGGATGTTAGAATGTATATTAGAATTTTATAATTGATGTTAGAATATTATAATGGATGTTATAATGTATATTAGAATGTTAAAAAGTATGTTAGAATGTTATAATGGATGTTAGAATGTATATTAGAATGTTAAAATGTATGTTAGAATGTTATAATGGATGTTAGAATGTATATTAGAATGTTAGAATGTATGTTAGAATGTTATTATGAATGTTAGAATGTTATAATTGATGTTAGAATGTATATTAGAATGTTATAATGTATGTTAGAATGTTATTATGGATATTAGAATGTTATAATGGAAGTTAGAATGTTATAATGGATGTTAAAATATTATAATGGATGTTATTATGTATATTAGAATGTTAAAATGGATGATTGAATGTTATAATTGATGTTAGAATGTATATTAGAATGTTAGAATGTATGTTAGAATGTTATAATGGATGTTAGAATGTATATTACAAAGTTATAATGTATGTTAGAATGTTATAATGGATGTTTGAATGTATTTTAGATTGTTATAATGTATGATAGAATGTTATAATGGATATTAGAATGTATATTAGAATGTTATAATGTATGTTACAATGCTATAATGTATGTTAAAATGTTATAATGGATGTTAAAATGTATACTAGAATGTTATAATGTATGTTAGAATGTATATTAGAATGTTATAATGTATGGTAGAATGTTATAATGGATGTTAAAATGTATATTAGATTGTTATAATGTATGTTAGAATGTTATAATGGATGTTAGAATGTATATTAGAATGTTATAATGTATGATAGAATGTTTTAATGGATATTAGAATGTATATTAGAATGTTATAATGTATGTTGGAATGTTATAATGGATGTTAGAATGTTAGAATGGATGCTAGAATGTATATTAGAATGTTATATTG
The DNA here is from genome assembly GCA_031769625.1 of Taudactylus pleione. NCBI lineage: Eukaryota > Metazoa > Chordata > Amphibia > Anura > Myobatrachidae > Taudactylus > Taudactylus pleione. The sequence goes on along the minus strand of JAUIMM010000815.1, from coordinate 473,498 downwards.
TATGTTAGAATGTTATAATGGATGTTATAATGTTATAATGTATGTTAGAATGTTATAATGCATGTTAGAATGTATATTAGAATGTTAGAATGTATGTTAGAATGTTATTATGGATGTTAGAATGTTATAATGGATGTTAGAATGTATATTACAAAGTTATAATGTATGTTAGAATGTTATAATGGATGTTTGAATGTATTTTAGATTGTTATAATGTACGATAGAATGTTATAATGGATGTTAGAATGTATATTAGAATGTTATAATGTATGTTAGAATGTTATAATGTATGTTATAATGGATGTTAGAATGTATATTAGAATGTTATAATGTATGTTAGAATGTTATAATGGATGTTAGAATGTATATTAGAATGTTATAATGGATGTTAGAATGTTATAATGGATGTTATAATGGATGTTATAATGTATACTAGAATGTTATAATGTATGTTAGAATGTTATAATGGATGTTAGAATGTATATTAGAATGGTATAATGAATGTTAGAACGTTATAATGTATGTTAGAATGTATATTAGAATGTTATAATATATGTTAGAATGTTATAATGGATGTTAGAATGTATATTAGATTGTTATAATGTATGTTAGAATGTTATAATGGATATTAGAATGTATATTAGAATGTTAAATGTATGTTAGAATGTTATAATGGATGTTAGAATTTATATTATAATGTTATAATGTATGTTAGAATGTTAAAATGGATATTAGAATGTATATTAGAATGTTATAATGTATGTTAGAATGTTAGAATGGATGTTAGAATGTATATTAGATTGTTTTAATGTATGTTAGAATGTTATAATGGATGTTAGAATGTATATTAGAATGTTATAATGTATGTTAGAATGTTAGAATGTATGTTTTAATGTTATAATGGATGTTATAATGTATATTAGAATGTTAGAATGGATGTTAGAATGCATGTTAGAATGTATATTAGAATGTTAGAATGTATGTTATAATGTTATAATCTATGTTAGAATGTTATTATGGATATTAGAATGTATATTAGAATATTAGAATGTATGTTAGAATGTTATTTTGTATGTTAGAATGTTATAATGGATGTTAGAATGTATTTTAAATTGTTATAATGTATGTTAGAATGTTATAATGGATGTTAGAATGTATATTAGAATGTTATAATGTATGTTACAATGTTATAATGTATGTTAGAATGTTATAATGGATGTTAGAATGTATATTAGATTGTTATAATGTATGTTAGAATGTTATAATGGATGTTAGAATGTATATTAGAATGTTATAATGTATGTTAGAATGTTATAATGGATATTAGAATGTATATTAGAATGTTATAATGTATGTTAGAATGTATATTAGAATTTTAGAATGTATATTTGAATGTTATAATGTATGTTAGAATGTTATAATGGATGTTATAATGTTAAAATGATTGTTATAATGTATATTAGAATGTTATATTGTATGTTAGAATGCATGTTAGAATGTATATTAGATTGTTATAATGTATGTTAGAATGTTATAATGGATGTTACAATGTATATTAGAATGTTATAATGTATGTTACAATGTTATAATGGATGTTAGAATGTTATAATGGACGTTAGAATGTATATTAGAATGTTATAATGTATGTTAGAATGTTATAATGGATGTTAGAATGTTATAATGGATGTTACAATGTATATTAGAATGTTGTAATGTATGTTAGAATGTTATAATGGATGTTAGAATGTTATAATGGATGTTATAATGAATATTAGAATGTTAGAATGGATGTTAGAATGTTATAATGGATGTTATAATGTATCTTAGAATGTTATAATGTATGTTAGAATGCATGTTAGAATGTATATTAGAATATTATAGTGTATGTTAGAATGTTATAATGGATGTTAGAATGTATATTAGAATGTTAGAATGTATGTTAGAATGTTATAATGGATGTTAGAATGTATATTAGAATGTTAGAATGTATGTTAGAATGTTATTATGGATGTTAGAATGTTATAATTGATGTTAGAATGTATATTAGAATGTTATAATGTATGTTAGAATGTTATTATGGATGTTAGAATGTTATAATGGAAGTTAGAATGTTATAATGGATGTTAAAATATTATAATGGATGTTATAATGTATATTAGAATGTTAAAATGGATGATTGAATGTTATAATTGATGTTAGAATGTATATTAGAATGTTAGAATGTATGTTAGAATGTTATAATGGATGTTAGAATGTATATTACAAAGTTATAATGTATGTTAGAATGTTATAATGGATGTTTGAATGTATTTTAGATTGTTATAATGTATGATAGAATGTTATAATGGATATTAGAATGTATATTAGAATGTTATAATGTATGTTACAATGCTATAATGTATGTTAAAATGTTATAATGGATGTTAAAAAGTATACTAGAATGTTATAATGTATGTTAGAATGTATATTAGAATGTTAGAATGTATGTTAGAATGTTATATTGGATGTTAGAATGTATATTACAAAGTTATAATGTATGGTAGAATGTTATAATGGATGTTAGAATGTATATTAGATTGTTATAATGTATGTTAGAATGTTATAATGGATGTTAGAATGTATATTAGAATGTTATAATGTATGATAGAATGTTTTAATGGATATTAGAATGTATATTAGAATGTTATAATGTATGTTAGAATGTTATAATGGATGATAGAATGTTAGAATGGATGCTAGAATGTATATTAGAATGTTATATTGTATGTTAGAATGTTATAATGGATGTTATAATGTTATAATGTATGTTAGAATGTTATAATGCATGTTAGAATGTATATTAGAATGTTTGAATGTATTTTAGATTGTTATAATGTATGATAGAATGTTATAATGGATGTTAGAATGTATATTAGAATGTTATAATGTATGTTAGAATGTTATAATGTATGTTATAATGGATGTTAGAATGTATATTAGAATGTTATAATGTATGTTAGAATGTTATAATGGATGTTATAATGGATGTTATAATGTATACTAGAATGTTATAATGTATGTTAGAATGTTATAATGGATGTTAGAATGTATATTAGAATGGTATAATTAATGTTAGAATGTTATAATGTAAGTTAGAATGTATATTAGAATGTTATAATGTATGTTAGAATGTTATAATGGATGTTAGAATGTATATTATATTGTTATAATGTATGTTAGAATGTTATAATGGATATTAGAATGTATATTAGAATGTTAAATGTATGTTAGAATGTTATAATGGATGTTAGAATTTATATTATAATGTTATAATGTATTTTAGAATGTTAAAATGGATATTAGAATGTATATTAGAATGTTATAATGTATGTTAGAATGTTAGAATGGATGTTAGAATGTATATTAGATTGTTATAATGTATGTTAGAATGTTATAATGGATGTTAGAATGTATATTAGAATGTTATAATGTATGTTAGAATGTTAGAATGTATGTTTTAATGTTATAATGGATGTTATAATGTATATTAGAATGTTAGAATGGATGTTAGAATGCATGTTAGAATGTATATTAGAATGTTAGAATGTATGTTATAATGTTATAATGTATGTTAGAATGTTATTATGGATGTTAGAATGTATATTAGAATATTATAATGTATGTTAGAATGTTATTTTGTATGTTAGAATGTTATAATGGATGTTAGAATGTATTTTAGATTGTTATAATGTATGTTAGAATGTTATAATGGATGTTAGAATGTATATTAAAATGTTATAATGTATGTTACAATGTTATAATGTATGTTAGAATGTTATAATGGATGTTAGAATGTATATTAGATTGTTATAATGTATGTTAGAATGTTATAATGGATGTTAGAATGTATATTAGAATGTTATAATGTATGTTAGAATGTTATAATGGATATTAGAACGTATATTAGAATGTTATAATGTATGTTAGAATGTATATTAGAATTTTAGAATGTATATTAGAATGTTATAATGTATGTTAGAATGTTATAATGGATGTTAGAATGTTATAATGGATGTTAGAATGTTATAATGGATGTTAGAATGTATATTAGAATGTTATAATGTATGTTAGAATGTTATAATGGATGTTAGAATGTTATAATTTATGTTATAATGAATATTAGAATGTTATATTGTATGTTAGAATGCATGTTAGAATGTATATTAGAATGTTTTAGTGTATTTTAGAATGTTATAATGGATTTTAGAATGTATATTAGAATATTATAATGGATGTTAGAATGTTATAATGGATGTTAGTACATTATAATGGATGTTATAATATATATTAGAATGTTATAATGTATGTTAGAATGTTATAATGGATGTTAGAATGTATATTAGATTGTTATAATGTATGTTAGAATGTTATAATGAATGTTAGAATGTTATTAGAATGTTATAATGTATGTTACAATGTTATAATGGATGTTAGAATGTATATTAGAATGTTATAATGTATGTTAGAATGTTATAATGGATGTTAGAATGTTATAATGGATGTTAGAATGTATATTAGAATGTTGTAATGTATGTTAGAATGTTATAATGGATGGTAGAATGTTATAATGGATGTTAGAATGAATATTAGAATGTTAGAATGGATGTTAGAATGTTATAATGGATGTTATAATGTATATTAGAATGTTATAATGTATGTTAGAATGCATGTTAGAATGTATACTAGAATATTATAGTGTATGTTAGAATGTTATAATGGATGTTAGAATGTATATTAGAATGTTATAATGGATGTTAGAATATTATAATGGATGTTATAATGTATATTAGAATGTTAAAAAGTATGTTAGAATGTTATAATGGATGTTAGAATGTATATTAGAATGTTAGAATGTATGTTAGAATGTTATAATGGATGTTAGAATGTATATTAGAATGTTAGAATGTATGTTAGAATGTTATTATGGATGTTAGAATGTTATAATTGATGTTAGAATGTATATTAGAATGTTATAATGTATGTTAGAATGTTATTATGGATGTTAGAATGTTATAATGGTAGTTAGAATGTTATATTGGATGTTAAAATATTAAAATGGATGTTATAATGTATATTAGAATGTTAAAATGGATGATTGAATGTTATAATTGATGTTAGAATGTATATTAGAATGTTAGAATGTATGTTAGAATGTTATAATGGATGTTAGAATGTATATTACAAAGTTATAATGTATGTTAGAATGTTATAATGGATGTTTGAATGTATTTTAGATTGTTATAATGTATGATAGAATGTTATAATGGATATTAGAATGTATATTAGAATGTTATAATGTATGTTACAATGCTATAATGTATGTTAGAATATTATAATGGATGTTAAAATGTATACTAGAATGTTATAATGTATGTTAGAATGTATATTAGAATGTTATAATGTATGGTAGAATGTTATAATGGATGTTAGAATGTATATTAGATTGTTATAATGTATGTTAGAATGTTATAATGGATGTTAGAATGTATATTAGAATGGTATAATGTATGATAGAATGTTTTAATGGATATTACAATGTATATTAGAATGTTATAATGTATGTTAGAATGTTATAATGGATGTTAGAATGTTAGAATGGATGCTAGAATGTATATTAGAATGTTATATTGTATGTTAGAATGTTATAATGGATGTTATAATGTTATAATGTATGTTAGAATGTTATAATGCATGTTAGAATGTATATTAGAATGTTAGAATGTATGTTAGAATGTTATTATGGATGTTAGAATGTTATAATGGATGTTAGAATGTATATTACAAAGTTATAATGTATGTTAGAATGTTATAATGGATGTTTGAATGTATTTTAGATTGTTATAATGTATGATAGAATGTTATAATGGATGTTAGAATGTATATTAGAATGTTATAATGTATGTTAGAATGTTATAATGTATGTTATAATGGATGTTAGAATGTATATTAGAATGTTATAATGTATGTTAGAATGTTATAATGTATGTTAGAATGTTATAATGGATGTTATAATGGATGTTATAATGTATACTAGAATGTTATAATGTATGTTAGAATGTTATAATGGATGTTAGAATGTATATTAGAATGGTATAATGAATGTTAGAATGTTATAATGTATGTTAGAATGTATATTAGAATGTTATAATGTATGTTAGAATGTTATAATGGATGTTAGAATGTATATTAGATTGTTATAATGTATGTTAGAATGTTATAATGGATATTAGAATGTATATTAGAATGTTAAATGTATGTTAGAATGTTAAAATGGATATTAGAATGTATATTAGAATGTTATAATGTATGTTAGAATGTTAGAATGGATGTTAGAATGTATATTAGATTGTTTTAATGTATGTTAGAATGTTATAATGGATGTTAGAATGTATATTAGAATGTTATAATGTATGTTAGAATGTTAGAATGTCTGTTTTAATGTTATAATGGATGTTATAATGTATATTAGAATGTTAGAATGGATGTTAGAATGCATGTTAGAATGTATATTAGAATGTTAGTATGTATGTTATAATGTTATAATGTATGTTAGAATGTTATTATGGATGTTAGAATGTATATTAGAATATTAGAATGTATGTTAGAATGTTATTTTGTATGTTAGAATGTTATAATGGATGTTAGAATGTATTTTAGATTGTTATAATGTATGTTAGGATGTTATAATGGATGTTAGAATGTATATTAGAATGTTATAATGTATGTTACAATGTTATAATGTATGTTAGAATGTTATAATGGATGTTAGAATGTATATTAGATTGTTATAATGTATGTTAGAATGTTATAATGGATGTTAGAATGTATATTAGAATGTTATAATGTATGTTAGAATGTTATAATGGATATTAGAATGTATATTAGAATGTTATAATGTATGTTAGAATGTATATTAGAATTTTAGAATGTATATTAGAATGTTATAATGTATGTTAGAATGTTATAATGGATGTTAGAATGTTATAATGATTGTTATAATGTATATTAGAATGTTATATTGTATGTTAGAATGCATGTTAGAATGTATATTAGATTGTTATAATGTATGTTAGAATGTTGTAATGGATGTTAGAATGTATATTAGAATGTTATAATGTATGTTACAATGTTATAATGGATGTTAGAATGTTATAATGGACGTTAGAATGTATATTAGAATGTTATAATGTATGTTAGAATGTTATAATGGATGTTAGAATGTTATAATGGATGTTACAATGTATATTAGAATGTTGTAATGTATGTTAGAATGTTATAATGGATGTTAGAATGTTATAATGGATGTTATAATGAATATTAGAATGTTAGAATGGATGTTAGAATGTTATAATGGATGTTATAATGTATATTAGAATGTTATAATGTATGTTAGAATGCATGTTAGAATGTATATTAGAATATTATAGTGTATGTTAGAATGTTATAATGGATGTTAGAATGTATATTAGAATGTTATAATGGATGTTAGAATATTATAATGGATGTTATAATGTATATTAGAATGTTAAAAAGTATGTTAGAATGTTATAATGGATGTTAGAATGTATATTAGATTGTTATAATGTATGTTAGAATGTTATAATGGATGTTAGAATGTTATTAGAATGTTATAATGTATGTTACAATGTTATAATGGATGTTAGAATGTATATTAGAATGTTATAATGTATGTTAGAATGTTATAATGGATGTTAGAATGTTATAATGGATGTTAGAATGTATATTAGAATGTTGTAATGTATGTTAGAATGTTATAATGGATGGTAGAATGTTATAATGGATGTTAGAATGAATATTAGAATGTTAGAATGGATGTTAGAATGTTATAATGGATGTTATAATGTATATTAGAATGTTATAATGTATGTTAGAATGCATGTTAGAATGTATATTAGAATATTATAGTGTATGTTAGAATGTTATAATGGATGTTAGAATGTATATTAGAATGTTATAATGGATGTTAGAATATTATAATGGATGTTATAATGTATATTAGAATGTTAAAAAGTATGTTAGAATGTTATAATGGATGTTAGAATGTATATTAGAATGTTAGAATGTATGTTAGAATGTTATAATGGATGTTAGAATGTATATTAGAATGTTAGAATGTATGTTAGAATGTTATTATGGATGTTAGAATGTTATAATTGATGTTAGAATGTATATTAGAATGTTATAATGTATGTTAGAATGTTATTATGGATGTTAGAATGTTATAATGGAAGTTAGAATGTTATAATGGATGTTAAAATATTATAATGGATGTTATAATGTATATTAGAATGTTAAAATGGATGATTGAATGTTATAATTGATGTTAGAATGTATATTAGAATGTTAGAATGTATGTTAGAATGTTATAATGGATGTTAGAATGTATATTACAAAGTTATAATGTATGTTAGAATGTTATAATGGATGTTTGAATGTATTTTAGATTGTTATAATGTATGATAGAATGTTATAATGGATATTAGAATGTATATTAGAATGTTATAATGTATGTTACAATGCTATAATGTATGTTAGAATGTTATAATGGATGTTAAAATGTATACTAGAATGTTATAATGTATGTTAGAATGTATATTAGAATGTTATAATGTATGGTAGAATGTTATAATGGATGTTAGAATGTATATTAGATTGTTATAATGTATGTTAGAATGTTATAATGGATGTTAGAATGTATATTAGAATGTTATAATGTATGATAGAATGTTTTAATGGATATTAGAATGTATATTAGAATGTTATAAAGTATGTTAGAATGTTATAATGGATGTTAGAATGTTATAATGGATGTTAGAATGTATATTACAAAGTTATAATGTATGTTAGAATGTTATAATGGATGTTTGAATGTATTTTAGATTGTTATAATGTATGATAGAATGTTATAATGGATGTTAGAATGTATATTAGAATGTTATAATGTATGTTAGAATGTTATAATGTATGTTATAATGGATGTTAGAATGTATATTAGAATGTTATAATGTATGTTAGAATGTTATAATGGATGTTAGAATGTATATTAGAATGTTATAATGTATGTTAGAATGTTATAATGGATGTTATAATGGATGTTATAATGTATACTAGAATGTTATAATGTATGTTAGAATGTTATAATGGATGTTAGAATGTATATTAGAATGGTATAATGAATGTTAGAATGTTATAATGTATGTTAGAATGTATATTAGAATGTTATAATGTATGTTAGAATGTTATAATGGATGTTAGAATGTATATTAGATTGTTATAATGTATGTTAGAATGTTATAATGGATATTAGAATGTATATTAGAATGTTAAATGTATGTTAGAATGTTATAATGGATGTTAGAATTTATATTATAATGTTATAATGTATGTTAGAATGTTAAAATGGATATTAGAATGTATATTAGAATGTTATAATGTATGTTAGAATGTTATAATGGATGTTTGAATGTATTTTAGATTGTTATAATGTATGATAGAATGTTATAATGGATATTAGAATGTATATTAGAATGTTATAATGTATGTTACAATGCTATAATGTATGTTAGAATGTTATAATGGATGTTAAAATGTATACTAGAATGTTATAATGTATGTTAGAATGTATATTAGAATGTTATAATGTATGGTAGAATGTTATAATGGATGTTAGAATGTATATTAGATTGTTATAATGTATGTTAGAATGTTATAATGGATGTTAGAATGTATATTAGAATGTTATAATGTATGATAGAATGTTTTAATGGATATTAGAATGTATATTAGAATGTTATAAAGTATGTTAGAATGTTATAATGGATGTTAGAATGTTATAATGGATGTTAGAATGTATATTACAAAGTTATAATGTATGTTAGAATGTTATAATGGATGTTTGAATGTATTTTAGATTGTTATAATGTATGATAGAATGTTATAATGGATGTTAGAATGTATATTAGAATGTTATAATGTATGTTAGAATGTTATAATGTATGTTATAATGGATGTTAGAATGTATATTAGAATGTTATAATGTATGTTAGAATGTTATAATGGATGTTAGAATGTATATTAGAATGTTATAATGTATGTTAGAATGTTATAATGGATGTTATAATGGATGTTATAATGTATACTAGAATGTTATAATGTATGTTAGAATGTTATAATGGATGTTAGAATGTATATTAGAATGGTATAATGAATGTTAGAATGTTATAATGTATGTTAGAATGTATATTAGAATGTTATAATGTATGTTAGAATGTTATAATGGATGTTAGAATGTATATTAGATTGTTATAATGTATGTTAGAATGTTATAATGGATATTAGAATGTATATTAGAATGTTAAATGTATGTTAGAATGTTATAATGGATGTTAGAATTTATATTATAATGTTATAATGTATGTTAGAATGTTAAAATGGATATTAGAATGTATATTAGAATGTTATAATGTATGTTAGAATGTTAGAATGGATGTTAGAATGTATATTAGATTGTTATAATGTATGTTAGAATGTTATAATGGATGTTAGAATGTATATTAGAATGTTATAATGTATGTTAGAATGTTAGAATGTATGTTTTAATGTTATAATGGATGTTATAATGTATATTAGAATGTTAGAATGGATGTTAGAATGCATGTTAGAATGTATATTAGAATGTTAGAATGTATGTTATAATGTTATAATGTATGTTAGAATGTTATTATGGATGTTAGAATGTATATTAGAATATTAGAATGTATGTTAGAATGTTATTTTGTATGTTAAAATGTTATAATGGATGTTAGGATGTATTTTAGATTGTTATAATGTATGTTAGAATGTTATAATGGATGTTAGAATGTATATTAGACTGTTATAATGTATGTTACAATGTTATAATGTAGGTTAGAATGTTATAATGGATGTTAGAATGTATATTAGATTGTTATAATGTATGTTAGAATGTTATAATGGATGTTAGAATGTATATTAGAATGTTATAATGTATGTTAGAATGTTATAATGGATATTAGAATGTATATTAGAATGTTATAATGTATGTTAGAATGTATATTAGAATTTTAGAATGTATATTAGAATGTTATAATGGATGTTAGAATGTTATAATGATTGTTATAATGTATATTAGAATGTTATATTGTATGTTAGAATGCATGTTAGAATGTATATTAGATTGTTATAATGTATGTTAGAATGTTATAATGTATGTTACAATGTTATAATGGATGTTAGAATGTTATAATGGACGTTAGAATGTATATTAGAATGTTATAATGTATGTTAGAATGTTATAATGGATGTTAGAATGTTATAATGGATGTTACAATGTATATTAGAATGTTGTAATGTATGTTAGAATGTTATAATGGATGTTAGAATGTTATAATGGATGTTATAATGAATATTAGAATGTTAGAATGGATGTTAGAATGTTATAATGGATGTTATAATGTATATTAGAATGTTATAATGTATGTTAGAATGCATGTTAGAATGTATATTAGAATATTATAGTGTATGTTAGAATGTTATAATGGATGTTAGAATGTATATTAGAATGTTATAATGGATGTTAGAATATTATAATGGATGTTATAATGTATATTAGAATGTTAAAAAGTATGTTAGAATGTTATAATGGATGTTAGAATGTGTATTAGAATGTTAGAATGTATGTTAGAATGTTATAATGGATGTTAGAATGTATATTAGAATGTTAGAATGTATGTTAGAATGTTATTATGGATGTTAGAATGTTATAATTGATGTTAGAATGTATATTAGAATGTTATAATGTATATTAGAATGTTATATTAGATGTTAGAATGTATATTAGATTGTTATAATGTATGTTAGAATGTTATATTGGATGTTAGAATTTATATTAGAATGTTATAATGTATGTTAGAATGTTATAAAGGATGTTAGAATGTTATAGTGGATGTTAGAATGTATATTATAATGTTAGAATGTATGTTATAATGTTATTATGGATGTTAGAATGTTATAATGGATGTTAGAATGTATATTAGAAAGTTATAATGTATGTTAGAATGTTATTTTGGATGTTAAAATGTATTTTAGATTGTTATAATGTATGTTAGAATGTTATAATAGATGTTAGAATGTATATTAGAATGTTATAATGTATGTTACAATGCTATAATGTATGTTAGAATGTTATAATGGATGTTAGAATGTATATTAGAATGTTATAATGTATGTTAGAATGTTACAATGGATGATAGAATGTTATAATGGATGTTATAATGAATATTAGAATGTTAGAATGGATGTTAGAATGTTATAATGGATGTTAGACTGTATATTAGAATGTTATAATGTATGTTAGAATGCATGTTAGAATGTATATTAGAATATTATAATGTATGTTAGAATGTTATAATGGATGTTAGAATGTATATTAGAATATTATAATGGATGTTAGAATATTATAATGGATGTTAGATTATTATAATGGATGTTATAATGTATATTAGAATGTTAAAATGGATGTTAGAATGTTATAATTGAATTTAGAATGTATATCAGAATGTTAAAAAGTATGTTAGAATGTTATAATGGATGTTAGAATGTATATTAGTATGTTAGAATGTATGTTAGAATGTTATAACGGATGTTAGAATGTATGTTAGAATGTTATTATGGATGTTAGAATGTTAAAATTGATGTTAGAATGTATATTAGAATGTTATAATGTATGTTAGAATGTTATAATTGATGTTAGAATGTATATTAGATTGTTATAATGTATGTTAGAATGTTATAATGGATGTTAAAATGTATATTAGAATGTTATAATGTATGTTAGGATGTTATAATGTATGTTAGAATGTTATAATGGATGTTAGAATGTATATTAGATTGTTATAATGTATGTTAGAATGTTATAATGGATGTTAGAATGTATATTAGAATGTTATAATGTATGTTAGAATGTTATAATGGATATTAGAATGTTATATTGGATGTTATAATGTATATTAGATTGTTATAAGGTATGTTAGAATGTTATATTGGATGTTAGAATGTATATTAGAATGTTATAATGTATGTTAGAATGTTATAAAGGATGTTAGAATGTTATAATGGATGTTAGAATGTATATTATAATGTTAGAATGTATGTTAGAATGTTATTATGGATGTTAGAATGTTATAATGGATGTTAGAATGTATATTAGAAAGTTATAATGTATGTTAGAATGTTATTTTGGATGTTAAAATGAATTATAGATTGTTATAATGTATGTTAGAATGTTATAATAGATGTTAGAATGTATATTAGAATGTTATAATGTATGTTACAATGTTATAATCTATGTTAGAATGTTATAATGGATGTTATAATGTATACTAGATAGAATGTTATAATGTATTTTAGATTGTAATAATGTATGTTCAAATGTTATAATGGATGTTAGAATGTATATTAGAATGTTATAATGTATGTTACAATGTTATAATGTATGTTAGAATGTTAAAATGGATGTTAGAATGTATATTAGAATGTTATAATGTATGTTAGAATGTTACAATGGATGATAGAATGTTATAATGGATGTTATAATGAATATTAGAATGTTAGAATGGATGTTAGAATGTTATAATGGATGTTATAATGTATATTAGAATGTTATAATGTATGTTAGAATGCATGTTAGAATGTATATTAGAATATTATAATGTATGTTAGAATGTTAGAATGGATGTTAGAATGTATATTAGAATATTATAATGGATGTTAAAATATTATAATGGATGTTAGATTATTATAATGGATGTTATAATGTATATTAGAATGTTAAAATGGATGTTAGAATGTTATAATTGATTTTAGAATGTATATCAGAATGTTAAAAAGTATGTTAGAATGTTATAATGGATGTTAGAATGTATATTAGAATGTTAGAATGTATGTTAGAATGTTATAATGGATGTTAGAATGTACATTAGAATGTTAGAATGTATGTTAGAATGTTATTATGGATGTTAGAATGTTAGAATTGATGTTAGAATGTATATTAGAATGTTATAATGTATGTTAGAATGTTATAATTGATGTTAGAATGTATATTAGATTGTTATAATGTATGTTAGAATGTTATAATGGATGTTAAAATGTATATTAGAATGTTATAATGTATGTTAGGATGTTATAATGTATGTTAGAATGTTATAATGGATGTTAGAATGTATATTAGATTGTTATAATGTATGTTAGATTGTTATAATGGATGTTAGAATGTATATTAGAATGTTATAATGTATGTTAGAATGTTATAATGGATATTAGAATGTTATATTGGATGTTAGAATGTATATTAGATTGTTATAATGTATGTTAGAATGTTATATTGGATGTTAGAATGTATATTAGAATGTTATAATGTATGTTAGAATGTTATAAAGGATGTTAGAATGTTATAATGGATGTTAGAATGTATATTATAATGTTAGAATGTATGTTAGAATGTTATTATGGATGTTAGAATGTAATAATGGATGTTAGAATGTATATTAGAAAGTTATAATGTATGTTAGAATGTTTTTTTGGATGTTAAAATGTATTTTAGATTGTTATAATGTATGTTAGAATGTTATAATAGATGTTAGAATGTATATTAGAATGTTATAATGTATGTTACAATGTTATAATGTATGAAAGAATGTTATAATGGATGTTATAATGTATACTAGAATGTTATAATGTATTTTAGATTGTAATAATGTATGTTCGAATGTTATAATGGATGTTAGAATGTATATTAGAATGTTATAATGTATGTTACAATGCTATAATGTATGTTAGAATGTTATAATGGATGTTAGAATGTATATTAGAATGTTATAATGTATGTTAGAATGTTACAATGGATGATAGAATGTTATAATGGATGTTATAATGAATATTAGAATGTTAGAATGGATGTTAGAATGTTATAATGGATGTTATAATGTATATTAGAATGTTATAATGTATGTTAGAATGCATGTTAGAATGTATATTAGAATATTATAATGTATGTTAGAATGTTATAATGGATGTTAGAATGTATATTAGAATATTATAATGGATGTTAGAATATTATAATGGATGTTAGATTATTATAATGGATGTTAGAATGTATATTAGAATGTTAGAATGTATGTTAGAATGTTATAATGGATGTTAGAATGTATATTAGAATGTTAGAATGTATGTTAGAATGTTATTATGGATGTTAGAATGTTATAATTGATGTTAGAATGTATATTAGAATGTTATAATGTATGTTAGAATGTTATAATTGATGTTAGAATGTATATTAGATTGTTATAATGTATGTTAGAATGTTATAATGGATGTTAAAATGTATATTAGAATTTTATAATGTATGTTAGAATGTTATAATGTATGTTAGAATGTTAGAATGGATGTTAGAATGTATATTAGATTGTTATAATGTATGTTAGAATGTTATAATGTATGTTACAAAGTTATAATGGATGTTAGAATGTTTTAATGGATGTTATAATGTATATTAGAATGTTATAATGTATGTTAGAATGTTATAATGGATGTTAGAATGTTATAAAGGATGTTAGAATGTATATTAGAATGTTATAATGTATGTTAGAATGTTATAATGGATGTTAGAATGTTATAATGGATGTTATAATGAATATTAGAATGTTATATTGTATGTTAGAATGCATGTTAGAATGTATATTAGAATGTTTTAGTGTATTTTAGAATGTTATAATGGATGTTAGAATGTATATTAGAATATTATAATGGATGTTAGAATGTTATAATGGATGTTATTACATTATAATGGATGTTATAATATATATTAGAATGTTATAATGTATGTTAGAATGTTATAATGGATGTTAGAATGTATATTAGATTGTTATAATGTATGTTAGAATGTTATAATGGATGTTAGAATGTTATTAGAATGTTATAATGTATGTTACAATGTTATAATGGATGTTAGAATGTATATTAGAATGTTATAATGTATGTTAGAATGTTATAATGGATGTTAGAATGTTATAATGGATGTTAGAATGTATATTAGAATGTTGTAATGTATGTTAGAATGTTATAATGGATGGTAGAATGTTATAATGGATGTTAGAATGAATATTAGAATGTTAGAATGGATGTTAGAATGTTATAATGGATGTTATAATGTATATTAGAATGTTATAATGTATGTTAGAATGCATGTTAGAATGTATATTAGAATATTATAGTGTATGTTAGAATGTTATAATGGATGTTAGAATGTATATTAGAATGTTATAATGGATGTTAGAATATTATAATGGATGTTATAATGTATATTAGAATGTTAAAAAGTATGTTAGAATGTTATAATGGATGTTAGAATGTATATTAGAATGTTAGAATGTATGTTAGAATGTTATAATGGATGTTAGCATGTATATTAGAATGTTAGAATGTATGTTAGAATGTTATTATGGATGTTAGAATGTTATAATTGATGTTAGAATGTATATTAGAATGTTATAATGTATGTTAGAATGTTATTATGGATGTTAGAATGTTATAATGGAAGTTAGAATGTTATAATGGATGTTAAAATATTATAATGGATGTTATAATGTATATTAGAATGTTAAAATGGATGATTGAATGTTATAATGGATGTTAGAATGTATATTACAAAGTTATAATGTATGTTAGAATGTTATAATGGATGTTTGAATGTATTTTAGATTGTTATAATGTATGATAGAATGTTATAATGGATATTAGAATGTATATTAGAATGTTATAATGTATGTTACAATGCTATAATGTATGTTATAATGTTATAATGGATGTTAAAATGTATACTAGAATGTTATAATGTATGTTAGAATGTATATTAGAATGTTATAATGTATGGTAGAATGTTATAATGGATGTTAGAATGTATATTAGATTGTTATAATGTATGTTAGAATGTTATAATGGATGTTAGAATGTATATTAGAA
Source organism: Taudactylus pleione (assembly GCA_031769625.1). Taxonomy (NCBI): domain Eukaryota; kingdom Metazoa; phylum Chordata; class Amphibia; order Anura; family Myobatrachidae; genus Taudactylus; species Taudactylus pleione. The sequence continues at coordinate 456,404 of JAUIMM010000815.1, read as the reverse complement.
TGTTATAATGTATGATAGAATGTTTTAATGGATATTAGAATGTATATTAGAATGTTATAATGTATGTTAGAATGTTATAATGGATGTTAGAATGTTATAATGGATGTTAGAATGTATATTAGAATGTTATATTGTATGTTAGAATGTTATAATGGATGTTATAATGTTATAATGCATGTTAGAATGTTATAATGCATGTTAGAATGTATATTAGAATGTTAGAATGTATGTTAGAATGTTATTATGGATGTTAGAATGTTATAATGGATTTTAGAATGTATATTACAAAGTTATAATGTATGTTAGAATGTTATAATGGATGTTTGAATGTATTTTAGATTGTTATAATGTATGATAGAATGTTATAATGGATGTTAGAATGTATATTAGAATGTTATAATGTATGTTAGAATGTTATAATGGATGTTATAATGGATGTTAGAATGTATATTAGAATGTTATAATGTATGTTAGAATGTTATAATGGATGTTAGAATGTATATTAGAATGTTATAATGTATGTTAGAATGTTATAATGGATGTTATAATGGATGTTATAATGTATACTAGAATGTTATAATGTATGTTAGAATGTTATAATGAATGTTAGAATGTATATTAGAATGGTATAATGAATGTTAGAATGTTATAATGGATGTTAGAATGTATATTAGATTGTTATAATGTATGTTAGAATGTTATAATGGATATTAGAATGTATATTAGAATGTTAAATGTATGTTAGAATGTTATAATGGATGTTAGAATTTATATTATAATGTTATAATGTATGTTAGAATGTTAAAATGGATATTAGAATGTATATTAGAATGTTATAATGTATGTTAGAATGTTAGAATGGATGTTAGAATGTATATTAGATTGTTATAATGTATGTTAGAATGTTATAATGGATGTTAGAATGTATATTAGAATGTTATAATGTATGTTAGAATGTTAGAATGTATGTTTTAATGTTATAATGGATGTTATAATGTATATTAGAATGTTAGAATGGATGTTAGAATGCATGTTAGAATGTATATTAGAATGTTAGAATGTATGTTATAATGTTATAATGTATGTTAGAATGTTATTATGGATGTTAGAATGTATATTAGAATATTAGAATGTATGTTAGAATGTTATTTTGTATGTTAGAATGTTATAATGGATGTTAGAATGTATTTTAGATTGTTATAATGTATGTTAGAATGTTATAATGGATGTTAGAATGTATATTAGAATGTTATAATGTATGTTACAATGTTATAATGTATGTTAGAATGTTATAATGGATGTTAGAATGTATATTAGATTGTTATAATGTATGTTAGAATGTTATAATGGATGTTAGAATGTATATTAGAATGTTATAATGTATGTTAGAATGTTATAATGGATATTAGAATGTATATTAGAATGTTATAATGTATGTTAGAATGTATATTAGAATTTTAAAATGTATATTAGAATGTTATAATGTATGTTAAAATGTTATAATGGATGTTAGAATGTTATAATGAATGTTATAATGTATATTAGAATGTTATATTGTATGTTAGAATGCATGTTAGAATGTATATTAGAATTTTATAATGTATGTTAGAATGTTATAATGTATGTTACAATGTTATAATGTATGAAAGAATGTTATAATGGATGTTATAATGTATACTAGAATGTTATAATGTATTTTAGATTGTAATAATGTATGTTCGAATGTTATAATGGATGTTAGAATGTATATTAGAATGTTATAATGTATGTTACAATGCTATAATGTATGTTAGAATGTTATAATGGATGTTAGAATGTATATTAGAATGTTATAATGTATGTTAGAATGTTACAATGGATGATAGAATGTTATAATGGATGTTATAATGAATATTAGAATGTTAGAATGGATGTTAGAATGTTATAATGGATGTTATAATGTATATTAGAATGTTATAATGTATGTTAGAATGCATGTTAGAATGTATATTAGAATATTATAATGTATGTTAGAATGTTATAATGGATGTTAGAATGTATATTAGAATATTATAATGGATGTTAGAATATTATAATGGATGTTAGATTATTATAATGGATGTTATAATGTATATTAGAATGTTAAAATGGATGTTAGAATGTTATAATTGATTTTAGAATGTATATCAGAATGTTAAAAAGTATGTTATAATGTTATAATGGATGTTAGAATGTATATTAGAATGTTAGAATGTATGTTAGAATGTTATAATGGATGTTAGAATGTATATTAGAATGTTAGAATGTATGTTAGAATGTTATTATGGATGTTAGAATGTTATAATTGATGTTAGAATGTATATTAGAATGTTATAATGTATGTTAGAATGTTATAATTGATGTTAGAATGTATATTAGATTGTTATAATGTATGTTAGAATGTTATAATGGATGTTAAAATGTATATTAGAATTTTATAATGTATGTTAGGATGTTATAATGTATGTTAGAATGTTAGAATGGATGTTAGAATGTATATTAGATTGTTGTAATGTATGTTAGAATGTTATAATGTATGTTACAAAGTTATAATGGATGTTAGAATGTTTTAATGGATGTTAGAATGTATATTAGAATGTTATAATGTATGTTAGAATGTTATAATGGATGTTAGAATCTTATAATGGATGTTAGAATGTATATTAGAATGTTATAATGTATGTTAGAATGTTATAATGGATGTTAGAATGTTATAATGGATGTTATAATGAATATTAGAATGTTATATTGTATGTTAGAATGCATGTTAGAATGTATATTAGAATGTTTTAGTGTATTTTAGAATGTTATAATGGATGTTAGAATGTATATTAGAATATTATAATGGATGTTAGAATGTTATAATGGATGTTAGTACATTATAATGGATGTTATAATATATATTAGAATGTTATAATGTATGTTAGAATGTTATAATGGATGTTAGAATGTATATTAGATTGTTATAATGTATGTTAGAATGTTATAATGGATGTTAGAATGTTATTAGAATGTTATAATGTATGTTACAATGTTATAATGGATGTTAGAATGTATATTAGAATGTTATAATGTATGTTAGAATGTTATAATGGATGTTAGAATGTTATAATGCATGTTAGAATGTATATTAGAATGTTGTAATGTATGTTAGAATGTTATAATGGATGGTAGAATGTTATAATGGATGTTAGAATGAATATTAGAATGTTAGAATGGATGTTAGAATGTTATAATGGATGTTATAATGTATATTAGAATGTTATAATGTATGTTAGAATGCATGTTAGAATGTATATTAGAATATTATAGTGTATGTTAGAATGTTATAATGGATGTTAGAATGTATATTAGAATGTTATAATGGATGTTAGAATATTATAATGGATGTTATAATGTATATTAGAATGTTAAAAAGTATGTTAGAATGTTATAATGGATGTTAGAATGTATATTAGAATGTTAGAATGTATGTTAGAATGTTATAATGGATGTTAGAATGTATATTAGAATGTTAGAATGTATGTTAGAATGTTATTATGGATGTTAGAATGTTATAATTGATGTTAGAATGTATATTAGAATGTTATAATGTATGTTAGAATGTTATTATGGATGTTAGATTGTTATAATGGAAGTTAGAATGTTATAATGGATGTTAAAATATTATAATGGATGTTATAATGTATATTAGAATGTTAAAATGGATGATTGAATGTTATAATGGATGTTAGAATTTATATTACAAAGTTATAATGTATGTTAGAATGTTATAATGGATGTTTGAATGTATTTTAGATTGTTATAATGTATGATAGAATGTTATAATGGATATTAGAATGAATATTAGAATGTTATAATGTATGTTACAATGCTATAATGTATGTTATAATGTTATAATGGATGTTAAAATGTATACTAGAATGTTATAATGTATGTTAGAATGTATATTAGAATGTTATAATGTATGGTAGAATGTTATAATGGATGTTAGAATGTATATTAGATTGTTATAATGTATGTTAGAATGTTATAATGGATGTTAGAATGTATATTAGAATGTTATAATGTATGATAGAATGTTTTAATGGATATTAGAATGTATATTAGAATGTTATAATGTATGTTAGAATGTTATAATGGATGTTAGAATGTTATAATGGATGTTAGAATGTATATTAGAATGTTATATTGTATGTTAGAATGTTATAATGGATGTTATAATGTTATAATGCATGTTAGAATGTTATAATGCATGTTAGAATGTATATTAGAATGTTAGAATGTATGTTAGAATGTTATTATGGATGTTAGAATGTTATAATGGATGTTAGAATGTATATTACAAAGTTATAATGTATGTTAGAATGTTATAATGGATGTTTGAATGTATTTTAGATTGTTATAATGTATGATAGAATGTTATAATTGATGTTAGAATGTATATTAGAATGTTATAATGTATGTTAGAATGTTATAATGGATGTTAGAATCTTATAATGGATGTTAGAATGTATATTAGAATGTTATAATGTATGTTAGAATGTTATAATGGATGTTAGAATGTTATAATGGATGTTATAATGAATATTAGAATGTTATATTGTATGTTAGAATGCATGTTAGAATGTATATTAGAATGTTTTAGTGTATTTTAGAATGTTACTAAGGATGTTAGAATGTATATTAGAATATTATAATGGATGTTAGAATGTTATAATGGATGTTAGTACATTATAATGGATGTTATAATATATATTAGAATGTTATAATGTATGTTAGAATGTTATAATGGATGTTAGAATGTATATTAGATTGTTATAATGTATGTTAGAATGTTATAATGGATGTTAGAATGTTATTAGAATGTTATAATGTATGTTACAATGTTATAATGGATGTTAGAATGTATATTAGAATGTTATAATGTATGTTAGAATGTTATAATGGATGTTAGAATGTGATAATGGATGTTAGAATGTATATTAGAATGTTGTAATGTATGTTAGAATGTTATAATGGATGGTAGAATGTTATAATGGATGTTAGAACGAATATTAGAATGTTAGAATGGATGTTAGAATGTTATAATGGATGTTATAATGTATATTAGAATGTTATAATGTATGTTAGAATGCATGTTAGAATGTATATTAGATTATTATAGTGTATGTTAGAATGTTATAATGGATGTTAGAATGTATATTAGAATGTTATAATGGATGTTAGAATATTATAATGGATGTTATAATGTATATTAGAATGTTAAAAAGTATGTTAGAATGTTATAATGGATGTTAGAATGTATATTAGAATGTTAGAATGTATGTTAGAATGTTATAATGGATGTTAGAATGTATATTAGAATGTTAGAATGTATGTTAGAATGTTATTATGGATGTTAGAATGTTATAATTGATGTTAGAATGTATATTAGAATGTAATAATGTATGTTAGAATGTTATTATGGATGTTAGAATGTTATAATGGAAGTTAGAATGTTATAATGGATGTTAAAATATTATAATGGATGTTATAATGTATATTAGAATGTTAAAATGGATGATTGAATGTTATAATGGATGTTAGAATTTATATTACAAAGTTATAATGTATGTTAGAATGTTATAATGGATGTTTGAATGTATTTTAGATTGTTATAATGTATGATAGAATGTTATAATGGATATTAGAATGAATATTAGAATGTTATAATGTATGTTACAATGCTATAATGTATGTTATAATGTTATAATGGATGTTAAAATGTATACTAGAATGTTATAATGTATGTTAGAATGTATATTAGAATGTTATAATGTATGGTAGAATGTTATAATGGATGTTAGAATGTATATTAGATTGTTATAATGTATGTTAGAATGTTATAATGGATGTTAGAATGTATATTAGAATGTTATAATGTATGATATAATGTTTTAATGGATATTAGAATGTATATTAGAATGTTATAATGTATGTTAGAATGTTATAATGGATGTTAGAATGTTATAATGGATGTTAGAATGTATATTAGAATGTTATATTGTATGTTAGAATGTTATAATGGATGTTATAATGTTATAATGCATGTTAGAATGTTAGAATGCATGTTAGAATGTATATTAGAATGTTAGAATGTATGTTAGAATGTTATTATGGATGTTAGAATGTTATAATGGATGTTAGAATGTATATTACAAAGTTATAATGTATGTTAGAATGTTATAATGGATGTTTGAATGTATTTTAGATTGTTATAATGTATGATAGAATGTTATAATTGATGTTAGAATGTATATTAGAATGTTATAATGTATGTTAGAATGTTATAATGGATGTTAGAATCTTATAATGGATGTTAGAATGTATATTAGAATGTTATAATGTATGTTAGAATGTTATAATGGATGTTAGAATGTTATAATGGATGTTATAATGAATATTAGAATGTTATATTGTATGTTAGAATGCATGTTAGAATGTATATTAGAATGTTTTAGTGTATTTTAGAATGTTATAATGGATGTTAGAATGTATATTAGAATATTATAATGGATGTTAGAATGTTATAATGGATGTTAGTACATTATAATGGATGTTATAATATATATTAGAATGTTATAATGTATGTTAGAATGTTATAATGGATGTTAGAATGTATATTAGATTGTTATAATGTATGTTAGAATGTTATAATGGATGTTAGAATGTTATTAGAATGTTATAATGTATGTTACAATGTTATAATGGATGTTAGAATGTATATTAGAATGTTATAATGTATGTTAGAATGTTATAATGGATGTTAGAATGTTATAATGGATGTTAGAATGTATATTAGAATGTTGTAATGTATGTTAGAATGTTATAATGGATGGTAGAATGTTATAATGGATGTTAGAATGAATATTAGAATGTTAGAATGGATGTTAGAATGTTATAATGGATGTTATAATGTATATTAGAATGTTATAATGTATGTTAGAATGCATGTTAGAATGTATATTAGATTATTATAGTGTATGTTAGAATGTTATAATGGATGTTAGAATGTATATTAGAATGTTATAATGGATGTTAGAATATTATAATGGATGTTATAATGTATATTAGAATGTTAAAAAGTATGTTAGAATGTTAGAATGGATGTTAGAATGTATATTAGAATGTTAGAATGTATGTTAGAATGTTATAATGGATGTTAGAATGTATATTAGAATGTTAGAATGTATGTTAGAATGTTATTATGGATGTTAGAATGTTATAATGTATGTTAGAATGTTATAATGGATGTTAGAATGTTATAATGGATGTTAGAATGTATATTAGAATGTTATATTGTATGTTAGAATGTTATAATGGATGTTATAATGTTATAATGCATGTTAGAATGTTATAATGCATGTTAGAATGTATATTAGAATGTTAGAATGTATGTTAGAATGTTATTATGGATGTTAGAATGTTATAATGGATTTTAGAATGTATATTACAAAGTTATAATGTATGTTAGAATGTTATAATGGATGTTTGAATGTATTTTAGATTGTTATAATGTATGATAGAATGTTATAATGGATGTTAGAATGTATATTAGAATGTTATAATGTATGTTAGAATGTTATAATGGATGTTATAATGGATGTTAGAATGTATATTAGAATGTTATAATGTATGTTAGAATGTTATAATGGATGTTAGAATGTATATTAGAATGTTATAATGTATGTTAGAATGTTATAATGGATGTTATAATGGATGTTATAATGTATACTAGAATGTTATAATGTATGTTAGAATGTTATAATGAATGTTAGAATGTATATTAGAATGGTATAATGAATGTTAGAATGTTATAATGGATGTTAGAATGTATATTAGATTGTTATAATGTATGTTAGAATGTTATAATGGATATTAGAATGTATATTAGAATGTTAAATGTATGTTAGAATGTTATAATGGATGTTAGAATTTATATTATAATGTTATAATGTATGTTAGAATGTTAAAATGGATATTAGAATGTATATTAGAATGTTATAATGTATGTTAGAATGTTAGAATGGATGTTAGAATGTATATTAGATTGTTATAATGTATGTTAGAATGTTATAATGGATGTTAGAATGTATATTAGAATGTTATAATGTATGTTAGAATGTTAGAATGTATGTTTTAATGTTATAATGGATGTTATAATGTATATTAGAATGTTAGAATGGATGTTAGAATGCATGTTAGAATGTATATTAGAATGTTAGAATGTATGTTATAATGTTATAATGTATGTTAGAATGTTATTATGGATGTTAGAATGTATATTAGAATATTAGAATGTATGTTAGAATGTTATTTTGTATGTTAGAATGTTATAATGGATGTTAGAATGTATTTTAGATTGTTATAATGTATGTTAGAATGTTATAATGGATGTTAGAATGTATATTAGAATGTTATAATGTATGTTACAATGTTATAATGTATGTTAGAATGTTATAATGGATGTTAGAATGTATATTAGATTGTTATAATGTATGTTAGAATGTTATAATGGATGTTAGAATGTATATTAGAATGTTATAATGTATGTTAGAATGTTATAATGGATATTAGAATGTATATTAGAATGTTATAATGTATGTTAGAATGTATATTAGAATTTTAGAATGTATATTAGAATGTTATAATGTATGTTAAAATGTTATAATGGATGTTAGAATGTTATAATGAATGTTATAATGTATATTAGAATGTTATATTGTATGTTAGAATGCATGTTAGAATGTATATTAGAATTTTATAATGTATGTTAGAATGTTATAATGTATGTTACAATGTTATAATGTATGAAAGAATGTTATAATGGATGTTATAATGTATACTAGAATGTTATAATGTATTTTAGATTGTAATAATGTATGTTTGAATGTTATAATGGATGTTAGAATGTATATTAGAATGTTATAATGTATGTTACAATGCTATAATGTATGTTAGAATGTTATAATGGATGTTAGAATGTATATTAGAATGTTATAATGTATGTTAGAATGTTACAATGGATGATAGAATGTTATAATGGATGTTATAATGAATATTAGAATGTTAGAATGGATGTTAGAATGTTATAATGGATGTTATAATGTATATTAGAATGTTATAATGTATGTTAGAATGCATGTTAGAATGTATATTAGAATATTATAATGTATGTTAGAATGTTATAATGGATGTTAGAATGTATATTAGAATATTATAATGGATGTTAGAATATTATAATGGATGTTAGATTATTATAATGGATGTTATAATGTATATTAGAATGTTAAAATGGATGTTAGAATGTTATAATTGATTTTAGAATGTATATCAGAATGTTAAAAAGTATGTTATAATGTTATAATGGATGTTAGAATGTATATTAGAATGTTAGAATGTATGTTAGAATGTTATAATGGATGTTAGAATGTATATTAGAATGTTAGAATGTATGTTAGAATGTTATTATGGATGTTAGAATGTTATAATTGATGTTAGAATGTATATTAGAATGTTATAATGTATGTTAGAATGTTATAATTGATGTTAGAATGTATATTAGATTGTTATAATGTATGTTAGAATGTTATAATGGATGTTAAAATGTATATTAGAATTTTATAATGTATGTTAGGATGTTATAATGTATGTTAGAATGTTAGAATGGATGTTAGAATGTATATTAGATTGTTGTAATGTATGTTAGAATGTTATAATGTATGTTACAAAGTTATAATGGATGTTAGAATGTTTTAATGGATGTTAGAATGTATATTAGAATGTTATAATGTATGTTAGAATGTTATAATGGATGTTAGAATCTTATAATGGATGTTAGAATGTATATTAGAATGTTATAATGTATGTTAGAATGTTATAATGGATGTTAGAATGTTATAATGGATGTTATAATGAATATTAGAATGTTATATTGTATGTTAGAATGCATGTTAGAATGTATATTAGAATGTTTTAGTGTATTTTAGAATGTTATAATGGATGTTAGAATGTATATTAGAATATTATAATGGATGTTAGAATGTTATAATGGATGTTAGTACATTATAATGGATGTTATAATATATATTAGAATGTTATAATGTATGTTAGAATGTTATAATGGATGTTAGAATGTATATTAGATTGTTATAATGTATGTTAGAATGTTATAATGGATGTTAGAATGTTATTAGAATGTTATAATGTATGTTACAATGTTATAATGGATGTTAGAATGTATATTAGAATGTTATAATGTATGTTAGAATGTTATAATGTATGTTAGAATGTTATAATGGATGTTAGAATGTATATTAGAATGTTGTAATGTATGTTAGAATGTTATAATGGATGGTAGAATGTTATAATGGATGTTAGAATGAATATTAGAATGTTAGAATGGATGTTAGAATGTTATAATGGATGTTATAATGTATATTAGAATGTTATAATGTATGTTAGAATGCATGTTAGAATGTATATTAGAATATTATAGTGTATGTTAGAATGTTATAATGGATGTTAGAATGTATATTAGAATGTTATAATGGATGTTAGAATATTATAATGGATGTTATAATGTATATTAGAATGTTAAAAAGTATGTTAGAATGTTATAATGGATGTTAGAATGTATATTAGAATGTTAGAATGTATGTTAGAATGTTATAATGGATGTTAGAATGTATATTAGAATGTTAGAATGTATGTTAGAATGTTATTATGGATGTTAGAATGTTATAATTGATGTTAGAATGTATATTAGAATGTTATAATGTATGTTAGAATGTTATTATGGATGTTAGAATGTTATAATGGAAGTTAGAATGTTATAATGGATGTTAAAATATTATAATGGATGTTATAATGTATATTAGAATGTTAAAATGGATGATTGAATGTTATAATGGATGTTAGAATTTATATTACAAAGTTATAATGTATGTTAGAATGTTATAATGGATGTTTGAATGTATTTTAGATTGTTATAATGTATGATAGAATGTTATAATGGATATTAGAATGAATATTAGAATGTTATAATGTATGTTACAATGCTATAATGTATGTTATAATGTTATAATGGATGTTAAAATGTATACTAGAATGTTATAATGTATGTTAGAATGTATATTAGAATGTTATAATGTATGGTAGAATGTTATAATGGATGTTAGAATGTATATTAGATTGTTATAATGTATGTTAGAATGTTATAATGGATGTTAGAATGTATATTAGAATGTTATAATGTATGATAGAATGTTTTAATGGATATTAGAATGTATATTAGAATGTTATAATGTATGTTAGAATGTTATAATGGATGTTAGAATGTTATAATGGATGTTAGAATGTATATTAGAATGTTATATTGTATGTTAGAATGTTATAATGGATGTTATAATGTTATAATGCATGTTAGAATGTTATAATGCATGTTAGAATGTATATTAGAATGTTAGAATGTATGTTAGAATGTTATTATGGATGTTAGAATGTTATAATGGATGTTAGAATGTATATTACAAAGTTATAATGTATGTTAGAATGTTATAATGGATGTTTGAATGTATTTAAATTGTTATAATGTATGATAGAATGTTATAATTGATGTTAGAATGTATATTAGAATGTTATAATGTATGTTAGAATGTTATAATGGATGTTAGAATCTTATAAGGGATGTTAGAATGTATATTAGAATGTTATAATGTATGTTAGAATGTTATAATGGATGTTAGAATGTTATAATGGATGTTATAATGAATATTAGAATGTTATATTGTATGTTAGAATGCATGTTAGAATGTATATTAGAATGTTTTAGTGTATTTTAGAATGTTACTAAGGATGTTAGAATGTATATTAGAATATTATAATGGATGTTAGAATGTTATAATGGATGTTAGTACATTATAATGGATGTTATAATATATATTAGAATGTTATAATGTATGTTAGAATGTTATAATGGATGTTAGAATGTATATTAGATTGTTATAATGTATGTTAGAATGTTATAATGGATGTTAGAATGTTATTAGAATGTTATAATGTATGTTACAATGTTATAATGGATGTTAGAATGTATATTAGAATGTTATAATGTATGTTAGAATGTTATAATGGATGTTAGAATGTTATAATGGATGTTAGAATGTATATTAGAATGTTGTAATGTATGTTAGAATGTTATAATGGATGGTAGAATGTTATAATGGATGTTAGAACGAATATTAGAATGTTAGAATGGATGTTAGAATGTTATAATGGATGTTATAATGTATATTAGAATGTTATAATGTATGTTAGAATGCATGTTAGAATGTATATTAGATTATTATAGTGTATGTTAGAATGTTATAATGGATGTTAGAATGTATATTAGAATGTTATAATGGATGTTAGAATATTATAATGGATGTTATAATGTATATTAGAATGTTAAAAAGTATGTTAGAATGTTATAATGGATGTTAGAATGTATATTAGAATGTTAGAATGTATGTTAGAATGTTATAATGGATGTTAGAATGTATATTAGAATGTTATAATGTATGTTAGAATGTTATTATGGATGTTAGAATGTTATAATTGATGTTAGAATGTATATTAGAATGTTATAATGTATGTTAGAATGTTATTATGGATGTTAGAATGTTATAATGGAAGTTAGAATGTTATAATGGATGTTAAAATATTATAATGGATGTTATAATGTATATTAGAATGTTAAAATGGATGATTGAATGTTATAATGGATGTTAGAATTTATATTACAAAGTTATAATGTATGTTAGAATGTTATAATGGATGTTTGAATGTATTTTAGATTGTTATAATGTATGATAGAATGTTATAATGGATATTAGAATGAATATTAGAATGTTATAATGTATGTTACAATGCTATAATGTATGTTATAATGTTATATTGGATGTTAAAATGTATACTAGAATGTTATAATGTATGTTAGAATGTATATTAGAATGTTATAATGTATGGTAGAATGTTATAATGGATGTTAGAATGTATATTAGATTGTTATAATGTATGTTAGAATGTTATAATGGATGTTAGAATGTATATTAGAATGTTATAATGTATGATATAATGTTTTAATGGATATTAGAATGTATATTAGAATGTTATAATGTATGTTAGAATGTTATAATGGATGTTAGAATGTTATAATGGATGTTAGAATGTATATTAGAATGTTATATTGTATGTTAGAATGTTATAATGGATGTTATAATGTTATAATGCATGTTAGAATGTTAGAATGCATGTTAGAATGTATATTAGAATGTTAGAATGTATGTTAGAATGTTATTATGGATGTTAGAATGTTATAATGGATGTTAGAATGTATATTACAAAGTTATAATGTATGTTAGAATGTTATAATGGATGTTTGAATGTATTTTAGATTGTTATAATGTATGATAGAATGTTATAATTGATGTTAGAATGTATATTAGAATGTTATAATGTATGTTAGAATGTTATAATGGATGTTAGAATCTTATAAGGGATGTTAGAATGTATATTAGAATGTTATAATGTATGTTAGAATGTTATAATGGATGTTAGAATGTTATAATGGATGTTATAATGAATATTAGAATGTTATATTGTATGTTAGAATGCATGTTAGAATGTATATTAGAATGTTTTAGTGTATTTTAGAATGTTACTAAGGATGTTAGAATGTATATTAGAATATTATAATGGATGTTAGAATGTTATAATGGATGTTAGTACATTATAATGGATGTTATAATATATATTAGAATGTTATAATGTATGTTAGAATGTTATAATGGATGTTAGAATGTATATTAGATTGTTATAATGTATGTTAGAATGTTATAATGGATGTTAGAATGTTATTAGAATGTTATAATGTATGTTACAATGTTATAATGGATGTTAGAATGTATATTAGAATGTTATAATGTATGTTAGAATGTTATAATGGATGTTAGAATGTTATAATGGATGTTAGAATGTATATTAGAATGTTGTAATGTATGTTAGAATGTTATAATGGATGGTAGAATGTTATAATGGATGTTAGAACGAATATTAGAATGTTAGAATGGATGTTAGAATGTTATAATGGATGTTATAATGTATATTAGAATGTTATAATGTATGTTAGAATGCATGTTAGAATGTATATTAGATTATTATAGTGTATGTTAGAATGTTATAATGGATGTTAGAATGTATATTAGAATGTTATAATGGATGTTAGAATATTATAATGGATGTTATAATGTATATTAGAATGTTAAAAAGTATGTTAGAATGTTATAATGGATGTTAGAATGTATATTAGAATGTTAGAATGTATGTTAGAATGTTATAATGGATGTTAGAATGTATATTAGAATGTTATAATGTATGTTAGAATGTTATTATGGATGTTAGAATGTTATAATTGATGTTAGAATGTATATTAGAATGTTATAATGTATGTTAGAATGTTATTATGGATGTTAGAATGTTATAATGGAAGTTAGAATGTTATAATGGATGTTAAAATATTATAATGGATGTTATAATGTATATTAGAATGTTAAAATGGATGATTGAATGTTATAATGGATGTTAGAATTTATATTACAAAGTTATAATGTATGTTAGAATGTTATAATGGATGTTTGAATGTATTTTAGATTGTTATAATGTATGATAGAATGTTATAATGGATATTAGAATGAATATTAGAATGTTATAATGTATGTTACAATGCTATAATGTATGTTATAATGTTATATTGGATGTTAAAATGTATACTAGAATGTTATAATGTATGTTAGAATGTATATTAGAATGTTATAATGTATGGTAGAATGTTATAATGGATGTTAGAATGTATATTAGATTGTTATAATGTATGTTAGAATGTTATAATGGATGTTAGAATGTATATTAGAATGTTATAATGTATGATATAATGTTTTAATGGATATTAGAATGTATATTAGAATGTTATAATGTATGTTAGAATGTTATAATGGATGTTAGAATGTTATAATGGATGTTAGAATGTATATTAGAATGTTATATTGTATGTTAGAATGTTATAATGGATGTTATAATGTTATAATGCATGTTAGAATGTTAGAATGCATGTTAGAATGTATATTAGAATGTTAGAATGTATGTTAGAATGTTATTATGGATGTTAGAATGTTATAATGGATGTTAGAATGTATATTACAAAGTTATAATGTATGTTAGAATGTTATAATGGATGTTTGAATGTATTTTAGATTGTTATAATGTATGATAGAATGTTATAATTGATGTTAGAATGTATATTAGAATGTTATAATGTATGTTAGAATGTTATAATGGATGTTAGAATCTTATAATGGATGTTAGAATGTATATTAGAATGTTATAATGTATGTTAGAATGTTATAATGGATGTTAGAATGTTATAATGGATGTTATAATGAATATTAGAATGTTATATTGTATGTTAGAATGCATGTTAGAATGTATATTAGAATGTTTTAGTGTATTTTAGAATGTTATAATGGATGTTAGAATGTATATTAGAATATTATAATGGATGTTAGAATGTTATAATGGATGTTAGTACATTATAATGGATGTTATAATATATATTAGAATGTTATAATGTATGTTAGAATGTTATAATGGATGTTAGAATGTATATTAGATTGTTATAATGTATGTTAGAATGTTATAATGGATGTTAGAATGTTATTAGAATGTTATAATGTATGTTACAATGTTATAATGGATGTTAGAATGTATATTAGAATGTTATAATGTATGTTAGAATGTTAGAATGGATGTTAGAATGTTATAATGGATGTTAGAATGTATATTAGAATGTTGTAATGTATGTTAGAATGTTATAATGGATGGTAGAATGTTATAATGGATGTTAGAATGAATATTAGAATGTTAGAATGGATGTTAGAATGTTATAATGGATGTTATAATGTATATTAGAATGTTATAATGTATGTTAGAATGCATGTTAGAATGTATATTAGATTATTATAGTGTATGTTAGAATGTTATAATGGATGTTAGAATGTATATTAGAATGTTATAATGGATGTTAGAATATTATAATGGATGTTATAATGTATATTAGAATGTTAAAAAGTATGTTAGAATGTTATAATGGATGTTAGAATGTATATTAGAATGTTAGAATGTATGTTAGAATGTTATAATGGATGTTAGAATGTATATTAGAATGTTAGAATGTATGTTAGAATGTTATTATGGATGTTAGAATGTTATAATTGATGTTAGAATGTATATTAGAATGTTATAATGTATGTTAGAATGTTATTATGGATGTTAGAATGTTATAATGGAAGTTAGAATGTTATAATGGATGTTAAAATATTATAATGGATGTTATAATGTATATTAGAATGTTAAAATGGATGATTGAATGTTATAATGGATGTTAGAATTTATATTACAAAGTTATAATGTATGTTAGAATGTTATAATGGATGTTTGAATGTATTTTAGATTGTTATAATGTATGATAGAATGTTATAATGGATATTAGAATGAATATTAGAATGTTATAATGTATGTTACAATGCTATAATGTATGTTATAATGTTATAATGGATGTTAAAATGTATACTAGAATGTTATAATGTATGTTAGAATGTATATTAGAATGTTATAATGTATGGTAGAATGTTATAATGTATGTTATAATGTATGTTAGAATGTATATTAGAATGTTATAATGTATGTTAGAATGTTATAATGGATGTTAGAATGTATATTAGAATGTTATAATGTATGTTAGAATGTTATAATGGATGTTATAATGGATGTTATAATGTATACTAGAATGTTATAATGTATGTTAGAATGTTATAATGAATGTTAGAATGTATATTAGAATGGTATAATGAATGTTAGAATGTTATAATGTATGTTAGAATGTATATTAGAATGTTATAATGTATGTTAGAATGTTATAATGGATGTTAGAATGTATATTAGAATGTTAAAATGGATGATTGAATGTTATAATGGATGTTAGAATGTTATAATGGATGTTATAATGAATATTAGAATGTTATATTGTATGTTAGAATGCATGTTAGAATGTATATTAGAATGTTTTAGTGTATTTTAGAATGTTATAATGGATGTTAGAATGTATATTAGAATATTATAATGGATGTTAGAATGTTATAATGGATGTTAGTACATTATAATGGATGTTATAATATATATTAGAATGTTATAATGTATGTTAGAATGTTATAATGGATGTTAGAATGTATATTAGATTGTTATAATGTATGTTAGAATGTTATAATGGATGTTAGAATGTTATTAGAATGTTATAATGTATGTTACAATGTTATAATGGATGTTAGAATGTATATTAGAATGTTATAATGTATGTTAGAATGTTATAATGGATGTTAGAATGTTATAATGGATGTTAGAATGTATATTAGAATGTTGTAATGTATGTTAGAATGTTATAATGGATGGTAGAATGTTATAATGGATGTTAGAATGAATATTAGAATGTTAGAATGGATGTTAGAATGTTATAATGGATGTTATAATGTATATTAGAATGTTATAATGTATGTTAGAATGCATGTTAGAATGTATATTAGATTATTATAGTGTATGTTAGAATGTTATAATGGATGTTAGAATGTATATTAGAATGTTATAATGGATGTTAGAATATTATAATGGATGTTATAATGTATATTAGAATGTTAAAAAGTATGTTAGAATGTTATAATGGATGTTAGAATGTATATTAGAATGTTAGAATGTATGTTAGAATGTTATAATGGATGTTAGAATGTATATTAGAATGTTAGAATGTATGTTAGAATGTTATTATGGATGTTAGAATGTTATAATTGATGTTAGAATGTATATTAGAATGTTATAATGTATGTTAGAATGTTATTATGGATGTTAGAATGTTATAATGGAAGTTAGAATGTTATAATGGATGTTAAAATATTATAATGGATGTTATAATGTATATTAGAATGTTAAAATGGATGATTGAATGTTATAATGGATGTTAGAATTTATATTACAAAGTTATAATGTATGTTAGAATGTTATAATGGATGTTTGAATGTATTTTAGATTGTTATAATGTATGATAGAATGTTATAATGGATATTAGAATGAATATTAGAATGTTATAATGTATGTTACAATGCTATAATGTATGTTATAATGTTATAATGGATGTTAAAATGTATACTAGAATGTTATAATGTATGTTAGAATGTATATTAGAATGTTATAATGTATGGTAGAATGTTATAATGTATGTTATAATGTATGTTAGAATGTATATTAGAATGTTATAATGTATGTTAGAATGTTATAATGGATGTTAGAATGTATATTAGAATGTTATAATGTATGTTAGAATGTTATAATGGATGTTATAATGGATGTTATAATGTATACTAGAATGTTATAATGTATGTTAGAATGTTATAATGAATGTTAGAATGTATATTAGAATGGTATAATGAATGTTAGAATGTTATAATGTATGTTAGAATGTATATTAGAATGTTATAATGTATGTTAGAATGTTATAATGGATGTTAGAATGTATATTAGAATGTTAGAATGTATGTTAGAATGTTATAATGGATGTTAGAATGTATATTAGAATGTTAGAATGTATGTTAGAATGTTATTATGGATGTTAGAATGTTATAATTGATGTTAGAATGTATATTAGAATGTTATAATGTATGTTAGAATGTTATTATGGATGTTAGAATGTTATAATGGAAGTTAGAATGTTATAATGGATGTTAAAATATTATAATGGATGTTATAATGTATATTAGAATGTTAAAATGGATGATTGAATGTTATAATGGATGTTAGAATGTATATTACAAAGTTATAATGTATGTTAGAATGTTATAATGGATATTTGAATGTATTCTAGATTGTTATAATGTATGATAGAATGTTATAATGGATATTAGAATGTATATTAGAATGTTATAATGTATGTTACAATGCTATAATGTATGTTATAATGTTATAATGGATGTTAAAATGTATACTAGAATGTTATAATGTATGTTAGAATGTATATTAGAATGTTATAATGTATGGTAGAATGTTATAATGGATGTTAGAATGTATATTAGATTGTTATAATGTATGTTAGAATGTTATAATGGATGTTAGAATGTATATTAGAATGTTATAATGTATGATAGAATGTTTTAATGGATATTAGAATGTATATTAGAATGTTATAATGTATGTTAGAATGTTATAATGGATGTTAGAATGTTATAATGGATGTTAGAATGTATATTAGAATGTTATATTGTATGTTAGAATGTTATAATGGATGTTATAATGTTATAATGCATGTTAGAATGTTATAATGCATGTTAGAATGTATATTAGAATGTTAGAATGTATGTTAGAATGTTATTATGGATGTTAGAATGTTATAATGGATGTTAGAATGTATATTACAAAGTTATAATGTATGTTAGAATGTTATAATGGATGTTTGAATGTATTTTAGATTGTTATAATGTATGATAGAATGTTATAATGGATGTTAGAATGTATATTAGAATGTTATAATGGATGTTAGAATGTTATAATGTATGTTATAATGGATGTTAGAATGTATATTAGAATGTTATAATGTATGTTAGAATGTTATAATGGATGTTAGAATGTATATTAGAATGTTATAATGTATGTTAGAATGTTATAATGGATGTTATAATGGATGTTATAATGTATACTAGAATGTTATAATGTATGTTAGAATGTTATAATGAATGTTAGAATGTATATTAGAATGGTATAATGAATGTTAGAATGTTATAATGTATGTTAGAATGTATATTAGAATGTTATAATGTATGTTAGAATGTTATAATGGATGTTAGAATGTATATTAGAATGTTAGAATGTATGTTAGAATGTTATAATGGATGTTAGAATGTATATTAGAATGTTAGAATGTATGTTAGAATGTTATTATGGATGTTAGAATGTTATAATTGATGTTAGAATGTATATTAGAATGTTATAATGTATGTTAGAATGTTATTATGGATGTTAGAATGTTATAATGGAAGTTAGAATGTTATAATGGATGTTAAAATATTATAATGGATGTTATAATGTATATTAGAATGTTAAAATGGATGATTGAATGTTATAATGGATGTTAGAATGTATATTACAAAGTTATAATGTATGTTAGAATGTTATAATGGATATTTGAATGTATTTTAGATTGTTATAATGTATGATAGAATGTTATAATGGATATTAGAATGTATATTAGAATGTTATAATGTATGTTACAATGCTATAATGTATGTTATAATGTTATAATGGATGTTAAAATGTATACTAGAATGTTATAATGTATGTTAGAATGTATATTAGAATGTTATAATGTATGGTAGAATGTTATAATGGATGTTAGAATGTATATTAGATTGTTATAATGTATGTTAGAATGTTATAATGGATGTTAGAATGTATATTAGAACGTTATAATGTATGATAGAATGTTTTAATGGATATTAGAATGTATATTAGAATGTTATAATGTATGTTAGAATGTTATAATGGATGTTAGAATGTTATAATGGATGTTAGAATGTATATTAGAATGTTATATTGTATGTTAGAATGTTATAATGGATGTTATAATGTTATAATGCATGTTAGAATGTTATAATGCATGTTAGAATGTATATTAGAATGTTAGAATGTATGTTAGAATGTTATTATGGATGTTAGAATGTTATAATGGATGTTAGAATGTATATTACAAAGTTATAATGTATGTTAGAATGTTATAATGGATGTTTGAATGTATTTTAGATTGTTATAATGTATGATAGAATGTTATAATGGATGTTAGAATGTATATTAGAATGTTATAATGGATGTTAGAATGTTATAATGTATGTTATAATGGATGTTAGAATGTATATTAGAATGTTATAATGTATGTTAGAATGTTATAATGGATGTTATAATGGATGTTATAATGTATACTAGAATGTTATAATGTATGTTAGAATGTTATAATGAATGTTAGAATGTATATTAGAATGGTATAATGAATGTTAGAATGTTATAATGTATGTTAGAATGTATATTAGAATGTTATAATGTATGTTAGAATGTTATAATGGATGTTAGAATGTATATTAGAATGTTAGAATGTATGTTAGAATGTTATAATGGATGTTAGAATGTATATTAGAATGTTAGAATGTATGTTAGAATGTTATTATGGATGTTAGAATGTTATAATTGATGTTAGAATGTATATTAGAATGTTATAATGTATGTTAGAATGTTATTATGGATGTTAGAATGTTATAATGGAAGTTTGAATGTTATAATGGATGTTAAAATATTATAATGGATGTTATAATGTATATTAGAATGTTAAAATGGATGATTGAATGTTATAATGGATGTTAGAATGTATATTACAAAGTTATAATGTATGTTAGAATGTTATAATGGATATTTGAATGTATTTTAGATTGTTATAATGTATGATAGAATGTTATAATGGATATTAGAATGTATATTAGAATGTTATAATGTATGTTACAATGCTATAATGTATGTTATAATGTTATAATGGATGTTAAAATGTATACTAGAATGTTATAATGTATGTTAGAATGTATATTAGAATGTTATAATGTATGGTAGAATGTTATAATGGATGTTAGAATGTATATTAGATTGTTATAATGTATGTTAGAATGTTATAATGGATGTTAGAATGTATATTAGAATGTTATAATGTATGATAGAATGTTTTAATGGATATTAGAATGTATATTAGAATGTTATAATGTATGTTAGAATGTTATAATGGATGTTAGAATGTTATAATGGATGTTAGAATGTATATTAGAATGTTATATTGTATGTTAGAATGTTATAATGGATGTTATAATGTTATAATGCATGTTAGAATGTTATAATGCATGTTAGAATGTATATTAGAATGTTAGAATGTATGTTAGAATGTTATTATGGATGTTAGAATGTTATAATGGATGTTAGAATGTATATTACAAAGTTATAATGTATGTTAGAATGTTATAATGGATGTTTGAATGTATTTTAGATTGTTATAATGTATGATAGAATGTTATAATGGATGTTAGAATGTATATTAGAATGTTATAATGGATGTTAGAATGTTATAATGTATGTTATAATGGATGTTAGAATGTATATTAGAATGTTATAATGTATGTTAGAATGTTATAATGGATGTTAGAATGTATATTAGAATGTTATAATGTATGTTAGAATGTTATAATGGAT
Source organism: Taudactylus pleione (assembly GCA_031769625.1). NCBI lineage: Eukaryota > Metazoa > Chordata > Amphibia > Anura > Myobatrachidae > Taudactylus > Taudactylus pleione. The sequence goes on along the minus strand of JAUIMM010000815.1, from coordinate 433,934 downwards.
GTTATAATGGATGTTATAATGTATACTAGAATGTTATAATGTATGTTAGAATGTTATAATGAATGTTAGAATGTATATTAGAATGGTATAATGAATGTTAGAATGTTATAATGGATGTTAGAATGTATATTAGATTGTTATAATGTATGTTAGAATGTTATAATGGATATTAGAATGTATATTAGAATGTTAAATGTATGTTAGAATGTTATAATGGATGTTAGAATTTATATTATAATGTTATAATGTATGTTAGAATGTTAAAATGGATATTAGAATGTATATTAGAATGTTATAATGTATGTTAGAATGTTATAATGGATGTTAGAATGTATATTAGAATGTTATAATGTATGTTATAATGTTAGAATGTATGTTTTAATGTTATAATGGATGTTATAATGTATATTAGAATGTTAGAATGGATGTTAGAATGCATGTTAGAATGTATATTAGAATGTTAGAATGTATGTTATAATGTTATAATGTATGTTAGAATGTTATTATGGATGTTAGAATGTATATTAGAATTTTAGAATGTATGTTAGAATGTTATTTTGTATGTTAGAATGTTATAATGGATGTTAGAATGTATTTTAGATTGTTATAATGTATGTTAGAATGTTATAATGGATGTTAGAATGTATATTAGAATGTTATAATGTATGTTACAATGTTATAATGTATGTTAGAATGTTATAATGGATGTTAGAATGTATATTAGATTGTTATAATGTATGTTAGAATGTTATAATGGATGTTAGAATGTATATTAGAATGTTATAATGTATGTTAGAATGTTATAATGGATATTAGAATGTATATTAGAATGTTATAATGTATGTTAGAATGTATATTAGAATTTTAGAATGTATATTAGAATGTTATAATGTATGTTAGAATGTTATAATGGATGTTAGAATGTTATAATTAATGTTATAATGTATATTAGAATGTTATATTGTATGTTAGAATGCATGTTAGAATGTATATTAGAATTTTATAATGTATGTTAGAATGTTATAATGGATGTTAGAATGTATATTAGAATGTTATAATGTATGTTAGAATGTTAGAATGTATGTTTTAATGTTATAATGGATGTTATAATGTATATTAGAATGTTAGAATGGATGTTAGAATGCATGTTAGAATGTATATTAGAATGTTAGAATGTATGTTATAATGTTATAATGTATGTTAGAATGTTATTATGGATGTTAGAATGTATATTAGAATATTAGAATGTATGTTAGAATGTTATTTTGTATGTTAGAATGTTATAATGGATGTTAGAATGTATTTTAGATTGTTATAATGTATGTTAGAATGTTATAATGGATGTTAGAATGTATATTAGAATGTTATAATGTATGTTACAATGTTATAATGTATGTTAGAATGTTATAATGGATGTTAGAATGTATATTAGATTGTTATAATGTATGTTAGAATGTTATAATGGATGTTAGAATGTATATTAGAATGTTATAATGTATGTTAGAATGTTATAATGGATATTAGAATGTATATTAGAATGTTATAATGTATGTTAGAATGTATATTAGAATTTTAGAATGTATATTAGAATGTTATAATGTATGTTAGAATGTTATAATGGATGTTAGAATGTTATAATGAATGTTATAATGTATATTAGAATGTTATATTGTATGTTAGAATGCATGTTAGAATGTATATTAGAATTTTATAATGTATGTTAGAATGTTATAATGTATGTTACAATGTTATAATGTATGAAAGAATGTTATAATGGATGTTATAATGTATACTAGAATGTTATAATGTATTTTAGATTGTAATAATGTATGTTCGAATGTTATAATGGATGTTAGAATGTATATTAGAATGTTATAATGTATGTTACAATGCTATAATGTATGTTAGAATGTTATAATGGATGTTAGAATGTATATTAGAATGTTATAATGTATGTTAGAATGTTACAATGGATGATAGAATGTTATAATGGATGTTATAATGAATATTAGAATGTTAGAATGGATGTTAGAATGTTATAATGGATGTTATAATGTATATTAGAATGTTATAATGTATGTTAGAATGCATGTTAGAATGTATATTAGAATATTATAATGTATGTTAGAATGTTATAATGGATGTTAGAATGTATATTAGAATATTATAATGGATGTTAGAATATTATAATGGATGTTAGATTATTATAATGGATGTTATAATGTATATTAGAATGTTAAAATGGATGTTAGAATGTTATAATTGATTTTAGAATGTATATCAGAATGTTAAAAAGTATGTTATAATGTTATAATGGATGTTAGAATGTATATTAGAATGTTAGAATGTATGTTAGAATGTTATAATGGATGTTAGAATGTATATTAGAATGTTAGAATGTATGTTAGAATGTTATTATGGATGTTAGAATGTTATAATTGATGTTAGAATGTATATTAGAATGTTATAATGTATGTTAGAATGTTATAATTGATGTTAGAATGTATATTAGATTGTTATAATGTATGTTAGAATGTTATAATGGATGTTAAAATGAATATTAGAATTTTATAATGTATGTTAGGATGTTATAATGTATGTTAGAATGTTAGAATGGATGTTAGAATGTATATTATATTGTTATAATGTATGTTAGAATGTTATAATGTATGTTACAAAGTTATAATGGATGTTAGAATGTTTTAATGGATGTTAGAATGTATATTAGAATGTTATAATGTATGTTAGAATGTTATAATGGATGTTAGAATCTTATAATGGATGTTAGAATGTATATTAGAATGTTATAATGTATGTTAGAATGTTATAATGGATGTTAGAATGTTATAATGGATGTTATAATGAATATTAGAATGTTATATTGTATGTTAGAATGCATGTTAGAATGTATATTAGAATGTTTTAGTGTATTTTAGAATGTTATAATGGATGTTAATATGTATATTAGAATATTATAATGGATGTTAGAATGTTATAATGGATGTTAGTACATTATAATGGATGTTATAATATATATTAGAATGTTATAATGTATGTTAGAATGTTATAATGGATGTTAGAATGTATATTAGATTGTTATAATGTATGTTAGAATGTTATAATGGATGTTAGAATGTTATTAGAATGTTATAATGTATGTTACAATGTTATAATGGATGTTAGAATGTATATTAGAATGTTATAATGGATGTTAGAATGTTATAATGGATGTTAGAATGTATATTAGAATGTTGTAATGTATGTTAGAATGTTATAATGGATGGTAGAATGTTATAATGGATGTTAGAATGAATATTAGAATGTTAGAATGGATGTTAGAATGTTATAATGGATGTTATAATGTATATTAGAATGTTATAATGTATGTTAGAATGCATGTTAGAATGTATATTAGAATATTATAGTGTATGTTAGAATGTTATAATGGATGTTAGAATGTATATTAGAATGTTATAATGGATGTTAGAATATTATAATGGATGTTATAATGTATATTAGAATGTTAAAAAGTATGTTAGAATGTTATAATGGATGTTAGAATGTATATTAGAATGTTAGAATGTATGTTAGAATGTTATAATGGATGTTAGAATGTATATTAGAATGTTAGAATGTATGTTAGAATGTTATTATGGATGTTAGAATGTTATAATTGATGTTAGAATGTATATTAGAATGTTATAATGTATGTTAGAATGTTATTATGGATGTTAGAATGTTATAATGGAAGTTAGAATGTTATAATGGATGTTAAAATATTATAATGGATGTTATAATGTATATTAGAATGTTAAAATGGATGATTGAATGTTATAATGGATGTTAGAATTTATATTACAAAGTTATAATGTATGTTAGAATGTTATAATGGATGTTTGAATGTATTTTAGATTGTTATAATGTATGATAGAATGTTATAATGGATATTAGAATGAATATTAGAATGTTATAATGTATGTTACAATGCTATAATGTATGTTATAATGTTATAATGGATGTTAAAATGTATACTAGAATGTTATAATGTATGTTAGAATGTATATTAGAATGTTATAATGTATGGTAGAATGTTATAATGGATGTTAGAATGTATATTAGATTGTTATAATGTATGTTAGAATGTTATAATGGATGTTAGAATGTATATTAGAATGTTATAATGTATGATAGAATGTTTTAATGGATATTAGAATGTATATTAGAATGTTATAATGTATGTTAGAATGTTATAATGGATGTTAGAATGTTATAATGGATGTTAGAATGTATATTAGAATGTTATATTGTATGTTAGAATGTTATAATGGATGTTATAATGTTATAATGCATGTTAGAATGTTATAATGCATGTTAGAATGTATATTAGAATGTTAGAATGTATGTTAGAATGTTATTATGGATGTTAGAATGTTATAATGGATGTTAGAATGTATATTACAAAGTTATAATGTATGTTAGAATGTTATAATGGATGTTTGAATGTATTTTAGATTGTTATAATGTATGATAGAATGTTATAATTGATGTTAGAATGTATATTAGAATGTTATAATGTATGTTAGAATGTTATAATGGATGTTAGAATCTTATAATGGATGTTAGAATGTATATTAGAATGTTATAATGTATGTTAGAATGTTATAATGGATGTTAGAATGTTATAATGGATGTTATAATGAATATTAGAATGTTATATTGTATGTTAGAATGCATGTTAGAATGTATATTAGAATGTTTTAGTGTATTTTAGAATGTTATAATGGATGTTAGAATGTATATTAGAATATAATAATGGATGTTAGAATGTTATAATGGATGTTAGTACATTATAATGGATGTTATAATATATATTAGAATGTTATAATGTATGGTAGAATGTTATAATGGATGTTAGAATGTATATTAGATTGTTATAATGTATGTTAGAATGTTATAATGGATGTTAGAATGTATATTAGAATGTTATAATGTATGATAGAATGTTTTAATGGATATTACAATGTATATTAGAATGTTATAATGTATGTTAGAATGTTATAATGGATGTTAGAATGTTATAATGGATGTTAGAATGTATATTAGAATGTTATATTGTATGTTAGAATGTTATAATGGATGTTAGAATGTTATAATGGATGTTAGAATGTATATTAGAATGTTAGAATGTATGTTTTAATGTTATAATGGATGTTATAATGTATATTAGAATGTTAGAATGGATGTTAGAATGCATGTTAGAATGTATATTAGAATGTTAGAATGTATGTTATAATGTTATAATGTATGTTAGAATGTTATTATGGATGTTAGAATGTATATTAGAATATTAGAATGTATGTTAGAATGTTATTTTGTATGTTAGAATGTTATAATGGATGTTAGAATGTATTTTAGATTGTTATAATGTATGTTAGAATGTTATAATGGATGTTAGAATGTATATTAGAATGTTATAATGTATGTTACAATGTTATAATGTATGTTAGAATGTTATAATGGATGTTAGAATGTATATTAGATTGTTATAATGTATGTTAGAATGTTATAATGGATGTTAGAATGTATATTAGAATGTTATAATGTATGTTAGAATGTTATAATGGATATTAGAATGTATATTAGAATGTTATAATGTATGTTAGAATGTATATTAGAATTTTAGAATGTATATTAGAATGTTATAATGTATGTTAGAATGTTATAATGGATGTTAGAATGTTATAATGAATGTTATAATGTATATTAGAATGTTATATTGTATGTTAGAATGCATGTTAGAATGTATATTAGAATTTTATAATGTATGTTAGAATGTTATAATGTATGTTACAATGTTATAATGTATGAAAGAATGTTATAATGGATGTTATAATGTATACTAGAATGTTATAATGTATTTTAGATTGTAATAATGTATGTTCGAATGTTATAATGGATGTTAGAATGTATATTAGAATGTTATAATGTATGTTACAATGCTATAATGTATGTTAGAATGTTATAATGGATGTTAGAATGTATATTAGAATGTTATAATGTATGTTAGAATGTTACAATGGATGATAGAATGTTATAATGGATGTTATAATGAATATTAGAATGTTAGAATGGATGTTAGAATGTTATAATGGATGTTATAATGTATATTAGAATGTTATAATGTATGTTAGAATGCATGTTAGAATGTATATTAGAATATTATAATGTATGTTAGAATGTTATAATGGATGTTAGAATGTATATTAGAATATTATAATGGATGTTAGAATATTATAATGGATGTTAGATTATTATAATGGATGTTATAATGTATATTAGAATGTTAAAATGGATGTTAGAATGTTATAATTGATTTTAGAATGTATATCAGAATGTTAAAAAGTATGTTATAATGTTATAATGGATGTTAGAATGTATATTAGAATGTTAGAATGTATGTTAGAATGTTATAATGGATGTTAGAATGTATATTAGAATGTTAGAATGTATGTTAGAATGTTATTATGGATGTTAGAATGTTATAATTGATGTTAGAATGTATATTAGAATGTTATAATGTATGTTAGAATGTTATAATTGATGTTAGAATGTATATTAGATTGTTATAATGTATGTTAGAATGTTATAATGGATGTTAAAATGAATATTAGAATTTTATAATGTATGTTAGGATGTTATAATGTATGTTAGAATGTTAGAATGGATGTTAGAATGTATATTATATTGTTATAATGTATGTTAGAATGTTATAATGTATGTTACAAAGTTATAATGGATGTTAGAATGTTTTAATGGATGTTAGAATGTATATTAGAATGTTATAATGTATGTTAGAATGTTATAATGGATGTTAGAATCTTATAATGGATGTTAGAATGTATATTAGAATGTTATAATGTATGTTAGAATGTTATAATGGATGTTAGAATGTTATAATGGATGTTATAATGAATATTAGAATGTTATATTGTATGTTAGAATGCATGTTAGAATGTATATTAGAATGTTTTAGTGTATTTTAGAATGTTATAATGGATGTTAATATGTATATTAGAATATTATAATGGATGTTAGAATGTTATAATGGATGTTAGTACATTATAATGGATGTTATAATATATATTAGAATGTTATAATGTATGTTAGAATGTTATAATGGATGTTAGAATGTATATTAGATTGTTATAATGTATGTTAGAATGTTATAATGGATGTTAGAATGTTATTAGAATGTTATAATGTATGTTACAATGTTATAATGGATGTTAGAATGTATATTAGAATGTTATAATGGATGTTAGAATGTTATAATGGATGTTAGAATGTATATTAGAATGTTGTAATGTATGTTAGAATGTTATAATGGATGGTAGAATGTTATAATGGATGTTAGAATGAATATTAGAATGTTAGAATGGATGTTAGAATGTTATAATGGATGTTATAATGTATATTAGAATGTTATAATGTATGTTAGAATGCATGTTAGAATGTATATTAGAATATTATAGTGTATGTTAGAATGTTATAATGGATGTTAGAATGTATATTAGAATGTTATAATGGATGTTAGAATATTATAATGGATGTTATAATGTATATTAGAATGTTAAAAAGTATGTTAGAATGTTATAATGGATGTTAGAATGTATATTAGAATGTTAGAATGTATGTTAGAATGTTATAATGGATGTTAGAATGTATATTAGAATGTTAGAATGTATGTTAGAATGTTATTATGGATGTTAGAATGTTATAATTGATGTTAGAATGTATATTAGAATGTTATAATGTATGTTAGAATGTTATTATGGATGTTAGAATGTTATAATGGAAGTTAGAATGTTATAATGGATGTTAAAATATTATAATGGATGTTATAATGTATATTAGAATGTTAAAATGGATGATTGAATGTTATAATGGATGTTAGAATTTATATTACAAAGTTATAATGTATGTTAGAATGTTATAATGGATGTTTGAATGTATTTTAGATTGTTATAATGTATGATAGAATGTTATAATGGATATTAGAATGAATATTAGAATGTTATAATGTATGTTACAATGCTATAATGTATGTTATAATGTTATAATGGATGTTAAAATGTATACTAGAATGTTATAATGTATGTTAGAATGTATATTAGAATGTTATAATGTATGGTAGAATGTTATAATGGATGTTAGAATGTATATTAGATTGTTATAATGTATGTTAGAATGTTATAATGGATGTTAGAATGTATATTAGAATGTTATAATGTATGATAGAATGTTTTAATGGATATTAGAATGTATATTAGAATGTTATAATGTATGTTAGAATGTTATAATGGATGTTAGAATGTTATAATGGATGTTAGAATGTATATTAGAATGTTATATTGTATGTTAGAATGTTATAATGGATGTTATAATGTTATAATGCATGTTAGAATGTTATAATGCATGTTAGAATGTATATTAGAATGTTAGAATGTATGTTAGAATGTTATTATGGATGTTAGAATGTTATAATGGATGTTAGAATGTATATTACAAAGTTATAATGTATGTTAGAATGTTATAATGGATGTTTGAATGTATTTTAGATTGTTATAATGTATGATAGAATGTTATAATTGATGTTAGAATGTATATTAGAATGTTATAATGTATGTTAGAATGTTATAATGGATGTTAGAATCTTATAATGGATGTTAGAATGTATATTAGAATGTTATAATGTATGTTAGAATGTTATAATGGATGTTAGAATGTTATAATGGATGTTATAATGAATATTAGAATGTTATATTGTATGTTAGAATGCATGTTAGAATGTATATTAGAATGTTTTAGTGTATTTTAGAATGTTATAATGGATGTTAGAATGTATATTAGAATATAATAATGGATGTTAGAATGTTATAATGGATGTTAGTACATTATAATGGATGTTATAATATATATTAGAATGTTATAATGTATGGTAGAATGTTATAATGGATGTTAGAATGTATATTAGATTGTTATAATGTATGTTAGAATGTTATAATGGATGTTAGAATGTATATTAGAATGTTATAATGTATGATAGAATGTTTTAATGGATATTACAATGTATATTAGAATGTTATAATGTATGTTAGAATGTTATAATGGATGTTAGAATGTTATAATGGATGTTAGAATGTATATTAGAATGTTATATTGTATGTTAGAATGTTATAATGGATGTCATAATGTTAGAATGTTATAATGCATGTTAGAATGTATATTAGAATGTTAGAATGTATGTTAGAATGTTATTATGGATGTTAGAATGTTATAATGGATGTTAGAATGTATATTACAAAGTTATAATGTATGTTAGAATGTTATAATGGATGTTTGAATGTATTTTAGATTGTTATAATGTATGATAGAATGTTATAATTGATGTTAGAATGTATATTAGAATGTTATAATGTATGTTAGAATGTTATAATGGATGTTAGAATCTTATAATGGATGTTAGAATGTATATTAGAATGTTATAATGTATGTTAGAATGTTATAATGGATGTTATAATGTTATAATGCATGTTAGAATGTTATAATGCATGTTAGAATGTATATTAGAATGTTAGAATGTATGTTAGAATGTTATTATGGATGTTAGAATGTTATAATGGATGTTAGAATGTATATTACAAAGTTATAATGTATGTTAGAATGTTATAATGGATGTTTGAATGTATTTTAGATTGTTATAATGTATGATAGAATGTTATAATTGATGTTAGAATGTATATTAGAATGTTATAATGTATGTTAGAATGTTATAATGGATGTTAGAATCTTATAATGGATGTTAGAATGTATATTAGAATGTTATAATGTATGTTAGAATGTTATAATGGATGTTAGAATGTTATAATGGATGTTATAATGAATATTAGAATGTTATATTGTATGTTAGAATGCATGTTAGAATGTATATTAGAATGTTTTAGTGTATTTTAGAATGTTATAATGGATGTTAGAATGTATATTAGAATATAATAATGGATGTTAGAATGTTATAATGGATGTTAGTACATTATAATGGATGTTATAATATATATTAGAATGTTATAATGTATGGTAGAATGTTATAATGGATGTTAGAATGTATATTAGATTGTTATAATGTATGTTAGAATGTTATAATGGATGTTAGAATGTATATTAGAATGTTATAATGTATGATAGAATGTTTTAATGGATATTAGAATGTATATTAGAATGTTATAATGTATGTTAGAATGTTATAATGGATGTTAGAATGTTATAATGGATGTTAGAATGTATATTAGAATGTTATATTGTATGTTAGAATGTTATAATGGATGTCATAATGTTAGAATGTTATAATGCATGTTAGAATGTATATTAGAATGTTAGAATGTATGTTAGAATGTTATTATGGATGTTAGAATGTTATAATGGATGTTAGAATGTATATTACAAAGTTATAATGTATGTTAGAATGTTATAATGGATGTTTGAATGTATTTTAGATTGTTATAATGTATGATAGAATGTTATAATTGATGTTAGAATGTATATTAGAATGTTATAATGTATGTTAGAATGTTATAATGGATGTTAGAATCTTATAATGGATGTTAGAATGTATATTAGAATGTTATAATGTATGTTAGAATGTTATAATGGATGTTAGAATGTTATAATGGATGTTATAATGAATATTAGAATGTTATATTGTATGTTAGAATGCATGTTAGAATGTATATTAGAATGTTTTAGTGTATGTTAGAATGTTATAATGGATGTTAGAATGTATATTAGATTGTTATAATGTATGTTAGAATGTTATAATGGATGTTAGAATGTTATTAGAATGTTATAATGTATGTTACAATGTTATAATGGATGTTAGAATGTATATTAGAATGTTATAATGTATGTTAGAATGTTATAATGGATGTTAGAATGTTATAATGGATGTTAGAATGTATATTAGAATGTTGTAATGTATGTTAGAATGTTATAATGGATGGTAGAATGTTATAATGGATGTTAGAATGAATATTAGAATGTTAGAATGGATGTTAGAATGTTATAATGGATGTTATAATGTATATTAGAATGTTATAATGTATGTTAGAATGCATGTTAGAATGTATATTAGAATATTACAGTGTATGTTAGAATGTTATAATGGATGTTAGAATGTATATTAGAATGTTATAATGGATGTTAGAATATTATAATGGATGTTATAATGTATATTAGAATGTTAAAAAGTATGATAGAATGTTATAATGGATGTTAGAATGTATATTAGAATGTTAGAATGTATGTTAGAATGTTATAATGGATGTTAGAATGTATATTAGAATGTTAGAATGTATGTTAGAATGTTATTATGGATGTTAGAATGTTATAATTGATGTTAGAATGTATATTAGAATGTTATAATGTATGTTAGAATGTTATTATGGATGTTAGAATGTTATAATGGAAGTTAGAATGTTATAATGGATGTTAAAATATTATAATGGATGTTATAATGTATATTAGAATGTTAAAATGGATGATTGAATGTTATAATGGATGTTAGAATGTATATTACAAAGTTATAATGTATGTTAGAATGTTATAATGGATATTTGAATGTATTTTAGATTGTTATAATGTATGATAGAATGTTTTAATGGATATTAGAATGTATATTAGAATGTTATAATGTATGTTACAATGCTATAATGTATGTTATAATGTTATAATGGATGTTAAAATGTATACTAGAATGTTATAATGTATGTTAGAATGTATATTAGAATGTTATAATGTATGGTAGAATGTTATAATGGATGTTAGAATGTATATTAGATTGTTATAATGTATGTTAGAATGTTATAATGGATGTTAGAATGTATATTAGAATGTTATAATGTATGATAGAATGTTTTAATGGATATTAGAATGTATATTAGAATGTTATAATGTATGTTAGAATGTTATAATGGATGTTAGAATGTTATAATGGATGTTAGAATGTATATTAGAATGTTATATTGTATGTTAGAATGTTATAATGGATGTTATAATGTTATAATGCATGTTAGAATGTTATAATGCATGTTAGAATGTATATTAGAATGTTAGAATGTATGTTAGAATGTTATTATGGATGTTAGAATGTTATAATGGATGTTAGAATGTATATTACAAAGTTATAATGTATGTTAGAATGTTATAATGGATGTTTGAATGTATTTTAGATTGTTATAATGTATGATAGAATGTTATAATGGATGTTAGAATGTATATTAGAATGTTATAATGTATGTTAGAATGTTATAATGTATGTTATAATGGATGTTAGAATGTATATTAGAATGTTATAATGTATGTTAGAATGTTATAATGGATGTTAGAATGTATATTAGAATGTTATAATGTATGTTAGAATGTTATAATGGATGTTATAATGGATGTTATAATGTATACTAGAATGTTATAATGTATGTTAGAATGTTATAATGAATGTTAGAATGTATATTAGAATGGTATAATGAATGTTAGAATGTTATAATGTATGTTAGAATGTATATTAGAATGTTATAATGTATGTTAGAATGTTATAATGGATGTTAGAATGTATATTAGATTGTTATAATGTATGTTAGAATGTTATAATGGATGTTAGAATGTATATTAGAATGTTAGAATGTATGTTAGAATGTTATAATGGATGTTAGAATATATATTAGAATGTTAGAATGTATGTTAGAATGTTATTATGGATGTTAGAATGTTATAATTGATGTTAGAATGTATATTAGAATGTTATAATGTATGTTAGAATGTTATAATTGATGTTAGAATGTATATTAGATTGTTATAATGTATGTTAGAATGTTATAATGGATGTTAAAATGAATATTAGAATTTTATAATGTATGTTAGGATGTTATAATGTATGTTAGAATGTTAGAATGGATGTTAGAATGTATATTATATTGTTATAATGTATGTTAGAATGTTATAATGTATGTTACAAAGTTATAATGGATGTTAGAATGTTTTAATGGATGTTAGAATGTATATTAGAATGTTATAATGTATGTTAGAATGTTATAATGGATGTTAGAATCTTATAATGGATGTTAGAATGTATATTAGAATGTTATAATGTATGTTAGAATGTTATAATGGATGTTAGAATGTTATAATGGATGTTATAATGAATATTAGAATGTTATATTGTATGTTAGAATGCATGTTAGAATGTATATTAGAATGTTTTAGTGTATTTTAGAATGTTATAATGGATGTTAGAATGTATATTAGAATATTATAATGGATGTTAGAATGTTATAATGGATGTTAGTACATTATAATGGATGTTATAATATATATTAGAATGTTATAATGTATGTTAGAATGTTATAATGGATGTTAGAATGTATATTAGATTGTTATAATGTATGTTAGAATGTTATAATGGATGTTAGAATGTTATTAGAATGTTATAATGTATGTTACAATGTTATAATGGATGTTAGAATGTATATTAGAATGTTATAATGTATGTTAGAATGTTATAATGGATGTTAGAATGTTATAATGGATGTTAGAATGTATATTAGAATGTTGTAATGTATGTTAGAATGTTATAATGGATGGTATAATGTTATAATGGATGTTAGAATGAATATTAGAATGTTAGAATGGATGTTAGAATGTTATAATGGATGTTATAATGTATATTAGAATGTTATAATGTATGTTAGAATGCATGTTAGAATGTATATTAGAATATTATAGTGTATGTTAGAATGTTATAATGGATGTTAGAATGTATATTAGAATGTTATAATGGATGTTAGAATATTATAATGGATGTTATAATGTATATTAGAATGTTAAAAAGTATGTTAGAATGTTATAATGGATGTTAGAATGTATATTAGAATGTTAGAATGTATGTTAGAATGTTATAATGGATGTTAGAATGTATATTAGAATGTTAGAATGTATGTTAGAATGTTATTATGGATGTTAGAATGTTATAATTGATGTTAGAATGTATATTAGAATGTTATAATGTATGTTAGAATGTTATTATGGATGTTAGAATGTTATAATGGAAGTTAGAATGTTATAATGGATGTTAAAATATTATAATGGATGTTATAATGTATATTAGAATGTTAAAATGGATGATTGAATGTTATAATGGATGTTAGAATTTATATTACAAAGTTATAATGTATGTTAGAATGTTATAATGGATGTTTGAATGTATTTTAGATTGTTATAATGTATGATAGAATGTTATAATGGATATTAGAATGAATATTAGAATGTTATAATGTATGTTACAATGCTATAATGTATGTTATAATGTTATAATGGATGTTAAAATGTATACTAGAATGTTATAATGTATGTTAGAATGTATATTAGAATGTTATAATGTATGGTAGAATGTTATAATGGATGTTAGAATGTATATTAGATTGTTATAATGTATGTTAGAATGTTATAATGGATGTTAGAATGTATATTAGAATGTTATAATGTATGATAGAATGTTTTAATGGATATTAGAATGTATATTAGAATGTTATAATGTATGTTAGAATGTTATAATGGATGTTAGAATGTTATAATGGATGTTAGAATGTATATTAGAATGTTATATTGTATGTTAGAATGTTATAATGGATGTTATAATGTTATAATGCATGTTAGAATGTTATAATGCATGTTAGAATGTATATTAGAATGTTAGAATGTATGTTAGAATGTTATTATGGATGTTAGAATGTTATAATGGATGTTAGAATGTATATTACAAAGTTATAATGTATGTTAGAATGTTATAATGGATGTTTGAATGTATTTTAGATTGTTATAATGTATGATAGAATGTTATAATGGATGTTAGAATGTATATTAGAATGTTATAATGTATGTTAGAATGTTATAATGTATGTGATAATGGATGTTAGAATGTATATTAGAATGTTATAATGTATGTTAGAATGTTATAATGGATGTTAGAATGTATATTAGAATGTTATAATGTATGTTAGAATGTTATAATGGATGTTATAATGGATGTTATAATGTATACTAGAATGTTATAATGTATGTTAGAATGTTATAATGAATGTTAGAATGTATATTAGAATGGTATAATGAATGTTAGAATGTTATAATGTATGTTAGAATGTATATTAGAATGTTATAATGTATGTTAGAATGTTATAATGGATGTTAGAATGTATATTAGAATGTTAGAATGTATGTTAGAATGTTATAATGGATGTTAGAATGTATATTAGAATGTTAGAATGTATGTTAGAATGTTATTATGGATGTTAGAATGTTATAATTGATGTTAGAATGTATATTAGAATGTTATAATGTATGTTAGAATGTTATTATGGATGTTAGAATGTTATAATGGAAGTTAGAATGTTATAATGGATGTTAAAATATTATAATGGATGTTATAATGTATATTAGAATGTTAAAATGGATGATTGAATGTTATAATGGATGTTAGAATGTATATTACAAAGTTATAATGTATGTTAGAATGTTATAATGGATATTTGAATGTATTTTAGATTGTTATAATGTATGATAGAATGTTTTAATGGATATTAGAATGTATATTAGAATGTTATAATGTATGTTACAATGCTATAATGTATGTTATAATGTTATAATGGATGTTAAAATGTATACTAGAATGTTATAATGTATGTTAGAATGTATATTAGAATGTTATAATGTATGGTAGAATGTTATAATGGATGTTAGAATGTATATTAGATTGTTATAATGTATGTTAGAATGTTATAATGGATGTTAGAATGTATATTAGAATGTTATAATGTATGATAGAATGTTTTAATGGATATTAGAATGTATATTAGAATGTTATAATGTATGTTAGAATGTTATAATGGATGTTAGAATGTTATAATGGATGTTAGAATGTATATTAGAATGTTATATTGTATGTTAGAATGTTATAATGGATGTTATAATGTTATAATGCATGTTAGAATGTTATAATGCATGTTAGAATGTATATTAGAATGTTAGAATGTATGTTAGAATGTTATTATGGATGTTAGAATGTTATAATGGATGTTAGAATGTATATTACAAAGTTATAATGTATGTTAGAATGTTATAATGGATGTTTGAATGTATTTTAGATTGTTATAATGTATGATAGAATGTTATAATGGATGTTAGAATGTATATTAGAATGTTATAATGTATGTTAGAATGTTATAATGTATGTTATAATGGATGTTAGAATGTATATTAGAATGTTATAATGTATGTTAGAATGTTATAATGGATGTTAGAATGTATATTAGAATGTTATAATGTATGTTAGAATGTTATAATGGATGTTATAATGGATGTTATAATGTATACTAGAATGTTATAATGTATGTTAGAATGTTATAATGAATGTTAGAATGTATATTAGAATGGTATAATGAATGTTAGAATGTTATAATGTATGTTAGAATGTATATTAGAATGTTATAATGTATGTTAGAATGTTATAATGGATGTTAGAATGTATATTAGATTGTTATAATGTATGTTAGAATGTTATAATGGATATTAGAATGTATATTAGAATGTTAAATGTATGTTAGAATGTTATAATGGATGTTAGAATTTATATTATAATGTTATAATGTATGTTAGAATGTTAAAATGGATATTAGAATGTATATTAGAATGTTATAATGTATGTTAGAATGTTAGAATGGATGTTAGAATGTATATTAGATTGTTATAATGTATGTTAGAATGTTATAATGGATGTTAGAATGTATATTAGAATGTTATAATGTATGTTAGAATGTTAGAATGTATGTTATAATGTTATAATGTATGTTAGAATGTTATTATGGATGTTAGAATGCATGTTAGAATGTATATTAGAATGTTAGAATGTATGTTATAATGTTATAATGTATGTTAGAATGTTATTATGGATGTTAGAATGTATATTAGAATATTAGAATGTATGTTAGAATGTTATTTTGTATGTTAGAATGTTATAATGGATGTTAGAATGTATTTTAGATTGTTATAATGTATGTTAGAATGTTATAATGGATGTTAGAATGTATATTAGAATGTTATAATGTATGTTACAATGTTATAATGTATGTTAGAATGTTATAATGGATGTTAGAATGTATATTAGATTGTTATAATGTATGTTAGAATGTTATAATGGATGTTAGAATGTATATTAGAATGTTATAATGTATGTTAGAATGTTATAATGGATATTAGAATGTATATTAGAATGTTATAATGTATGTTAGAATGTATATTAGAATTTTAGAATGTATATTAGAATGTTATAATGTATGTTAGAATGTTATAATGGATGTTAGAATGTTATAATGAATGTTATAATGTATATTAGAATGTTATATTGTATGTTAGAATGCATGTTAGAATGTATATTAGAATTTTATTATGTATGTTAGAATGTTATAATGGATGTTAGAATGTATATTAGAATGTTATAATGGATGTTGTAATGTTATAATGGATGTTAGAATATTATAATGGATGTTTTAATGTATATTAGAATGTTAAAATGGATGATTGAATGTTATAATTGATGTTAGAATGCATATTAGAATGTTAGAATGTATGTTAGAATGTTATAATGGTTGTTAGAATGTATGTTAGAATGTTATTATGGATGTTAGAATGTTATAATGGATGTTAGAATGTATATTAGAATGTTAGAATGTATGTTAGAATGTTATTATGTATATTAGAAAGTTATAATGTATGTTAGAATGTTATAATGGATGTTTGAATGTATATTAGATTGTTATAATGTATGTTAGAATGTTATAATGGATATTAGAATGTATATTAGAATGTTATAATGTATAATAGAATGTTATAATGGATGTTAGAATTTATATTATAATGTTATAATGTATGTTAGAATGCTAAAATGGATATTAGAATGTATATTAGAATGTTATTATGTATGTTAGAATGTTATAATGGATGTTAGAATGTATATATGATTTTTATAATGTATGTTAGAATGTTATAATGGATGTTAGAATGTATATTAGAATGTTACATGTTTGTTAGAATGTTAGAATGTATGTTTTAATGTTATAATGGATGTTATAATGTATATTAGAATGTTAAAATGGATGTTAGAATGTTATAATGGATGTTATAATGTATATTAGAATGTTAGAATGGATGTTAGAATGCATGTTAGAATGTATATTAGAATGTTATAATGTATGTTAGAATGTTATAATGGATGTTATACTGTATATTAGAATGTTAA
Source organism: Taudactylus pleione (assembly GCA_031769625.1). Classification (NCBI taxonomy): domain Eukaryota; kingdom Metazoa; phylum Chordata; class Amphibia; order Anura; family Myobatrachidae; genus Taudactylus; species Taudactylus pleione. The sequence continues at coordinate 415,540 of JAUIMM010000815.1, read as the reverse complement.
AATGGATTATTGAATGTTATAATTGATGTTAGAATGTATATTAGAATGTTAGAATGTATGTTAGAATGTTATTATGGATGTTAGAATGTTATAATGGAAGTTAGAATGTTATAATGGATGTTAGAATATTATAATAGATGTTATAATGTATATTAGAATGTTAGAATGGATGTTAGAATGCATGTTAGAATGTATATTAGAATGTTATAATGTATGTTAAAATGTTATAATGGATGTTATACTGTATATTAGAATGTTAAAATGGATGATTGAATGTTATAATTGATGTTAGAATGTATATTAGAATGTTAGAATGTATGTTAGAATGTTATAATGGATGTTAGAATGTATATTAGAATGTTAGAATGTATGTTAGAATGTTATTATGGATGTTAGAATGTTATAATGGATGTTAGAATGTATATTACAAAGTTATAATGTATGTTAGAATGTTATAATGGATGTTTGAATGTATTTTAGATTGTTATAATATATGATAGAATGTTATAATGGATATTAGAATGTATATTAGAATGTTATAATGTATGTTACAATGTTATAATGTATGTTAGAATGTTATAATGGATGTTAAAATGTATACTAGAATGTTATAATGTATGTTAGAATGTATATTAGAATGTTATAATGTATGGTAGAATGTTTTAATGGATGTTAGAATGTATATTAGATTGTTATAATGTATGTTAGAATGTTATAATGGATGTTAGAATGTATATTAGAATGTTATAATATATGATAGAATGTTATAATGGATATTAGAATGTATATTAGAATGTTATAATGTATGTTAGAATGTTATAATGGATGTTATAATGTCTATTAGAATGTTATAATGTATATTAGAATGTTATAATGAATGTTAGAATGTTAGAATGGATGCTAGAATGTATATTAGAATGTTATATTGTATGTTAGAATGTTATAATGGATGTTATAATGTTATAATGTATGTTAGAATGTTATAATGCATGTTAGAATGTATATTAAAATGTTAGAATGTATGTTAGAATGTTATTATGGATGTTAGAATGTATATTACAAAGTTATAATGTATGTTAGAATGTTATAATGGATGTTTGAATGTATTTTAGATTGTTATAATGTATGATAGAATGTTATAATGGATATTAGAATGTATATTAGAATGTTATAATGTATGTTACAATGTTATAATGTATGTTAGAATGCATGTTAGAATGTATATTAGAATTTTATAATGTATGTTAGAATGTTATAATGGATGTTAGAATGTATATTAGAATGTTATAATGGATGTTATAATGTTATAATGGATGTTAGAATATTATAATGGATGTTATAATGTATATTAGAATGTTAAAATGGATGATTGAATGTTATAATTGATGTTAGAATGTATATTAGAATGTTAGAATGTATGTTAGAATGTTTTTATGGATGTTAGAATGTTAAAATGGATGTTAGAATGTATATTAGAAAGTTATAATGTATGTTAGAATGTTATAATGGATGTTTGAATGTATATTAGATTGTTATAATGTATGTTAGAATGTTATAATGGATATTAGAATGTATATTAGAATGTTATAATGTATAATAGAATGTTATAATGTATTATAGAATGTTATAATGGATGTTAGAATTTATATTATAATGTTATAATGTATGTTAGAATGTTAAAATGGATATTAGAATGTATATTAGAATGTTATTATGTATGTTAGAATGTTATAATGGATGTTAGAATGTATATTAGAAAGTTAGAATGTATGTTAGATTGTTATAATGGATGTTAGAAAGTATATTAGAATGTTAGAATGTATGTTAGAATGTTATTATGGATGTTAGAATGTTATAATTGATGTTAGAATGTATATTAGAATGTTAGAATGTATGTTAGAATGTTATAATGGATGTTATAATGAATATTAGAATGTTACAATGTATGTTAGAATGCATGTTAGAATGTATATTAGAATGTTTTAGTGTATTTTAGAATGTTATAATGGATGTTAGAATGTATATTAGAATATAATAATGGATGTTAGAATGTTATAATGGATGTTAGTACATTATAATGGATGTTATAATATATATTAGAATGTTATAATGTATGTTAGAATGTTATAATCGATGTTAGAATGTATATTAGATTGTTATAATGTATGTTAGAATGTTATAATGGATGTTAGAATGTTATTAGAATGTTATAATGTATGTTACAATGTTATAATGGATGTTAGAATGTATATTAGAATGTTATAATATATGTTAGAATGTTATAATGGATGTTAGAATGTTATAATGGATGTTAGAATGTATATTAGAATGTTGTAATGTATGTTAGAATGTTATAATGGATGGTAGAATGTTATTATTTATGTTAGGATGAATATTAGAATGTTAGAATGGATGATAGAATGTTATAATGGATGTTATAATGTATATTAGAATGTTATAATGTATGTTAGAATGCATGTTAGAATGTATATTAGAATATTATAGTGTATGTTAGAATGTTATAATGGATGTTAGAATGTATATTAGAATGTTATAATGGATGTTAGAATATTATAATGGATGTAATAATGTATATTAGAATGTTAAAAAGTATAATAGAATGTTATAATGGATGTTAGAATGTATATTAGAATGTTAGAATGTATTTTAGAATGTTATTATGGATGTTAGAATGTTATAATGGAAGTTAGAATGTTATAATGGATGTTAAAATATTATAATGGATGTTATAATGTATATTAGAATGTTAAAATGGATGATTGAATGTTATAATTGATGTTAGAATGTATATTAGAATGTTAGAATGTATGTTAGAATGTTATAATGGATGTTAGAATGTATATTAGAATGTTAGAATGTATGTTAGAATGTTATTATGGATGTTAGAATGTATATTAGAATGTTATAATGTATGTTAGAATGTTATTATGGATGTTCGAATGTTATAATGGAAGTTAGAATGTTATAATGGATGTTAAAATATTATAATGGATGTTATAATGTATATGAGAATGTTAAAATGGATGATTGAATGTTATAATTGATGTTAGAATGTATATTAGAATGTTAAAATGTATGTTAGAATGTTATAATGGATGTTAGAATGTATATTCCAAAGTTATAATGTATGTTAGAATGTTATAATGGATTTTTGAATGTATATTAGAATGTTATAATGTATGTTACAATGCTATAATGTATGTTAGAATGTTATAATGGATGTTAAAATGTATACTAGAATGTTATAATGTATGTTAGAATGTATATTAGAATGTTATAATGTATGGTAGAATGTTATAATGGATGTTAGAATGTATATTAGATTGTTATAATGTATGTTAGAATGTTATAATGGATGTTAGAATTTATATTAGAATGTTATAATGTATGATAGAATGTTTTAATGGATATTAGAATGTATATTAGAATGTTATAATGTATGTTAGAATGTTATAAAGGATGTTATAATGTCTATTAGAATGTTATAATGTATATTAGAATGTTATAATGGATGTTAGAATGTTAGAATGGATGCTAGAATGTATATTAGAATGTTATATTGTATGTTAGAATGTTATAATGGATGTTATAATGTTATAATGTATGTTAGAATGTTATAATGCATGTTAGAATGTATATTAGAATGTTAGAATGTATGTTAGAATGTTATTATGGATGTTAGAATGTTATAATGGATGTTAGAATGTATATTACAAAGTTATAATGTATGTTAGAATGTTATAATGGATGTTTGAATGTGTTTTAGATTGTTATAATGTATGATAGAATGTTATAATGGATGTTAGAATGTATATTAGAATGTTATAATGTATGTTAGAATGTTAGAATGTATGTTATAATGGATGTTAGAATGTATATTAGAATGTTATAATGCATGTTAGAATGTTATAATGGATGTTAGAATGTATATTAGAATGGTATAATGAATGTTAGAATGTTATAATGTATAATAGAATGTATATTAGAATGTTATAATGTATGTTAGAATGTTATAATGGATGTTAGAATGTTTATTAGATTGTTATAATGTATGTTAGAATGTTATAATGGATATTAGAATGTATATTAGAATGTTATAATGTATGTTAGAATGTTATAATGGATGTTAGAATTTATATTATAATGTTATAATGTATGTTAGAATGTTAAAATGGATGTTTGAATGTATTTTAGATTGTTATAATGTATGATAGAATGTTATAATGGATGTTAGAATGTATATTAGAATGTTATAATGTATGTTAGAATGTTATAATGTATGTTATAATGGATGTTAGAATGTATATTAGAATGTTATAATGTATGTTAGAATGTTATAATGGATATTAGAATGAATATTAGAATGTTATATTGTATGTTAGAATGTTATAATGGATGTTATAATGGATGTTATAATGTATACTAGAATGTTATAATGTATGTTAGAATGTTATAATGGATGTTAGAATGTATATTAGATTGTTATAATGTATGTTAGAATGTTATAATGGATATTAGAATGTATATTAGAATGTTATAATGTATGTTAGAATGTTATAATGGATGTTAGAATTTATATTATAATGTTATAATGTATGTTAGAATGTTAAAATGGATATTAGAATGTATATTAGAATGTTATAATGTATGTTAGAATGTTATAATGGATGTTAGAATGTATATTAGATTGTTATAATGTATGTTAGAATGTTATAATGGATGTTAGAATGTATATTAGAATGTTATAATGGATGTTAGAATATTATAATGGATGTAATAATGTATATTAGAATGTTAAAAAGTATAATAGAATGTTATAATGGATGTTAGAATGTATATTAGAATGTTAGAATGTATGTTAGAATGTTATTATGGATGTTAGAATGTTATAATGGAAGTTAGAATGTTATAATGGATGTTAAAATATTATAATGGATGTTATAATGTATATTAGAATGTTAAAATGGATGATTGAATGTTATAATTGATGTTAGAATGTATATTAGAATGTTAGAATGTATGTTAGAATGTTATAATGGATGTTAGAATGTATATTAGAATGTTAGAATGTATGTTAGAATGTTATTATGGATGTTAGAATGTATATTAGAATGTTATAATGTATGTTAGAATGTTATTATGGATGTTCGAATGTTATAATGGAAGTTAGAATGTTATAATGGATGTTAAAATATTATAATGGATGTTATAATGTATATGAGAATGTTAAAATGGATGATTGAATGTTATAATTGATGTTAGAATGTATATTAGAATGTTAAAATGTATGTTAGAATGTTATAATGGATGTTAGAATGTATATTCCAAAGTTATAATGTATGTTAGAATGTTATAATGGATTTTTGAATGTATATTAGAATGTTATAATGTATGTTACAATGCTATAATGTATGTTAGAATGTTATAATGGATGTTAAAATGTATACTAGAATGTTATAATGTATGTTAGAATGTATATTAGAATGTTATAATGTATGGTAGAATGTTATAATGGATGTTAGAATGTATATTAGATTGTTATAATGTATGTTAGAATGTTATAATGGATGTTAGAATTTATATTAGAATGTTATAATGTATGATAGAATGTTTTAATGGATATTAGAATGTATATTAGAATGTTATAATGTATGTTAGAATGTTATAAAGGATGTTATAATGTCTATTAGAATGTTATAATGTATATTAGAATGTTATAATGGATGTTAGAATGTTAGAATGGATGCTAGAATGTATATTAGAATGTTATATTGTATGTTAGAATGTTATAATGGATGTTATAATGTTATAATGTATGTTAGAATGTTATAATGCATGTTAGAATGTATATTAGAATGTTAGAATGTATGTTAGAATGTTATTATGGATGTTAGAATGTTATAATGGATGTTAGAATGTATATTACAAAGTTATAATGTATGTTAGAATGTTATAATGGATGTTTGAATGTGTTTTAGATTGTTATAATGTATGATAGAATGTTATAATGGATGTTAGAATGTATATTAGAATGTTATAATGTATGTTAGAATGTTAGAATGTATGTTATAATGGATGTTAGAATGTATATTAGAATGTTATAATGCATGTTAGAATGTTATAATGGATGTTAGAATGTATATTAGAATGGTATAATGAATGTTAGAATGTTATAATGTATAATAGAATGTATATTAGAATGTTATAATGTATGTTAGAATGTTATAATGGATGTTAGAATGTATATTAGATTGTTATAATGTATGTTAGAATGTTATAATGGATATTAGAATGTATATTAGAATGTTATAATGTATGTTAGAATGTTATAATGGATGTTAGAATTTATATTATAATGTTATAATGTATGTTAGAATGTTAAAATGGATGTTTGAATGTATTTTAGATTGTTATAATGTATGATAGAATGTTATAATGGATGTTAGAATGTATATTAGAATGTTATAATGTATGTTAGAATGTTATAATGTATGTTATAATGGATGTTAGAATGTATATTAGAATGTTATAATGTATGTTAGAATGTTATAATGGATATTAGAATGAATATTAGAATGTTATATTGTATGTTAGAATGTTATAATGGATGTTATAATGGATGTTATAATGTATACTAGAATGTTATAATGTATGTTAGAATGTTATAATGGATGTTAGAATGTATATTAGATTGTTATAATGTATGTTAGAATGTTATAATGGATATTAGAATGTATATTAGAATGTTATAATGTATGTTAGAATGTTATAATGGATGTTAGAATTTATATTATAATGTTATAATGTATGTTAGAATGTTAAAATGGATATTAGAATGTATATTAGAATGTTATAATGTATGTTAGAATGTTATAATGGATGTTAGAATGTATATTAGATTGTTATAATGTATGTTAGAATGTTATAATGGATGTTATAATGTATATTAGAATGTTAGAATGGATGTTAGAATGCATGTTAGAATGTATATTAGAATGTTAGAATGTATGTTATAATGTTATAATGTTATTATGGATGTTAGAATGTATATTAGAATATTAGAATGTATGTTAGAATGTTATTTTGTATGTTAGAATGTTATAATGGATGTTAGAATGTATTTTAGATTGTTATAATGTATGTTAGAATGTTATAATGGATGTTATAATGTATATTAGAATGTTATAATGTATGTTACAATGTTATAATGTATGTTAGAATGTTATAATGGATGTTAGAATGTATATTAGATTGTTATAATGTATGTTAGAATGTTATAATGGATGTTAGAATGTATATTAGAATGTTATAATGTATGTTAGAATGTTATAATGGATATTAGAATGTATATTAGAATGTTATAATGTATGTTAGAATGTATATTAGAATTTTAGAATGTATATTAGAATGTTATAATGTATGTTAGAATGTTATAATGGATGTTAGAATGTTATAATGATTGTTATAATGTATATTAGAATGTTATATTGTATGTTAGAATGCATGTTAGAATGTATATTAGAATTTTATAATGTATGTTAGAATGTTATAATGGATGTTAGAATGTATATTAGAATGTTATAATGGATGTTATAATGTTATAATGGATGTTAGAATATTATAATGGATGTTATAATGTATATTAGAATGTTAAAATGAATGATTGAATGTTATAATTGATGTTAGAATGTATATTAGAATGTTAGAATGTATGTTAGAATGTTAGAATGGATGTTAGAATGTATGTTAGAATGTTATTATGGATGTTAGAATGTTATAATGGATGTTAGAATGTATATTAGAATGTTAGAATGTATGTTAGAATGTTATTATGTATATTAGAAAGTTATAATGTATATTAGAATGTTAAAATGGATGATTGAATGTTATAATTGATGTTAGAATGTATATTAGAATGTTAGAATGTATGTTAGAATGTTATAATGGATGTTAGAATGTATATTAGATTGTTATAATGTATGTTAGAATGTTATAATGGATATTAGAATGTATATTAGAATGTTATAATGTAAAACAGAATGTTATAATGGATGTTAGAATTTATATTATAATGTTATAATGTATGTTAGAATGCTAAAAGGGATATTAGAATGTATATTAGAATGTTATTATGTATGTTAGAATGTTATAATGGATGTTAGAATGTATATTAGATTGTTATAATGTATGTTAGAATGTTATAATGGATGTTAGAATGTATATTAGAATGTTATAATGTTTGTTAGAATGTTAGAATGTATGTTTAAATGTTATAATGGATGTTATAATGTATATTAGAATGTTAAAATGGATGTTAGAATGTTAGAATGGATGTTATAATGTATATTAGAATGTTAGAATGGATGTCAGAATGCATGTTATAATGTATATTAGAATGTTATAATGTATGTTAGAATGTTATAATGGATGTTATACTGTATATTAGAATGTTAAAATGGATTATTGAATGTTATAATTGATGTTAGAATGTATATTAGAATGTTAGAATGTATGTTAGAATGTTATTATGGATGTTAGAATGTTATAATGGAAGTTAGAATGTTATAATGGATGTTAGAATATTATAATAGATGTTATAATGTATATTAGAATGTTAAAATGGATGATTGAATGTTATAATTGATGTTAGAATGTATATTAGAATGTTAGAATGTATGTTAGAATGTTATAATGGATGTTAGAATGTATATTAGAATGTTAGAATGTATGTTAGAATGTTATTATGGATGTTAGAATGTTATAATGGATGTTAAAATGTATACTAGAATGTTATAATGTATATTAGAATGTTATAATATATGATAGAATGTTATAATGGATATTAGAATGTATATTAGAATGTTATAATGTATGTTAGAATGTTATAATGGATGTTATAATGTCTATTAGAATTTTATAATGTATATTAGAATGTTATAATGAATGTTAGAATGTTAGAATGGATGCTAGAATGTATATTAGAATGTTATATTGTATGTTAGAATGTTAGAATGGATGTTATAATGTTATAATGTATGTTAGAATGTTATAATGCATGTTAGAATGTATATTAAAATGTTAGAATGTATGTTAGAATGTTATTATGGATGTTAGAATGTATATTACAAAGTTATAATGTATGTTAGAATGTTATAATGGATGTTTGAATGTATTTTAGATTGTTATAATGTATGATAGAATGTTATAATGGATATTAGAATGTATATTAGAATGTTATAATGTATGTTACAATGTTATAATGTATGTTAGAATGCATGTTAGAATGTACATTAGAATTTTATAATGTATGTTAGAATGTTATAATGGATGTTAGAATGTATATTAGAATGTTATAATGGATGTTATAATGTTATAATGGATGTTAGAATATTATAATGGATGTTATAATGTATATTAGAATGTTAAAATGGATGATTGAATGTTATAATTGATGTTAGAATGTATATTAGAATGTTAGAATGTATGTTAGAATGTTATTATGGATGTTAGAATGTTAAAATGGATGTTAGAATGTATATTAGAAAGTTATAATGTATGTTAGAATGTTATAATGGATGTTTGAATGTATATTAGATTGTTATAATGTATGTTAGAATGTTATAATGGATATTAGAATGTATATTAGAATGTTATAATGTATAATAGAATGTTATAATGTATAATAGAATGTTATAATGGATGTTCGAATTTATATTATAATGTTATAATGTATGTTAGAATGTTAAAATGGATATTAGAATGTATATTAGAATGTTATTATGTATGTTAGAATGTTATAATGGATGTTAGAATGTATATTAGAATGTTAGAATGTATGTTAGAATGTTATAATGGATGTTAGTATGTTATAATGGATGTTAGAATGTATAATAGAATTTTATAATGTATGTTAGAATGTTATAATGGATGTTAGAATGTATATTAGAATGTTATAATGGATGTTATAATGTTATAATGGATGTTAGAATATTATAATGGATGTTAGAATGTATATTAGAATGTTAAAATGGATGATTGAATGTTATAATTGATGTTAGAATGTATATTAGAATGTTAGAATGTATGTTAGAATGTTATAATGGATGTTAGAATGTATGTTAGAATGTTATTATGGATGTTAGAATGTTATAATGGATGTTAGAATGTATATTAGAATGTTAGAATGTATGTTAGAATGTTATTATGTATATTAGAAAGTTATAATGTATGTTAGAATGTTATAATGGATGTTTGAATGTATATTAGATTGTTATAATGTATGTTAGAATGTTATAATGGATATTAGAATGTATATTAGAATGTTATAATGTAAAACAGAATGTTATAATGGATGTTAGAATTTATATTATAATGTTATAATGTATGTTAGAATGCTAAAATGGATATTAGAATGTATATTAGAATGTTATTATGTATGTTAGAATGTTATAATGGATGTTAGAATGTATATTAGATTGTTATAATGTATGTTAGAATGTTATAATGGATGTTAGAATGTATATTAGAATGTTATAATGTTTGTTAGAATGTTAGAATGTATGTTTAAATGTTATAATGGATGTTATAATGTATATTAGAATGTTAAAATGGATGTTAGAATGTTAGAATGGATGTTATAATGTATATTAGAATGTTAGAATGGATGTCAGAATGCATGTTATAATGTATATTAGAATGTTATAATGTATGTTAGAATGTTATAATGGATGTTATACTGTATATTAGAATGTTAAAATGGATTATTGAATGTTATAATTGATGTTAGAATGTATATTAGAATGTTAGAATGTATGTTAGAATGTTATTATGGATGTTAGAATGTTATAATGGAAGATAGAATGTTATAATGGATGTTAGAATATTATAATAGATGTTATAATGTATATTAGAATGTTAAAATGGATGATTGAATGTTATAATTGATGTTAGAATGTATATTAGAATGTTAGAATGTATGTTAGAATGTTATAATGGATGTTAGAATGTATATTAGAATGTTAGAATGTATGTTAGAATGTTATTATGGATGTTAGAATGTTATAATGGATGTTAGAATGTATATTACAAAGTTATAATGTATGGTAGAATGTTATAATGGATGTTTGAATGTATTTTAGATTGTTATAATGTATGATAGAATGTTACAATGGATATTAGAATGTATATTAGAATGTTATAATGTATGTTACAATGTTATAATGTATGTTAGAATGTTATAATGGATGTTAAAATGTATACTAGAATGTTATAATGTATGTTAGAATGTATATTAGAATGTTATAATGTATGGTAGAATGTTTTAATGGATGTTAGAATGTATATTAGATTGTTATAATGTATGTTAGAATGTTATAATGGATGTTAGAATGTATATTAGAATGTTATAATATATGATAGAATGTTATAATGGATATTAGAATGTATATTAGAATGTTATAATGTATGTTAGAATGTTATAATGGATGTTATAATGTCTATTAGAATTTTATAATGTATATTAGAATGTTATAATGAATGTTAGAATGTTAGAATGGATGCTAGAATGTATATTAGAATGTTATATTGTATGTTAGAATGGATGTTATAATGTTATAATGTATGTTAGAATGTTATAATGCATGTTAGAATGTATATTAAAATGTTAGAATGTATGTTAGAATGTTATTATGGATGTTAGAATGTATATTACAAAGTTATAATGTATGTTAGAATGTTATAATGGATGTTTGAATGTATTTTAGATTGTTATAATGTATGATAGAATGTTATAATGGATATTAGAATGTATATTAGAATGTTATAATGTATGTTACAATGTTATAATGTATGTTAGAATGCATGTTAGAATGTACATTAGAATTTTATAATGTATGTTAGAATGTTATAATGGATGTTAGAATGTATATTAGAATGTTATAATGGATGTTATAATGTTATAATGGATATTAGAATATTATAATGGATGTTATAATGTATATTAGAATGTTAAAATGGATGATTGAATGTTATAATTGATGTTAGAATGTATATTAGAATGTTAGAATGTATGTTAGAATGTTATTATGGATGTTAGAATGTTAAAATGGATGTTAGAATGTATATTAGAAAGTTATAATGTATGTTAGAATGTTATAATGGATGTTTGAATGTATATTAGATTGTTATAATATATGTTAGAATGTTATAATGGATATTAGAATGTATATTAGAATGTTATAATGTATAATAGAATGTTATAATGTATAATAGAATGTTATAATGGATGTTAGAATTTATATTATAATGTTATAATGTATGTTAGAATGTTAAAATGGATATTAAAATGTATATTAGAATGTTATTATGTATGTTAGAATGTTATAATGGATGTTAGAATGTATATTAGAATGTTAGAATGTATGTTAGAATGTTATAATGGATGTTAGTATGTTATAATGGATGTTAGAATGTATATTAGAATGTTATAAAGTATGTTAGAATGTTATAATTGATGTTAGAATGTATATTAGATTGTTATAATGTATGTTAGAATGTTATAATGGATGTTAAAATGTATATTAGAATGTTATAATGTATGTCAGGATGTTATAATGTATGTTAGAATGTTATAATGGATGTTAGAATGTATATTAGATTGTTATAATGTATGTTAGAATGTTATAATGGATGTTAGAATGTATATTAGAATGTTATAATGTATGTTACAATGTTATAATGGATGTTAGAATGTTATAATGGATGTTAGAATGTATATTAGAATGTTATAATGTATGTTAGAATGTTATAATGGATGTTAGAATGTTATAATGGATGTTAGAATGTATATTAGAATGTTGTAATGTATATTAGAATGTTATAATGGATGTTAGAATGTTATAATGGATGTTATAATGAATATTAGAATGTTATAATGTATGTTAGAATGCATGTTAGAATGTATATTAGAATGTTTTAGTGTATTTTAGAATGTTATAATGGATGTTAGAATGTATATTTGAATATTATAATGGATGTTAGAATGTTATAATGGATGTTAGAATGTATATTAGAATGTTATAATGTATGTTAGAATGTTATAATGGATGTTAGAATGTATATTAGAATGTTGTAATGTATGTTAGAATGTTATAATGGATGGTAGAATGTTATAATGGATGTTAGAATGAATATTAGAATGTTAGAATGGATGATAGAATGTTATAGTGGATGTTATAATGTATATTAGAATGTTATAATGTATGTTAGAATGCATGTTAGAATGTATATTAGAATATTATAGTGTATGTTAGAATGTTATAATGGATGTTAGAATGTATATTAGAATGTTATAATGGATGTTAGAATATTATAATGGATGTTATAATGTATATTAGAATGTTTTAGTGTATTTTAGAATGTTATAATGGATGTTAGAATGTATATTAGAATATTATAATGGATGTTAGAATGTTATAATGGATGTTAGTACATTATAATGGATGTTATAATATATATTAGAATGTTATAATGTATGTTAGAATGTTATAATGGATGTTAGAATGTATATTAGAATGTTATAATGTATGTTAGAATGTTATAATGGATGTTAGAATGTTATAATGGATGTTAGAATGTATATTAGAATGTTAAAATGGATGATTGAATGTTATAATTGATGTTAGAATGTATATTAGAATGTTAGAATGTATGTTAGAATGTTATTATGGATGTTAGAATGTTAAAATGGATGTTAGAATGTATATTAGAAAGTTATAATGTATGTTAGAATGTTATAATGGATGTTTGAATGTATATTAGATTGTTATAATGTATGTTAGAATGTTATAATGGATATTAGAATGTATATTAGAATGTTATAATGTATAATAGAATGTTATAATGGATGTTAGAATTTATATTATAATGTTATAATGTATGTTAGAATGTTAAAATGGATATTAGAATGTATATTAGAATGTTATTATGTATGTTAGAATGTTATAATGGATGTTAGAATGTATATTAGAATGTTATAATGTATGTTAGGATGTTATAATGTATGTTAGAATGTTATAATGGTTGTTAGAATGTATATTAGATTGTTATAATGTATGTTAGAATGTTATAATGGATGTTAGAATGTATATTAGAATGTTATAATGTATGTTACAATGTTATAATGGATGTTAGAATGTTATAATGGATGTTAGAATGTATATTAGAATGTTATAATGTATGTTAGAATGTTATAATGGATGTTAGAATGTTATAATGGATGTTAGAATGTATATTAGAATGTTGTAATGTATGTTAGAATGTTATAATGGATGTTAGAATGTTATAATGGATGTTATAATGAATATTAGAATGTTATAATGTATGTTAGAATGCATGTTAGAATGTATATTAGAATGTTTTAGTGTATTTTAGAATGTTATAATGGATGTTAGAATGTATATTAGAATATTATAATGGATGTTAGAATGTTATAATGGATGTTAGAATGTATATTAGAATGTTATAATGTATGTTAGAATGTTATAATGGATGTTAGAATGTTATAATGGATGTTAGAATGTATATTAGAATGTTGTAATGTATGTTAGAATGTTATAATGGATGGTAGAATGTTATAATGGATGTTAGAATGAATATTAGAATGTTAGAATGGATGATAGAATGTTATAATGGATGTTATAATGTATATTAGAATGCTATAATGTATGTTAGAATGCATGTTAGAATGTATATTAGAATATTATAGTGTATGTTAGAATGTTATAATGGATGTTAGAATGTATATTAGAATGTTATAATGGATGTTAGAATATTATAATGGATGTTATAATGTATATTAGAATGTTTTAGTGTATTTTAGAATGTTATAATGGATGTTAGAATGTATATTAGAATATTATAATGGATGTTAGAATGTTATAATGGATGTTAGTACATTATAATGGATGTTATAATATATATTAGAATGTTATAATGTATGTTAGAATGTTATAATGGATGTTAGAATGTATATTAGAATGTTATAATGTATGTTAGAATGTTATAATGGATGTTAGAATGTTATAATGTATGTTAGAATGTATATTAGAATGTTGTTATGTATGTTAGAATGTTATAATGGATGGTAGAATGTTATAATGGATGTTAGAATGAATATTAGAATGTTAGAATGGATGATAGAATGTTATAATGGATGTTATAATGTATATTAGAATGTTATAATGTATGTTAGAATGCATGTTAGAATGTATATTAGAATGTTAGAATGTATGTTAGAATGTTATTATGGATGTTAGAATGTTATAATTGATGTTAGAATGTATATTAGAATGTTATAATGTATGTTAGAATGTTATTATGGACGTTAGAATGTTATAATGGAAGTTAGAATGTTATAATGGATGTTAAAATATTATAATGGATGTTATAATGTATATTAGAATGTTAAAATGGATGATTGAATGTTATAATTGATGTTAGAATGTATATTACAATGTTAGAATGTATGTTAGAATGTTATAATGATGTTAGAATGTATATTACAAAGTTATAATGTATGTTAGAATGTTATAATGGATGTTAGAATGTATATTAAAATGTTATAATGTATGTTAGAATGTTATAATGGTTGTTAGAATGTATATTAGATTGTTATAATGTATGTTAGAATGTTATAATGGATATTAGAATGTATATTAGAATGTTATAATGTATGTTAGAATGTTATAATGGATGTTAGAATTTATATTATAATGTTATAATGTATGTTAGAATGTTAAAATGGATATTCGAATGTATATTAGAATGTTATAATGTATGTTAGAATGTTATAATGGATGTTAGAATGTATATTAGAATATTATAGTGTATGTTAGAATGTTATAATGGATGTTAGAATGTATATTAGAATGTTATAATGGATGTTAGAATATTATAATGGATGTTATAATGTATATTAGAATGTTAAAAAGTATAATAGAATGTTATAATGGATGTTAGAATGTATATTAGAATGTTAGAATGTATGTTAGAATGTTATTATGGATGTTAGAATGTTATAATGGAAGTTAGAATGTTATAATGGATGTTAAAATATTATAATGGATGTTATAATGTATATTAGAATGTTAAAATGGATGATTGAATGTTATAATTGATGTTAGAATGTATATTAGAATGTTAGAATGTATGTTAGAATGTTATAATGGATGTTAGAATGTATATTAGAATGTTAGAATGTATGTTAGAATGTTATTATGGATGTTAGAATGTTATAATTGATGTTAGAATGTATATTAGAATGTTATAATGTATGTTAGAATGTTATTATGGATGTTAGAATGTTATAATGGAAGTTAGAATGTTATAATGGATGTTAAAATATTATAATGGATGTTATAATGTATATTAGAATGTTAAAATGGATGATTGAATGTTATAATTGATGTTAGAATGTATATTAGAATGTTAGAATGTATGTTAGAATGTTATAATGGATGTTAGAATGTATATTCCAAAGTTATAATGTATGTTAGAATGTTATAATGGATGTTTGAATGTATTTTAGATTGTTATAATGTATGATAGAATGTTATAATGGATATTAGAATGTATATTAGAATGTTATAATGTATGTTACAATGCTATAATGTATGTTAGAATGTTATAATGGATGTTAAAATGTATACTAGAATGTTATAATGTATGTTAGAATGTATATTAGAATGTTATAATGTATGGTAGAATGTTATAATGGATGTTAGAATGTATATTAGATTGTTATAATGTATGTTAGAATGTTATAATGGATGTTAGAATTTATATTAGAATGTTATAATGTATGATAGAATGTTTTAATGGATATTAGAATGTATATTAGAATGTTATAATGTATGTTAGAATGTTATAAAGGATGTTATAATGTCTATTAGAATGTTATAATGTATATTAGAATGTTATAATGGATGTTAGAATGTTAGAATGGATGCTAGAATGTATATTAGAATGTTATATTGTATGTTAGAATGTTATAATGGATGTTATAATGTTATAATGTATGTTAGAATGTTATAATGCATGTTAGAATGTATATTAGAATGTTAGAATGTATGTTAGAATGTTATTATGGATGTTAGAATGTTATAATGGATGTTAGAATGTATATTACAAAGTTATAATGTATGTTTGAATGTTATAATGGATGTTTGAATGTGTTTTAGATTGTTATAATGTATGATAGAATGTTATAATGGATGTTAGAATGTATATTAGAATGTTATAATGTATGTTAGAATGTTAGAATGTATGTTATAATGGATGTTAGAATGTATATAAAAATGTTATAATGTATGTTAGAATGTTATAATGGATGTTAGAATGTATATTAGAATGGTATAATGAATGTTAGAATGTTATAATGTATGTTAGAATGTATATTAGAATGTTATAATGTATGTTAGAATGTTATAATGGATGTTAGAATGTATATTAGATTGTTATAATGTATGTTAGAATGTTATAATGGATATTAGAATGTATATTAGAATGTAATAATGTATGTTAGAATGTTATAATGGATGTTAGAATTTATATTATAATGTTATAATGTATGTTAGAATGTTAAAATGGATGTTTGAATGTATTTTAGATTGTTATAATGTATGTTAGAATGTTATAATGGATGTTAGAATGTATATTAGAATGTTATAATGTTTGTTAGAATGTTAGAATGTATGTTTAAATGTTATAATGGATGTTATAATGTATATTAGAATGTTAAAATGGATGTTAGAATGTTAGAATGGATGTTATAATGTATATTAGAATGTTAGAATGGATGTCAGAATGCATGTTATAATGTATATTAGAATGTTATAATGTATGTTAGAATGTTATAATGGATGTTATACTGTATATTAGAATGTTAAAATGGATTATTGAATGTTATAATTGATGTTAGAATGTATATTAGAATGTTAGAATGTATGTTAGAATGTTATTATGGATGTTAGAATGTTATAATGGAAGTTAGAATGTTATAATGGATGTTAGAATATTATAATAGATGTTATAATGTATATTAGAATGTTAAAATGGATGATTGAATGTTATAATTGATGTTAGAATGTATATTAGAATGTTAGAATGTATGTTAGAATGTTATAATGGATGTTAGAATGTATATTAGAATGTTAGAATGTATGTTAGAATGTTATTATGGATGTTAGAATGTTATAATGGATGTTAAAATGTATACTAGAATGTTATAATGTATATTAGAATGTTATAATATATGATAGAATGTTATAATGGATATTAGAATGTATATTAGAATGTTATAATGTATGTTAGAATGTTATAATGGATGTTATAATGTCTATTAGAATTTTATAATGTATATTAGAATGTTATAATGAATGTTAGAATGTTAGAATGGATGCTAGAATGTATATTAGAATGTTATATTGTATGTTAGAATGTTAGAATGGATGTTATAATGTTATAATGTATGTTAGAATGTTATAATGCATGTTAGAATGTATATTAAAATGTTAGAATGTATGTTAGAATGTTATTATGGATGTTAGAATGTATATTACAAAGTTATAATGTATGTTAGAATGTTATAATGGATGTTTGAATGTATTTTAGATTGTTATAATGTATGATAGAATGTTATAATGGATATTAGAATGTATATTAGAATGTTATAATGTATGTTACAATGTTATAATGTATGTTAGAATGCATGTTAGAATGTACATTAGAATTTTATAATGTATGTTAGAATGTTATAATGGATGTTAGAATGTATATTAGAATGTTATAATGGATGTTATAATGTTATAATGGATGTTAGAATATTATAATGGATGTTATAATGTATATTAGAATGTTAAAATGGATGATTGAATGTTATAATTGATGTTAGAATGTATATTAGAATGTTAGAATGTATGTTAGAATGTTATTATGGATGTTAGAATGTTAAAATGGATGTTAGAATGTATATTAGAAAGTTATAATGTATGTTAGAATGTTATAATGGATGTTTGAATGTATATTAGATTGTTATAATGTATGTTAGAATGTTATAATGGATATTAGAATGTATATTAGAATGTTATAATGTATAATAGAATGTTATAATGTATAATAGAATGTTATAATGGATGTTCGAATTTATATTATAATGTTATAATGTATGTTAGAATGTTAAAATGGATATTAGAATGTATATTAGAATGTTATTATGTATGTTAGAATGTTATAATGGATGTTAGAATGTATATTAGAATGTTAGAATGTATGTTAGAATGTTATAATGGATGTTAGTATGTTATAATGGATGTTAGAATGTATAATAGAATTTTATAATGTATGTTAGAATGTTATAATGGATGTTAGAATGTATATTAGAATGTTATAATGGATGTTATAATGTTATAATGGATGTTAGAATATTATAATGGATGTTAGAATGTATATTAGAATGTTAAAATGGATGATTGAATGTTATAATTGATGTTAGAATGTATATTAGAATGTTAGAATGTATGTTAGAATGTTATAATGGATGTTAGAATGTATGTTAGAATGTTATTATGGATGTTAGAATGTTATAATGGATGTTAGAATGTATATTAGAATGTTAGAATGTATGTTAGAATGTTATTATGTATATTAGAAAGTTATAATGTATGTTAGAATGTTATAATGGATGTTTGAATGTATAATAGAATTTTATAATGTATGTTAGAATGTTATAATGGATGTTAGAATGTATATTAGAATGTTATAATGGATGTTATAATGTTATAATGGATGTTAGAATATTATAATGGATGTTAGAATGTATATTAGAATGTTAAAATGGATGATTGAATGTTATAATTGATGTTAGAATGTATATTAGAATGTTAGAATGTATGTTAGAATGTTATAATGGATGTTAGAATGTATGTTAGAATGTTATTATGGATGTTAGAATGTTATAATGGATGTTAGAATGTATATTAGAATGTTAGAATGTTTGTTAGAATGTTATTATGTATATTAGAAAGTTATAATGTATGTTAGAATGTTATAATGGATGTTTGAATGTATAATAGAATTTTATAATGTATGTTAGAATGTTATAATGGATGTTAGAATGTATATTAGAATGTTATAATGGATGTTATAATGTTATAATGGATGTTAGAATATTATAATGGATGTTAGAATGTATATTAGAATGTTAAAATGGATGATTGAATGTTATAATTGATGTTAGAATGTATATTAGAATGTTAGAATGTATGTTAGAATGTTATAATGGATGTTAGAATGTATGTTAGAATGTTATTATGGATGTTAGAATGTTATAATGGATGTTAGAATGTATATTAGAATGTTAGAATGTATGTTAGAATGTTATTATGTATATTAGAAAGTTATAATGTATGTTAGAATGTTATAATGGATGTTAGAATGTATATTAGAATGTTATAATGGATGTTATAATGTTATAATGGATGTTAGAATATTATAATGGATGTTAGAATGTATATTAGAATGTTAAAATGGATGATTGAATGTTATAATTGATGTTAGAATGTATATTAGAATGTTAGAATGTATGTTAGAATGTTATAATGGATGTTAGAATGTATGTTAGAATGTTATTATGGATGTTAGAATGTTATAATGGATGTTAGAATGTATATTAGAATGTTAGAATGTATGTTAGAATGTTATTATGTATATTAGAAAGTTATAATGTATGTTAGAATGTTATAATGGATGTTTGAATGTATATTAGATTGTTATAATGTATGTTAGAATGTTATAATGGATGTTAGAATGTATATTAGAATGTTATAATGGATGTTATAATGTTATAATGGATGTTAGAATATTATAATGGATGTTAGAATGTATATTAGAATGTTAAAATGGATGATTGAATGTTATAATTGATGTTCGAATTTATATTATAATGTTATAATGTATGTTAGAATGTTAAAATGGATATTAGAATGTATATTAGAATGTTATTATGTATGTTAGAATGTTATAATGGATGTTAGAATGTATATTAGAATGTTAGAATGTATGTTAGAATGTTATAATGGATGTTAGTATGTTATAATGGATGTTAGAATGTATAATAGAATTTTATAATGTATGTTAGAATGTTATAATGGATGTTAGAATGTATATTAGAATGTTATAATGGATGTTATAATGTTATAATGGATGTTAGAATATTATAATGGATGTTAGAATGTATATTAGAATGTTAAAATGGATGATTGAATGTTATAATTGATGTTAGAATGTATATTAGAATGTTAGAATGTATGTTAGAATGTTATAATGGATGTTAGAATGTATGTTAGAATGTTATTATGGATGTTAGAATGTTATAATGGATGTTAGAATGTATATTAGAATGTTAGAATGTATGTTAGAATGTTATTATGTATATTAGAAAGTTATAATGTATGTTATAATGTTATAATGGATGTTTGAATGTATATTAGATTGTTATAATGTATGTTAGAATGTTATAATGGATATTAGAATGTATATTAGAATGTTATAATGTAAAACAGAATGTTATAATGGATGTTAGAATTTATATTATAATGTTATAATGTATGTTAGAATGCTAAAATGGATATTAGAATGTATATTAGAATGTTATTATGTATGTTAGAATGTTATAATGGATGTTAGAATGTATATTAGATTGTTATAATGTATGTTAGAATGTTATAATGGATGTTAGAATGTATATTAGAATGTTATAATGTTTGTTAGAATGTTAGAATGTATGTTTAAATGTTATAATGGATGTTATAATGTATATTAGAATGTTAAAATGGATGTTAGAATGTTAGAATGGATGTTATAATGTATATTAGAATGTTAGAATGGATGTCAGAATGCATGTTATAATGTATATTAGAATGTTATAATGTATGTTAGAATGTTATAATGGATGTTATACTGTATATTAGAATGTTAAAATGGATTATTGAATGTTATAATTGATGTTAGAATGTATATTAGAATGTTAGAATGTATGTTAGAATGTTATTATGGATGTTAGAATGTTATAATGGAAGATAGAATGTTATAATGGATGTTAGAATATTATAATAGATGTTATAATGTATATTAGAATGTTAAAATGGATGATTGAATGTTATAATTGATGTTAGAATGTATATTAGAATGTTAGAATGTATGTTAGAATGTTATAATGGATGTTAGAATGTATATTAGAATGTTAGAATGTATGTTAGAATGTTATTATGGATGTTAGAATGTTATAATGGATGTTAGAATGTATATTACAAAGTTATAATGTATGGTAGAATGTTATAATGGATGTTTGAATGTATTTTAGATTGTTATAATGTATGATAGAATGTTATAATGGATATTAGAATGTATATTAGAATGTTATAATGTATGTTACAATGTTATAATGTATGTTAGAATGTTATAATGGATGTTAAAATGTATACTAGAATGTTATAATGTATGTTAGAATGTATATTAGAATGTTATAATGTATGGTAGAATGTTTTAATGGATGTTAGAATGTATATTAGATTGTTATAATGTATGTTAGAATGTTATAATGGATGTTAGAATGTATATTAGAATGTTATAATATATGATAGAATGTTATAATGGATATTAGAATGTATATTAGAATGTTATAATGTATGTTAGAATGTTATAATGGATGTTATAATGTCTATTAGAATTTTATAATGTATATTAGAATGTTATAATGAATGTTAGAATGTTAGAATGGATGCTAGAATGTATATTAGAATGTTATATTGTATGTTAGAATGGATGTTATAATGTTATAATGTATGTTAGAATGTTATAATGCATGTTAGAATGTATATTAAAATGTTAGAATGTATGTTAGAATGTTATTATGGATGTTAGAATGTATATTACAAAGTTATAATGTATGTTAGAATGTTATAATGGATGTTTGAATGTATTTTAGATTGTTATAATGTATGATAGAATGTTATAATGGATATTAGAATGTATATTAGAATGTTATAATGTATGTTACAATGTTATAATGTATGTTAGAATGCATGTTAGAATGTACATTAGAATTTTATAATGTATGTTAGAATGTTATAATGGATGTTAGAATGTATATTAGAATGTTATAATGGATGTTATAATGTTATAATGGATATTAGAATATTATAATGGATGTTATAATGTATATTAGAATGTTAAAATGGATGATTGAATGTTATAATTGATGTTAGAATGTATATTAGAATGTTAGAATGTATGTTAGAATGTTATTATGGATGTTAGAATGTTAAAATGGATGTTAGAATGTATATTAGAAAGTTATAATGTATGTTAGAATGTTATAATGGATGTTTGAATGTATATTAGATTGTTATAATATATGTTAGAATGTTATAATGGATATTAGAATGTATATTAGAATGTTATAATGTATAATAGAATGTTATAATGTATAATAGAATGTTATAATGGATGTTAGAATTTATATTATAATGTTATAATGTATGTTAGAATGTTAAAATGGATATTAAAATGTATATTAGAATGTTATTATGTATGTTAGAATGTTATAATGGATGTTAGAATGTATATTAGAATGTTAGAATGTATGTTAGAATGTTATAATGGATGTTAGTATGTTATAATGGATGTTAGAATGTATATTAGAATGTTATAAAGTATGTTAGAATGTTATAATTGATGTTAGAATGTATATTAGATTGTTATAATGTATGTTAGAATGTTATAATGGATGTTAAAATGTATATTAGAATGTTATAATGTATGTTAGGATGTTATAATGTATGTTAGAATGTTATAATGGATGTTAGAATGTATATTAGATTGTTATAATGTATGTTAGAATGTTATAATGGATGTTAGAATGTATATTAGAATGTTATAATGTATGTTACAATGTTATAATGGATGTTAGAATGTTATAATGGATGTTAGAATGTATATTAGAATGTTATAATGTATGTTAGAATGTTATAATGGATGTTAGAATGTTATAATGGATGTTAGAATGTATATTAGAATGTTGTAATGTATATTAGAATGTTATAATGGATGTTAGAATGTTATAATGGATGTTATAATGAATATTAGAATGTTATAATGTATGTTAGAATGCATGTTAGAATGTATATTAGAATGTTTTAGTGTATTTTAGAATGTTATAATGGATGTTAGAATGTATATTTGAATATTATAATGGATGTTAGAATGTTATAATGGATGTTAGAATGTATATTAGAATGTTATAATGTATGTTAGAATGTTATAATGGATGTTAGAATGTATATTAGAATGTTGTAATGTATGTTAGAATGTTATAATGGATGGTAGAATGTTATAATGGATGTTAGAATGAATATTAGAATGTTAGAATGGATGATAGAATGTTATAGTGGATGTTATAATGTATATTAGAATGTTATAATGTATGTTAGAATGCATGTTAGAATGTATATTAGAATATTATAGTGTATGTTAGAATGTTATAATGGATGTTAGAATGTATATTAGAATGTTATAATGGATGTTAGAATATTATAATGGATGTTATAATGTATATTAGAATGTTTTAGTGTATTTTAGAATGTTATAATGGATGTTAGAATGTATATTAGAATATTATAATGGATGTTAGAATGTTATAATGGATGTTAGTACATTATAATGGATGTTATAATATATATTAGAATGTTATAATGTATGT
The DNA here is from genome assembly GCA_031769625.1 of Taudactylus pleione. Lineage (NCBI taxonomy): Eukaryota > Metazoa > Chordata > Amphibia > Anura > Myobatrachidae > Taudactylus > Taudactylus pleione. The sequence continues at coordinate 390,705 of JAUIMM010000815.1, read as the reverse complement.
TAGAATGTTATAATGGATGTTAGAATGTATATTAGAATGTTATAATGTATGTTAGAATGTTATAATGGATGTTAGAATGTTATAATGGATGTTAGAATGTATATTAGAATGTTAAAATGGATGATTGAATGTTATAATTGATGTTAGAATGTATATTAGAATGTTAGAATGTATGTTAGAATGTTATTATGGATGTTAGAATGTTAAAATGGATGTTAGAATGTATATTAGAAAGTTATAATGTATGTTAGAATGTTATAATGGATGTTTGAATGTATATTAGATTGTTATAATGTATGTTAGAATGTTATAATGGATATTAGAATGTATATTAGAATGTTATAATGTATAATAGAATGTTATAATGGATGTTAGAATTTATATTATAATGTTATAATGTATGTTAGAATGTTAAAATGGATATTAGAATGTATATTAGAATGTTATTATGTATGTTAGAATGTTATAATGGATGTTAGAATGTATATTAGAATGTTATAATGTATGTTAGGATGTTATAATGTATGTTAGAATGTTATAATGGTTGTTAGAATGTATATTAGATTGTTATAATGTATGTTAGAATGTTATAATGGATGTTAGAATGTATATTAGAATGTTATAATGTATGTTACAATGTTATAATGGATGTTAGAATGTTATAATGGATGTTAGAATGTATATTAGAATGTTATAATGTATGTTAGAATGTTATAATGGATGTTAGAATGTTATAATGGATGTTAGAATGTATATTAGAATGTTGTAATGTATGTTAGAATGTTATAATGGATGTTAGAATGTTATAATGGATGTTATAATGAATATTAGAATGTTATAATGTATGTTAGAATGCATGTTAGAATGTATATTAGAATGTTTTAGTGTATTTTAGAATGTTATAATGGATGTTAGAATGTATATTAGAATATTATAATGGATGTTAAAATGTTATAATGGATGTTAGAATGTATATTAGAATGTTATAATGTATGTTAGAATGTTATAATGGATGTTAGAATGTTATAATGGATGTTAGAATGTATATTAGAATGTTGTAATGTATGTTAGAATGTTATAATGGATGGTAGAATGTTATAATGGATGTTAGAATGAATATTAGAATGTTAGAATGGATGATAGAATGTTATAATGGATGTTATAATGTATATTAGAATGCTATAATGTATGTTAGAATGCATGTTAGAATGTATATTAGAATATTATAGTGTATGTTAGAATGTTATAATGGATGTTAGAATGTATATTAGAATGTTATAATGGATGTTAGAATATTATAATGGATGTTATAATGTATATTAGAATGTTTTAGTGTATTTTAGAATGTTATAATGGATGTTAGAATGTATATTAGAATATTATAATGGATGTTAGAATGTTATAATGGATGTTAGTACATTATAATGGATGTTATAATATATATTAGAATGTTATAATGTATGTTAGAATGTTATAATGGATGTTAGAATGTATATTAGAATGTTATAATGTATGTTAGAATGTTATAATGGATGTTAGAATGTTATAATGTATGTTAGAATGTATATTAGAATGTTGTTATGTATGTTAGAATGTTATAATGGATGGTAGAATGTTATAATGGATGTTAGAATGAATATTAGAATGTTAGAATGGATGATAGAATGTTATAATGGATGTTATAATGTATATTAGAATGTTATAATGTATGTTAGAATGCATGTTAGAATGTATATTAGAATGTTAGAATGTATGTTAGAATGTTATTATGGATGTTAGAATGTTATAATTGATGTTAGAATGTATATTAGAATGTTATAATGTATGTTAGAATGTTATTATGGACGTTAGAATGTTATAATGGAAGTTAGAATGTTATAATGGATGTTAAAATATTATAATGGATGTTATAATGTATATTAGAATGTTAAAATGGATGATTGAATGTTATAATTGATGTTAGAATGTATATTACAATGTTAGAATGTATGTTAGAATGTTATAATGATGTTAGAATGTATATTACAAAGTTATAATGTATGTTAGAATGTTATAATGGATGTTAGAATGTATATTAAAATGTTATAATGTATGTTAGAATGTTATAATGGTTGTTAGAATGTATATTAGATTGTTATAATGTATGTTAGAATGTTATAATGGATATTAGAATGTATATTAGAATGTTATAATGTATGTTAGAATGTTATAATGGATGTTAGAATTTATATTATAATGTTATAATGTATGTTAGAATGTTAAAATGGATATTAGAATGTATATTAGAATGTTATAATGTATGTTAGAATGTTATAATGGATGTTAGAATGTATATTAGAATATTATAGTGTATGTTAGAATGTTATAATGGATGTTAGAATGTATATTAGAATGTTATAATGGATGTTAGAATATTATTATGGATGTTATAATGTATATTAGAATGTTAAAAAGTATAATAGAATGTTATAATGGATGTTAGAATGTATATTAGAATGTTAGAATGTATGTTAGAATGTTATTATGGATGTTAGAATGTTATAATGGAAGTTAGAATGTTATAATGGATGTTAAAATATTATAATGGATGTTATAATGTATATTAGAATGTTAAAATGGATGATTGAATGTTATAATTGATGTTAGAATGTATATTAGAATGTTAGAATGTATGTTAGAATGTTATAATGGATGTTAGAATGTATATTAGAATGTTAGAATGTATGTTAGAATGTTATTATGGATGTTAGAATGTTATAATTGATGTTAGAATGTATATTAGAATGTTATAATGTATGTTAGAATGTTATTATGGATGTTAGAATGTTATAATGGAAGTTAGAATGTTATAATGGATGTTAAAATATTATAATGGATGTTATAATGTATATTAGAATGTTAAAATGGATGATTGAATGTTATAATTGATGTTAGAATGTATATTAGAATGTTAGAATGTATGTTAGAATGTTATAATGGATGTTAGAATGTATATTCCAAAGTTATAATGTATGTTAGAATGTTATAATGGATGTTTGAATGTATTTTAGATTGTTATAATGTATGATAGAATGTTATAATGGATATTAGAATGTATATTAGAATGTTATAATGTATGTTACAATGCTATAATGTATGTTAGAATGTTATAATGGATGTTAAAATGTATACTAGAATGTTATAATGTATGTTAGAATGTATATTAGAATGTTATAATGTATGGTAGAATGTTATAATGGATGTTAGAATGTATATTAGATTGTTATAATGTATGTTAGAATGTTATAATGGATGTTAGAATTTATATTAGAATGTTATAATGTATGATAGAATGTTTTAATGGATATTAGAATGTATTTTAGATTGTTATAATGTATGATAGAATGTTATAATGGATATTAGAATGTATATTAGAATGTTATAATGTATGTTACAATGTTATAATGTATGTTAGAATGCATGTTAGAATGTACATTAGAATTTTATAATGTATGTTAGAATGTTATAATGGATGTTAGAATGTATATTAGAATGTTATAATGGATGTTATAATGTTATAATGGATATTAGAATATTATAATGGATGTTATAATGTATATTAGAATGTTAAAATGGATGATTGAATGTTATAATTGATGTTAGAATGTATATTAGAATGTTAGAATGTATGTTAGAATGTTATTATGGATGTTAGAATGTTAAAATGGATGTTAGAATGTATATTAGAAAGTTATAATGTATGTTAGAATGTTATAATGGATGTTTGAATGTATATTAGATTGTTATAATATATGTTAGAATGTTATAATGGATATTAGAATGTATATTAGAATGTTATAATGTATAATAGAATGTTATAATGTATAATAGAATGTTATAATGGATGTTAGAATTTATATTATAATGTTATAATGTATGTTAGAATGTTAAAATGGATATTAAAATGTATATTAGAATGTTATTATGTATGTTAGAATGTTATAATGGATGTTAGAATGTATATTAGAATGTTAGAATGTATGTTAGAATGTTATAATGGATGTTAGTATGTTATAATGGATGTTAGAATGTATATTAGAATGTTATAAAGTATGTTAGAATGTTATAATTGATGTTAGAATGTATATTAGATTGTTATAATGTATGTTAGAATGTTATAATGGATGTTAAAATGTATATTAGAATGTTATAATGTATGTTAGGATGTTATAATGTATGTTAGAATGTTATAATGGATGTTAGAATGTATATTAGATTGTTATAATGTATGTTAGAATGTTATAATGGATGTTAGAATGTATATTAGAATGTTATAATGTATGTTACAATGTTATAATGGATGTTAGAATGTTATAATGGATGTTAGAATGTATATTAGAATGTTATAATGTATGTTAGAATGTTATAATGGATGTTAGAATGTTATAATGGATGTTAGAATGTATATTAGAATGTTGTAATGTATATTAGAATGTTATAATGGATGTTAGAATGTTATAATGGATGTTATAATGAATATTAGAATGTTATAATGTATGTTAGAATGCATGTTAGAATGTATATTAGAATGTTTTAGTGTATTTTAGAATGTTATAATGGATGTTAGAATGTATATTTGAATATTATAATGGATGTTAGAATGTTATAATGGATGTTAGAATGTATATTAGAATGTTATAATGTATGTTAGAATGTTATAATGGATGTTAGAATGTATATTAGAATGTTGTAATGTATGTTAGAATGTTATAATGGATGGTAGAATGTTATAATGGATGTTAGAATGAATATTAGAATGTTAGAATGGATGATAGAATGTTATAGTGGATGTTATAATGTATATTAGAATGTTATAATGTATGTTAGAATGCATGTTAGAATGTATATTAGAATATTATAGTGTATGTTAGAATGTTATAATGGATGTTAGAATGTATATTAGAATGTTATAATGGATGTTAGAATATTATAATGGATGTTATAATGTATATTAGAATGTTTTAGTGTATTTTAGAATGTTATAATGGATGTTAGAATGTATATTAGAATATTATAATGGATGTTAGAATGTTATAATGGATGTTAGTACATTATAATGGATGTTATAATATATATTAGAATGTTATAATGTATGTTAGAATGTTATAATGGATGTTAGAATGTATATTAGAATGTTATAATGTATGTTAGAATGTTATAATGGATGTTAGAATGTTATAATGGATGTTAGAATGTATATTAGAATGTTAAAATGGATGATTGAATGTTATAATTGATGTTAGAATGTATATTAGAATGTTAGAATGTATGTTAGAATGTTATTATGGATGTTAGAATGTTAAAATGGATGTTAGAATGTATATTAGAAAGTTATAATGTATGTTAGAATGTTATAATGGATGTTTGAATGTATATTAGATTGTTATAATGTATGTTAGAATGTTATAATGGATATTAGAATGTATATTAGAATGTTATAATGTATAATAGAATGTTATAATGGATGTTAGAATTTATATTATAATGTTATAATGTATGTTAGAATGTTAAAATGGATATTAGAATGTATATTAGAATGTTATTATGTATGTTAGAATGTTATAATGGATGTTAGAATGTATATTAGAATGTTATAATGTATGTTAGGATGTTATAATGTATGTTAGAATGTTATAATGGTTGTTAGAATGTATATTAGATTGTTATAATGTATGTTAGAATGTTATAATGGATGTTAGAATGTATATTAGAATGTTATAATGTATGTTACAATGTTATAATGGATGTTAGAATGTTATAATGGATGTTAGAATGTATATTAGAATGTTATAATGTATGTTAGAATGTTATAATGGATGTTAGAATGTTATAATGGATGTTAGAATGTATATTAGAATGTTGTAATGTATGTTAGAATGTTATAATGGATGTTAGAATGTTATAATGGATGTTATAATGAATATTAGAATGTTATAATGTATGTTAGAATGCATGTTAGAATGTATATTAGAATGTTTTAGTGTATTTTAGAATGTTATAATGGATGTTAGAATGTATATTAGAATATTATAATGGATGTTAGAATGTTATAATGGATGTTAGAATGTATATTAGAATGTTATAATGTATGTTAGAATGTTATAATGGATGTTAGAATGTTATAATGGATGTTAGAATGTATATTAGAATGTTGTAATGTATGTTAGAATGTTATAATGGATGGTAGAATGTTATAATGGATGTTAGAATGAATATTAGAATGTTAGAATGGATGATAGAATGTTATAATGGATGTTATAATGTATATTAGAATGCTATAATGTATGTTAGAATGCATGTTAGAATGTATATTAGAATATTATAGTGTATGTTAGAATGTTATAATGGATGTTAGAATGTATATTAGAATGTTATAATGGATGTTAGAATATTATAATGGATGTTATAATGTATATTAGAATGTTTTAGTGTATTTTAGAATGTTATAATGGATGTTAGAATGTATATTAGAATATTATAATGGATGTTAGAATGTTATAATGGATGTTAGTACATTATAATGGATGTTATAATATATATTAGAATGTTATAATGTATGTTAGAATGTTATAATGGATGTTAGAATGTATATTAGAATGTTATAATGTATGTTAGAATGTTATAATGGATGTTAGAATGTTATAATGTATGTTAGAATGTATATTAGAATGTTGTTATGTATGTTAGAATGTTATAATGGATGGTAGAATGTTATAATGGATGTTAGAATGAATATTAGAATGTTAGAATGGATGATAGAATGTTATAATGGATGTTATAATGTATATTAGAATGTTATAATGTATGTTAGAATGCATGTTAGAATGTATATTAGAATGTTAGAATGTATGTTAGAATGTTATTATGGATGTTAGAATGTTATAATTGATGTTAGAATGTATATTAGAATGTTATAATGTATGTTAGAATGTTATTATGGACGTTAGAATGTTATAATGGAAGTTAGAATGTTATAATGGATGTTAAAATATTATAATGGATGTTATAATGTATATTAGAATGTTAAAATGGATGATTGAATGTTATAATTGATGTTAGAATGTATATTACAATGTTAGAATGTATGTTAGAATGTTATAATGATGTTAGAATGTATATTACAAAGTTATAATGTATGTTAGAATGTTATAATGGATGTTAGAATGTATATTAAAATGTTATAATGTATGTTAGAATGTTATAATGGTTGTTAGAATGTATATTAGATTGTTATAATGTATGTTAGAATGTTATAATGGATATTAGAATGTATATTAGAATGTTATAATGTATGTTAGAATGTTATAATGGATGTTAGAATTTATATTATAATGTTATAATGTATGTTAGAATGTTAAAATGGATATTAGAATGTATATTAGAATGTTATAATGTATGTTAGAATGTTATAATGGATGTTAGAATGTATATTAGAATATTATAGTGTATGTTAGAATGTTATAATGGATGTTAGAATGTATATTAGAATGTTATAATGGATGTTAGAATATTATTATGGATGTTATAATGTATATTAGAATGTTAAAAAGTATAATAGAATGTTATAATGGATGTTAGAATGTATATTAGAATGTTAGAATGTATGTTAGAATGTTATTATGGATGTTAGAATGTTATAATGGAAGTTAGAATGTTATAATGGATGTTAAAATATTATAATGGATGTTATAATGTATATTAGAATGTTAAAATGGATGATTGAATGTTATAATTGATGTTAGAATGTATATTAGAATGTTAGAATGTATGTTAGAATGTTATAATGGATGTTAGAATGTATATTAGAATGTTATAATGTATGTTAGAATGTTATTATGGATGTTAGAATGTTATAATGGAAGTTAGAATGTTATAATGGATGTTAAAATATTATAATGGATGTTATAATGTATATTAGAATGTTAAAATGGATGATTGAATGTTATAATTGATGTTAGAATGTATATTAGAATGTTAGAATGTATGTTAGAATGTTATAATGGATGTTAGAATGTATATTCCAAAGTTATAATGTATGTTAGAATGTTATAATGGATGTTTGAATGTATTTTAGATTGTTATAATGTATGATAGAATGTTATAATGGATATTAGAATGTATATTAGAATGTTATAATGTATGTTACAATGCTATAATGTATGTTAGAATGTTATAATGGATGTTAAAATGTATACTAGAATGTTATAATGTATGTTAGAATGTATATTAGAATGTTATAATGTATGGTAGAATGTTATAATGGATGTTAGAATGTATATTAGATTGTTATAATGTATGTTAGAATGTTATAATGGATGTTAGAATTTATATTAGAATGTTATAATGTATGATAGAATGTTTTAATGGATATTAGAATGTATATTAGAATGTTATAATGTATGTTAGAATGTTATAAAGGATGTTATAATGTCTATTAGAATGTTATAATGTATATTAGAATGTTATAATGGATGTTAGAATGTTAGAATGGATGCTAGAATGTATATTAGAATGTTATATTGTATGTTAGAATGTTATAATGGATGTTATAATGTTATAATGTATGTTAGAATGTTATAATGCATGTTAGAATGTATATTAGAATGTTAGAATGTATGTTAGAATGTTATTATGGATGTTAGAATGTTATAATGGATGTTAGAATGTATATTACAAAGTTATAATGTATGTTAGAATGTTATAATGGATGTTTGAATGTGTTTTAGATTGTTATAATGTATGATAGAATGTTATAATGGATGTTAGAATGTATATTAGAATGTTATAATGTATGTTAGAATGTTAGAATGTATGTTATAATGGATGTTAGAATGTATATAAAAATGTTATAATGTATGTTAGAATGTTATAATGGATGTTAGAATGTATATTAGAATGGTATAATGAATGTTAGAATGTTATAATGTATGTTAGAATGTATATTAGAATGTTATAATGTATGTTAGAATGTTATAATGGATGTTAGAATGTATATTAGATTGTTATAATGTATGTTAGAATGTTATAATGGATATTAGAATGTATATTAGAATGTTATAATGTATGTTAGAATGTTATAATGGATGTTAGAATTTATATTATAATGTTATAATGTATGTTAGAATGTTAAAATGGATGTTTGAATGTATTTTAGATTGTTATAATGTATGATAGAATGTTATAATGGATGTTAGAATGTATATTAGAATGTTATAATGTATGTTAGAATGTTATAATGTATGTTATAATGGATGTTAGAATGTATATTAGAATGTTATAATGTATGTTAGAATGTTATAATGGATATTAGAATGAATATTAGAATGTTATATTGTATGTTAGAATGTTATAATGGATGTTATAATGGATGTTATAATGTATACTAGAATGTTATAATGTATGTTAGAATGTTATAATGGATGTTAGAATGTATATTAGAATGGTATAATGAATGTTAGAATGTTATAATGTATGTTAGAATGTATATTAGAATGTTATAATGTATGTTAGAATGTTATAATGGTTGTTAGAATGTATATTAGATTGTTATAATGTATGTTAGAATGTTATAATGGATATTAGAATGTATATTAGAATGTTATAATGTATGTTAGAATGTTATAATGGATGTTAGAATTTATATTATAATGTTATAATGTATGTTAGAATGTTAAAATGGATGTTAGAATTTATATTAGAATGTTATAATGTATGATAGAATGTTTTAATGGATATTAGAATGTATATTAGAATGTTATAATGTATGTTAGAATGTTATAAAGGATGTTATAATGTCTATTAGAATGTTATAATGTATATTAGAATGTTATAATGGATGTTAGAATGTTAGAATTGATGCTAGAATGTATATTAGAATGTTATATTGTATGTTAGAATGTTATAATGGATGTTATAATGTTATAATGTATGTTAGAATGTTATAATACATGTTAGAATGTATATTAGAATGTTAGAATGTATGTTAGAATGTTATTATGGATGTTAGAATGTTATAATGGATGTTAGAATGTATATTACAAAGTTATAATGTATGTTAGAATGTTATAATGGATGTTTGAATGTGTTTTAGATTGTTATAATGTATGATAGAATGTTATAATGGATGTTAGAATGTATATTAGAATGTTATAATGTATGTTAGAATGTTAGAATGTATGTTATAATGGATGTTAGAATGTATGTTATAATGTATGTTAGAATGTTATAATGGATGTTAGAATGTATATTAGAATGGTATAATGAATGTTAGAATGTTATAATGTATGTTAGAATGTATATTAGAATGTTATAATGTATGTTAGAATGTTATAATGGATGTTAGAATGTATATTAGATTGTTATAATGTATGTTAGAATGTTATAATGGATATTAGAATGTATATTAGAATGTTATAATGTATGTTAGAATGTTATAATGGATGTTAGAATTTATATTATAATGTTATAATGTATGTTAGAATGTTAAAATGGATGTTTGAATGTATTTTAGATTGTTATAATGTATGATAGAATGTTATAATGGATGTTAGAATGTATATTAGAATGTTATAATGTATGTTAGAATGTTATAATGTATGTTATAATGGATATTAGAATGTATATTAGAATGTTATAATGTATGTTAGAATGTTATAATGGATATTAGAATGAATATTAGAATGTTATATTGTATGTTAGAATGATATAATGGATGTTATAATGGATGTTATAATGTATACTAGAATGTTATAATGTATGTTAGAATGTTATAATGGATGTTAGAATGTATATTAGAATGGTATAATGAATGTTAGAATGTTATAATGTATGTTAGAATGTATATTAGAATGTTATAATGTATGTTAGAATGTTATAATGGTTGTTAGAATGTATATTAGATTGTTATAATGTATGTTAGAATGTTATAATGGATATTAGAATGTATATTAGAATGTTACAATGTATGTTAGAATGTTATAATGGATGTTAGAATTTATATTATAATGTTATAATGTATGTTAGAATGTTAAAATGGATATTAGAATGTATATTAGAATGTTATAATGTATGTTAGAATGTTATAATGGATGTTAGAATGTATATTAGATTGTTATAATGTATGTTAGAATGTTATAATGGATGTTAGAATGTTAGAATGTATGTTTTAATGTTATAATGGATGTTATAATGTATATTAGAATGTTAGAATGGATGTTAGAATGCATGTTAGAATGTATATTAGAATGTTAGAATGTATGTTATAATGTTATAATGTATGTTAGAATGTTATTATGGATGTTAGAATGTATATTAGAATATTAGAATGTATGTTAGAATGTTATTTTGTATGTTAGAATGTTATAATGGATGTTAGAATGTATTTTAGATTGTTATAATGTATGTTAGAATGTTATAATGGATGTTATAATGTATATTAGAATGTTATAATGTATGTTACAATGTTATAATGTATGTTAGAATGTTATAATGGATGTTAGAATGTATATTAGATTGTTATAATGTATGTTAGAATGTTATAATGGATGTTAGAATGTATATTAGAATGTTATAATGTATGTTAGAATGTTATAATGGATATTAGAATGTATATTAGAATGTTATAATGTATGTTAGAATGTATATTAGAATTTTAGAATGTATATTAGAATGTTATAATGTATGTTAGAATGTTATAATGGATGTTAGAATGTTATAATGATTGTTATAATGTATATTAGAATGTTATATTGTATGTTAGAATGCATATTAGAATGTATATTAGAATTTTATAATGTATGTTAGAATGTTATAATGGAATGTTAGAATGTATATTAGAATGTTATAATGGATGTTAGAATATTATAATGGATGTTATAATGTATATTAGAATGTTAAAATGGATGATTGAATGTTATAATTGATGTTAGAATGTATATTAGAATGTTAGAATGTATGTTAGAATGTTATAATGGATGTTAGAATGTATGTTAGAATGTTATTATGGATGTTAGAATGTTATAATGGATGTTAGAATGTATATTAGAATGTTAGAATGTATGTTAGAATGTTATTATGTATATTAGAAAGTTATAATGTATGTTAGAATGTTATAATGGATGTTTGAATGTATATTAGATTGTTATAATGTATGTTAGAATGTTATAATGGATATTAGAATGTATATTAGAATGTTATAATGTAAAACAGAATGTTATAATGGATGTTAGAATTTATTTTATTATGTTATAATGTATGTTAGAATGCTAAATGGATTTTAGAATGTATATTAGATTGTTATAATGTATGTTAGAATGTTATAATGGATGTTAGAATGTATATTAGAATGTTATAATGTTTGTTAGAATGTTAGAATGTATGTTTAAATGTTATAATGGATGTTATAATGTATATTAGAATGTTAAAATGGATGTTAGAATGTTAGAATGGATGTTATAATGTATATTAGAATGTTAGAATGGATGTCAGAATGCATGTTATAATGTATATTAGAATGTTATAATGTATGTTAGAATGTTATAATGGATGTTATACTGTATATTAGAATGTTAAAATGGATTATTGAATGTTATAATTGATGTTAGAATGTATATTAGAATGTTAGAATGTATGTTAGAATGTTATTATGGATGTTAGAATGTTATAATGGAAGTTAGAATGTTATAATGGATGTTAGAATATTATAATAGATGTTATAATGTATATTAGAATGTTAAAATGGATGATTGAATGTTATAATTGATGTTACAATGTATATTAGAATGTTAGAATGTATGTTAGAATGTTATAATGGATGTTAGAATGTATATTAGAATGTTAGAATGTATGTTAGAATGTTATTATGGATGTTAGAATGTTATAATGGATGTTAGAATGTATATTACAAAGTTATAATGTATGGTAGAATGTTATAATGGATGTTTGAATGTATTTTAGATTGTTATAATGTATGATAGAATGTTATAATGGATATTAGAATGTATATTAGAATGTTATAATGTATGTTACAATGTTATAATGTATGTTAGAATGTTATAATGGATGTTAAAATGTATACTAGAATGTTATAATGTATGTTAGAATGTATATTAGAATGTTATAATGTATGTTAGAATGTTTTAATGGATGTTATAATGTCTATTAGAATTTTATAATGTACATTAGAGTGTTATAATGAATGTTAGAATGTTAGAATGGATGCTAGAATGTATATTAGAATGTTATATTGTATGTTAGAATGTTAGAATGGATGTTATAATGTTATAATGTATGTTAGAATGTTATAATGCATGTTAGAATGTATATTAACATGTTAGAATGTATGTTAGAATGTTATTATGGATGTTAGAATGTATATTACAAAGTTATAATGTATGTTAGAATGTTATAATGGATGTTTGAATGTATTTTAGATTGTTATAATGTATGATAGAATGTTATAATGGATATTAGAATGTATATTAGAATGTTATAATGTATGTTACAATGTTATAATGTATGTTAGAATGCATGTTAGAATGTACATTAGAATTTTATAATGTATGTTAGAATGTTATAATGGATGTTAGAATGTATATTAGAATGTTATAATGTATATTATATTGTTATAATGTATGTTAGAATGTTAAAATGGATATTAGAATGTATATTAGAATGTTATTATGTATGTTAGAATGTTATAATGGATGTTAGAATGTATATTAGAATGTTAGAATGTATGTTAGAATGTTATAATGGATGTTAGTATGTTATAATGGATGTTAGAATGTATATTAGAATGTTATAATGTATGTTAGAATGTTATAATTGATGTTAGAATGTATATTAGATTGTTATAATGTATGTTAGAATGTTATAATGGATGTTAAAATGTATATTAGAATGTTATAATGTATGTTAGGATGTTATAATGTATGTTAGAATGTTATAATGGATGTTAGAATGTATATTAGATTGTTATAATGTATGTTAGAATGTTATAATGGATGTTAGAATGTATATTAGAACGTTATAATGTATGTTACAATGTTATAATGGATGTTAGAATGTTATAATGGATGTTAGAATGTATATTAGAATGTTATAATGTATGTTAGAATGTTATAATGGATGTTAGAATGTTATAATGGATGTTAGAATGTATATTAGAATGTTGTAATGTATGTTAGAATGTTATAATGGATGTTAGAATGTTATAATGGATGTTATAATGAATATTAGAATGTTATAATGTATGTTAGAATGCATGTTAGAATGTATATTAGAATGTTTTAGTGTATTTTAGAATGTTATAATGGATGTTAGAATGTATATTAGAATATTATAATGGATGTTAGAATGTTATAATGGATGTTAGTACATTATAATGGATGTTATAATATATATTAGAATGTTATAATGTATGTTAGAATGTTATAATGGATGTTAGAATGTATATTAGAATGTTATAATGTATGTTAGAATGTTATAATGGATGTTGGAATGTTATAATGGATGTTAGAATGTATATTAGAATGTTGTAATGTATGTTAGAATGTTATAATGGATGGTAGAATGTTATAATGGATGTTAGAATGAATATTAGAATGTTAGAATGGATGATAGAATGTTATAATGGATGTTATAATGTATATTAGAATGTTATAATGTATGTTAGAATGCATGTTAGAATGTATATTAGAATATTATAGTGTATGTTAGAATGTTATAATGGATGTTAGAATGTATATTAGAATGTTATAATGGATGTTAGAATATTATAATGGATGTTATAATGTATATTAGAATGTTTTAGTGTATTTTAGAATGTTATAATGGATGTTAGAATGTATATTAGAATATTATAATGGATGTTAGAATGTTATAATGGATGTTAGTACATTATAATGGATGTTATAATATATATTAGAATGTTATAATGTATGTTAGAATGTTATAATGGATGTTAGAATGTATATTAGAATGTTATAATGTATGTTAGAATGTTATAATGGATGTTAGAATGTTATAATGGATGTTAGAATGTATATTAGAATGTTGTAATGTATGTTAGAATGTTATAATGGATGTTAGAATGTTATAATGGATGTTATAATGAATATTAGAATGTTATAATGTATGTTAGAATGCATGTTAGAATGTATATTAGAATGTTTTAGTGTATTTTAGAATGTTATAATGGATGTTAGAATGTATATTAGAATATTATAATGGATGTTAGAATGTTATAATGGATGTTAGTACATTATAATGGATGTTATAATATATATTAGAATGTTATAATGTATGTTAGAATGTTATAATGGATGTTAGAATGTATATTAGAATGTTATAATGTATGTTAGAATGTTATAATGGATGTTAGAATGTTATAATGGATGTTAGAATGTATATTAGAATGTTGTAATGTATGTTAGAATGTTATAATGGATGGTAGAATGTTATAATGGATGTTAGAATGAATATTAGAATGTTAGAATGGATGATAGAATGTTATAATGGATGTTATAATGTATATTAGAATGTTATAATGTATGTTAGAATGCATGTTAGAATGTATATTAGAATATTATAGTGTATGTTAGAATGTTATAATGGATGTTAGAATGTATATTAGAATGTTATAATGGATGTTAGAATATTATAATGGATGTTATAATGTATATTAGAATGTTTTAGTGTATTTTAGAATGTTATAATGGATGTTAGAATGTATATTAGAATATTATAATGGATGTTAGAATGTTATAATGGATGTTAGTACATTATAATGGATGTTATAATATATATTAGAATGTTATAATGTATGTTAGAATGTTATAATGGATGTTAGAATGTATATTAGAATGTTATAATGTATGTTAGAATGTTATAATGGATGTTAGAATGTTATAATGGATGTTAGAATGTATATTAGAATGTTGTTATGTATGTTAGAATGTTATAATGGATGGTAGAATGTTATAATGGATGTTAGAATGAATATTAGAATGTTAGAATGGATGATAGAATGTTATAATGGATGTTATAATGTATATTAGAATGTTATAATGTATGTTAGAATGCATGTTAGAATGTATATTAGAATGTTAGAATGTATGTTAGAATGTTATTATGGATGTTAGAATGTTATAATTGATGTTAGAATGTATATTAGAATGTTATAATGTATGTTAGAATGTTATTATGGATGATAGAATGTTATAATGGAAGTTAGAATGTTATAATGGATGTTAAAATATTATAATGGATGTTATAATGTATATTAGAATGTTAAAATGGATGATTGAATGTTATAATTGATGTTAGAATGTATATTAGAATGTTAGAATGTATGTTATAATGTTATAATGGATGTTAGAATGTATATTACAAAGTTATAATGTATGTTAGAATGTTATAATGGATGTTAGAATGTATATTAGAATGGTATAATGAATGTTAGAATGTTATAATGTATGTTAGAATGTATATTAGAATGTTATAATGTATGTTAGAATGTTATAATGGATGTTAGAATGTATATTAGAATGTTGTAATGTATGTTAGAATGTTATAATGGATGTTAGAATGTTATAATGGATGTTATAATGAATATTAGAATGTTATAATGTATGTTAGAATGCATGTTAGAATGTATATTAGAATGTTTTAGTGTATTTTAGAATGTTATAATGGATGTTAGAATGTATATTAGAATATTATAATGGATGTTAGAATGTTATAATGGATGTTAGTACATTATAATGGATGTTATAATATATATTAGAATGTTATAATGTATGTTAGAATGTTATAATGGATGTTAGAATGTATATTAGAATGTTATAATGTATGTTAGAATGTTATAATGGATGTTAGAATGTTATAATGGATGTTAGAATGTATATTAGAATGTTGTAATGTATGTTAGAATGTTATAATGGATGGTAGAATGTTATAATGGATGTTAGAATGAATATTAGAATGTTAGAATGGATGATAGAATGTTATAATGGATGTTATAAGGTATATTAGAATGTTATAATGTATGTTAGAATGCATGTTAGAATGTATATTAGAATATTATAGTGTATGTTAGAATGTTATAATGGATGTTAGAATGTATGTTAGAATGTTATAATGGATGTTAGAATGTATATTAGAATGTTATAATGGATGTTAGAATATTATAATGGATGTTATAATGTATATTAGAATGTTTTAGTGTATTTTAGAATGTTATAATGGATGTTAGAATGTATATTAGAATATTATAATGGATGTTAGAATGTTATAATGGATGTTAGTACATTATAATGGATGTTATAATATATATTAGAATGTTATAATGTATGTTAGAATGTTATAATGGATGTTAGAATGTATATTAGAATGTTATAATGTATGTTAGAATGTTATAATGGATGTTAGAATGTTATAATGGATGTTAGAATGTATATTAGAATGTTGTTATGTATGTTAGAATGTTATAATGGATGGTAGAATGTTATAATGGATGTTAGAATGAATATTAGAATGTTAGAATGGATGATAGAATGTTATAATGGATGTTAGAATGTATATTAGAATGTTATAATGTATGTTAGAATGCATGTTAGAATGTATATTAGAATGTTAGAATGTATGTTAGAATGTTATTATGGATGTTAGAATGTTATAATTGATGTTAGAATGTATATTATAATGTTATAATGTATGTTAGAATGTTATTATGGATGTTAGAATGTTATAATGGAAGTTAGAATGTTATAATGGATGTTAAAATATTATAATGGATGTTATAATGTATATTAGAATGTTAAAATGGATGATTGAATGTTATAATTGATGTTAGAATGTATATTAGAATGTTAGAATGTATGTTAGAATGTTATAATGGATGTTAGAATGTATATTACAAAGTTATAATGTATGTTAGAATGTTATAATGGATGTTAGAATGTATATTAGAATGGTATAATGAATGTTAGAATGTTAGAATGTATGTTAGAATGTATATTAGAATGTTATAATGTATGTTAGAATGTTATAATGGTTGTTAGAATGTATATTAGATTGTTATAATGTATGTTAGAATGTTATAATGGATATTAGAATGTATATTAGAATGTTATAATGTATGTTAGAATGTTATAATGGATGTTAGAATTTATATTATAATGTTATAATGTATGTTAGAATGTTAAAATGGATATTAGAATGTAGATTAGAATGTTATAATGTATGTTAGAATGTTATAATGGATGTTAGAATGTATATTAGAATGTTATAATGTATGTTAGAATGTTAGAATGTATGTTTTAATGTTATAATGGATGTTATAATGTATATTAGAATGTTAGAATGGATGTTAGAATGCATGTTAGAATGTATATTAGAATGTTAGAATGTATGTTATAATGTATGTTAGAATGTTATTATGGATGTTAGAATGTATATTAGAATATTAGAATGTATGTTAGAATGTTATTTTGTATGTTAGAATGTTATAATGGATGTTAGAATGTATTTTAGATTGTTATAATGTATGTTAGAATGTTATAATGGATGTTAGAATGTATATTAGGATGTTATAATGTATGTTACAATGTTATAATGTATGTTAGAATGTTATAATGGATGTTAGAATGTATATTAGATTGTTATAATGTATGTTAGTATGTTATAATGGATATTAGAATGTATATTAGAATGTTATAATGTATGTTAGAATGTATATTAGAATTTTAGAATGTATATTAGAATGTTATAATGTATGTTAGAATGTTATAATGGATGTTAGAATGTTATAATGATTGTTATAATGTATATTAGAATGTTATATTGTATGTTAGAATACATGTTAGAATGTATATTAGAATTTTATAATGTATGTTAGAATGTTATAATGGATGTTAGAATGTATATTAGAATGTTATAATGGATGTTATAATGTTATAATGGATGTTAGAATATTATAATGGATGTTATAATGTATATTAGAATGTTAAAATGGATGATTGAATGTTATAATTGATGTTAGAATGTATATTAGAATGTTATAATGGATGTTAGAATATTATAATGGATGTTATAATGTATATTAGAATGTTAAAAAGTATGTTAGAATGTTATAATGGATGTTAGAATGTATATTAGAATGTTAGAATGTATGTTAGAATGTTATAATGGATGTTAGAATGTATATTAGAATGTTAGAATGTATGTTAGAATGTTATTATGGATGTTAGAATGTTATAATTGATGTTAGAATGTATATTAGAATGTTATAATGTATGTTAGAATGTTATTATGGATGTTAGAATGTTATAATGGAAGTTAGAATGTTATAATGGATGTTAAAATATTATAATGGATGTTATAATGTATATTAGAATGTTAAAATGGAAGATTGAATGTTATAATTGATGTTAGAATGTATATTAGAATGTTAGAATGTATGTTAGAATGTTATAATGGATGTTAGAATGTATATTACAAAGTTATAATGTATGTTAGAATGTTATAATGGATGTTAGAATGTATATTAGAATGGTATAATGAATGTTAGAATGTTATAATGTATGTTAGAATGTATATTAGAATGTTATAATGTATGTTAGAATGTTATAATGGTTGTTAGAATGTATATTAGATTGTTATAATGTATGTTAGAATGTTATAATGGATATTAGAATGTATATTAGAATGTTATAATGTATGTTAGAATGTTATAATGGATGTTAGAATTTATATTATAATGTTATAATGTATGTTAGAATGTTAAAATGGATATTAGAATGTATATTAGAATGTTATAATGGATGTTAGAATGTTATAATGGATGTTAGAATGTATATTAGATTGTTATAATGTATGTTAGAATGTTATAATGGATGTTAGAATGTATATTAGAATGTTATAATGTATGTTAGAATGTTAGAATGTATGTTTTAATGTTATAATGGATGTTATAATGTATATTAGAATGTTATAATGTATGTTAGAATGCATGTTAGAATGTATATTAGAATATTATAGTGTATGTTAGAATGTTATAATGGATGTTAGAATGTATATTAGAATGTTATAATGGATGTTAGAATATTATAATGGATGTTATAATGTATATTAGAATGTTTTAGTGTATTTTAGAATGTTATAATGGATGTTAGAATGTATATTAGAATATTATAATGGATGTTAGAATGTTATAATGGATGTTAGTACATTATAATGGATGTTATAATATATATTAGAATGTTATAATGTATGTTAGAATGTTATAATGGATGTTAGAATGTATATTAGAATGTTATAATGTATGTTAGAATGTTATAATGGATGTTATAATGTTATAATGGATGTTAGAATGTATATTAGAATGTTGTTATGTATGTTAGAATGTTATAATGGATGGTAGAATGTTATAATGGATGTTAGAATGAATATTAGAATGTTAGAATGGATGATAGAATGTTATAATGGATGTTATAATGTATATTATAATGTTATAATGTATGTTAGAATGCATGTTAGAATGTATATTAGAATGTTAGAATGTATGTTAGAATGTTATTATGGATGTTAGAATGTTATAATTGATGTTAGAATGTATATTAGAATGTTATAATGTATGTTAGAATGTTATTATGGATGTTAGAATGTTATAATGGAAGTTAGAATGTTATAATGGATGTTAAAATATTATAATGGATGTTATAATGTATATTAGAATGTTAAAATGGAAGATTGAATGTTATAATTGATGTTAGAATGTATATTAGAATGTTAGAATGTATGTTAGAATGTTATAATGGATGTTAGAATGTATATTACAAAGTTATAATGTATGTTAGAATGTTATAATGGATGTTAGAATGTATATTAGAATGGTATAATGAATGTTAGAATGTTATAATGTATGTTAGAATGTATATTAGAATGTTATAATGTATGTTAGAATGTTATAATGGTTGTTAGAATGTATATTAGATTGTTATAATGTATGTTAGAATGTTATAATGGATATTAGAATGTATATTAGAATGTTATAATGTATGTTAGAATGTTATAATGGATGTTAGAATTTATATTATAATGTTATAATGTATGTTAGAATGTTAAAATGGATATTAGAATGTATATTAGAATGTTATAATGTATGTTAGAATGTTATAATGGATGTTAGAATGTATATTAGATTGTTATAATGTATGTTAGAATGTTATAATGGATGTTAGAATGTATATTAGAATGTTATAATGTATGTTAGAATGTTAGAATGTATGTTTTAATGTTATAATGGATGTTATAATGTATATTAGAATGTTAGAATGGATGTTAGAATGCATGTTAGAATGTATATTAGAATGTTAGAATGTATGTTATAATGTATGTTAGAATGTTATTATGGATGTTAGAATGTATATTAGAATATTAGAATGTATGTTAGAATGTTATTTTGTATGTTAGAATGTTATAATGGATGTTAGAATGTATTTTAGATTGTTATAATGTATGTTAGAATGTTATAATGGATGTTAGAATGTATATTAGAATGATATAATGTATGTTACAATGTTATAATGTATGTTAGAATGTTATAATGGATGTTAGAATGTATATTAGATTGTTATAATGTATGTTAGAATGTTATAATGGATGTTAGAATGTATATTAGAATGTTATAATGTATGTTAGTATGTTATAATGGATATTAGAATGTATATTACAATGTTATAATGTATGTTAGAATGTATATTAGAATTTTAGAATGTATATTAGAATGTTATAATGTATGTTAGAATGTTATAATGGATGTTAGAATGTTATAATGTATATTAGAATGTTATATTGTATGTTAGAATACATGTTAGAATGTATATTAGAATTTTATAATGTATGTTAGAATGTTATAATGGATGTTAGAATGTATATTAGAATGTTATAATGGATGTTATAATGTTATAATGGATGTTAGAATATTATAATGGATGTTATAATGTATATTAGAATGTTAAAATGGATGATTGAATGTTATAATTGATGTTAGAATGTATATTAGAATGTTATAATGGATGTTAGAATATTATAATGGATGTTAGAATGTATATTAGAATGTTAGAATGTACGTTAGAATGTTATAATGGATGTTAGAATGTATATTAGAATGTTAGAATGTATGTTAGAATGTTATTATGGATGCTAGAATTTTATAATTGATGTTAGAATGTATATTAGAATGTTATAATGTATGATATAATGTTATTATTGATGTTAGAATGTTATAATGGAAGTTAGAATGTTATAATGGATGTTAAGATATTATAATGGATGTTATAATGTATATTAGAATGTTAAAATGGATGATTGAATGTTATAATTGATGTTAGAATGTATATTAGAATGTTAGAATGTATGTTAGAATGTTATAATGGATGTTAGAATGTATATTACAAAGTTATAATGTATGTTAGAATGTTATAATGGATGTTAGAATGTATATTAGAATGGTATAATGAATGTTAGAATGTTAGAATGTATGTTAGAATGTATATTAGAATGTTATAATGTATGTTAGAATGTTATAATGGTTGTTAGAATGTATATTAGATTGTTATAATGTATGTTAGAATGTTATAATGGATATTAGAATGTATATTAGAATGTTATAATGTATGTTAGAATGTTATAATGGATGTTAGAATTTATATTATAATGTTATAATGTATGTTAGAATGTTAAAATGGATATTAGAATGTATATTAGAATGTTATAATGGATGTTAGAATGTATATTAGATTGTTATAATGTATGTTAGAATGTTATAATGGATGTTAGAATGTATATTAGAATGTTATAATGTATGTTAGAATGTTAGAATGTATGTTTTAATGTTATAATGGATGTTATAATGTATATTAGAATGTTAGAATGGATGTTAGAATGCATGTTAGAATGTATATTAGAATATTATAGTGTATGTTAGAATGTTATAATGGATGTTAGAATGTATATTAGAATGTTATAATGGATGTTAGAATATTATAATGGATGTTATAATGTATATTAGAATGTTTTAGTGTATTTTAGAATGTTATAATGGATGTTAGAATGTATATTAGAATATTATAATGGATGTTAGAATGTTATAATGGATGTTAGTACATTATAATGGATGTTATAATATATATTAGAATGTTATAATGTATGTTAGAATGTTATAATGGATGTTAGAATGTATATTAGAATGTTATAATGTATGTTAGAATGTTATAATGGATGTTAGAATGTTATAATGGATGTTAGAATGTATATTAGAATGTTGTTATGTATGTTAGAATGTTATAATGGATGGTAGAATGTTATAATGGATGTTAGAATGAATATTAGAATGTTAGAATGGATGATAGAATGTTATAATGGATGTTATAATGTATATTAGAATGTTATAATGTATGTTAGAATGCATGTTAGAATGTATATTAGAATGTTATTATGGATGTTAGAATGTTATAATGGAAGTTAGAATGTTATAATGGATGTTATAATATTATAATGGATGTTATAATGTATATTAGAATGTTAAAATGGAAGATTGAATGTTATAATTGATGTTAGAATGTATATTAGAATGTTAGAATGTATGTTAGAATGTTATAATGGATGTTAGAATGTATATTACAAAGTTATAATGTATGTTAGAATGTTATAATGGATGTTAGAATGTATATTAGAATGGTATAATGAATGTTAGAATGTTATAATGTATGTTAGAATGTATATTAGAATGTTATAATGTATGTTAGAATGTTATAATGGTTGTTAGAATGTATATTAGATTGTTATAATGTATGTTAGAATGTTATAATGGATATTAGAATGTATATTAGAATGTTATAATGTATGTTAGAATGTTATAATGGATGTTAGAATTTATATTATAATGTTATAATGTATGTTAGAATGTTAAAATGGATATTAGAATGTATATTAGAATGTTATAATGGATGTTAGAATGTTACAATGGATGTTAGAATGTATATTAGATTGTTATAATGTATGTTAGAATGTTATAATGGATGTTAGAATGTATATTAGAATGTTATAATGTATGTTAGAATGTTAGAATGTATGTTTTAATGTTATAATGGATGTTATAATGTATATTAGAATGTTAGAATGGATGTTAGAATGCATGTTAGAATGTATATTAGAATGTTAGAATGTATGTTATAATGTATGTTAGAATGTTATTATGGATGTTAGAATGTATATTAGAATATTAGAATGTATGTTAGAATGTTATTTTGTATGTTAGAATGTTATAATGGATGTTAGAATGTATTTTAGATTGTTATAATGTATGTTAGAATGTTATAATGGATGTTAGAATGTATATTAGAATGTTATAATGTATGTTACAATGTTATAATGTATGTTAGAATGTTATAATGGATGTTAGAATGTATATTAGATTGTTATAATGTATGTTAGAATGTTATAATGGATGTTAGAATGTATATTAGAATGTTTTAATGTATGTTAGTATGTTATAATGGATATTAGAATGTATATTACAATGTTATAATGTATGTTAGAATGTATATTAGAATTTTAGAATGTATATTAGAATGTTATAATGTATGTTAGAATGTTATAATGGATGTTAGAATGTTATAATGATTGTTATAATGTATATTAGAATGTTATATTGTATGTTAGAATACATGTTAGAATGTATATTAGAATTTTATAATGTATGTTAGAATGTTATAATGGATGTTAGAATGTATATTAGAATGTTATAATGGATGTTATAATGTTATAATGGATGTTAGAATATTATAATGGATGTTATAATGTATATTAGAATGTTAAAATGGATGATTGAATGTTATAATTGATGTTAGAATGTATATTAGAATGTTATAATGGATGTTAGAATATTATAATGGATGTTATAATGTATATTAGAATGTTAAAAAGTATGTTAGAATGTTATAATGGATGTTAGAATGTATATTAGAATGTTAGATTGTATGTTAGAATGTTATAATGGATGTTAGAATGTATATTAGAATGTTAGAATGTATGTTAGAATGTTATTATGGATGTTAGAATGTTATAATTGATGTTAGAATGTATATTAGAATGTTATAATGTATGTTATAATGTTATTATTGATGTTAGAATGTTATAATGGAAGTTAGAATGTTATAATGGATGTTAAAATATTATAATGGATTTTATAATGTATATTAGAATGTTAAAATGGATGATTGAATGTTATAATTGATGTTAGAATGTATATTAGAATGTTAGAATGTATGTTAGAATGTTATAATGGATGTTAGAATGTATATTACAAAGTTATAATGTATGTTAGAATGTTATAATGGATGTTAGAATGTATATTAGAATGGTATAATGAATGTTAGAATGTTAGATTGTATGTTAGAATGTATATTAGAATGTTATAATGTATGTTAGAATGTTATAATGGTTGTTAGAATGTATATTAGATTGTTATAATGTATGTTAGAATGTTATAATGGATATTAGAATGTATATTAGAATGTTATAATGTATGTTAGAATGTTATAATGGATGTTAGAATTTATATTATAATGTTATAATGTATGTTAGAATGTTAAAATGGATATTAGAATGTATATTAGAATGTTATAATGTATGTTAGAATGTTATAATGGATGTTAGAATGTATATTAGATTGTTATAATGTATGTTAGAATGTTATAATGGATGTTAGAATGTATATTAGAATGTTATAATGTATGTTAGAATGTTAGAATGTATGTTTTAATGTTATAATGGATGTTATAATGTATATTAGAATGTTAGAATGGATGTTAGAATGCATGTTAGAATGTATATTAGAATGTTAGAATGTATGTTATAATGTTATAATGTATGTTAGAATGTTATTATGGATGTTAGAATGTATATTAGAATATTAGAATGTATGTTAGAATGTTATTTTGTATGTTAGAATGTTATAATGGATGTTAGAATGTATTTTAGATTGTTATAATGTATGTTAGAATGTTATAATGGATGTTAGAATGTATATTAGAATGTTATAATGTATGTTACAATGTTATAATGTATGTTAGAATGTTATAATGGATGTTAGAATGTATATTAGATTGTTATAATGTATGTTAGAATGTTATAATGGATGTTAGAATGTATATTAGAATGTTATAATGTATGTTACTATGTTATAATGGATATTAGAATGTATATTAGAATGTTATAATGTATGTTAGAATGTATATTAGAATTTTAGAATGTATATTAGAATGTTATAATGTATGTTAGAATGTTATAATGGATGTTAGAATGTTATAATGATTGTTATAATGTATATTAGAATGTTATATTGTATGTTAGAATGCATGTTAGAATGTATATAAGAATTTTATAATGTATGTTAGAATGTTATAATGGATGTTAGAATGTATATTAGAATGTTATAATGGATGTTATAATGTTATAATGGATATTAGAATATTATAATGGATGTTATAATGTATATTAGAATGTTAAAATGGATGATTGAATGTTATAATTGATGTTAGAATGTATATTAGAATGTTAGAATGTATGTTAGAATGTTAGAATGGATGTTAGAATGTATGTTAGAATGTTATTATGGATGTTAGAATGTTATAATGGATGTTAGAATGTATATTAGAATGTTAGAATGTATGTTAGAATGTTATTATGTATATTAGAAAGTTATAATGTATGTTAGAATGTTATAATGGATGTTTGAATGTATATTAGATTGTTATAATGTATGTTAGAATGTTATAATGGATTTTAGAATGTATATTAGAATGTTATAATGTATAATAGAATGTTATAATGGATGTTAGAATTTATATTATAATGTTATAATGTATGTTAGAATGCTAAAATGGATATTAGAATGTATATTACAATGTTATTATGTATGTTAAAATGTTATAATGGATGTTAGAATGTATATTAGAATGTTATAATGGATGTTATAATGTTATAATGGATGTTAGAATATTATAATGGATGTTATAATGTATATTAGAATGTTAAAATGGATGATTGAATGTTATAATTGATGTTAGAATGTATATTAGAATGTTATAATGGATGTTAGAATATTATAATGGATGTTATAATGTATATTAGAATGTTAAAAAGTATGTTAGAATGTTATAATGGATGTTAGAATGTATATTAGAATGTTAGAATGTATGTTAGAATGTTATAATGGATGTTAGAATGTATATTAGAATGTTAGAATGTATGTTAGAATGTTATTATGGATGTTAGAATGTTATAATTGATGTTAGAATGTATATTAGAATGTTATAATGTATGTTATAATGTTATTATTGATGTTAGAATGTTATAATGGAAGTTAGAATGTTATAATGGATGTTAAAATATTATAATGGATGTTATAATGTATATTAGAATGTTAAAATGGATGATTGAATGTTATAATTGATGTTAGAATGTATATTAGAATGTTAGAATGTATGTTAGAATGTTATAATGGATGTTAGAATGTATATTACAAAGTTATAATGTATGTTAGAATGTTATAATGGATGTTAGAATGTATATTAGAATGGTATAATGAATGTTAGAATGTTAGAATGTATGTTAGAATGTATATTAGAATGTTATAATGTATGTTAGAATGTTATAATGGTTGTTAGAATGTATATTAGATTGTTATAATGTATGTTAGAATGTTATAATGGATATTAGAATGTATATTAGAATGTTATAATGTATGTTAGAATGTTATAATGGATGTTAGAATTTATATTATAATGTTATAATGTATGTTAGAATGTTAAAATGGATATTAGAATGTATATTAGAATGTTATAATGTATTTTAGAATGTTATAATCGATGTTAGAATGTATATTAGATTGTTATAATGTATGTTAGAATGTTATAATGGATGTTAGAATGTATATTAGAATGTTATAATGTATGTTAGAATGTTAGAATGTATGTTTTAATGTTATAATGGATGTTATAATGTATATTAGAATGTTAGAATGGATGTTAGAATGCATGTTAGAATGTATATTAGAATGTTAGAATGTATGTTATAATGTTATAATGTATGTTAGAATGTTATTATGGATGTTAGAATGTATATTAGAATATTAGAATGTATGTTAGAATGTTATTTTGTATGTTAGAATGTTATAATGGATGTTAGATTGTATTTTAGATTGTTATAATGTATGTTAGAATGTTATAATGGATGTTAGAATGTATATTAGAATGTTATAATGTATGTTACAATGTTATAATGTATGTTAGAATGTTATAATGGATGTTAGAATGTATATTAGATTGTTATAATGTATGTTAGAATGTTATAATGGATGTTAGAATGTATATTAGAATGTTATAATGTATGTTACTATGTTATAATGGATATTAGAATGTATATTAGAATGTTATAATGTATGTTAGAATGTATATTAGAATTTTAGAATGTATATTAGAATGTTATAATGTATGTTAGAATGTTATAATGGATGTTAGAATGTTATAATGATTGTTATAATGTATATTAGAATGTTATATTGTATGTTAGAATGCATGTTAGAATGTATATAAGAATTTTATAATGTATGTTAGAATGTTATAATGGATGTTAGAATGTATATTAGAATGTTATAATGGATGTTATAATGTTATAATGGATATTAGAATATTATAATGGATGTTATAATGTATATTAGAATGTTAAAATGGATGATTGAATGTTATAATTGATGTTAGAATGTATATTAGAATGTTAGAATGTATGTTAGAATGTTAGAATGGATGTTAGAATGTATGTTAGAATGTTATTATGGATGTTAGAATGTTATAATGGATGTTAGAATGTATATTAGAATGTTAGAATGTATGTTAGAATGTTATTATGTATATTAGAAAGTTATAATGTATGTTAGAATGTTATAATGGATGTTTGAATGTATATTAGATTGTTATAATGTATGTTAGAATGTTATAATGGATTTTAGAATGTATATTAGAATGTTATAATGTATAATAGAATGTTATAATGGATGTTAGAATTTATATTATAATGTTATAATGTATGTTAGAATGCTAAAATGGATATTAGAATGTATATTACAATGTTATTATGTATGTTAGAATGTTATAATGGATGTTAGAATGTATATTAGATTGTTATAATGTATGTTAGAATGTTATAATGGATGTTAGAATGTATATTAGAATGTTATAATGTTTGTTAGAATGTTAGAATGTATGTTTAAATGTTATAATGGATGTTATAATGTATATTAGAATGTTAAAATGGATGTTAGAATGTTAGAATGGATGTTATAATGTATATTAGAATGTTAGAATGGATGTCAGAATACATGTTATAATGTATATTAGAATGTTAGAATGTATGTTAGAATGTTATAATGGATGTTATACTGTATATTAGAATGTTAAAATGGATTATTGAATGTTATAATTGATGTTAGAATGTATATTAGAATGTTAGAATGTATGTTAGAATGTTATAATGGAAGTTAGAATGTTATAATGGATGTTAGAATATTATAATAGATGTTATAATGTATATTAGAATATTAAAATGGATGATTGAATGTTATAATTGATGTTAGAATGTATAATAGATTGTTATAATGTATGTTAGAATGTTATAATGGATGTTAGAATGTATATTAGAATGTTATAATGTATGATAGAATGTTTTAATGGATATTAGAATGTATATTAGAATGTTATAATGTATGTTAGAATGTTATAGTGGATGATATAATGAATATTAGAATGTTAGAATGGATGTTAGAATGTTATAATGGATGTTATAATGTATATTAGAATGTTATAATGTATGTTAGAATGCATGTTAGAAAGTATATTAGAATATTATAGTGTATGTTAGAATGTTATAATGGATGTTATAATGTATATTAGAATGTTATAATGGATGTTAGAATATTATAATGGATGTTATAATGTATATTAGAATGTTAAAAAGTATGTTAGAATGTTATAATGGATGTTAGAATGTATATTAGAATGTTATAATGTATATTAGAATGTTATATTGGATGTTAGAATGTATATTAGATTGTTATAATGTATGTTAGAATGTTATATTGGATGTTAGAATGTATATTAGAATGTTATAATGTATGTTAGAATGTTATAAATGATGTTAGAATGTTATAATGGATGTTAGAATGTATATTATAATGTTAGAATGTATGTTAGAATGTTATTATGGATGTTAGAATGTTATAATGGATGTTAGAATGTATATTAGAAAGTTATAATGTATGTTAGAATGTTATTTTGGATGTTAAAATGTATTTTAGATTGTTATAATGTATGTTAGAATGTTATAATAGATGTTAGAATGTATATTAGAATGTTATAATGTATGTTACAATGTTATAATGTATGTTAGAATGTTATAATGGATGTTATAATGTATACTAGAATGTTATAATGTATTTTAGATTGTAATAATGTATGTTCGAATGTTATAATGGATGTTAGAAAGTATATTAGAATGTTATAATGTATGTTACAATGTTATAATGTATGTTAGAATGTTATAATGGATGTTAGAATGTATATTAGAATGTTATAATGTATGTTAGAATGTTATAATGGATGTTATAATGAATATTAGTATGTTAGAATGGATGTTAGAATGTTATAATGGATGTTATAATGTATATTAGAATGTTATAATGTATGTTAGAATGCATGTTAGAATGTATATTAGAATATTATAATGTATGTTAAAATGTTATAATGGATGTTAGAATGTATATTAGAATATTATAATGGATGTTTCAATATTATAATGGATGTTAGATTATTATAATGGATGTTATAATGTATATTAGAATGTTAAAATGGATGTTAGAATGTTATAATTGATTTTAGAATGTATATCAGAATGTTAAAAAGTATGTTAGAATGTTATAATGGATGTTAGAATGTATATTAGAATGTTAGAATGTATGTTAGAATGTTATAATGGATGTTAGAATGTATATTAGAATGTTAGAATGTATGTTAGAATGTTATTATGGATGTTAGAATGTTATAATTGATGTTAGAATGTATAATAGAATGTTATAATGTATGTTAGAATGTTATAATTGATGTTAGAATGTATATTAGATTGTTATAAAGTATGTTAGAATGTTATAATGGATGTTAAAATGTATATTAGAATGTTATAATGTATGTTAGGATGTTATAATGGATGTTAGAATGTATATTAGATTGTTATAATGTATGTTAGAATGTTATAATGGATGTTAGAATGTATATTAGAATGTTATAATGTATGTTAGAATGTTATAATGGATATTAGAATGTTATATTGGATGTTAGAATGTATATTATAATGTTAGAATGTATGTTAGAATGTTATTATGGATGTTAGAATGTTATAATGGATGTTAGAATGTATATTAGAAAGTTATAATGTATGTTAGAATGTTATTTTGGATGTTAAAATGTATTTTAGATTGTTATAATGTATGTTAGAATGTTATAATAGATGTTAGAATGTATATTAGAATGTTATAATGTATGTTACAATGTTATAATGTATGTTAGAATGTTAGAATGGATGTTATAATGTATACTAGAATGTTATAATGTATTTTAGATTGTAATAATGTATGTTCGAATGTTGTAATGGATGTTAGAATGTATATTAGAATGTTATAATGTATGTTACAATGTTATAATGTATGTTAGAATGTTATAATGGATGTTAGAATGTATATTAGAATGTTAGAATGTATGTTAGAATGTTACAATGGATGATAGAATGTTATAATGGATGTTATAATGAATATTAGAATGTTAGAATGGATGTTAGAATGTTATAATGGATGTTATAATGTATATTAGAATGTTATAATGTATGTTAGAATGCATGTTAGAATGTATATTAGAATATTATAATGTATGTTAGAATGTTATAATGGATGTTAGAATGTATATTAAAATGTTATAATGGATGTTAGAATATTATAATGGATGTTAGATTATTATAATGGATGTTATAATGTATATTAGAATGTTAAAACGGATGTTAGAATGATATAATTGATTTTAGAATGTATATCAGAATGTTAAAAAGTATGTTAGAATGTTATAATGGATGTTAGAATGTATATTAGAATGTCAGAATGTATGTTAGAATGTTATAATATATGTTAGAATGTATATTAGAATGTTAGAATGTATGTTAGAATGTTATTATGGATGTTAGAATGTTATAATTGATGTTAGAATGTATATTAGAATGTTATAATGTATGTTAGAATGTTATAATGGATGTTAGAATGTATATTAGATTGTTATAATGTATGTTAGAATGTTATAATGGGTGTTAGAATGTATATTAGAATGTTATAATGTATGTTACAATGTTATAATGGATGTTAGAATGTTATAATGGATGTTAGAATGTATATTAGAATGTTATAATGTATGTTACAATGTTATAATGGATGTTAGAATGTGATAATGGATGTTAGAATGTATATTAGAATGTTGTAATGTATGTTAGAATGTTATAATGGATGTTAGAATGTTATAATGGATGTTATAATGAATATTAGAATGTTATAATGTATGTTAGAATGCATGTTAGAATGTATATTAGAATGTTTTAGTGTATTTTAGAATGTTATAATGGATGTTAGAATGTATATTAGAATATTATAATGGATGTTAGAATGTTATAATGGATGATAGTACATTATAATGGATGTTATAATATATATTAGAATGTTATAATGTATGTTAGAATGTTATAATGGATGTTAGAATGTATATTAGATTGTTATAATGTATGTTAGAATGTTATAATGGATGTTAGAATGTATATTAGAATGTTATAATGTATGTTACAATGTTATAATGGATGTTAGAATGTTTTAATGGACGTTAGAATGTATATTAGAATGTTATAATGTATGTTAGAATGTTATAATAGATGTTAGAATGTTAAAATGGATGTTAGAATGTATATTAGAATGTTGTAATGTATGTTAGAATGTTATAATGGATGTTAGAATGTTATAATGGATGTTATAATGAATATTAGAATGTTAGAATGGATGTTAGAATGTTATAATGGATGTTATAATGTATATTAGAATGTTATAATGTATGTTAGAATGCATGTTAGAATGTATATTAGAATATTATAGTGTATGTTAGAATGTTATAATGGATGTTAGAATGTATATTAGAATGTTATAATGGATGTTAGAATGTTATAATTGATTTTAGAATGTATATCAGAATGTTAAAAAGTATGTTAGAATGTTATAATGGATGTTAGAATGTATATTAGAATGTTAGAATGTATGTTAGAATGTTATAATGGATGTTAGAATGTATATTAGATTGTTAGAATGTATGTTAGAATGTTATTATGGATGTTAGAATGTTATAATTGATGTTAGAATGTATATTAGAATGTTATAATGTATGTTAGAATGTTATAATTGATGTTAGAATGTATATTAGATTGTTATAATGTATGTTAGAATGTTATAATGGATGATAAAATGTATATTAGAATGTTATAATGGATGTTAGAATGTATATTAGAATGTTATAATGTATGTTACAATGTTATAATGGATGTTAGAATGTTTTAATGGATGTTAGAATGTATATAAGAATGTTATAATGTATGTTAGAATGTTATAATGGATGTTAGAATGTTATAATGGATGTTAGAATGTATATTAGAATGTTTTAAAGTATATTAGAATGTTAGAATGTATGTTAGAATGTTATAATGGATGTTTGAATGTATATTAGAATGTTAGAATGTATGTTAGAATGTTTTTATGGAAGTTAGAATGTTATAATTGATGTTAGAATGTATATTAGAATGTTATAATGTATGTTAGAATGTTATAATGGATGTTAGAATGTTATAATGGATGTTAAAATGTATATTAGAATGTTTTAATGTATATTAGAATGTTAGAATGTATGTTAGAATGTTATAATGGATGTTAGAATGTATATTAGAATGTTATTATGGATGTTAGAATGTTATAATGGAAGTTAGAATGTTATAATGGATGTTAAAATATTATAATGGATGTTATAGTGTATATTAGAATGTTAAAATGGATGATTGAATGTTATAATTGATGTTAGAATGTATATTAGAATGTTACAATGTATGTTAGAATGTTATAATGGATGTTAGAATGTATATTACAAAGTTATAATGTATTTTAGAATGTTATAATGGATGTTTGAATGTATTTTCGATCGTTATAATGTATGATAGAATGTTATAATGGATATTAGAATGTATATTAGAATGTTATAATGTATGTTACAATGCTATAATGTATGTTAGAATGTTATAATGGATGTTAAAATGTATACTAGAATGTTATAATGTATGTTAGAATGCATGTTAGAATGTATATTAGAATATTATAGTGTATGTTAGAATGTTATAATGGATGTTAGAATGTATATTAGAATGTTTTAATGGATGTTAGAATATTATAATGGATGTTAGAATGTATATTAGAATGTTAGAATGTATGTTAGAATGTTATAATGGATGTTAGAATGTATATTAGAATGTTATAATGTATGTTAGAATGTTAGAATGGATATTAGAATGTTATATTGGATGTTAGAATGTATATTAGATTGTTATAAGGTATGTTAGAATGTTATATTGGATGTTAGAATGTATATTAGAATGTTATAATGTATGTTAGAATGTTATAAAGGATGTTAGAATGTTATAATGGATGTTAGAATGTATATTATAATGTTAGAATGTATGTTAGAATGTTATTATGGATGTTAGAATGTTATAATGGATGTTAGAATGTTATTTTGGATGTTAAAATGTATTTTAGATTTTTATAATGTATGTTGGAATGTTATAATAGATGTTAGAATGTATATTAGAATGTTATAATGTATGTTACAATGTTATAATGTATGTTAGAATGTTATAATGGATGTTATAATGTATACTAGAATGTTATAATGTATTTTAGATTGTAATAATGTATGTTCGAATGTTATAATGGATGTTAGAATGTATATTAGAATGTTATAATGTATGTTACAATGTTATAATGTATGTTAGAATGTTATAATGGATGTTAGAATGTATATTAGAATGTTATAATGTATGTTAGAATGTTACAATGGATGATAGAATGTTATAATGGATGTTATAATGAATATTAGAATGTTAGAATGGATGTTAGAATGTTATAATGGATGTTATAATGTATATTAGAATGTTATAATGTATGTTAGAATGCATGTTAGAATGTATATTAGAATATTATAATGTATGTTAGAATGTTAGAAAGGATGTTATAATGTATATTAGAATATTATAATGGATGTTAGAATATTATAATGGATGTTAGATTATTATAATGGATGTTATAATGTATATTAGAATGTTAAAATGGATGTTAGAATGTTATAATTGATTTTAGAATGTATATCAGAATGTTAAAAAGTATGTTAGAATGTTATAATGGATGTTAGAATGTATATTAGAATGTTAGAATGTAAGTTAGAATGTTATAATGGATGTTAGAATGTATATTAGAATGTTAGAATGTATGTTAAAATGTTATTATGGATGTTAGAATGTTATAATTGATGTTATAATGTATATTAGAATGTTATAATGTATGTTAGAATGTTATAATTGATGTTAGAATGTATATTAGATTGTTATAATGTATGTTAGAATGTTATAATGGATGTTAAAATGTATATTAGAATGTTATAATGTATGTTAGGATGTTATAATGTATGTTAGAATGTTATAATGGATGTTAGAATGTATATTAGATTGTTATAATGTATGTTAGAATGTTATAATGGATGTAAGAATGTATATTAGAATGTTATAATGTATGTTAGAATGTTATAATGGATATTAGAATGTTATATTGGATTTTAGAATGTATATTAGATTGTTATAATGTATGTTAGAATGTTATATTGGATGTTAGAATGTATATTAGAATGTTATAATGTATGTTAGAATGTTATAAAGGAAGTTAGAATGTTGTAATGGATGTTAGAATGTATATTATAATGTTAGAATGTATGTTAGAATGTTATTATGGATGTTAGAATGTTATAATGGATGTTAGAATGTATATTAGAAAGTTATAATGTATGTTAGAATGTTATTTTGGATGTTAAAATGTATTTTAGATTGTTATAATGTATGTTTGAATGTTATAATAGATGTTAGAATGTATTATAGAATGTTATAATGTATGTTACAATGTTATAATGTATGTTAGAATGTTATAATGGATGTTATAATGTATACTAGAATGTTATAATGTATTTTAGATTGTAATAATGTATGTTCAAATGTTATAATGGATGTTAGAATGTATATTAGAATGTTATAATGTATGTTGCAATGTTATAATGTATGTTAGAATGTTATAATGGATGTTAGAATGTATATTAGAATGTTATAATGTATGTTAGAATGTTACAATGGATGATAGAATGTTATAATGGATGTTATAATGAATATTAGAATATTAGAATGGATGTTAGAATGTTATTATGGATGTTATAATGTATATTAGAATGTTATAATGTATGTTAGAATGCATGTTAGAATGTATATTAGAATATTATAATGTATGTTAGAATGTTATAATGGATGTTAGAATGTATATTAGAATATTATAATGGATGTTAGAATATTATAATGGATGTTAGATTATTATAATGGATGTTATAATGTATATTAGAATGTTAAAATGGATGTTAGAATGTTATAATTGATTTTAGAATGTATATCAGAATGTTAAAAAGTATGTTAGAATGTTATAATGGATGTTAGAATGTATATTAGAATGTTAGAATGTATGTTAGAATGTTATAATGGATATTAGAATGAATATTAGAATGTTATATTGTATGTTAGAATGTTATAATGGATGTTATAATGGATGTTATAATGTATACTAGAATGTTATAATGTATGTTAGAATGTTATAATGGATGTTAGAATGTATATTAGAATGGTATAATGAATGTTAGAATGTATGTTAGAATGTATATTAGAATGTTATAATGTATGTTAGAATGTTATAATGGTTGTTAGAATGTATATTAGATTGTTATAATGTATGTTAGAATGTTATAATGGATATTAGAATGTATATTAGAATGTTATAATGTATGTTAGAATGTTATAATGGATGTTAGAATTTATATTATAATGTTATAATGTATGTTAGAATGTTAAAATGGATATTAGAATGTATATTAGAATGTTATAATGTATGTTAGAATGTTATAATGGATGTTAGAATGTATATTAGATTGTTATAATGTATGTTAGAATGTTATAATGGATGTTAGAATGTTAGAATGTATGTTTTAATGTTATAATGGATGTTATAATGTATATTAGAATGTTAGAATGGATGTTAGAATGCATGTTAGAATGTATATTAGAATGTTAGAATGTATGTTATAATGTTATAATGTATGTTAGAATGTTATTATGGATGTTAGAATGTATATTAGAATATTAGAATGTATGTTAGAATGTTATTTTGTATGTTAGAATGTTATAATGGATGTTAGAATGTATTTTAGATTGTTATAATGTATGTTAGAATGTTATAATGGATGTTATAATGTATATTAGAATGTTATAATGTATGTTACAATGTTATAATGTATGTTAGAATGTTATAATGGATGTTAGAATGTATATTAGATTGTTATAATGTATGTTAGAATGTTATAATGGATGTTAGAATGTATATTAGAATGTTATAATGTATGTTAGAATGTTATAATGGATATTAGAATGTATATTAGAATGTTATAATGTATGTTAGAATGTATATTAGAATTTTAGAATGTATATTAGAATGTTATAATGTATGTTAGAATGTTATAATGGATGTTAGAATGTTATAATGATTGTTATAATGTATATTAGAATGTTATATTGTATGTTAGAATGCATTTTAGAATGTATTTTAGAATTTTATAATGTATGTTAGAATGTTATAATGGATGTTAGAATGTATATTAGAATGTTATAATGGATGTTATAATGTTATAATGGATGTTAGAATATTATAATGGATGTTATAATGTATATTAGAATGTTAAAATGGATGATTGAATGTTATAATTGATGTTAGAATGTATATTAGAATGTTAGAATGGATGTTAGAATGTTATAATGGATGTTAGAATGTATGTTAGAATGTTATTATGGATGTTAGAATGTTATAATGGATGTTAGAATGTATATTAGAATGTTAGAATGTATGTTAGAATGTTATTATGTATATTAGAAAGTTATAATGTATGTTAGAATGTTATAATGGATGTTTGAATGTATATTAGATTGTTATAATGTATGTTAGAATGTTATAATGGATATTAGAATGTATATTAGAATGTTATAATGTAAAACAGAATGTTATAATGGATGTTAGAATGTATATTAGAATGGTATAATGAATGTTAGAATGTTAGAATGTATGTTAGAATGTATATTAGAATGTTATAATGTTTGTTAGAATGTTATAATGGTTGTTAGAATGTATATTAGATTGTTATAATGTATGTTAGAATGTTATAATGGATATTAGAATGTATATTAGAATGTTATAATGTATGTTAGAATGTTATAATGGATGTTAGAATTTATATTATAATGTTATAATGTATGTTAGAATGTTAAAATGGATATTAGAATGTATATTAGAATGTTATAATGTATGTTAGAATGTTATAATGGATGTTAGAATGTATATTAGATTGTTATAATGTATGTTAGAATGTTATAATGGATGTTAGAATGTTAGAATGTATGTTTTAATGTTATAATGGATGTTATAATGTATATTAGAATGTTAGAATGGATGTTAGAATGCATGTTAGAATGTATATTAGAATGTTAGAATGTATGTTATAATGTTATAATGTATGTTAGAATGTTATTATGGATGTTAGAATGTATATTAGAATATTAGAATGTATGTTAGAATGTTATTTTGTATGTTAGAATGTTATAATGGATGTTAGAATGTATTTTAGATTGTTATAATGTATGTTAGAATGTTATAATGGATGTTATAATGTATATTAGAATGTTATAATGTATGTTACAATGTTATAATGTATGTTAGAATGTTATAATGGATGTTAGAATGTATATTAGATTGTTATAATGTATGTTAGAATGTTATAATGGATGTTAGAATGTATATTAGAATGTTATAATGTATGTTAGAATGTTATAATGGATATTAGAATGTATATTAGAATGTTATAATGTATGTTAGAATGTATATTAGAATTTTAGAATGTATATTAGAATGTTATAATGTATGTTAGAATGTTATAATGGATGTTAGAATGTTATAATGATTGTTATAATGTATATTAGAATGTTATATTGTATGTTAGAATGCATGTTAGAATGTATATTAGAATTTTATAATGTATGTTAGAATGTTATAATGGATGTTAGAATGTATATTAGAATGTTATAATGGATGTTATAATGTTATAATGGATGTTAGAATATTATAATGGATGTTATAATGTATATTAGAATGTTAAAATGGATGATTGAATGTTATAATTGATGTTAGAATGTATATTAGAATGTTAGAATGTATGTTAGAATGTTATAATGGATGTTAGAATGTATGTTAGAATGTTATTATGGATGTTAGAATGTTCTAATGGATGTTAGAATGTATATTAGAATGTTAGAATGTATGTTAGAATGTTATTATGTATATTAGAAAGTTATAATGTATGTTAGAATGTTATAATGGATGTTTGAATGTATATTAGATTGTTATAATGTATGTTAGAATGTTATAATGGATATTAGAATGTATATTAGAATGTTATAATGTAAAACAGAATGTTATAATGGATGTTAGAATTTATATTATAATGTTATAATGTATGTTAGAATGCTAAAATGGATATTAGAATGTATATTAGAATGTTATTATGTATGTTAGAATGTTATAATGGATGTTAGAATGTATATTAGATTGTTATAATGTATGTTAGAATGTTATAATGGATGTTAGAATGTATATTAGAATGTTATAATGTTTGTTAGAATGTTAGAATGCATGTTTAAATGTTATAATGGATGTTATAATGTATATTAGAATGTTAAAATGGATGTTAGAATGTTAGAATGGATGTTATAATGTATATTAGAATGTTAGAATGGATGTCAGAATGCATGTTATAATGTATATTAGAATGTTATAATGTATGTTAGAATGTTATAATGGATGTTATACTGTATATTAGAATGTTAAAATGGATTATTGAATGTTATAATTGATGTTAGAATGTATATTAGAATGTTAGAATGTATGTTAGAATGTTATTATGGATGTTAGAATGTTATAATGGAAGTTAGAATGTTATAATGGATGTTAGAATATTATAATAGATTTTATAATGTATATTAGAATGTTAAAATGGATGATTGAATGTTATAATTGATGTTAGAATGTATATTAGAATGTTAGAATGTATGTTAGAATGTTATAATGGATGTTAGAATGTATATTAGAATGTTAGAATGTATGTTAGAATGTTATTATGGATGTTAGAATGTTATAATGGATGTTAGAATGTATATTACAAAGTTATAATGTATGGTAGAATGTTATAATGGATGTTTGAATGTATTTTAGATTGTTATAATGTATGATAGAATGTTATAATGGATATTAGAATGTATATTAGAATGTTATAATGTATGTTACAATGTTATAATGTATGTTAGAATGTTATAATGGATGTTAAAATGTATACTAGAATGTTATAATGTATGTTAGAATGTATATTAGAATGTTATAATGTATGTTAGAATGTTTTAATGGATGTTATAATGTCTATTAGAATTTTATAATGTATATTAGAATGTTATAATTAATGTTAGAATGTTAGAATGGATGTTATAATGTTATAATGTATGTTAGAATGTTATAATGCATGTTAGAATGTATATTAAAATGTTAGAATGTATGTTAGAATGTTATTATGGATGTTAGAATGTATATTACAAAGTTATAATGTATGTTAGAATGTTATAATGGATGTTTGAATGTATTTTAGATTGTTATAATGTATGATAGAATGTTATAATGGATATTAGAATGTATATTAGAATGTTATAATGTATGTTACAATGTTATAATGTATGTTAGAATGCATGTTAGAATGTACATTAGAATTTTATAATGTATGTTAGAATGTTATAATGGATGTTAGAATGTATATTAGAATGTTATAATGGATGTTATAATGTTAGAATGGATGTTAGAATGTTATAATGGATGTTAGAATGTATATTAGAAAGTTATAATGTATGTTAGAATGTTATAATGGATATTAGAATGTATATTAGAATGTTATAATGTATAATAGAATGTTATAATGTATAATAGAATGTTATAATGGATGTTAGAATTTATATTATAATGTTATAATGTATGTTAGAATGTTAAAATGGATATTAGAATGTATATTAGAATGTTATTATGTATGTTAGAATGTTATAATGGATGTTAGAATGTATATTAGAATGTTAGAATGTATGTTAGAATGTTATAATGGATGTTAGTATGTTATAATGGATGTTAGAATGTATATTAGAATGTTATAATGTATGTTAGAATGTTATAATTGATGTTAGAATGTATATTAGATTGTTATAATGTATGTTAGAATGTTATAATGGATGTTAAAATGTATATTAGAATGTTATAATGTATGTTAGGATGTTGTAATGTATGTTAGAATGTTATAATGGATGTTAGAATGTATATTAGATTGTTATAATGTATGTTAGAATGTTATAATGGATGTTAGAATGTATATTAGAATGTTATAATGTATGTTACAATGTTATAATGGATGTTAGAATGTTATAATGGATGTTAGAATGTATATTAGAATGTTATAATGTATGTTAGAATTTTATAATGGATGTTAGAATGTTATAATGAATGTTAGAATGTATATTAGAATGTTGTAATGTATGTTAGAATGTTATAATGGATGTTAGAATGTTAGAATGGATGTTATAATGAATATTAGAATGTTATAATGTATGTTAGAATGCATGTTAGAATGTATATTAGAATGTTTTAGTGTATTTTAGAATGTTATAATGGATGTTAGAATGTATATTAGAATATTATAATGGATGTTAGAATGTTATAATGGATGTTAGTACATTATAATGGATGTTATAATATATATTAGAATGTTATAATGTATGTTAGAATGTTATAATGGATGTTAGAATGTATATTAGAATGTTATAATGTATGTTAGAATGTTATAATGGATGTTAGAATGAATATTAGAATGTTAGAATGGATGATAGAATATTATAATGGATGTTATAATGTATATTAGAATGTTATAATGTATGTTAGAATGCATGTTAGAATGTATATTAGAATATTATAGGGTATGTTAGAATGTTATAATGGATGTTAGAATGTTATAATGGATGTTAGAATGAATATTAGAATGTTAGAATGGATGATAGAATATTATAATGGATGTTATAATGTATATTAGAATGTTATAATGTATGTTAGAATGCATGTTAGAATGTATATTAGAATATTATAGGGTATGTTAGAATGTTATAATGGATGTTAGAATGTTATAATTGATGTTAGAATATTATAATGGATGTTATAATGTATATTAGAATGTTATAATGGATGTTAGAATATTATAATGGATGTTATAATGTATATTAGAATGTTTTAGTGTATTTTAGAATATTATAATGGATGTTAGAATGTATATTAGAATATTATAATGGATGTTAGAATGTTATAATGGATGTTAGTACATTATAATGGATGTTATAATATATATTAGAATGTTATAATGTATGTTAGAATGTTATAATGGATGTTAGAATGTATATTAGCATGTTATAATGTATGTTAGAATGTTATAATGGATGTTAGAATGTTATAATGGATGTTAGAATGTATATTAGAATGTTGTTATGTATGTTAGAATGTTATAATGGATGGTAGAATGTTATAATGGATGTTAGAATGAATATTAGAATGTTAGAATGGATGATAGAATGTTATAATGGATGTTATAATGTATATTAGAATGTTATAATGTATGTTAGAATGCATGTTAGAATGTATATTAGAATGTTAGAATGTATGTTAGAATGTTATTATGGATGTTAGAATGTTATAATTGATCTTAGAATGTATATTAGAATGTTATAATGTATGTTAGAATGTTATTATGGATGTTAGAATGTTATAATGGAAGTTAGAATGTTATAATGGATGTTAAAATATTATAATGGATGTTATAATGTATATTAGAATGTTAAAATGGATGATTGAATGT
Source organism: Taudactylus pleione (assembly GCA_031769625.1). NCBI lineage: Eukaryota > Metazoa > Chordata > Amphibia > Anura > Myobatrachidae > Taudactylus > Taudactylus pleione. The sequence continues at coordinate 347,107 of JAUIMM010000815.1, read as the reverse complement.
TATAATTGATGTTAGAATGTATATTAGAATGTTAGAATGTATGTTAGAATGTTATAATGGATGTTAGAATGTATATTACAAAGTTATAATGTATGTTAGAATGTTATAATGGATGTTAGAATGTATATTAGAATGGTATAATGAATGTTAGAATGTTATAATGTATGTTAGAATGTATATTAGAAAGTTATAATGTATGTTATAATGTTATAATGGTTGTTAGAATGTATATTAGATTGTTACAATGTATGTTAGAATGTTATAATGGATATTAGAATGTATATTAGAATGTTATAATGTATGTTAGAATGTTATAATGGATGTTAGAATTTATATTATAATGTTATAATGTATGTTAGAATGTTAAAATGGATATTAGAATGTATATTAGAATGTTATAATGTATGTTAGAATGTTATAATGGATGTTAGAATGTATATTAGATTGTTATAATGTATGTTAGAATGTTATAATGGATGTTAGAATGTATATTAGAATGTTATAATGTATGTTAGAATGTTAGAATGTATGTTTTAATGTTATAATGGATGTTATAATGTATATTAGAATGTTAGAATGGATGTTAGAATGCATGTTAGAATGTATATTAGAATGTTAGAATGTATGTTATAATGTATGTTAGAATGTTATTATGGATGTTAGAATGTATATTAGAATATTAGAATGTATGTTAGAATGTTATTTTGTATGTTAGAATGTTATAATGGATGTTAGAATGTATTTTAGATTGTTATAATGTATGTTAGAATGTTATAATGGATGTTAGAATGTATATTAGAATGTTATAATGTATGTTACAATGTTATAATGTATGTTAGAATGTTATAATGGATGTTAGAATGTATATTAGATTGTTATAATGTATGTTAGAATGTTATAATGGATGTTAGAATGTATATTAGAATGTTATAATGTATGTTAGTATGTTATAATGGATATTAGAATGTATATTAGAATGTTATAATGTATGTTAGAATGTATATTAGAATTTTAGAATGTATATTAGAATGTTATAATGTATGTTAGAATGTTATAATGGATGTTAGAATGTTATAATGATTGTTATAATGTATATTAGAATGTTATATTGTATGTTAGAATACATGTTAGAATGTATATTAGAATTTTATAATGTATGTTAGAATGTTATAATGGATGTTAGAATGTATATTAGAATGTTATAATGGATGTTATAATGTTATAATGGATGTTAGAATATTATAATGTATATTATAATGTATATTAGAATGTTAAAATGGATGATTGAATGTTATAATTGATGTTAGAATGTATATTAGAATGTTATAATGGATGTTAGAATATTATAATGGATGTTATAATGTATATTAGAATGTTAAAAAGTATGTTAGAATGTTATAATGGATGTTAGAATGTATATTAGAATGTTAGAATGTATGTTAGAATGTTATAATGGATGTTAGAATGTATATTAGAATGTTAGAATGTATGTTAGAATGTTATAATGGATGTTAGAATGTTATAATTGATGTTAGAATGTATATTAGAATGTTATAATGTATGTTATAATGTTATTATGGATGTTAGAATGTTATAATGGAAGTTAGAATGTTATAATGGATGTTAAAATATTATAATGGATGTTATAATGTATATTAGAATGTTAAAATGGATGATTGAATGTTATAATTGATGTTAGAATGTATATTAGAATGTTAGAATGTATGTTAGAATGTTATAATGGATGTTAGAATGTATATTACAAACTTATAATGTATGTTAGAATGTTATAATGGATGTTAGAATGTATATTAGAATGTTATAATGTATGTTACAATGTTATAATGTATGTTAGAATGTTATAATGGATGTTAGAATGTATATTAGAATGTTAGAATGTATGTTAGAATGTTACTATGGATGATAGAATGTTATAATGGATGTTATAATGAATATTAGAATGTTAGAATGGATGTTAGAATGTTATAATGGATGTTATAATGTATATTAGAATGTTATAATGTATGTTAGAATGCATGTTAGAATGTATATTAGAATATTATAATGTATGTTAGAATGTTATAATGGATGTTAGAATGTATATTAAAATGTTATAATGGATGTTAGAATATTATAATGGATGTTAGATTATTATAATGGATGTTATAATGTATATTAGAATGTTAAAACGGATGTTAGAATGATATAATTGATTTTAGAATGTATATCAGAATGTTAAAATGTATGTTAGAATGTTATAATGGATGTTAGAATGTATATTAGAATGTCAGAATGTATGTTAGAATGTTATAATGGATGTTAGAATGTATATTAGAATGTTAGAATGTATGTTAGAATGTTATAATGGATGTTAGAATGTTATAATTGATTTTAGAATGGTTATCAGAATGTTAAAAAGTATGTTAGAATGTTATAATGGATGTTAAAATGTATATTAGAATGTTATAATGTATGTTAGGATGTTATAATGTATGTTAGAATGTTATAATGGATGTTAGAATGTATATTAGATTGTTATAATGTATGTTAGAATGTTATAATGGATGTTAGAATGTATATTAGAATGTTATAATGTATGTTAGAATGTTATAATGGATATTAGAATGTTATATTGGATGTTAGAATGTATATTAGATTGTTATAAGGTATGTTAGAATGTTATATTGGATGTTAGAATGTATATTAGAATGTTATAATGTATGTTAGAATGTTATAAAGGATGTTAGAATGTTATAATGGATGTTAGAATGTATATTATAATGTTAGAATGTATGTTAGAATGTTATTATGGATGTTAGAATGTTATAATGGATGTTAGAATGTATATTAGAAAGTTATAATGTATGTTAGAATGTTATTTTGGATGTTAAAATGTATTTTAGATTGTTATAATGTATGTTAGAATGTTATAATAGATGTTAGAATGTATATTAGAATGTTATAATGTATGTTACAATGTTATAATTTATGTTAGAATGTTAGAATGGATGTTATAATGTATACTAGAATGTTATAATGTATTTTAGATTGTAATAATGTATGTTCGAATGTTATAATGGATGTTAGAATGTATATTAGAATGTTATAATGTATGTTACAATGTTATAATGTATGTTAGAATGTTATAATGGATGTTAGAATGTATATTAGAATGTTAGAATGTATGTTAGAATGTTACAATGGATGATAGAATGTTATAATGGATGTTATAATGAATATTAGAATGTTAGAATGGATGTTAGAATGTTATAATGGATGTTATAATGTATATTAGAATGTTATAATGTATGTTAGAATGCATGTTAGAATGTATATTAGAATATTATAATGTATGTTAGAATGTTATAATGGATGTTAGAATGTATATTAGAATGTTATAATGGATGTTAGAATATTATAATGGATGTTAGATTATTATAATGGATGTTATAATGTATATTAGAATGTTAAAACGGATGTTATAATGATATAATTGATTTTAGAATGTATATCAGAATGTTAAAAAGTATGTTAGAATGTTATAATGGATGTTAGAATGTATATTAGAATGTCAGAATGTATGTTAGAATGTTATAATGGATGTTAGAATGTATATTAGAATGTTAGAATGTATGTTAGAATGTTATTATGGATGTTAGAATGTTATAATTGATGTTAGAATGTATATTAGAATGTTAGAATGTATGTTAGAATGTTATAATGGATGTTAGAATTTACATTAGATTGTTATAATGTATGTTAGAATGTTATAATGGATGTTAGAATGTATATTAGAATGTTATAATGTATGTTACAATGTTATAATGGATGTTAGAATGTTATAATGGATGTTAGAATGTATATTAGAATGTTATAATGTATGTTACAATGTTATAATGGATGTTAGAATGTGATAATGGATGTTAGAATGTATATTAGAATGTTGTAATGTATGTTAGAATGTTATAATGGATGTTAGAATGTTATAATGGATGTTATAATGAATATTAGAATGTTATAATGTATGTTAGAATGCATGTTAGAATGTATATTAGAATGTTTTAATGTATTTTAGAATGTTATAATGGATGTTAGAATGTATATTAGAATATTATAATGGATGTTAGAATGTTATAATGGATGATAGTACATTATAATGGATGTTATAATATATATTAGAATGTTATAATGTATGTTAGAATGTTATAATGGATGTTAGAATGTATATTAGATTGTTATAATGTATGTTAGAATGTTATAATGGATGTTAGAATGTATATTAGAATGTTATAATGTATGTTACAATGTTATAATGGATGTTAGAATGTTTAATGGACGTTAGAATGTATATTAGAATGTTATAATGTATGTTAGAATGTTATAATGGATGTTAGAATGTTATAATGGATGTTAGAATGTATATTAGAATGTTGTAATGTATGTTAGAATGTTATAATGGATGTTAGAATGTTATAATGGATGTTATAATGAATATTAGAATGTTAGAATGGATGTTAGAATGTTATAATGGATGTTCTAATGTATATTAGAATGTTATAATGTATGTTAGAATGCATGTTAGAATGTATATTAGAATATTATAGTGTATGTTAGAATGTTATAATGGATGTTAGAATGTATATTAGAATGTTATAATGGATGTTAGAATGTTATAATTGATTTTAGAATGTATATCAGAATGTTAAAAAGTATGTTAGAATGTTATAATGGATGTTAGAATGTATATTAGAATGTTAGAATGTATGTTAGAATGTTATAATGGATGTTAGAATGTATATTAGATTGTTAGAATGTATGTTAGAATGTTATTATGGATGTTAGAATGTTATCATTGATGTTAGAATGTATATTAGAATGTTATAATGTATGTTAGAATGTTATAATTGATGTTAGAATGTATATTAGATTGTTATAATGTATGTTAGAATGTTATAATGGATGATAAAATGTATATTAGAATGTTATAATGGATGTTAGAATGTATATTAGAATGTTATAATGTATGTTACAATGTTATAATGGATGTTAGAATGTTTTAATGGATGTTAGAATGTATATTAGAATGTTATAATGTATGTTAGAATGTTATAATGGATGTTAGAATGTTATAATGGATGTTAGAATGTATATTAGAATGTTTTAAAGTATATTAGAATGTTAGAATGTATGTTAGAATGTTATAATGGATGTTTGAATGTATATTAGAATGTTAGAATGTATGTTAGAATGTTTTTATGGAAGTTAGAATGTTATAATTGATGTTAGAATGTATATTAGAATGTTATAATGTATGTTAGAATGTTATAATGGATGTTAGAATGTTATAATGGATGTTAAAATGTATATTAGAATGTTTTAATGTATATTAGAATGTTAGAATGTATGTTAGAATGTTATAATGGATGTTAGAATGTATATTAGAATGTTATTATGGATGTTAGAATGTTATAATGGAAGTTAGAATGTTATAATGGATGTTAAAATATTATAATGGATGTTATAGTGTATATTAGAATGTTAAAATGGATGATTGAATGTTATAATTGATGTTAGAATGTATATTAGAATGTTACAATGTATGTTAGAATGTTATAATGGATGTTAGAATGTATATTACAAAGTTATAATGTATTTTAGAATGTTATAATGGATGTTTGAATGTATTTTCGATCGTTATAATGTATGATAGAATGTTATAATGGATATTAGAATGTATATTAGAATGTTATAATGTATGTTACAATGCTATAATGTATGTTAGAATGTTATAATGGATGTTAAAATGTATACTAGAATGTTATAATGTATGTTAGAATGCATGTTAGAATGTATATTAGAATATTATAGTGTATGTTAGAATGTTATAATGGATGTTAGAATGTATATTAGAATGTTTTAATGGATGTTAGAATATTATAATGGATGTTAGAATGTATATTAGAATGTTAGAATGTATGTTAGAATGTTATAATTGATGTTAGAATGTATATTAGATTGTTATAATGTATGTTAGAATGTTATAATGGATGTTTAAATGTATATTAGAATGTTAAAAAGTATGTTAGAATGTTATAATGGATGTTAGAATGTATATTAGAATGTTAGAATGTATGTTAGAATGTTATAATGGATGTTAGAATGTATATTAGATTGTTAGAATGTATGTTAGAATGTTATTATGGATGTTAGAATGTTATAATTGATGTTAGAATGTATATTAGAATGTTATAATGTATGTTAGAATGTTATAATTGATGTTAGAATGTATATTAGATTGTTATAATGTATGTTAGAATGTTATAATGGATGATAAAATGTATATTAGAATGTTATAATGGATGTTAGAATGTATATTAGAATGTTATAATGTATGTTACAATGTTATAATGGATGTTAGAATGTTTTAATGGATGTTAGAATGTATATTAGAATGTTATAATGTATGTTAGAATGTTATAATGTATGTTAGAATGTTATAATGGATGTTAGAATGTATATTAGAATGTTTTAAAGTATATTAGAATGTATGTTTGAATGTTATAATGGATGTTTGAATGTATATTAGAATGTTAGAATGTATGTTAGAATGTTTTTATGGAAGTTAGAATGTTATAATTGATGTTAGAATGTATATTAGAATGTTATAATGTATGTTAGAATGTTATAATGGATGTTAGAATGTTATAATGGATGTTAAAATGTATATTAGAATGTTTTAATGTATATTAGAATGTTAGAATGTATGTTAGAATGTTATAATGGATGTTAGAATGTATATTAGAATGTTATTATGGATGTTAGAATGTTATAATGGAAGTTAGAATGTTATAATGGATGTTAAAATATTATAATGGATGTTATAGTGTATATTAGAATGTTAAAATGGATGATTGAATGTTATAATTGATGTTAGAATGTATATTAGAATGTTACAATGTATGTTAGAATGTTATAATGGATGTTAGAATGTATATTACAAAGTTATAATGTATTTTAGAATGTTATAATGGATGTTTGAATGTATTTTCGATCGTTATAATGTATGATAGAATGTTATAATGGATATTAGAATGTATATTAGAATGTTATAATGTATGTTACAATGCTATAATGTATGTTAGAATGTTATAATGGATGTTAAAATGTATACTAGAATGTTATAATGTATGTTAGAATGCATGTTAGAATGTATATTAGAATATTATAGTGTATGTTAGAATGTTATAATGGATGTTAGAATGTATATTAGAATGTTTTAATGGATGTTAGAATATTATAATGGATGTTAGAATGTATATTAGAATGTTATAATGTATGTTAGAATGTTATTATGGATGTTAGAATGTTATAATTGATGTTAGAATGTATATTAGAATGTTATAATGTATGTTAGAATGTTATAATTGATGTTAGAATGTATATTAGATTGTTATAATGTATGTTAGAATGTTATAATGGATGTTTAAATGTATATTAGAATGTTATAATGTATGTTAGAATGTTATAATGGATGTTAGAATGTATATTAGATTGTTATAATGTATGTTAGAATGTTATAATGGATGTTAGAATGTATATTAGAATGTTATAATGTATGTTAGAATGTTAGAATGGATATTAGAATGTTATATTGGATGTTAGAATGTATATTAGATTGTTATAAGGTATGTTAGAATGTTATATTGGATGTTAGAATGTATATTAGAATGTTATAATGTATGTTAGAATGTTATAAAGGATGTTAGAATGTTATAATGGATGTTAGAATGTATATTATAATGTTAGAATGTATGTTAGAATGTTATTATGGATGTTAGAATGTTATAATGGATGTTAGAATGTAAATTAGAAAGTTATAATGTATGTTAGAATGTTATTTTGGATGTTAAAATGTATTTTAGATTGTTATAATGTATGTTGGAATGTTATAATAGATGTTAGAATGTATATTAGAATCTTATAATGTATGTTACAATGTTATAATGTATGTTAGAATGTTATAATGGATGTTATAATGTATACTAGAATGTTATAATGTATTTTAGATTGTAATAATGTATGTTCGAATGTTATAATGGATGTTAGAATGTATATTAGAATGTTATAATGTATGTTACAATGTTATAATGTATGTTAGAATGTTACAATGGATGATAGAATGTTATAATGGATGTTATAATGAATATTAGAATGTTAGAATGGATGTTAGAATGTTATAATGGATGTTATAATGTATATTAGAATGTTATAATGTATGTTAGAATGCATGTTAGAATGTATATTAGAATATTATAATGTATGTTAGAATGTTAGAATGGATGTTAGAATGTATATTAGAATATTATAATGGATGTTAGAATATTATAATGGATGTTAGATTATTATAATGGATGTTAGAATGTATATTAGAATGTTAAAATGGATGTTAGAATGTTATAATTGATTTTAGAATGTATATCAGAATGTTAAAAAGTATGTTAGAATGTTATAATGGATGTTAGAATGTATATTAGAATGTTAGAATGTAAGTTAGAATGTTATAATGGATGTTAGAATGTATATTAGAATGTTAGAATGTATGTTAAAATGTTATTATGGATGTTAGAATGTTATAATTGATGTTATAATGTATATTAGAATGTTATAATGTATGTTAGAATGTTATAATTGATGTTAGAATGTATATTAGATTGTTGTAATGTATGTTAGAATGTTATAATGGATGTTAAAATGTATATTAGAATGTTATAATGTATGTTAGGATGTTATAATGTATGTTAGAATGTTATAATGGATGTTAGAATGTATATTAGATTGTTATAATGTATGTTAGAATGTTATAATGGATGTTAGAATGTATATTAGAATGTTATAATGTATGTTACAATGTTATAATGGATGTTAGAATGTTATAATGGATGTTAGAATGTATATTAGAATGTTATAACGTATGTTAGAATGTTATAATGGATGTTAGAATGTTATAATGGATGTTAGAATGTATATTAGAATGTTGTAATGTATGTTAGAATGTTATAATGTATGTTAGAATGTTATAATGGATGTTATAATAAATATTAGAATGTTATAATGTATGTTAGAATGCATGTTAGAATGTATATTAGAATGTTTTAGTGTATTTTAGAATGTTATAATGGATGTTAGAATGTATATTAGAATATTATAATGGATGTTAGAATGTTATAATGGATGTTAGTACATTATAATGGATGTTATAATATATATTAGAATGTTATAATGTATGTTAGAATGTTATAATGGATGTTAGAATGTATATTAGAATGTTATAATGTATGTTAGAATGTTATAATGGATGTTAGAATGTTATAATGGATGTTAGAATGTATATTAGAATGTTGTAATGTATGTTAGAATGTTATAATGGATGGTAGAATGTTATAATGGATGTTAGAATGAATATTAGAATGTTAGAATGGATGATAGAATGTTATAATGGATGTTAGAATGTATATTAGAATGTTATAATGTATGTTAGAATGCATGTTAGAATGTATATTAGAATATTATAGTGTATGTTAGAATGTTATAATGGATGTTAGAATGTATATTAGAATGTTAGAATGTATGTTAGAATGTTATTATGGATGTTAGAATGTTATAATTGATGTTAGAATGTATATTAGAATGTTATAATGTATGTTAGAATGTTATAATTGATGTTAGAATGTATATTAGATTGTTATAATGTATGTTAGAATGTTATAATGGATGTTTAAATGTATATTAGAATGTTATAATGTATGTTAGAATGTTATAATGGATGTTAGAATGTATATTAGATTGTTATAATGTATGTTAGAATGTTATAATGGATGTTAGAATGTATATTAGAATGTTATAATGTATGTTAGAATGTTAGAATGGATATTAGAATGTTATATTGGATGTTAGAATGTATATTAGATTGTTATAAGGTATGTTAGAATGTTATATTGGATGTTAGAATGTATATTAGAATGTTATAATGTATGTTAGAATGTTATAAAGGATGTTAGAATGTTATAATGGATGTTAGAATGTATATTATAATGTTAGAATGTATGTTAGAATGTTATTATGGATGTTAGAATGTTATAATGGATGTTAGAATGTATATTAGAAAGTTATAATGTATGTTAGAATGTTATTTTGGATGTTAAAATGTATCTTAGATTGTTATAATGTATGTTGGAATGTTATAATAGATGTTAGAATGTATATTAGAATCTTATAATGTATGTTACAATGTTATAATGTATGTTAGAATGTTATAATGGATGTTATAATGTATACTAGAATGTTATAATGTATTTTAGATTGTAATAATGTATGTTCGAATGTTATAATGGATGTTAGAATGTATATTAGAATGTTATAATGTATGTTACAATGTTATAATGTATGTTAGAATGTTACAATGGATGATAGAATGTTATAATGGATGTTATAATGAATATTAGAATGTTAGAATGGATGTTAGAATGTTATAATGGATGTTATAATGTATATTAGAATGTTATAATGTATGTTAGAATGCATGTTAGAATGTATATTAGAATATTATAATGTATGTTAGAATGTTAGAATGGATGTTAGAATGTATATTAGAATATTATAATGGATGTTAGAATATTATAATGGATGTTAGATTATTATAATGGATGTTAGAATGTATATTAGAATGTTAAAATGGATGTTAGAATGTTATAATTGATTTTAGAATGTATATCAGAATGTTAAAAAGTATGTTAGAATGTTATAATGGATGTTAGAATGTATATTAGAATGTTAGAATGTAAGTTAGAATGTTATAATGGATGTTAGAATGTATATTAGAATGTTAGAATGTATGTTAAAATGTTATTATGGATGTTAGAATGTTATAATTGATGTTATAATGTATATTAGAATGTTATAATGTATGTTAGAATGTTATAATTGATGTTAGAATGTATATTAGATTGTTGTAATGTATGTTAGAATGTTATAATGGATGTTAAAATGTATATTAGAATGTTATAATGTATGTTAGGATGTTATAATGTATGTTAGAATGTTATAATGGATGTTAGAATGTATATTAGATTGTTATAATGTATGTTAGAATGTTATAATGGATGTTAGAATGTATATTAGAATGTTATAATGTATGTTACAATGTTATAATGGATGTTAGAATGTTATAATGGATGTTAGAATGTATATTAGAATGTTATAATGTATGTTAGAATGTTATAATGGATGTTAGAATGTTATAATGGATGTTAGAATGTATATTAGAATGTTGTAATGTATGTTAGAATGTTATAATGGATGTTAGAATGTTATAATGGATGTTATAATAAATATTAGAATGTTATAATGTATGTTAGAATGCATGTTAGAATGTATATTAGAATGTTTTAGTGTATTTTAGAATGTTATAATGGATGTTAGAATGTATATTAGAATATTATAATGGATGTTAGAATGTTATAATGGATGTTAGTACATTATAATGGATGTTATAATATATATTAGAATGTTATAATGTATGTTAGAATGTTATAATGGATGTTAGAATGTATATTAGAATGTTATAATGTATGTTAGAATGTTATAATGGATGTTAGAATGTTATAATGGATGTTAGAATGTATATTAGAATGTTGTAATGTATGTTAGAATGTTATAATGGATGGTAGAATGTTATAATGGATGTTAGAATGAATATTAGAATGTTAGAATGGATGATAGAATGTTATAATGGATGTTAGAATGTATATTAGAATGTTATAATGTATGTTAGAATGCATGTTAGAATGTATATTAGAATATTATAGTGTATGTTAGAATGTTATAATGGATGTTAGAATGTATATTAGAATGTTATAATGGATGTTAGAATATTATAATGGATGTTATAATGTATATTAGAATGTTTTAGTGTATTTTAGAATGTTATAATGGATGTTAGAATGTATATTAGAATATTATAATGGATGTTAGAATGTTATAATGGATGTTAGTACATTATAATGGATGTTATAATATATATTAGAATGTTATAATGTATGTTAGAATGTTAGAATGGATGTTAGAATGTATATTAGAATGTTATAATGTATGTTAGAATGTTATAATGGATGTTAGAATGTTATAATGGATGTTAGAATGTATATTAGAATGTTGTTATGTATGTTAGAATGTTATAATGGATGGTAGAATGTTATAATGGATGTTAGAATGAATATTAGAATGTTAGAATGGATGATAGAATGTTATAATGGATGTTATAATGTATATTAGAATGTTATAATGTATGTTAGAATGCATGTTAGAATGTATATTAGAATGTTAGAATGTATGTTAGAATGTTATTATGGATGTTAGAATGTTATAATTGATGTTAGAATGTATATTAGAATGTTATAATGTATGTTAGAATGTTATTATGGATGTTAGAATGTTATAATGGAAGTTAGAATGTTATAATGGATGTTAAAATATTATAATGGATGTTATAATGTATATTAGAATGTTAAAATGGATGATTGAATGTTATAATTGATGTTAGAATGTATATTAGAATGTTAGAATGTATGTTAGAATGTTATAATGGATGTTAGAATGTATATTACAAAGTTATAATGTATGTTAGAATGTTATAATGGATGTTAGAATGTATATTAGAATGGTATAATGAATGTTAGAATGTTATAATGTATGTTAGAATGTATATTAGAATGTTATAATGTATGTTATAATGTTATAATAGTTGTTAGAATGTATATTAGATTGTTATAATGTATGTTAGAATGTTATAATGGATATTAGAATGTATATTAGAATGTTATAATGTATGTTAGAATGTTATAATGGATGTTAGAATTTATATTATAATGTTATAATGTATGTTAGAATGTTAAAATGGATATTAGAATGTATATTAGAATGTTATAATGTATGTTAGAATGTTATAATGGATGTTAGAATGTATATTAGATTGTTATAATGTATGTTAGAATGTTATAATGGATGTTAGAATGTATATTAGAATGTTATAATGTATGTTAGAATGTTAGAATGTATGTTTTAATGTTATAATGGATGTTATAATGTATATTAGAATGTTAGAATGGATGTTAGAATGCATGTTAGAATGTATATTAGAATGTTAGAATGTATGTTATAATGTATGTTAGAATGTTATTATGGATGTTAGTATGTATATTAGAATATTAGAATGTATGTTAGAATGTTATTTTGTATGTTAGAATGTTATAATGGATGTTAGAATGTATTTTAGATTGTTATAATGTATGTTAGAATGTTATAATGGATGTTAGAATGTATATTAGAATGTTATAATGTATGTTACAATGTTATAATGTATGTTAGAATGTTATAATGGATGTTAGAATGTATATTAGATTGTTATAATGTATGTTAGAATGTTATAATGGATGTTAGAATGTATATTAGAATGTTAGAATGTATGTTAGTATGTTATAATGGATATTAGAATGTATATTAGAATGTTATAATGTATGTTAGAATGTATATTAGAATTTTAGAATGTATATTAGAATGTTATAATGTATGTTAGAATGTTATAATGGATGTTAGAATGTTATAATGATTGTTATAATGTATATTAGAATGTTATATTGTATGTTAGAATACATGTTAGAATGTATATTAGAATTTTATAATGTATGTTAGAATGTTATAATGAATGTTAGAATGTATATTAGAATGTTATAATGGATGTTATAATGTTATAATGGATGTTAGAATATTATAATGGATGTTAGAATGTATATTAGAATGTTAAAATGGATGATTGAATGTCATAATTGATGTTAGAATGTATATTAGAATGTTATAATGGATGTTAGAATATTATAATGGATGTTATAATGTATATTAGAATGTTAAAAAGTATGTTAGAATGTTATAATGGATGTTAGAATGTATATTAGAATGTTAGAATGTATGTTAGAATGTTATAATGGATGTTAGAATGTATATTAGAATGTTAGAATGTATGTTAGAATGTTATTATGGATGTTAGAATGTTATAATTGATGTTAGAATGTATATTAGAATGTTATAATGTATGTTATAATGTTATTATGGATGTTAGAATGTTATAATGGAAGTTAGAATGTTATAATGGATGTTAAAATATTATAATGGATGTTATAATGTATATTAGAATGTTAAAATGGATGATTGAATGTTATAATTGATGTTAGAATGTATATTAGAATGTTAGAATGTATGTTAGAATGTTATAATGGATGTTAGAATGTATATTACAAAGTTATAATGTATGTTAGAATGTTATAATGGATGTTAGAATGTATATTAGAATGGTATAATGAATGTTAGAATGTTATAATGTATGTTAGAATGTATATTAGAATGTTATAATGTATGTTAGAATGTTATAATGGTTGTTAGAATGTATATTAGATTGTTATAATGTATGTTAGAATGTTATAATGGATATTAGAATGTATATTAGAATGTTATAATGTATGTTAGAATGTTATAATGGATGTTAGAATTTATATTATAATGTTATAATGTATGTTAGAATGTTAAAATGGATATTAGAATGTATATTAGAATGTTATAATGTATGTTAGAATGTTATAATGGATGTTAGAATGTATATTAGATTGTTATAATGTATGTTAGAATGTTATAATGGATGTTAGAATGTATATTAGAATGTTATAATGTATGTTAGAATGTTAGAATGTATGTTTTAATGTTATAATGGATGTTATAATGTATATTAGAATGTTAGAATGGATGTTAGAATGCATGTTAGAATGTATATTAGAATGTTAGAATGTATGTTATAATGTTATAATGTATGTTAGAATGTTATTATGGATGTTAGAATGTATATTAGAATATTAGAATGTATGTTAGAATGTTATTTTGTATGTTAGAATGTTATAATGGATGTTAGAATGTATTTTAGATTGTTATAATGTATGTTAGAATGTTATAATGGATGTTAGAATGTATATTAGAATGTTATAATGTATGTTACAATGTTATAATGTATGTTAGAATGTTATAATGGATGTTAGAATGTATATTAGAATTTTAGAATGTATATTAGAATGTTATAATGTATGTTAGAATGTTATAATGGATGTTAGAATGTTATAATGATTGTTATAATGTATATTAGAATGTTATATTGTATGTTAGAATGCATGTTAGAATGTATATAAGAATTTTATAATGTATGTTAGAATGTTATAATGGATGTTAGAATGTATATTAGAATGTTATAATGGATGTTATAATGTTATAATGGATGTTAGAATATTATAATGGATGTTATAATGTATATTAGAATGTTAAAATGGATGATTGAATGTTATAATTGATGTTAGAATGTATATTAGAATGTTAGAATGTATGTTAGAATGTTAGAATGGATGTTAGAATGTATGTTAGAATGTTATTATGGATGTTAGAATGTTATAATGGATGTTAGAATGTATATTAGAATGTTAGAATGTATGTTAGAATGTTATTATGTATATTAGAAAGTTATAATGTATGTTAGAATGTTATAATGGATGTTTGAATGTATATTAGATTGTTATAATGTATGTTAGAATGTTATAATGGATTTTAGAATGTATATTAGAATGTTATAATGTATAATAGAATGTTATAATGGATGTTAGAATTTATATTATAATGTTATAATGTATGTTAGAATGCTAAAATGGATATTAGAATGTATATTAGAATGTTATTATGTATGTTAGAATGTTATAATGGATGTTAGAATGTATATTAGATTGTTATAATGTATGTTAGAATGTTATAATGGATGTTAGAATGTATATTAGAATGTTATAATGTTTGTTAGAATGTTAGAATATATGTTTAAATGTTATAATGGATGTTATAATGTATATTAGAATGTTAAAATGGATGTTAGAATGTTAGAATGGATGTTATAATGTATATTAGAATGTTAGAATGGATGTCAGAATACATGTTATAATGTATATTAGAATGTTAGAATGTATGTTAGAATGTTATAATGGATGTTATACTGTATATTAGAATGTTAAAATTGATTATTGAATGTTATAATTGATGTTAGAATGTATATTAGAATGTTAGAATGTATGTTAGAATGTTATTATGGATGTTAGAATGTTATAATGGAAGTTAGAATGTTATAATGGATGTTAGAATATTATAATAGATGTTATAATGTATATTAGAATATTAAAATGGATGATTGAATGTTATAATTGATGTTAGAATGTATATTAGATTGTTATAAAGTATGTTAGAATGTTATAATGGATGTTAGAATGTATATTAGAATGTTATAATGTATGATAATATGTTTTAATGGATATTAGAATGTATATTAGAATGTTATAATGTATGTTAGAATGTTATAGTGGATGTTATAATGAATATTAGAATGTTAGAATGGATGTTAGAATGTTATAATGGATGTTATAATGTATATTAGAATGTTATAATGTATGTTAGAATGCATGTTAGAAAGTATATTAGAATATTATAGTGTATGTTAGAATGTTATAATGGATGTTAGAATGTATATTAGAATATTATAATGGATGTTATAATGTATATTAGAATGTTAAAAATTATGTTAGAATGTTATAATGGATGTTAGAATGTATATTAGAATGTTAGAATGTATGTTAGAATGTTATAATGGATGTTAGAATGTATATTAGAATGTTAGAATGTATGTTAGAATGTTATTATGGATGTTAGAATGTTATAATTGATGTTAGAATGTATATTAGAATGTTATAATGTATGTTAGAATGTTATATTGGATGTTAGAATGTATATTAGAATGTTATAATGTATGTTAGAATGCATGTTAGAATGTATATTAGAATATTATAGTGTATGTTAGAATGTTATAATGGATGTTAGAATGTATATTAGAATGTTATAATGGATGTTAGAATATTATAATGGATGTTATAATGTATATTAGAATGTTTTAGTGTATTTTAGAATGTTATAATGGATGTTAGAATGTATATTAGAATATTATAATGGATGTTAGAATGTTATAATGGATGTTAGTACATTATAATGGATGTTATAATATATATTAGAATGTTATAATGTATGTTAGAATGTTATAATGGATGTTAGAATGTATATTAGAATGTTATAATGTATGTTAGAATGTTATAATGGATGTTAGAATGTTATAATGGATGTTAGAATGTATATTAGAATGTTGTTATGTATGTTAGAATGTTATAATGGATGGTAGAATGTTATAATGGATGTTAGAATGAATATTAGAATGTTAGAATGGATGATAGAATGTTATAATGGATGTTATAATGTATATTAGAATGTTATAATGTATGTTAGAATGCATGTTAGAATGTATATTAGAATGTTAGAATGTATGTTAGAATGTTATTATGGATGTTAGAATGTTATAATTGATGTTAGAATGTATATTAGAATGTTATAATGTATGTTAGAATGTTATTATGGATGTTAGAATGTTATAATGGAAGTTAGAATGTTATAATGGATGTTAAAATATTATAATGGATGTTATAATGTATATTAGAATGTTAAAATGGATGATTGAATGTTATAATTGATGTTAGAATGTATATTAGAATGTTAGAATGTATGTTAGAATGTTATAATGGATGTTAGAATGTATATTACAAAGTTATAATGTATGTTAGAATGTTATAATGGATGTTAGAATGTATATTAGAATGGTATAATGAATGTTAGAATGTTATAATGTATGTTAGAATGTATATTAGAATGTTATAATGTATGTTGTAATGTTATAATGGTTGTTAGAATGTATATTAGATTGTTATAATGTATGTTAGAATGTTATAATGGATATTAGAATGTATATTAGAATGTTATAATGTATGTTAGAATGTTATAATGGATGTTAGAATTTATATTATAATGTTATAATGTATGTTAGAATGTCAAAATGGATATTAGAATGTATATTAGAATGTTATAATGTATGTTAGAATGTTATAATGGATGTTAGAATGTATATTAGATTGTTATAATGTATGTTAGAATGTTATAATGGATGTTAGAATGTATATTAGAATGTTATAATGTATGTTAGAATGTTAGAATGTATGTTTTAATGTTATAATGGATGTTATAATGTATATTAGAATGTTAGAATGGATGTTAGAATGCATGTTAGAATGTATATTAGAATGTTAGAATGTATGTTATAATGTATGTTAGAATGTTATTATGGATGTTAGAATGTATATTAGAATATTAGAATGTATGTTAGAATGTTATTTTGTATGTTAGAATGTTATAATGGATGTTAGAATGTATTTTAGATTGTTATAATGTATGTTAGAATGTTATAATGGATGTTAGAATGTATATTAGAATGTTATAATGTATGTTACAATGTTATAATGTATGTTAGAATGTTATAATGGATGTTAGAATGTATATTAGATTGTTATAATGTATGTTAGAATGTTATAATGGATGTTAGAATGTATATTAGAATGTTATAATGTATGTTAGTATGTTATAATGGATATTAGAATGTATATTAGAATGTTATAATGTATGTTAGAATGTATATTAGAATTTTAGAATGTATATTAGAATGTTATAATGTATGTTAGAATGTTATAATGGATGTTAGAATGTTATAATGATTGTTATAATGTATATTAGAATGTTATATTGTATGTTAGAATACATGTTAGAATGTATATTAGAATTTTATAATGTATGTTAGAATGTTATAATGAATGTTAGAATGTATATTAGAATGTTATAATGGATGTTATAATGTTATAATGGATGTTAGAATATTATAATGGATGTTAGAATGTATATTAGAATGTTAAAAAGGATGATTGAATGTCATAATTGATGTTAGAATGTATATTAGAATGTTATAATGGATGTTAGAATGTTATAATGGATGTTAGAATGTATATTAGAATGTTAGAATGTATGTTAGAATGTTATAATGGATGTTAGAATGTATATTAGAATGTTAGAATGTATGTTAGAATGTTATTATGGATGTTAGAATGTTATAATTGATGTTAGAATGTATATTAGAATGTTATAATGTATGTTATAATGTTATTATGGATGTTAGAATGTTATAATGGAAGTTAGAATGTTATAATGGATGTTAAAATATTATAATGGATGTTATAATGTATATTAGAATGTTAAAATGGATGATTGAATGTTATAATTGATGTTAGAATGTATATTAGAATGTTAGAATGTATGTTAGAATGTTATAATGGATGTTAGAATGTATATTACAAAGTTATAATGTATGTTAGAATGTTATAATGGATGTTAGAATGTATATTAGAATGGTATAATGAATGTTAGAATGTTATAATGTATGTTAGAATGTATATTAGAATGTTAGAATGTATGTTAGAATGTTATAATGGTTGTTAGAATGTATATTAGATTGTTATAATGTATGTTAGAATGTTATAATGGATATTAGAATGTATATTAGAATGTTATAATGTATGTTAGAATGTTATAATGGATGTTAGAATTTATATTATAATGTTATAATGTATGTTAGAATGTTAAAATGGATATTAGAATGTATATTAGAATGTTATAATGTATGTTAGAATGTTATAATGGATGTTAGAATGTATATTAGATTGTTATAATGTATGTTAGAATGTTATAATGGATGTTAGAATGTATATTAGAATGTTATAATGTATGTTAGAATGTTAGAATGTATGTTTTAATGTTATAATGGATGTTATAATGTATATTAGAATGTTAGAATGGATGTTAGAATGCATGTTAGAATGTATATTAGAATGTTAGAATGTATGTTATAATGTTATAATGTATGTTAGAATGTTATTATGGATGTTAGAATGTATATTAGAATATTAGAATGTATGTTAGAATGTTATTTTGTATGTTAGAATGTTATAATGGATGTTAGAATGTATTTTAGATTGTTATAATGTATGTTAGAATGTTATAATGGATGTTAGAATGTATATTAGAATGTTATAATGTATGTTACAATGTTATAATGTATGTTAGAATGTTATAATGGATGTTAGAATGTATATTAGAATTTTAGAATGTATATTAGAATGTTATAATGTATGTTAGAATGTTATAATGGATGTTAGAATGTTATAATGATTGTTTTAATGTATATTAGAATGTTATATTGTATGTTAGAATGCATGTTAGAATGTATATAAGAATTTTATAATGTATGTTAGAATGTTATAATGGATGTTAGAATGTATATTAGAATGTTATAATGGATGTTATAATGTTATAATGGATGTTAGAATATTATAATGGATGTTATAATGTATATTAGAATGTTAAAATGGATGATTGAATGTTATAATTGATGTTAGAATGTATATTAGAATGTTAGAATGTATGTTAGAATGTTAGAATGGATGTTAGAATGTATGTTAGAATGTTATTATGGATGTTAGAATGTTATAATGGATGTTAGAATGTATATTAGAATGTTAGAATGTATGTTAGAATGTTATTATGTATATTAGAAAGTTATAATGTATGTTAGAATGTTATAATGGATGTTTGAATGTATATTAGATTGTTATAATGTGTGTTAGAATGTTATAATGGATTTTAGAATGTATATTATAATGTTATAATGTATAATAGAATGTTATAATGGATGTTAGAATTTATATTATAATGTTATAATGTATGTTAGAATGCTAAAATGGATATTAGAATGTATATTAGAATGTTATTATGTATGTTAGAATGTTATAATGGATGTTAGAATGTATATTAGATTGTTATAATGTATGTTAGAATGTTATAATGGATGTTAGAATGTATATTAGAATGTTATAATGTTTGTTAGAATGTTAGAATATATGTTTAAATGTTATAATGGATGTTATAATGTATATTAGAATGTTAAAATGGATGTTAGAATGTTAGAATGGATGTTATAATGTATATTAGAATGTTAGAATGGATGTCAGAATACATGTTATAATGTATATTAGAATGTTAGAATGTATGTTAGAATGTTATAATGGATGTTATACTGTATATTAGAATGTTAAAATGGATTATTGAATGTTATAATTGATGTTAGAATGTATATTAGAATGTTAGAATGTATGTTAGAATGTTATTATGGATGTTAGAATGTTATAATGGAAGTTAGAATGTTATAATGGATGTTAGAATATTATAATAGATGTTATAATGTATATTAGAATATTAAAATGGATGATTGAATGTTATAATTGATGTTAGAATGTATATTAGATTGTTATAAAGTATGTTAGAATGTTATAATGGATGTTAGAATGTATATTAGAATGTTATAATGTATGATAATATGTTTTAATGGATATTAGAATGTATATTAGAATGTTATAATGTATGTTAGAATGTTATAGTGGATGTTATAATGAATATTAGAATGTTAGAATGGATGTTAGAATGTTATAATGGATGTTATAATGTATATTAGAATGTTATAATGTATGTTAGAATGCATGTTAGAAAGTATATTAGAATATTATAGTGTATGTTAGAATGTTATAATGGATGTTAGAATGTATATTAGAATATTATAATGGATGTTATAATGTATATTAGAATGTTAAAAATTATGTTAGAATGTTATAATGGATGTTAGAATGTATATTAGAATGTTAGAATGTATGTTAGAATGTTATAATGGATGTTAGAATGTATATTAGAATGTTAGAATGTATGTTAGAATGTTATTATGGATGTTAGAATGTTATAATTGATGTTAGAATGTATATTAGAATGTTATAATGTATGTTAGAATGTTATATTGGATGTTAGAATGTATATTAGAATGTTATAATGTATGTTAGAATGTTATAAAGGATGTTAGAATGTTATAATGGATGTTAGAATGTATATTATAATGTTAGAATGTATGTTAGAATGTTTTATGGATGTTAGAATGTTATAATGGATGTTAGAATGTATATTAGAAAGTTATAATGTATGTTAGAATGTTATTTTGGATGTTAAAATGTATTTTAGATTGTTATAATGTATGTTAGAATGTTAGAATAGATGTTAGAATGTATATTAGAATGTTATAATGTATGTTACAATGTTATAATGTATGTTAGAATGTTATAATGGATGTTATAATGTATACTAGAATGTTATAATGTATTTTAGATTGTAATAATGTATGTTCGAATGTTATAATGGATGTTAGAAAGTATATTAGAATGTTATAATGTATGTTACAATGTTATAATGTATGTTAGAATGTTATAATGGATGTTAGAATGTATATTAGAATGTTATAATGTATGTTAGAATGTTATAATGGATGTTATAATGAATATTAGTATGTTAGAATGGATGTTAGAATGTTATAATGGATGTTATAATGTATATTAGAATGTTATAATGTATGTTAGAATGCATGTTAGAATGTATATTAGAATATTATAATGTATGTTAAAATGTTATAATGGATGTTAGAATGTATATTAGAATATTATAATGGATGTTTCAATATTATAATGGATGTTAGATTATTATAATGGATGTTATAATGTATATTAGAATGTTAAAATGGATGTTAGAATGTTATAATTGATTTTAGAATGTATATCAGAATGTTAAAAAGTATGTTAGAATGTTATAATGGATGTTAGAATGTATATTAGAATGTTAGAATGTATGTTAGAATGTTATAATGGATGTTAGAATGTATATTAGAATGTTAGAATGTATGTTAGAATGTTATTATGGATGTTAGAATGTTATAATTGATGTTAGAATGTATAATAGAATGTTATAATGTATGTTAGAATGTTATAATTGATGTTAGAATGTATATTAGATTGTTATAATGTATGTTAGAATGTTATAATGGATGTTAAAATGTATATTAGAATGTTATAATGTATGTTAGGATGTTATAATGTATGTTAGAATGTTATAATGGATGTTAGAATGTATATTAGATTGTTATAATGTATGTTAGAATGTTATAATGGATGTTAGAATGTATATTAGAATGTTATAATGTATGTTATAATGTTATAATGGATATTAGAATGTTATATTGGATGTTAGAATGTATATTAGATTGTTATAAGGTATGTTAGAATGTTATATTGGATGTTAGAATGTATATTAGAATGTTATAATGTATGTTAGAATGTTATAAAGGATGTTAGAATGTTATAATGGATGTTAGAATGTATATTATAATGTTAGAATGTATGTTAGAATGTTATTATGGATGTTAGAATGTTATAATGGATGTTAGAATGTATATTAGAAAGTTATAATGTATGTTAGAATGTTATTTTGGATGTTAAAATGTATTTTAGATTGTTATAATGTATGTTAGAATGTTATAATAGATGTTAGAATGTATATTAGAATGTTATAATGTATGTTACAATGTTATAATGTATGTTAGAATGTTAGAATGGATGTTATAATGTATACTAGAATGTTATAATGTATTTTAGATTGTAATAATGTATGTTTGAATGTTGTAATGGATGTTAGAATGTATATTAGAATGTTATAATGTATGTTACAATGTTATAATGTATGTTAGAATGTTATAATGGATGTTAGAATGTATATTAGAATGTTAGAATGTATGTTAGAATGTTACAATGGATGATAGAATGTTATAATGGATGTTATAATGAATATTAGAATGTTAGAATGGATGTTAGAATGTTATAATGGATGTTATAATGTATATTAGAATGTTATAATGTATGTTAGAATGCATGTTAGAATGTATATTAGAATATTATAATGTATGTTAGAATGTTATAATGGATGTTAGAATGTATATTAAAATGTTATAATGGATGTTAGAATATTATAATGGATGTTAGATTATTATAATGGATGTTATAATGTATATTAGAATGTTAAAACGGATGTTAGAATGATATAATTGATTTTAGAATGTATATCAGAATGTTAAAAAGTATGTTAGAATGTTATAATGGATGTTAGAATGTATATTAGAATGTCAGAATGTATGTTAGAATGTTATAATGGATGTTAGAATGTATATTCGAATGTTAGAATGTATGTTAGAATGTTATAATGGATGTTAGAATGTTATAATTGATTTTAGAATGGTTATCAGAATGTTAAAAAGTATGTTAGAATGTTATAATGGATGTTAAAATGTATATTAGAATGTTATAATGTATGTTAGGATGTTATAATGTATGTTAGAATGTTATAATGGATGTTAGAATGTATATTAGATTGTTATAATGTATGTTAGAATGTTATAATGGATGTTAGAATGTATATTAGAATGTTATAATGTATGTTAGAATGTTATAATGGATATTAGAATGTTATATTGGATGTTAGAATGTATATTAGATTGTTATAAGGTATGTTAGAATGTTATATTGGATGTTAGAATGTATATTAGAATGTTAGAATGTATGTTAGAATGTTATAAAGGATGTTAGAATGTTATAATGGATGTTAGAATGTATATTATAATGTTAGAATGTATGTTAGAATGTTATTATGGATGTTAGAATGTTATAATGGATGTTAGAATGTATATTAGAAAGTTATAATGTATGTTAGAATGTTATTTTGGATGTTAAAATGTATTTTAGATTGTTATAATGTATGTTAGAATGTTATAATAGATGTTAGAATGTATATTAGAATGTTATAATGTATGTTACAATGTTATAATGTATGTTAGAATGTTAGAATGGATGTTATAATGTATACTAGAATGTTATAATGTATTTTAGATTGTAATAATGTATGTTCGAATGTTATAATGGATGTTAGAATGTATATTAGAATGTTATAATGTATGTTACAATGTTATAATGTATGTTAGAATGTTATAATGGATGTTAGAATGTATATTAGAATGTTAGAATGTATGTTAGAATGTTACAATGGATGATAGAATGTGATAATGGATGTTATAATGAATATTAGAATGTTAGAATGGATGTTAGAATGTTATAATGGATGTTATAATGTATATTAGAATGTTATAATGTATGTTAGAATGCATGTTAGAATGTATATTAGAATATTATAATGTATGTTAGAATGTTATAATGGATGTTAGAATGTATATTAGAATGTAATAATGGATGTTAGAATATTATAATGGATGTTAGATTATTATAATGGATGTTATAATGTATATTAGAATGTTAAAACGGATGTTAGAATGATATAATTGATTTTAGAATGTATATTAGAATGTTATAATGTATGTTAGAATGTTATAATGGATGTTAGAATGTATATTAGATTGTTATAATGTATGTTAGAATGTTATAATGGATGTTAGAATGTATATTAGAATGTTATAATGTATGTTACAATGTTATAATGGATGTTAGAATGTTATAATGGATGTTAGAATGTATATTAGAATGTTATAATGTATGTTACAATGTTATAATGGATGTTAGAATGTGATAATGGATGTTAGAATGTATATTAGAATGTTGTAATGTATGTTAGAATGCTATAATGGATGTTAGAATGTTATAATGGATGTTATAATGAATATTAGAATGTTATAATGTATGTTAGAATGCATGTTAGAATGTATATTAGAATGTTTTAGTGTATTTTAGAATGTTATAATGGATGTTAGAATGTATATTAGAATATTATAATGGATGTTAGAATGTTATAATGGATGATAGTACATTATAATGGATGTTATAATATATATTAGAATGTTATAATGTATGTTAGAATGTTATAATGGATGTTAGAATGTATATTAGATTGTTATAATGTATGTTAGAATGTTATAATGGATGTTAGAATGTATATTAGAATGTTATAATGTATGTTACAATGTTATAATGGATGTTAGAATGTTATAATTGATGTTAGAATGTATATTAGATTGTTATAATGTATGTTAGAATGTTATAATGGATGTTAAAATGTATATTAGAATGTTATAATGTATGTTAGGATGTTATAATGTATGTTAGAATGTTATAATGGATGTTAGAATGTATATTAGATTGTTATAATGTATGTTAGAATGTTATAATGGATGTTAGAATGTATATTAGAATGTTATAATGTATGTTATAATGTTATAATGGATATTAGAATGTTATATTGGATGTTAGAATGTATATTAGATTGTTATAAGGTATGTTAGAATGTTATATTGGATGTTAGAATGTATATTAGAATGTTATAATGTATGTTAGAATGTTATAAAGGATGTTAGAATGTTATAATGGATGTTAGAATGTATATTATAATGTTAGAATGTATGTTAGAATGTTATTATGGATGTTAGAATGTTATAATGGATGTTAGAATGTATATTAGAAAGTTATAATGTATGTTAGAATGTTATTTTGGATGTTAAAATGTATTTTAGATTGTTATAATGTATGTTAGAATGTTATAATAGATGTTAGAATGTATATTAGAATGTTATAATGTATGTTACAATGTTATAATGTATGTTAGAATGTTAGAATGGATGTTATAATGTATACTAGAATGTTATAATGTATTTTAGATTGTAATAATGTATGTTTGAATGTTGTAATGGATGTTAGAATGTATATTAGAATGTTATAATGTATGTTACAATGTTATAATGTATGTTAGAATGTTATAATGGATGTTAGAATGTATATTAGAATGTTAGAATGTATGTTAGAATGTTACAATGGATGATAGAATGTTATAATGGATGTTATAATGAATATTAGAATGTTAGAATGGATGTTAGAATGTTATAATGGATGTTATAATGTATATTAGAATGTTATAATGTATGTTAGAATGCATGTTAGAATGTATATTAGAATATTATAATGTATGTTAGAATGTTATAATGGATGTTAGAATGTATATTAAAATGTTATAATGGATGTTAGAATATTATAATGGATGTTAGATTATTATAATGGATGTTATAATGTATATTAGAATGTTAAAACGGATGTTAGAATGATATAATTGATTTTAGAATGTATATCAGAATGTTAAAAAGTATGTTAGAATGTTATAATGGATGTTAGAATGTATATTAGAATGTCAGAATGTATGTTAGAATGTTATAATGGATGTTAGAATGTATATTCGAATGTTAGAATGTATGTTAGAATGTTATAATGGATGTTAGAATGTTATAATTGATTTTAGAATGGTTATCAGAATGTTAAAAAGTATGTTAGAATGTTATAATGGATGTTAAAATGTATATTAGAATGTTATAATGTATGTTAGGATGTTATAATGTATGTTAGAATGTTATAATGGATGTTAGAATGTATATTAGATTGTTATAATGTATGTTAGAATGTTATAATGGATGTTAGAATGTATATTAGAATGTTATAATGTATGTTAGAATGTTATAATGGATATTAGAATGTTATATTGGATGTTAGAATGTATATTAGATTGTTATAAGGTATGTTAGAATGTTATATTGGATGTTAGAATGTATATTAGAATGTTAGAATGTATGTTAGAATGTTATAAAGGATGTTAGAATGTTATAATGGATGTTAGAATGTATATTATAATGTTAGAATGTATGTTAGAATGTTATTATGGATGTTAGAATGTTATAATGGATGTTAGAATGTATATTAGAAAGTTATAATGTATGTTAGAATGTTATTTTGGATGTTAAAATGTATTTTAGATTGTTATAATGTATGTTAGAATGTTATAATAGATGTTAGAATGTATATTAGAATGTTATAATGTATGTTACAATGTTATAATGTATGTTAGAATGTTAGAATGGATGTTATAATGTATACTAGAATGTTATAATGTATTTTAGATTGTAATAATGTATGTTCGAATGTTATAATGGATGTTAGAATGTATATTAGAATGTTATAATGTATGTTACAATGTTATAATGTATGTTAGAATGTTATAATGGATGTTAGAATGTATATTAGAATGTTAGAATGTATGTTAGAATGTTACAATGGATGATAGAATGTGATAATGGATGTTATAATGAATATTAGAATGTTAGAATGGATGTTAGAATGTTATAATGGATGTTATAATGTATATTAGAATGTTATAATGTATGTTAGAATGCATGTTAGAATGTATATTAGAATATTATAATGTATGTTAGAATGTTATAATGGATGTTAGAATGTATATTAGAATGTAATAATGGATGTTAGAATATTATAATGGATGTTAGATTATTATAATGGATGTTATAATGTATATTAGAATGTTAAAACGGATGTTAGAATGATATAATTGATTTTAGAATGTATATTAGAATGTTATAATGTATGTTAGAATGTTATAATGGATGTTAGAATGTATATTAGATTGTTATAATGTATGTTAGAATGTTATAATGGATGTTAGAATGTATATTAGAATGTTATAATGTATGTTACAATGTTATAATGGATGTTAGAATGTTATAATGGATGTTAGAATGTATATTAGAATGTTATAATGTATGTTACAATGTTATAATGGATGTTAGAATGTGATAATGGATGTTAGAATGTATATTAGAATGTTGTAATGTATGTTAGAATGCTATAATGGATGTTAGAATGTTATAATGGATGTTATAATGAATATTAGAATGTTATAATGTATGTTAGAATGCATGTTAGAATGTATATTAGAATGTTTTAGTGTATTTTAGAATGTTATAATGGATGTTAGAATGTATATTAGAATATTATAATGGATGTTAGAATGTTATAATGGATGATAGTACATTATAATGGATGTTATAATATATATTAGAATGTTATAATGTATGTTAGAATGTTATAATGGATGTTAGAATGTATATTAGATTGTTATAATGTATGTTAGAATGTTATAATGGATGTTAGAATGTATATTAGAATGTTATAATGTATGTTACAATGTTATAATGGATGTTAGAATGTTTTAATGGACGTTAGAATGCATATTAGAATGTTATAATGTATGTTAGAATGTTATAATGGATGTTAGAATGTATATTAGAATGTTATAATGTATGTTAGAATGCATGTTAGAATGTATATTAGAATATTATAGTGTATGTTAGAATGTTATAATGGATGTTAGAATGTATATTAGAATGTTATAATGGATGTTAGAATGTTATAATTGATTTTAGAATGTATATCAGAATGTTAAAAAGTATGTTAGAATGTTATAATGGATGTTAGAATGTATATTAGAATGTTAGAATGTATGTTAGAATGTTATAATGGATGTTAGAATGTATATTAGATTGTTAGAATGTATGTTAGAATGTTATTATGGATGTTAGAATGTTATAATTGATGTTAGAATGTATATTAGAATGTTATAATGTATGTTAGAATGTTATAATTGATGTTAGAATGTATATTAGATTGTTATAATGTATGTTAGAATGTTATAATGGATGATAAAATGTATATTAGAATGTTATAATGGATGTTAGAATGTATATTAGAATGTTATAATGTATGTTACAATGTTATAATGGATGTTAGAATGTTTTAATGGATGTTAGAATGTATATTAGAATGTTATAATGTATGTTAGAATGTTATAATGGATGTTAGAATGTTATAATGGATGTTAGAATGTATATTGTTTTAAAGTATATTAGAATGTTAGAATGTATGTTAGAATGTTATAATGGATGTTTGAATGTATATTAGAATGTTAGAATGTATGTTAGAATGTTTTTATGGAAGTTAGAATGTTATAATTGATGTTAGAATGTATATTAGAATGTTATAATGTATGTTAGAATGTTATAATGGATGTTAGAATGTTATAATGGATGTTAAAATGTATATTAGAATGTTTTAATGTATATTAGAATGTTAGAATGTATGTTAGAATGTTATAATGGATGTTAGAATGTATATTAGAATGTTATTATGGATGTTAGAATGTTATAATGGAAGTTAGAATGTTATAATGGATGTTAAAATATTATAATGGATGTTATAGTGTATATTAGAATGTTAAAATGGATGATTGAATGTTATAATTGATGTTAGAATGTATATTAGAATGTTACAATGTATGTTAGAATGTTATAATGGATGTTAGAATGTATATTACAAAGTTATAATGTATTTTAGAATGTTATAATGGATGTTTGAATGTATTTTCGATCGTTATAATGTATGATAGAATGTTATAATGGATATAAGAATGTATATTAGAATGTTATATTGTATGTTACAATGCTATAATGTATGTTAGAATGTTGTAATGGATGTTAAAATGTATACTAGAATGTTATAATGTATGTTAGAATGCATGTTAGAATGTATATTAGAATATTATAGTGTATGTTAGAATGTTATAATGGATGTTAGAATGTATATTAGAATGTTTTAATGGATGTTAGTATATTATAATGGATGTTAGAATGTATATTAGAATGTTAGAATGTATGTTAGAATGTTATAATGGATGTTATAATGAATATTAGTATGTTAGAATGGATGTTAGAATGTTATAATGGATGTTATAATGTATATTAGAATGTTATAATGTATGTTAGAATGCATGTTAGAATGTATATTAGAATATTATAATGTATGTTAAAATGTTATAATGGATGTTAGAATGTATATTACAATATTATAATGGATGTTTCAATATTATAATGGATGTTAGATTATTATAATGGATGTTATAATGTATATTAGAATGTTAAAATGGATGTTAGAATGTTATAATTGTTTTTAGAATGTATATCAGAATGTTAAAAAGTATGTTAGAATGTTATAATGGATGTTAGAATGTATATTAGAATGTTAGAATGTATGTTAGAATGTTATAATGGATGTTAGAATGTATATTAGAATGTTAGAATGTATGTTAGAATGTTATTATGGATGTTAGAATGTTATAATTGATGTTAGAATGTATAATAGAATGTTATAATGTATGTTAGAATGTTATAATTGATGTTAGAATGTATATTAGATTGTTATAATGTATGTTAGAATGTTATAATTGATGTTAAAATGTATATTAGAATGTTATAATGTATGTTAGGATGTTATAATGTATGTTAGAATGTTATAATGGATGTTAGAATGTATATTAGATTGTTATAATGTATGTTAGAATGTTATAATGGATGTTAGAATGTATATTAGAATGTTATAATGTATGTTATAATGTTATAATGGATATTAGAATGTTATATTGGATGTTAGAATGTATATTAGATTGTTATAAGGTATGTTAGAATGTTATATTGGATGTTAAAATGTATATTAGAATGTTATAATGTATGTTAGAATGTTATAAAGGATGTTAGAATGTTATAATGGATGTTAGAATGTATATTATAATGTTAGAATGTATGTTAGAATGTTATTATGGATGTTAGAATGTTATAATGGATGTTAGAATGTATATTAGAAAGTTATAATGTATGTTAGAATGTTATTTTGGATGTTAAAATGTATTTTAGAATGTTATAATGTATGTTAGAATGTTATAATAGATGTTAGAATGTATATTAGAATGTTATAATGTATGTTACAATGTTATAATGTATGTTAGAATGTTAGAATGGATGTTATAATGTATACTAGAATGTTATAATGTATTTTAGATTGTAATAATGTATGTTTGAATGTTGTAATGGATGTTAGAATGTATATTAGATTGTTATAATGTATGTTAGAATGTTATAATGGATGTTAGAATGTATATTAGAATGTTATAATGTATGTTAGAATGTTATAATGGATATTAGAATGTTATATTGGATGTTAGAATGTATATTAGATTGTTATAAGGTATGTTAGAATGTTATATTGGATGTTAGAATGTATATTAGAATGTTAGAATGTATGTTAGAATGTTATAAAGGATGTTAGAATGTTATAATGGATGTTAGAATGTATATTATAATGTTAGAATGTATGTTAGAATGTTATTATGGATGTTAGAATGTTATAATGGATGTTAGAATGTATATTAGAAAGTTATAATGTATGTTAGAATGTTATTTTGGATGTTAAAATGTATTTTAGATTGTTATAATGTATGTTAGAATGTTATAATAGATGTTAGAATGTATATTAGAATGTTATAATGTATGTTACAATGTTATAATGTATGTTAGAATGTTAGAATGGATGTTATAATGTATACTAGAATGTTATAATGTATTTTAGATTGTAATAATGTATGTTCGAATGTTATAATGGATGTTAGAATGTATATTAGAATGTTATAATGTATGTTACAATGTTATAATGTATGTTAGAATGTTATAATGGATGTTAGAATGTATATTAGAATGTTAGAATGTATGTTAGAATGTTACAATGGATGATAGAATGTGATAATGGATGTTATAATGAATATTAGAATGTTAGAATGGATGTTAGAATGTTATAATGGATGTTATAATGTATATTAGAATGTTATAATGTATGTTAGAATGCATGTTAGAATGTATATTAGAATATTATAATGTATGTTAGAATGTTATAATGGATGTTAGAATGTATATTAGAATGTAATAATGGATGTTAGAATATTATAATGGATGTTAGATTATTATAATGGATGTTATAATGTATATTAGAATGTTAAAACGGATGTTAGAATGATATAATTGATTTTAGAATGTATATTAGAATGTTATAATGTATGTTAGAATGTTATAATGGATGTTAGAATGTATATTAGATTGTTATAATGTATGTTAGAATGTTATAATGGATGTTAGAATGTATATTAGAATGTTATAATGTATGTTACAATGTTATAATGGATGTTAGAATGTTATAATGGATGTTAGAATGTATATTAGAATGTTATAATGTATGTTACAATGTTATAATGGATGTTAGAATGTGATAATGGATGTTAGAATGTATATTAGAATGTTGTAATGTATGTTAGAATGCTATAATGGATGTTAGAATGTTATAATGGATGTTATAATGAATATTAGAATGTTATAATGTATGTTAGAATGCATGTTAGAATGTATATTAGAATGT
The DNA here is from genome assembly GCA_031769625.1 of Taudactylus pleione. Classification (NCBI taxonomy): domain Eukaryota; kingdom Metazoa; phylum Chordata; class Amphibia; order Anura; family Myobatrachidae; genus Taudactylus; species Taudactylus pleione. The sequence continues at coordinate 313,958 of JAUIMM010000815.1, read as the reverse complement.
TTTAGTGTATTTTAGAATGTTATAATGGATGTTAGAATGTATATTAGAATATTATAATGGATGTTAGAATGTTATAATGGATGATAGTACATTATAATGGATGTTATAATATATATTAGAATGTTATAATGTATGTTAGAATGTTATAATGGATGTTAGAATGTATATTAGATTGTTATAATGTATGTTAGAATGTTATAATGGATGTTAGAATGTATATTAGAATGTTATAATGTATGTTACAATGTTATAATGGATGTTAGAATGTTTTAATGGACGTTAGAATGCATATTAGAATGTTATAATGTATGTTAGAATGTTATAATGGATGTTAGAATGTATATTAGAATGTTATAATGTATGTTAGAATGCATGTTAGAATGTATATTAGAATATTATAGTGTATGTTAGAATGTTATAATGGATGTTAGAATGTATATTAGAATGTTATAATGGATGTTAGAATGTTATAATTGATTTTAGAATGTATATCAGAATGTTAAAAAGTATGTTAGAATGTTATAATGGATGTTAGAATGTATATTAGAATGTTAGAATGTATGTTAGAATGTTATAATGGATGTTAGAATGTATATTAGATTGTTAGAATGTATGTTAGAATGTTATTATGGATGTTAGAATGTTATAATTGATGTTAGAATGTATATTAGAATGTTATAATGTATGTTAGAATGTTATAATTGATGTTAGAATGTATATTAGATTGTTATAATGTATGTTAGAATGTTATAATGGATGATAAAATGTATATTAGAATGTTATAATGGATGTTAGAATGTATATTAGAATGTTATAATGTATGTTACAATGTTATAATGGATGTTAGAATGTTTTAATGGATGTTAGAATGTATATTAGAATGTTATAATGTATGTTAGAATGTTATAATGGATGTTAGAATGTTATAATGGATGTTAGAATGTATATTGTTTTAAAGTATATTAGAATGTTAGAATGTATGTTAGAATGTTATAATGGATGTTTGAATGTATATTAGAATGTTAGAATGTATGTTAGAATGTTTTTATGGAAGTTAGAATGTTATAATTGATGTTAGAATGTATATTAGAATGTTATAATGTATGTTAGAATGTTATAATGGATGTTAGAATGTTATAATGGATGTTAAAATGTATATTAGAATGTTTTAATGTATATTAGAATGTTAGAATGTATGTTAGAATGTTATAATGGATGTTAGAATGTATATTAGAATGTTATTATGGATGTTAGAATGTTATAATGGAAGTTAGAATGTTATAATGGATGTTAAAATATTATAATGGATGTTATAGTGTATATTAGAATGTTAAAATGGATGATTGAATGTTATAATTGATGTTAGAATGTATATTAGAATGTTACAATGTATGTTAGAATGTTATAATGGATGTTAGAATGTATATTACAAAGTTATAATGTATTTTAGAATGTTATAATGGATGTTTGAATGTATTTTCGATCGTTATAATGTATGATAGAATGTTATAATGGATATTAGAATGTATATTAGAATGTTATATTGTATGTTACAATGCTATAATGTATGTTAGAATGTTGTAATGGATGTTAAAATGTATACTAGAATGTTATAATGTATGTTAGAATGCATGTTAGAATGTATATTAGAATATTATAGTGTATGTTAGAATGTTATAATGGATGTTAGAATGTATATTAGAATGTTTTAATGGATGTTAGTATATTATAATGGATGTTAGAATGTATATTAGAATGTTAGAATGTATGTTAGAATGTTATAATGGATGTTATAATGAATATTAGTATGTTAGAATGGATGTTAGAATGTTATAATGGATGTTATAATGTATATTAGAATGTTATAATGTATGTTAGAATGCATGTTAGAATGTATATTAGAATATTATAATGTATGTTAAAATGTTATAATGGATGTTAGAATGTATATTACAATATTATAATGGATGTTTCAATATTATAATGGATGTTAGATTATTATAATGGATGTTATAATGTATATTAGAATGTTAAAATGGATGTTAGAATGTTATAATTGATTTTAGAATGTATATCAGAATGTTAAAAAGTATGTTAGAATGTTATAATGGATGTTAGAATGTATATTAGAATGTTAGAATGTATGTTAGAATGTTATAATGGATGTTAGAATGTATATTAGAATGTTAGAATGTATGTTAGAATGTTATTATGGATGTTAGAATGTTATAATTGATGTTAGAATGTATAATAGAATGTTATAATGTATGTTAGAATGTTATAATTGATGTTAGAATGTATATTAGATTGTTATAATGTATGTTAGAATGTTATAATTGATGTTAAAATGTATATTAGAATGTTATAATGTATGTTAGGATGTTATAATGTATGTTAGAATGTTATAATGGATGTTAGAATGTATATTAGATTGTTATAATGTATGTTAGAATGTTATAATGGATGTTAGAATGTATATTAGAATGTTATAATGTATGTTATAATGTTATAATGGATATTAGAATGTTATATTGGATGTTAGAATGTATATTAGATTGTTATAAGGTATGTTAGAATGTTATATTGGATGTTAAAATGTATATTAGAATGTTATAATGTATGTTAGAATGTTATAAAGGATGTTAGAATGTTATAATGGATGTTAGAATGTATATTATAATGTTAGAATGTATGTTAGAATGTTATTATGGATGTTAGAATGTTATAATGGATGTTAGAATGTATATTAGAAAGTTATAATGTATGTTAGAATGTTATTTTGGATGTTAAAATGTATTTTAGATTGTTATAATGTATGTTAGAATGTTATAATAGATGTTAGAATGTATATTAGAATGTTATAATGTATGTTACAATGTTATAATGTATGTTAGAATGTTAGAATGGATGTTATAATGTATACTAGAATGTTATAATGTATTTTAGATTGTAATAATGTATGTTTGAATGTTGTAATGGATGTTAGAATGTATATTAGAATGTTATAATGTATGTTACAATGTTATAATGTATGTTAGAATGTTATAATGGATGTTAGAATGTATATTAGAATGTTAGAATGTATGTTAGAATGTTACAATGGATGATAGAATGTTATAATGGATGTTATAATGAATATTAGAATGTTAGAATGGATGTTAGAATGTTATAATGGATGTTATAATGTATATTAGAATGTTATAATGTATGTTAGAATGCATGTTAGAATGTATATTAGAATATTATAATGTATGTTAGAATGTTATAATGGATGTTAGAATGTATATTAAAATGTTATAATGGATGTTAGAATATTATAGTGGATGTTAGATTATTATAATGGATATTATAATGTATATTAGAATGTTAAAACGGATGTTAGAATGATATAATTGATTTTAGAATGTATATCAGAATGTTAAAAAGTATGTTAGAATGTTATAATGGATGTTCGAATGTATATTAGAATGTCAGAATGTATGTTAGAATGTTATAATGGATGTTAGAATGTATATTCGAATGTTAGAATGTATGTTAGAATGTTATAATGGATGTTAGAATGTTATAATTGATTTTAGAATGGTTATCAGAATGTTAAAAAGTATGTTAGAATGTTATAATGGATGTTAAAATGTATATTAGAATGTTATAATGTATGTTAGGATGTTATAATGTATGTTAGAATGTTATAATGGATGTTAGAATGTATATTAGATTGTTATAATGTATGTTAGAATGTTATAATGGATGTTAGAATGTATATTAGAATGTTATAATGTATGTTAGAATGTTATAATGGATATTAGAATGTTATATTGGATGTTAGAATGTATATTAGATTGTTATAAGGTATGTTAGAATGTTATATTGGATGTTAGAATGTATATTAGAATGTTAGAATGTATGTTAGAATGTTATAAAGGATGTTAGAATGTTATAATGGATGTTAGAATGTATATTATAATGTTAGAATGTATGTTAGAATGTTATTATGGATGTTAGAATGTTATAATGGATGTTAGAATGTATATTAGAAAGTTATAATGTATGTTAGAATGTTATTTTGGATGTTAAAATGTATTTTAGATTGTTATAATGTATGTTAGAATGTTATAATAGATGTTAGAATGTATATTAGAATGTTATAATGTATGTTACAATGTTATAATGTATGTTAGAATGTTAGAATGGATGTTATAATGTATACTAGAATGTTATAATGTATTTTAGATTGTAATAATGTATGTTCGAATGTTATAATGGATGTTAGAATGTATATTAGAATGTTATAATGTATGTTACAATGTTATAATGTATGTTAGAATGTTATAATGGATGTTAGAATGTATATTAGAATGTTAGAATGTATGTTAGAATGTTACAATGGATGATAGAATGTGATAATGGATGTTATAATGAATATTAGAATGTTAGAATGGATGTTAGAATGTTATAATGGATGTTATAATGTATATTAGAATGTTATAATGTATGTTAGAATGCATGTTAGAATGTATATTAGAATAATATAATGTATGTTAGAATGTTATAATGGATGTTAGAATGTATATTAGAATGTTATAATGGATGTTAGAATATTATAATGGATGTTAGATTATTATAATGGATGTTATAATGTATATTAGAATGTTAAAACGGATGTTAGAATGATATAATTGATTTTAGAATGTATATCAGAATGTTAAAAAGTATGTTAGAATGTTATAATGGATGTTAGAATGTATATTAGAATGTCAGAATGTATGTTAGAATGTTATAATGGATGTTAGAATGTATATTAGAATGTTAGAATGTATGTTAGAATGTTATTATGGATGTTAGAATGTTATAATTGATGTTAGAATGTATATTAGAATGTTATAATGTATGTTAGAATGTTATAATGGATGTTAGAATGTATATTAGATTGTTATAATGTATGTTAGAATGTTATAATGGATGTTAGAATGTATATTAGAATGTTATAATGTATGTTACAATGTTATAATGGATGTTAGAATGTTATAATGGATGTTAGAATGTATATTAGAATGTTATAATGTATGTTACAATGTTATAATGGATGTTAGAATGTGATAATGGATGTTAGAATGTATATTAGAATGTTGTAATGTATGTTAGAATGCTATAATGGATGTTAGAATGTTATAATGGATGTTATAATGAATATTAGAATGTTATAATGTATGTTAGAATGCATGTTAGAATGTATATTAGAATGTTTTAGTGTATTTTAGAATGTTATAATGGATGTTAGAATGTATATTAGAATATTATAATGGATGTTAGAATGTTATAATGGATGATAGTACATTATAATGGATGTTATAATATATATTAGAATGTTATAAAGTATGTTAGAATGTTATAATGGATGTTAGAATGTATATTAGATTGTTATAATGTATGTTAGAATGTTATAATGGATGTTAGAATGTATATTAGAATGTTATAATGTATGTTACAATGTTATAATGGATGTTAGAATGTTTTAATGGACGTTAGAATGTATATTAGAATGTTATAATGTATGTTAGAATGTTATAATGGATGTTAGAATGTTATAATGGATGTTAGAATGTATATTAGAATGTTGTAATGTATGTTAGAATGTTATAATGGATGTTAGAATGTTATAATGGATGTTATAATGAATATTAGAATGTTAGAATGGATGTTAGAATGTTATAATGGATGTTATAATGTATATTAGAATGTTATAATGTATGTTAGAATGCATGTTAGAATGTATATTAGAATATTATAGTGTATGTTAGAATGTTATAATGGATGTTAGAATGTATATTAGAATGTTATAATGGATGTTAGAATGTTATAATTGATTTTAGAATGTATATCAGAATGTTAAAAAGTATGTTAGAATGTTATAATGGATGTTAGAATGTATATTAGAATGTTAGAATGTATGTTAGAATGTTATAATGGATGTTAGAATGTATATTAGATTGTTAGAATGTATGTTAGAATGTTATTATGGATGTTAGAATGTTATAATTGATGTTAGAATGTATATTAGAATGTTATAATGTATGTTAGAATGTTATAATTGATGTTAGAATGTATATTAGATTGTTATAATGTATGTTAGAATGTTATAATGGATGATAAAATGTATATTAGAATGTTATAATGGATGTTAGAATGTATATTAGAATGTTATAATGTATGTTACAATGTTATAATGGATGTTAGAATGTTTTAATGGATGTTAGAATGTATATTAGAATGTTATAATGTATGTTAGAATGTTATAATGGATGTTAGAATGTTATAATGGATGTTAGAATGTATATTAGAATGTTTTAAAGTATATTAGAATGTTAGAATGTATGTTAGAATGTTATAATGGATGTTTGAATGTATATTAGAATGTTAGAATGTATGTTAGAATGTTTTTATGGAAGTTAGAATGTTATAATTGATGTTAGAATGTATATTAGAATGTTATAATGTATGTTAGAATGTTATAATGGATGTTAGAATGTTATAATGGATGTTAAAATGTATATTAGAATGTTTTAATGTATATTAGAATGTTAGAATGTATGTTAGAATGTTATAATGGATGTTAGAATGTATATTAGAATGTTATTATGGATGTTAGAATGTTATAATGGAAGTTAGAATGTTATGATGGATGTTAAAATATTATAATGGATGTTATAGTGTATATTAGAATGTTAAAATGGATGATTGAATGTTATAATTGATGTTAGAATGTATATTAGAATGTTACAATGTATGTTAGAATGTTATAATGGATGTTTGAATGTATTTTCGATCGTTATAATGTATGATAGAATGTTATAATGGATATTAGAATGTATATTAGAATGTTATAATGTATGTTACAATGCTATAATGTATGTTAGAATGTTGTAATGGATGTTAAAATGTATACTAGAATGTTATAATGTATGTTAGAATGCATGTTAGAATGTATATTAGAATATTATAGTGTATGTTAGAATGTTATAATGGATGTTAGAATGTATATTAGAATGTTTTAATGGATGTTAGTATATTATAATGGATGTTAGAATGTATATTAGAATGTTAGAATGTATGTTAGAATGTTATTATGGATGTTAGAATGTTATAATTGATGTTAGAATGTATATTAGAATGTTATAATGTATGTTAGAATGTTATAATTGATGTTAGAATGTATATTAGATTGTTATAATGTATGTTAGAATGTTATAATGGATGTTTAAATGTATATTAGAATGTTATAATGTATGTTAGAATGTTATAATGGATGTTAGAATGTATATTAGATTGTTATAATGTATGTTAGAATGTTATAATGGATGTTAGAATGTATATTAGAATGTTATAATGTATGTTAGAATGTTAGAATGGATATTAGAATGTTATATTGGATGTTAGAATGTATATTAGATTGTTATAAGGTATGTTAGAATGTTATATTGGATGTTAAAATGTATATTAGAATGTTATAATGTATGTTAGAATGTTATAAAGGATGTTAGAATGTTATAATGGATGTTAGAATGTATATTATAATGTTAGAATGTATGTTAGAATGTTATTATGGATGTTAGAATGTTAGAATGGATGTTAGAATGTATATTAGAAAGTTATAATGTATGTTAGAATGTTATTTTGGATGTTAAAATGTATTTTAGATTGTTATAATGTATGTTGGAATGTTATAATAGATGTTATAATGTATATTAGAATGTTATAATGTATGTTACAATGTTATAATGTATGTTAGAATGTTATAATGGATGTTATAATGTATACTAGAATGTTATAATGTATTTTAGATTGTAATAATGTATGTTCGAATGTTATAATGGATGTTAGAATGTATATTAGAATGTTATAATGTATGTTACAATGTTATAATGTATGTTAGAATGTTATAATGGATGTTAGAATGTATATTAGAATGTTATAATGTATGTTAGAATGTTACAATGGATGATAGAATGTTATAATGGATGTTATAATGAATATTAGAATGTTAGAATGGATGTTAGAATGTTATAATGGATGTTATAATGTATATTAGAATGTTATAATGTATGTTAGAATGCATGTTAGAATGTATATTAGAATATTATAATGTATGTTAGAATGTTAGAATGGATGTTAGAATGTATATTAGAATATTATAATGGATGTTAGAATATTATAATGGATGTTAGATTATTATAATGGATGTTATAATGTATATTAGAATGTTAAAATGTATGTTAGAATGTTATAATTGATTTTAGAATGTACATCAGAATGTTAAAAAGTATGTTAGAATGTTATAATGGATGTTAGAATGTATATTAGAATGTTAGAATGTAAGTTAGAATGTTATAATGGATGTTAGAATGTATATTAGAATGTTAGAATGTATGTTAAAATGTTATTATGGATGTTAGAATGTTATAATTGATGTTATAATGTATATTAGAATGTTATAATGTATGTTAGAATGTTATAATTGATGTTAGAATGTATATTAGATTGTTATAATGTATGTTAGAATGTTATAATGTATGTTAAAATGTATATTAGAATGTTATAATGTATGTTAGGATGTTATAATGTATGTTAGAATGTTATAATGGATGTTAGAATGTATATTAGATTGTTATAATGTATGTTAGAATGTTATAATGGATGTAAGAATGTATATTAGAATGTTATAATGTATGTTAGAATGTTATAATGGATATTAGAATGTTATATTGGATGTTAGAATGTATATTAGAATGTTATAATGTATGTTACAATGTTATAATGTATGTTAGAATGTTATAATGGATGTTAGAATGTATATTAGAATGTTAGAATGTATGTTAGAATGTTACAATGGATGATAGAATGTTATAATGGATGTTATAATGAATATTAGAATGTTAGAATGGATGTTAGAATGTTATAATGGATGTTATAATGTATATTAGAATGTTATAATGTATGTTAGAATGCATGTTAGAATGTATATTAGAATATTATAATGTATGTTAGAATGTTATAATGGATGTTAGAATGTATATTAAAATGTTATAATGGATGTTAGAATATTATAGTGGATGTTAGATTATTATAATGGATATTATAATGTATATTAGAATGTTAAAACGGATGTTAGAATGATATAATTGATTTTAGAATGTATATCAGAATGTTAAAAAGTATGTTAGAATGTTATAATGGATGTTCGAATGTATATTAGAATGTCAGAATGTATGTTAGAATGTTATAATGGATGTTAGAATGTATATTCGAATGTTAGAATGTATGTTAGAATGTTATAATGGATGTTAGAATGTTATAATTGATTTTAGAATGGTTATCAGAATGTTAAAAAGTATGTTAGAATGTTATAATGGATGTTAAAATGTATATTAGAATGTTATAATGTATGTTAGGATGTTATAATGTATGTTAGAATGTTATAATGGATGTTAGAATGTATATTAGATTGTTATAATGTATGTTAGAATGTTATAATGGATGTTAGAATGTATATTAGAATGTTATAATGTATGTTAGAATGTTATAATGGATATTAGAATGTTATATTGGATGTTAGAATGTATATTAGATTGTTATAAGGTATGTTAGAATGTTATATTGGATGTTAGAATGTATATTAGAATGTTACAATGTATGTTAGAATGTTATAAAGGATGTTAGAATGTTATAATGGATGTTAGAATGTATATTATAATGTTAGAATGTATGTTAGAATGTTATTATGGATGTTAGAATGTTATAATGGATGTTAGAATGTATATTAGAAAGTTATAATGTATGTTAGAATGTTATTTTGGATGTTAAAATGTATTTTAGATTGTTATAATGTATGTTAGAATGTTATAATAGATGTTAGAATGTATATTAGAATGTTATAATGTATGTTACAATGTTATAATGTATGTTAGAATGTTAGAATGGATGTTATAATGTATACTAGAATGTTATAATGTATTTTAGATTGTAATAATGTATGTTCGAATGTTATAATGGATGTTAGAATGTATATTAGAATGTTATAATGTATGTTACAATGTTATAATGTATGTTAGAATGTTATAATGGATGTTAGAATGTATATTAGAATGTTAGAATGTATGTTAGAATGTTACAATGGATGATAGAATGTGATAATGGATGTTATAATGAATATTAGAATGTTAGAATGGATGTTAGAATGTTATAATGGATGTTATAATGTATATTAGAATGTTATAATGTATGTTAGAATGCATGTTAGAATGTATATTAGAATATTATAATGTATGTTAGAATGTTATAATGGATGTTAGAATGTATATTAGAATGTTATAATGGATGTTAGAATATTATAATGGATGTTAGATTATTATAATGGATGTTATAATGTATATTAGAATGTTAAAACGGATGTTAGAATGATATAATTGATTTTAGAATGTATATCAGAATGTTAAAAAGTATGTTAGAATGTTATAATGGATGTTAGAATGTATATTAGAATGTCAGAATGTATGTTAGAATGTTATAATGGATGTTAGAATGTATATAAGAATGTTAGAATGTATGTTAGAATGTTATTATGGATGTTAGAATGTTATAATTGATGTAAGAATGTATATTAGAATGTTATAATGTATGTTAGAATGTTATAATGGATGTTAGAATGTATATTAGATTGTTATAATGTATGTTAGAATGTTATAATGGATGTTAGAATGTATATTAGAATGTTATAATGTATGTTACAATGTTATAATGGATGTTAGAATGTTATAATGGATGTTAGAATGTATATTAGAATGTTATAATGTATGTTACAATGTTATAATGGATGTTAGAATGTGATAATGGATGTTAGAATGTATATTAGAATGTTGTAATGTATGTTAGAATGCTATAATGGATGTTAGAATGTTATAATGGATGTTATAATGAATATTAGAATGTTATAATGTATGTTAGAATGCATGTTAGAATGTATATTAGAATGTTTTAGTGTATTTTAGAATGTTATAATGGATGTTAGAATGTATATTAGAATATTATAATGGATGTTAGAATGTTATAATGGATGATAGTACATTATAATGGATGTTATAATATATATTAGAATGTTATAATGTATGTTAGAATGTTATAATGGATGTTAGAATGTATATTAGATTGTTATAATGTATGTTAGAATGTTATAATGGATGTTAGAATGTATATTAGAATGTTATAATGTATGTTACAATGTTATAATGGATGTTAGAATGTTTTAATGGACGTTAGAATGTATATTAGAATGTCATAATGTATGTTAGAATGTTATAATGGATGTTAGAATGTTATAATGGATGTTAGAATGTATATTAGAATGTTGTAATGTATGTTAGAATGTTATAATGGATGTTAGAATGTTATAATGGATGTTATAATGAATATTAGAATGTTAGAATGGATGTTAGAATGTTATAATGGATGTTATAATGTATATTAGAATGTTATAATGTATGTTAGAATGCATGTTAGAATGTATATTAGAATATTATAGTGTATGTTAGAATGTTATAATGGATGTTAGAATGTATATTAGAATGTTATAATGGATGTTAGAATGTTATAATTGATTTTAGAATGTATATCAGAATGTTAAAAAGTATGTTAGAATGTTATAATGGATGTTAGAATGTATATTAGAATGTTAGAATGTATGTTAGAATGTTAGAATGGATGTTAGAATGTATATTAGATTGTTAGAATGTATGTTAGAATGTTATTATGGATGTTAGAATGTTATAATTGATGTTAGAATGTATATTAGAATGTTATAATGTATGTTAGAATGTTATAATTGATGTTAGAATGTATATTAGATTGTTATAATGTATGTTAGAATGTTATAATGGATGATAAAATGTATATTAGAATGTTATAATGGATGTTAGAATGTATATTAGAATGTTATAATGTATGTTACAATGTTATAATGGATGTTAGAATGTTTTAATGGATGTTAGAATGTATATTAGAATGTTATAATGTATGTTAGAATGTTATAATGGATGTTAGAATGTTATAATGGATGTTAGAATGTATATTAGAATGTTTTAAAGTATATTAGAATGTTAGAATGTATGTTAGAATGTTATAATGGATGTTTGAATGTATATTAGAATGTTAGAATGTATGTTAGAATGTTTTTATGGAAGTTAGAATGTTATAATTGATGTTAGAATGTATATTAGAATGTTATAATGTATGTTAGAATGTTATAATGGATGTTAGAATGTTATAATGGATGTTAAAATGTATATTAGAATGTTTTAATGTATATTAGAATGTTAGAATGTATGTTAGAATGTTATAATGGATGTTAGAATGTATATTAGAATGTTATTATGGATGTTAGAATGTTATAATGGAAGTTAGAATGTTATAATGGATGTTAAAATATTATAATGGATGTTATAGTGTATATTAGAATGTTAAAATGGATGATTGAATGTTATAATTGATGTTAGAATGTATATTAGAATGTTACAATGTATGTTAGAATGTTATAATGGATGTTTGAATGTATTTTCGATCGTTATAATGTATGATAGAATGTTATAATGGATATTAGAATGTATATTAGAATGTTATAATGTATGTTACAATGCTATAATGTATGTTAGAATGTTGTAATGGATGTTAAAATGTATACTAGAATGTTATAATGTATGTTAGAATGCATGTTAGAATGTATATTAGAATATTATAGTGTATGTTAGAATGTTATAATGGATGTTAGAATGTATATTAGAATGTTTTAATGGATGTTAGTATATTATAATGGATGTTAGAATGTATATTAGAATGTTAGAATGTATGTTAGAATGTTATTATGGATGTTAGAATGTTATAATTGATGTTAGAATGTATATTAGAATGTTATAATGTATGTTAGAATGTTATAATTGATGTTAGAATGTATATTAGATTGTTATAATGTATGTTAGAATGTTATAATGGATGTTTAAATGTATATTAGAATGTTATAATGTATGTTAGAATGTTATAATGGATGTTAGAATGTATATTAGATTGTTATAATGTATGTTAGAATGTTATAATGGATGTTAGAATGTATATTAGAATGTTATAATGTATGTTAGAATGTTAGAATGGATATTAGAATGTTATATTGGATGTTAGAATGTATATTAGATTGTTATAAGGTATGTTAGAATGTTATATTGGATGTTAGAATGTATATTAGAATGTTATAATGTATGTTAGAATGTTATAAAGGATGTTAGAATGTTATAATGGATGTTAGAATGTATATTATAATGTTAGAATGTATGTTAGAATGTTATTATGGATGTTAGAATGTTAGAATGGATGTTAGAATGTATATTAAAAAGTTATAATGTATGTTAGAATGTTATTTTGGATGTTAAAATGTATTTTAGATTGTTATAATGTATGTTGGAATGTTATAATAGATGTTATAATGTATATTAGAATGTTATAATGTATGTTACAATGTTATAATGTATGTTAGAATGTTATAATGGATGTTATAATGTATACTAGAATGTTATAATGTATTTTAGATTGTAATAATGTATGTTCGAATGTTATAATGGATGTTAGAATGTATATTAGAATGTTATAATGTATGTTACAATGTTATAATGTATGTTAGAATGTTATAATGGATGTTAGAATGTATATTAGAATGTTATAATGTATGTTAGAATGTTACAATGGATGATAGAATGTTATAATGGATGTTATAATGAATATTAGAATGTTAGAATGGATGTTAGAATGTTATAATGGATGTTATAATGTATATTAGAATGTTATAATGTATGTTAGAATGCATGTTAGAATGTATATTAGAATATTATAATGTATGTTAGAATGTTAGAATGGATGTTAGAATGTATATTAGAATATTATAATGGATGTTAGAATATTATAATGGATGTTAGATTATTATAATGGATGTTATAATGTATATTAGAATGTTAAAATGTATGTTAGAATGTTATAATTGATTTTAGAATGTACATCAGAATGTTAAAAAGTATGTTAGAATGTTATAATGGATGTTAGAATGTATATTAGAATGTTAGAATGTAAGTTAAAATGTTATAATGGATGTTAGAATGTATATTAGAATGTTAGAATGTATGTTAAAATGTTATTATGGATGTTAGAATGTTATAATTGATGTTATAATGTATATTAGAATGTTATAATGTATGTGAGAATGTTATAATTGATGTTAGAATGTATATTAGATTGTTATAATGTATGTTAGAATGTTATAATGTATGTTAAAATGTATATTAGAATGTTATAATGTATGTTAGGATGTTATAATGTATGTTAGAATGTTATAATGGATGTTAGAATGTATATTAGATTGTTATAATGTATGTTAGAATGTTATAATGGATGTAAGAATGTATATTAGAATGTTATAATGTATGTTAGAATGTTATAATGGATATTAGAATGTTATATTGGATGTTAGAATGTATATTAGATTGTTATAATGTATGTTAGAATGTTATATTGGATGTTAGAATGTATATTATAATGTTATAATGTATGTTAGAATGTTATAAAGGAAGTTAGAATGTTGTAATGGATGTTAGAATGTATATTATAATGTTAGAATGTATGTTAGAATGTTATTATGGATGTTAGAATGTTATAATGGATGTTAGAATGTATATTAGAAAGTTATAATGTATGTTAGAATGTTATTTTGGATGTTAAAATGTATTTTAGATTGTTATAATGTATGTTTGAATGTTATAATAGATGTTAGAATGTATTATAGAATGTTATAATGTATGTTACAATGTTATAATGTATGTTAGAATGTTATAATTGATGTTATAATGTATACTAGAATGTTATAATGTATTTTAGATTGTAATAATGTATGTTCGAATGTTATAATGGATGTTAGAATGTATATTAGAATGTTATAATGTATGTTGCAATGTTATAATGTATGTTAGAATGTTATAATGGATGTTAGAATGTATATTAGAATGTTATAATGTATGTTAGAATGTTACAATGGATGATAGAATGTTATAATGGATGTTAGAATGTATATTAGAATGTTATAATGTATGTTGCAATGTTATAATGTATGTTAGAATGTTATAATGGATGTTAGAATGTATATTAGAATGTTATAATGTATGTTAGAATGCATGTTAGAATGTATATTAGAATATTATAGTGTATGTTAGAATGTTATAATGGATGTTAGAATGTATTTTAGAATGTTATAATGGATGTTAGAATATTATAATGGATGTTATAATGTATATTAGAATGTTAAAAAGTATGTTAGAATGTTATAATGGATGTTAGAATGTATATTAGAATGTTAGAATGTATGTTAGAATGTTATAATGGATGTTAGAATGTATATTAGAATGTTAAGAATGTATGTTAGAATGTTAATATGGATGTTAGAATGTTATAATTGATGTTAGAATGTATATTAGAATGTTATAATGTATGTTAGAATGTTATTATGGATGTTAGAATGTTATAATGGAAGTTAGAATGTTATAATGGATGTTAAAATATTATAATGGATGTTATAATGTATATTAGAATGTTAAAATGGATGACTGAATGTTATAATTGATGTTAGAATGTATATTAGAATGTTATAATGGATGTTAGAATGTATATTAGATTGTTATAATGTATGTTAGAATGTTATAATGGATGTAAGAATGTATATTAGAATGTTATAATGTATGTTAGAATGTTATAATGGATATTAGAATGTTATATTGGATGTTAGAATGTATATTAGATTGTTATAATGTATGTTAGAATGTTATATTGGATGTTAGAATGTATATTATAATGTTATAATGTATGTTAGAATGTTATAAAGGAAGTTAGAATGTTGTAATGGATGTTAGAATGTATATTATAATGTTAGAATGTATGTTAGAATGTTATTATGGATGTTAGAATGTTATAATGGATGTTAGAATGTATATTAGAAAGTTATAATGTATGTTAGAATGTTATTTTGGATGTTAAAATGTATTTTAGATTGTTATAATGTATGTTTGAATGTTATAATAGATGTTAGAATGTATTATAGAATGTTATAATGTATGTTACAATGTTATAATGTATGTTAGAATGTTATAATTGATGTTATAATGTATACTAGAATGTTATAATGTATTTTAGATTGTAATAATGTATGTTCGAATGTTATAATGGATGTTAGAATGTATATTAGAATGTTATAATGTATGTTGCAATGTTATAATGTATGTTAGAATGTTATAATGGATGTTAGAATGTATATTAGAATGTTATAATGTATGTTAGAATGTTACAATGGATGATAGAATGTTATAATGGATGTTAGAATGTATATTAGAATGTTATAATGTATGTTGCAATGTTATAATGTATGTTAGAATGTTATAATGGATGTTAGAATGTATATTAGAATGTTATAATGTATGTTAGAATGCATGTTAGAATGTATATTAGAATATTATAGTGTATGTTAGAATGTTATAATGGATGTTAGAATGTATTTTAGAATGTTATAATGGATGTTAGAATATTATAATGGATGTTATAATGTATATTAGAATGTTAAAAAGTATGTTAGAATGTTATAATGGATGTTAGAATGTATATTAGAATGTTAGAATGTATGTTAGAATGTTATAATGGATGTTAGAATGTATATTAGAATGTTAAGAATGTATGTTAGAATGTTAATATGGATGTTAGAATGTTATAATTGATGTTAGAATGTATATTAGAATGTTATAATGTATGTTAGAATGTTATTATGGATGTTAGAATGTTATAATGGAAGTTAGAATGTTATAATGGATGTTAAAATATTATAATGGATGTTATAATGTATATTAGAATGTTAAAATGGATGAATGAATGTTATAATTGATGTTAGAATGTATATTAGAATGTTAGAATGTATGTTAGAATGTTATAATGGATGTTAGAATGTATATTACAAAGTTATAATGTATGTTAGAATGTTATAATGGATGTTTGAATGTATTTTAGATTGTTATAATGTATGATAGAATGTTATAATGGATATGAGAATGTATATTAGAATGTTATAATGTATGTTACAATGCTATAATGTATGTTAGAATGTTATAATGGATGTTAAAATGTATACTAGAATGTTATAATGTATGTTAGAATGTATATTAGAATGTTTTAATGTATGGTAGAATGTTATAATGGATGTTAGAATGTATATTAGATTGTTATAATGTATGTTAGAATGTTATAATGGATGTTAGAATGTATATTAGAAAGTTATAATGTATGATAGAATGTTTTAATAGATATTAGAATGTATATTAGAATGTTATAATGTATGTTAGAATGTTATAATGGATGTTATAATGAATATTAGAATGTTAGAATGGATGTTAGAATGTTATAATGGATGTTATAATGTATATTAGAATGTTATAATGTATGTTAGAATGCATGTTAGAATGTATATTAGAATATTATAGTGTATGTTAGAATGTTTTAATGGATGTTAGAATGTATATTAGAATGTTATAATGGATGTTAGAATATTATAATGGATGTTATAATGTATATTAGAATGTTAAAAAGTATGTTAGAATGTTATAATGGATGTTAGAATGTATATTAGAATGTTAGAATGTATGTTAGAATGTTATAATGGATGTTAGAATGTATATTAGAATGTTAGAATGTATGTTAGAATGTTATTATGGATGTTAGAATGTTATAATTGATGTTAGAATGTATATTAGAATGTTATAATGTATATTAGAATGTTGTATTGGATGTTAGAATGTATATTAGATTGTTATAATGTATGTTAGAATGTTATATTGGATGTTAGAATGTATATTAGAATGTTATAATGTATGTTAGAATGTTATAAAGGATGTTAGAATGTTATAATGGATGTTAGAATGTATATTATAATGTTAGAATGTATGTTAGAATGTTATTATGGATGTTAGAATGTTATAATGGATGTTAGAATGTATATTAGAAAGTTATAATGTAAGTTAGAATGTTATTTTGGATGTTAAAATGTATTTTAGATTGTTATAATGTATGTTAGAATGTTATAATAGATGTTAGAATGTATATTAGAATGTTATAATGTATGTTACAATATTATAATATATGTTAGAATGTTATAATGGATGTTATAATGTATACTAGAATGTTATAATGTATTTTAGATTGTAATAATGTATGTTTGAATATTATAATGGATGTTAGAAAGTATATTAGAATGTTATAATGTATGTTACAATGTTATAATGTATGTTAGAATGTTATAATGGATGTTAGAATGTATATTAGAATGTTATAATGTATGTTAGAATGTTACAATGGATGATAGAATGTTATAATGGATGTTATAATGAATATTAGAATGTTAGAATGGATGTTAGAATGTTATAATGGATGTTATAATGTATATTAGAATGTTATAATGGATGTTAGAATATTATAATGGATGTTAGAATGTATATTAGAATATTATAATGGATGTTAGAATATTATAATGGATGTTAGATTATTATAAAGGATGTTATAATGTATATTAGAATGTTAAAATGGATGTTAGAATGTTATAATTGGTTTTTAGAATGTATATCAGAATGTTAAAAAGTATGTTAGAATGTTATAATGGATGTTAGAATGTATATTAGAATGTTAGAATGTATGTTAGAATGTTATAATGGATGTTAGAATGTAAATTTGAATGTTAGAATGTATGTTAGAATGTTATTATGGATGTTAGAATGTTATAATTGATGTTAGAATGTATATTAGAATGTTATAATGTATGTTAGAATGTTATAATGGATGTTAGAATGTATATTAGATTGTTATAATGTATGTTAGAATGTTATAATGGATGTTAAAATGTATATTAGAATGTTATAATGTATGTTAGGATGTTATAATGTATGTTAGAATGTTATAATGGATGTTAAAATGTATATTAGATTGTTATAATGTATGTTAGAATGTTATAATGGATGTTAGAATGTATATTAGAATGTTATAATGTATGTTAGAATGTTAGAATGGATATTAGAATGTTATATTGGATGTTAGAATGTATATTAGATTGTTATAAGGTATGTTAGAATGTTATATTGGATGTTAGAATGTATATTAGAATGTTATAATGTATGTTAGAATGTTATAAAGGATGTTAGAATGTTATAATGGATGTTAGAATGTATATTATAATGTTAGAATGTATGTTAGAATGTTATTATGGATGTTAGAATGTTATAATGGATGTTAGAATGTATATTAGAAAGTTATAATGTATGTTAGAATGTTATTTTGGATGTTAAAATGTATTTTAGATTGTTATAATGTATGTTAGAATGTTATAATAGATGTTAGAATGTATATTAGAATGTTATAATGTATGTTACAATGTTATAATGTATGTTAGAATGTTATAATGGATGTTATAATGTATACTAGAATGTTATAATGTATTTTAGATTGTAATAATGTATGTTCGAATGTTATAATGGATGTTAGAATGTATATTAGAATGTTATAATGTATGTTACAATGTTATAATGTATGTTAGAATGTTATAATGGATGTTAGAATGTATATTAGAATGTTGTAATGTATGTTAGAATGTTATAATGGATGTTAGAATGTTATAATGGATGTTATAATGAATATTAGAATGTTAGAATGGATGTTAGAATGTTATAATGGATGTTATAATGTATATTAGAATGTTATAATGTATGTTAGAATGCATGTTAGAATGTATATTAGAATATTATAGTGTATGTTAGAATGTTATAATGGATGTTAGAATGTATATTAGAATGTTATAATGGATGTTAGAATGTTATAATTGATTTTAGAATGTATATCAGAATGTTAAAAAGTATGTTAGAATGTTATAATGGATGTTAGAATGTATATTAGAATGTTAGAATGTATGTTAGAATGTTATAATGGATGTTAGAATGTATATTAGATTGTTAGAATGTATGTTAGAATGTTATTATGGATGTTAGAATGTTATAATTGATGTTAGAATGTATATTAGAATGTTATAATGTATGTTAGAATGTTATAATTGATGTTAGAATGTATATTAGATTGTTATAATGTATGTTAGAATGTTATAATGGATGATAAAATGTATATTAGAATGTTATAATGGATGTTAGAATGTATATTAGAATGTTATAATGTATGTTACAATGTTATAATGGATGTTAGAATGTTTTAATGGATGTTAGAATGTATATTAGAATGTTATAATGTATGTTAGAATGTTATAATGGATGTTAGAATGTTATAATGGATGTTAGAATGTATATTAGAATGTTTTAAAGTATATTAGAATGTTAGAATGTATGTTAGAATGTTATAATGGATGATTGAATGTATATTAGAATGTTAGAATGTATGTTAGAATGTTTTTATGGAAGTTAGAATGTTATAATTGATGTCAGAATGTATATTAGAATGTTATAATGTATGTTAGAATGTTATAATGGATGTTAGAATGTTATAATGGATGTTAAAATGTATATTAGAATGTTTTAATGTATATTAGAATGTTAGAATGTATGTTAGAATGTTATAATGGATGTTAAAATGTATATTAGAATGTTATTATGGATGTTAGAATGTTATAATGGAAGTTAGAATGTTATAATGGATGTTAAAATATTATAATGGATGTTATAGTGTATATTAGAATGTTAAAATGGATGATTGAATGTTATAATTGATGTTAGAATGTATATTAGAATGTTACAATGTATGTTAGAATGTTATAATGGATGTTAGAATGTATATTACAAAGTTATAATGTATTTTAGAATGTTATAATGGATGTTTGAATGTATTTTCGATCATTATAATGTATGATAGAATGTTATAATGGATATTAGAATGTATATTAGAATGTTATAATGTATGTTACAATGCTATAATGTATGTTAGAGTGTTGTAATGGATGTTAAAATGTATACTAGAATGTTATAATGTATGTTAGAATGCATGTTAGAATGTATATTAGAATATTATAGTGTATGTTAGAATGTTATAATGGATGTTAGAATGTATATTAGAATGTTTTAATGGATGTTAGTATATTATAATGGATGTTAGAATGTATATTAGAATGTTAGAATGTATGTTAGAATGTTATTATGGATGTTAGAATGTTATAATTGATGTTAGAATGTATATTAGAATGTTATAATGTATGTTAGAATGTTATAATTGATGTTAGAATGTATATTAGATTGTTATAATGTATGTTAGAATGTTATAATGGATGTTTAAATGTATATTAGAATGTTATAATGTATGTTAGAATGTTATAATGGATGTTAGAATGTATATTAGATTGTTATAATGTATGTTAGAATGTTATAATGGATGTTAGAATGTATATTAGAATGTTATAATGTATGTTAGAATGTTAGAATGGATATTAGAATGTTATATTGGATGTTAGAATGTATATTAGATTGTTATAAGGTATGTTAGAATGTTATATTGGATGTTAGAATGTATATTAGAATGTTATAATGTATGTTAGAATGTTATAAAGGATGTTAGAATGTTATAATGGATGTTAGAATGTATATTATAATGTTAGAATGTATGTTAGAATGTTATTATGGATGTTAGAATGTTATAATGGATGTTAGAATGTATATTAGAAAGTTATAATGTATGTTAGAATGTTATTTTGGATGTTAAAATGCATTTTAGATTGTTATAATGTATGTTGGAATGTTATAATAGATGTTATAATGTATATTAGAATGTTATAATGTATGTTACAATGTTATAATGTATGTTAGAATGTTATAATGGATGTTATAATGTATACTAGAATGTTATAATGTATTTTAGATTGTAATAATGTATGTTCAAATGTTATAATGGATGTTAGAATGTATATTAGAATGTTATAATGTATGTTACAATGTTATAATGTATGTTAGAATGTTATAATGGATGTTAGAATGTATATTAGAATGTTATAATGTATGTTAGAATGTTACAATGGATGATAGAATGTTATAATGGATGTTATAATGAATATTAGAATGTTAGAATGGATGTTAGAATGTTATAATGCATGTTATAATGTATATTAGAATGTTATAATGTATGTTAGAATGCATGTTAGAATGTATATTAGAATATTATAATGTATGTTAGAATGTTAGAATGGATGTTAGAATGTATATTAGAATATTATAATGGATGTTAGAATATTATAATGGATGTTAGATTATTATAATGGATGTTATAATGTATATTAGAATGTTAAAATGTATGTTAGAATGTTATAATTGATTTTAGAATGTACATCAGAATGTTAAAAAGTATGTTAGAATGTTATAATGGATGTTAGAATGTATATTAGAATGTTAGAATGTAAGTTAGAATGTTATAATGGATGTTAGAATGTATATTAGAATGTTAGAATGTATGTTAAAATGTTATTATGGATGTTAGAATGTTATAATTGATGTTATAATGTATATTAGAATGTTATAATGTATGTTAGAATGTTATAATTGATGTTAGAATGTATATTAGATTGTTATAATGTATGTTAGAATGTTATAATGGATGTTAAAATGTATATTAGAATGTTATAATGTATGTTAGGATGTTATAATGTATGTTAGAATGTTATAATGGATGTTAGAATGTATATTAGATTGTTATAATGTATGTTAGAATGTTATAATGGATGTAAGAATGTATATTAGAATGTTATAATGTATGTTAGAATGTTATAATGGATATTAGAATGTTATATTGGATGTTAGAATGTATATTAGATTGTTATAATGTATATTAGAATGTTATATTGGATGTTAGAATGTATATTAGAATGTTATAATGTATGTTAGAATGTTATAAAGGAAGTTAGAATGTTGTAATGGATGTTAGAATGTATATTATAATGTTAGAATGTATGTTAGAATGTTATTATGGATGTTAGAATGTTATAATGGATGTTAGAATGTATATTAGAAAGTTATAATGGATGTTAGAATGTTATTTTGGATGTTAAAATGTATTTTAGATTGTTATAATGTATGTTTGAATGTTATAATAGATGTTAGAATGTATTATAGAATGTTATAATGTATGTTACAATGTTATAATGTATGTTAGAATGTTATAATGGATGTTATAATGTATACTAGAATGTTATAATGTATTTTAGATTGTAATAATGTATGTTCGAATGTTATAATGGATGTTAGAATGTATATTAGAATGTTATAATGTATGTTGCAATGTTATAATGTATGTTAGAATGTTATAATGGATGTTAGAATGTATATTAGAATGTTATAATGTATGTTAGAATGTTACAATGGATGATAGAATGTTATAATGGATGTTAGAATGTATATTAGAATGTTATAATGTATGTTGCAATGTTATAATGTATGTTAGAATGTTATAATGGATGTTAGAATGTATATTAGAATGTTATAATGTATGTTAGAATGCATGTTAGAATGTATATTAGAATATTATAGTGTATGTTAGAATGTTATAATGGATGTTAGAATGTATTTTAGAATGTTATAATGGATGTTAGAATATTATAATGGATGTTATAATGTATATTAGAATGTTAAAAAGTATGTTAGAATGTTATAATGGATGTTAGAATGTATATTAGAATGTTAGAATGTATGTTAGAATGTTTTTATGGAAGTTAGAATGTTATAATTGATGTCAGAATGTATATTAGAATGTTATAATGTATGTTAGAATGTTATAATGGATGTTAGAATGTTATAATGGATGTTAAAATGTATATTAGAATGTTTTAATGTATATTAGAATGTTAGAATGTATGTTAGAATGTTATAATGGATGTTAAAATGTATATTAGAATGTTATTATGGATGTTAGAATGTTATAATGGAAGTTAGAATGTTATAATGGATGTTAAAATATTATAATGGATGTTATAGTGTATATTAGAATGTTAAAATGGATGATTGAATGTTATAATTGATGTTAGAATGTATATTAGAATGTTACAATGTATGTTAGAATGTTATAATGGATGTTAGAATGTATATTACAAAGTTATAATGTATTTTAGAATGTTATAATGGATGTTTGAATGTATTTTCGATCATTATAATGTATGATAGAATGTTATAATGGATATTAGAATGTATATTAGAATGTTATAATGTATGTTACAATGCTATAATGTATGTTAGAGTGTTGTAATGGATGTTAAAATGTATACTAGAATGTTATAATGTATGTTAGAATGCATGTTAGAATGTATATTAGAATATTATAGTGTATGTTAGAATGTTATAATGGATGTTAGAATGTATATTAGAATGTTTTAATGGATGTTAGTATATTATAATGGATGTTAGAATGTATATTAGAATGTTAGAATGTATGTTAGAATGTTATTATGGATGTTAGAATGTTATAATTGATGTTAGAATGTATATTAGAATGTTATAATGTATGTTAGAATGTTATAATTGATGTTAGAATGTATATTAGATTGTTATAATGTATGTTAGAATGTTATAATGGATGTTTAAATGTATATTAGAATGTTATAATGTATGTTAGAATGTTATAATGGATGTTAGAATGTATATTAGATTGTTATAATGTATGTTAGAATGTTATATTGGATGTTAGAATGTATATTAGAATGTTATAATGTATGTTAGAATGTTAGAATGGATATTAGAATGTTATATTGGATGTTAGAATGTATATTAGATTGTTATAAGGTATGTTAGAATGTTATATTGGATGTTAGAATGTATATTAGAATGTTATAATGTATGTTAGAATGTTATAAAGGATGTTAGAATGTTATAATGGATGTTAGAATGTATATTATAATGTTAGAATGTATGTTAGAATGTTATTATGGATGTTAGAATGTTATAATGGATGTTAGAATGTATATTAGAAAGTTATAATGTATGTTAGAATGTTATTTTGGATGTTAAAATGCATTTTAGATTGTTATAATGTATGTTGGAATGTTATAATAGATGTTATAATGTATATTAGAATGTTATAATGTATGTTACAATGTTATAATGTATGTTAGAATGTTATAATGGATGTTATAATGTATACTAGAATGTTATAATGTATTTTAGATTGTAATAATGTATGTTCAAATGTTATAATGGATGTTAGAATGTATATTAGAATGTTATAATGTATGTTACAATGTTATAATGTATGTTAGAATGTTATAATGGATGTTAGAATGTATATTAGAATGTTATAATGTATGTTAGAATGTTACAATGGATGATAGAATGTTATAATGGATGTTATAATGAATATTAGAATGTTAGAATGGATGTTAGAATGTTATAATGCATGTTATAATGTATATTAGAATGTTATAATGTATGTTAGAATGCATGTTAGAATGTATATTAGAATATTATAATGTATGTTAGAATGTTAGAATGGATGTTAGAATGTATATTAGAATATTATAATGGATGTTAGAATATTATAATGGATGTTAGATTATTATAATGGATGTTATAATGTATATTAGAATGTTAAAATGTATGTTAGAATGTTATAATTGATTTTAGAATGTACATCAGAATGTTAAAAAGTATGTTAGAATGTTATAATGGATGTTAGAATGTATATTAGAATGTTAGAATGTAAGTTAGAATGTTATAATGGATGTTAGAATGTATATTAGAATGTTAGAATGTATGTTAAAATGTTATTATGGATGTTAGAATGTTATAATTGATGTTATAATGTATATTAGAATGTTATAATGTATGTTAGAATGTTATAATTGATGTTAGAATGTATATTAGATTGTTATAATGTATGTTAGAATGTTATAATGGATGTTAAAATGTATATTAGAATGTTATAATGTATGTTAGGATGTTATAATGTATGTTAGAATGTTATAATGGATGTTAGAATGTATATTAGATTGTTATAATGTATGTTAGAATGTTATAATGGATGTAAGAATGTATATTAGAATGTTATAATGTATGTTAGAATGTTATAATGGATATTAGAATGTTATATTGGATGTTAGAATGTATATTAGATTGTTATAATGTATATTAGAATGTTATATTGGATGTTAGAATGTATATTAGAATGTTATAATGTATGTTAGAATGTTATAAAGGAAGTTAGAATGTTGTAATGGATGTTAGAATGTATATTATAATGTTAGAATGTATGTTAGAATGTTATTATGGATGTTAGAATGTTATAATGGATGTTAGAATGTATATTAGAAAGTTATAATGGATGTTAGAATGTTATTTTGGATGTTAAAATGTATTTTAGATTGTTATAATGTATGTTTGAATGTTATAATAGATGTTAGAATGTATTATAGAATGTTATAATGTATGTTACAATGTTATAATGTATGTTAGAATGTTATAATGGATGTTATAATGTATACTAGAATGTTATAATGTATTTTAGATTGTAATAATGTATGTTCGAATGTTATAATGGATGTTAGAATGTATATTAGAATGTTATAATGTATGTTGCAATGTTATAATGTATGTTAGAATGTTATAATGGATGTTAGAATGTATATTAGAATGTTATAATGTATGTTAGAATGTTACAATGGATGATAGAATGTTATAATGGATGTTAGAATGTATATTAGAATGTTATAATGTATGTTGCAATGTTATAATGTATGTTAGAATGTTATAATGGATGTTAGAATGTATATTAGAATGTTATAATGTATGTTAGAATGCATGTTAGAATGTATATTAGAATATTATAGTGTATGTTAGAATGTTATAATGGATGTTAGAATGTATTTTAGAATGTTATAATGGATGTTAGAATATTATAATGGATGTTATAATGTATATTAGAATGTTAAAAAGTATGTTAGAATGTTATAATGGATGTTAGAATGTATATTAGAATGTTAGAATGTATGTTAGAATGTTATAATGGATGTTAGAATGTATATTAGAATGTTAAGAATGTATGTTAGAATGTTAATATGGATGTTAGAATGTTATAATTGATGTTAGAATGTATATTAGAATGTTATAATGTATGTTAGAATGTTATTATGGATGTTAGAATGTTATAATGGAAGTTAGAATGTTATAATTGATGTTAAAATATTATAATGGATGTTATAATGTATATTAGAATGTTAAAATGGATGACTGAATGTTATAATTGATGTTAGAATGTATATTAGAATGTTAGAATGTATGTTAGAATGTTATAATGGATGTTAGAATGTATATTACAAAGTTATAATGTATGTTAGAATGTTATAATGGATGTTTGAATGTATTTTAGATTGTTATAATGTATGATAGAATGTTATAATGGATATGAGAATGTATATTAGAATGTTATAATGTATGTTACAATGCTATAATGTATGTTAGAATGTTATAATGGATGTTAAAATGTATACTAGAATGTTATAATGTATGTTAGAATGTATATTAGAATGTTTTAATGTATGGTAGAATGTTATAATGGATGTTAGAATGTATATTAGATTGTTATAATGTATGTTAGAATGTTATAATGGATGTTAGAATGTATATTAGAAAGTTATAATGTATGATAGAATGTTTTAATGGATATTAGAATGTATATTAGAATGTTATAATGTATGTTAGAATGTTATAATGGATGTTATAATGAATATTAGAATGTTAGAATGGATGTTAGAATGTTATAATGGATGTTATAATGTATATTAGAATGTTATAATGTATGTTAGAATGCATGTTAGAATGTATATTAGAATATTATAGTGTATGTTAGAATGTTTTAATGGATGTTAGAATGTATATTAGAATGTTATAATGGATGTTAGAATATTATAATGGATGTTATAATGTATATTAGAATGTTAAAAAGTATGTTAGAATGTTATAATGGATGTTAGAATGTATATTAGAATGTTAGAATGTATGTTAGAATGTTATAATGGATGTTAGAATGTATATTAGAATGTTAGAATGTATGTTAGAATGTTATTATGGATGTTAGAATGTTATAATTGATGTTAGAATGTATATTAGAATGTTATAATGTATATTAGAATGTTGTATTGGATGTTAGAATGTATATTAGATTGTTATAATGTATGTTAGAATGTTATATTGGATGTTAGAATGTATATTAGAATGTTATAATGTATGTTAGAATGTTATAAAGGATGTTAGAATGTTATAATGGATGTTAGAATGTATATTATAATGTTAGAATGTATGTTAGAATGTTATTATGGATGTTAGAATGTTATAATGGATGTTAGAATGTATATTAGAAAGTTATAATGTAAGTTAGAATGTTATTTTGGATGTTAAAATGTATTTTAGATTGTTATAATGTATGTTAGAATGTTATAATAGATGTTAGAATGTATATTAGAATGTTATAATGTATGTTACAATATTATAATATATGTTAGAATGTTATAATGGATGTTATAATGTATACTAGAATGTTATAATGTATTTTAGATTGTAATAATGTATGTTCGAATATTATAATGGATGTTAGAAAGTATATTAGAATGTTATAATGTATGTTACAATGTTATAATGTATGTTAGAATGTTATAATGGATGTTAGAATGTATATTAGAATGTTATAATGTATGTTAGAATGTTACAATGGATGATAGAATGTTATAATGGATGTTATAATGAATATTAGAATGTTAGAATGGATGTTAGTATGTTATAATGGATGTTATAATGTATATTAGAATGTTATAATGGATGTTAGAATATTATAATGGATGTTAGAATGTATATTAGAATATTATAATGGATGTTAGAATATTATAATGGATGTTAGATTATTATAAAGGATGTTATAATGTATATTAGAATGTTAAAATGGATGTTAGAATGTTATAATTGGTTTTTAGAATGTATATCAGAATGTTAAATAGTATGTTAGAATGTTATAATGGATGTTAGAATGTATATTATAATGTTAGAATGTATGTTAGAATGTTATAATGGATGTTAGAATGTATATTAGAATGTTAGAATGTATGTTAGAATGTTATTATGGATGTTAGAATGTTATAATTGATGTTAGAATGTATATTAGAATGTTATAATGTATGTTAGAATGTTATAATGGATGTTAGAATGTATATTAGATTGTTATAATGTATGTTAGAATGTTATAATGGATGTTAAAATGTATATTAGAATGTTATAATGTATGTTAGGATGTTATAATGTATGTTAGAATGTTATAATGGATGTTAGAATGTATATTAGATTGTTATAATGTATGTTAGAATGTTATAATGGATGTTAGAATGTATATTAGAATGTTATAATGTATGTTAGAATGTTAGAATGGATATTAGAATGTTATATTGGATGTTAGAATGTATATTAGATTGTTATAAGGTATGTTAGAATGTTATATTGGATGTTAGAATGTATATTAGAATGTTATAATGTATGTTAGAATGTTATAAAGGATGTTAGAATGTTATAATGGATGTTAGAATGTATATTATAATGTTAGAATGTATGTTAGAATGTTATTATGGATGTTAGAATGTTATAATGGATGTTAGAATGTATATTAGAAAGTTATAATGTATGTTAGAATGTTATTTTGGATGTTAAAATGTATTTTAGATTGTTATAATGTATGTTAGAATGTTATAATAGATGTTAGAATGTATATTAGAATGTTATAATGTATTTTAGATTGTAATAATGTATGTTCGAATGTTATAATGGATGTTAGAATGTATATTAGAATGTTATAATGTATGTTACAATGTTATAATGTATGTTAGAATGTTATAATGGATGTTAGAATGTATATTAGAATGTTATAATGTATGTTAGAATGTTACAATGGATGATAGAATGTTATAATGGATGTTATAATGAATATTAGAATGTTAGAATGGATGTTAGAATGTTATAATGGATGTTATAATGTATATTAGAATGTTATAATGTATGTTAGAATGCATGTTAGAATGTATATTATAATATTATAATGTATGTTAGAATGTTATAATGGATGTTAGAATGTATATTAGAATGTTATAATGGATGTTAGAATATTATAATGGATGTTAGATTATTATAATGGATGTTATAATGTATATTAGAATGTTAAAACGGATGTTAGAATGTTATAATTGATTTTAGAATGTATATCAGAATGTTAAAAAGAATGTTAGAATGTATATTAGAATGTCAGAATGTATGTTAGAATGTTATAATGGATGTTAGAATGTTATAATTGATGTTAGAATGTATATTAGAATGTTATAATGTATGTTAGAATGTTATAATGGATGTTAGAATGTATATTAGATTGTTATAATGTATATTAGAATGTTATAATGGATGTTAGAATGTATATTAGAATGTTATAATGTATGTTACAATGTTATAATGGATGTTAGAATGTTATAATGGATGTTAGAATGTATATTAGAATGTTGTAATGTATGTTAGAATGTTATAATGGATGTTAGAATGTTATAATGGATGTTATAATGAATATTAGAATGTTATAATGTATGTTAGAATGCATGTTAGAATGTATATTAGAATGTTTTAGTGTATTTTAGAATGTTATAATGGATGTTAGAATGTATATTAGAATATTATAATGGATGTTAGAATGTTATAATGGATGATAGTACATTATAATGGATGTTATAATATATATTAGAATGTTATAATGTATGTTAGAATGTTATAATGGATGTTAGAATGTATATTAGATTGTTATAATGTATGTTAGAATGTTATAATGGATGTTAGAATGTATATTAGAATGTTATAATGTATGTTACAATGTTATAATGGATGTTAGAATGTTATAATGGACGTTAGAATGTATATTAGAATGTTATAATGTATGTTAGAATGTTATAATGGATGTTAAAATGTTATAATGGATGTTAGAATGTATATTAGAATGTTGTAATGTATGTTAGAATGTTATAATGGATGTTAGAATGTTAAAATGGATATTATAATGAATATTAGAATGTTAGAATGTATGTTAGAATGTTATAATGGATGTTAGAATGTATATTAGAATGTTAGAATGTATGTTAGAATGTTATTATGGATGTTAGAATGTTATAATTGATGTTAGAATGTATATTAGAATGTTAGAATGTATGTTAGAATGTTATAATGGATGTTAGAATGTATATTAGAATGTTAGAATGTATGTTAGAATGTTATTATGGATGTTAGAATGTTATAATTGATGTTAGAATGTATATTAGAATGTTATAATGTATGTTAGAATGTTATAATTGATGATAGAATGTTTATTAGATTGTTATAATGTATGTTAGAATGTTATAATGGATGTTAAAATGTATATTAGAATGTTATAATGGATGTTAGGATGTTATAATGTATGTTAGAATGTTATAATGGATGTTAGAATGTATATTAGATTGGTGAAATGTATGTTAGAATGTTATAATGGATGTTAGAATGTATATTAGAATGTTATAATGTATGTTACAATGTTATAATGGATGTTAGAATGTTTTAAAGGATTTTAGAATGTATATTAGAATGTTATAATGTATGTTAGAATGTTATAATGGATGTTAGAATGTTATAATGGATGTTAGAATGTATATTAGAATGTTTTAATGTATATTAGAATGTTATAATGGATGTTAGAATGTTATAATGGATGTTAGAATGAATATTAGAATGTTAGAATGGATGTTAGAATGTTAGAATGGATGTTATAATGTATATTAGAATGTTATAATGTATGTTAGAATGCATGTTAGAATGTATATTAGAATATTATAATGTATGTTAGAATGTTATAATGGATGTTAGAATGTATATTAGAATGTTATAATGGATGTTAGAATATTATAATGGATGTTAATTTATTATAATGGATGTTATAATGTATATTAGAATGTTAAAACGGATGTTAGAATGTTATAATTGATTTTAGAATGTATATCAGAATGTTAAAAAGTATGTTAGAATGTTATAATGGATGTTAGAATGTATATTAGAATGTCAGAATGTATGTTCGAATGTTATAATGGATGTTAGAATGTGTATTAGAATGTTATAATGGATGTTAGAATGTTTATTAGAATGTTATAATATATGTTACAATGTTATAATGGATGTTAGAATGTTATAATGGATGTTAGAATGTATATTAGAATGTTAAAATGTATGTTACAATGTTATAATGGATGTTAGAATGTTATAATGGATGTTAGAATGTATATTAGAATGTTGTAATGTATGTTAGAATGT
The DNA here is from genome assembly GCA_031769625.1 of Taudactylus pleione. NCBI lineage: Eukaryota > Metazoa > Chordata > Amphibia > Anura > Myobatrachidae > Taudactylus > Taudactylus pleione. The sequence goes on along the minus strand of JAUIMM010000815.1, from coordinate 281,490 downwards.
TATAATGGATGTTAGAATGTTATAATGGATGTTAGAATGTATATTAGAATGTTGTAATGTATGTTAGAATGTTATAATGGATGGTAGAATGTTATAATGGATGTTAGAATGAATATTAGAATGTTAGAATGGATGTTAGAATGTTATAATGGATGTTATAATGTATATTAGAATGTTATAATGTATGTTAGAATGCATGTTAGAATGTATATTAGAATATTATAGTGTATGTTGGAATGTTATAATGGATGTTAGAATGTATATTAGAATGTTATAATGGATGTTAGAATATTATAATGGATGTTATAATGTATATTAGAATGTTAAAAAGTATGTTAGAATGTTATAATGGATGTTAGAATGTATATTAGAATGCTAGAATGTATGTTAGAATGTTATAATGGATGTTAGAATGTATATTAGAATGTTAGAATGTATGTTAGAATGTTATTATGGATGTTAGAATGTTATAATTGATGTTAGAATGTATATTAGAATGTTATAATGTATGTTAGAATGTTATTATGGATGTTAGAATGTTATAATGGAAGTTAGAATGTTATATTGGATGTTAAAATATTATAATGGAAATTATAATGTATATTAGAATGTTAAAATGGATGATTGAATGTTATAATTGATGTTAGAATGTATATTAGAATGTTAGAATGTATGTTAGAATGTTATAATGGATGTTAGAATGTATATTACAAAGTTATAATGTATGTTAGAATGTTATAATGGATGTTTGAATGTATTTTAGATTGTTATAATGTATGATAGAATGTTATAATGGATATTAGAATGTATATTAGAATATTATAATGTATGTTACAATGCTATAATGTATATTAGAATGTTATCATGGATGTTAAAATGTATACTAGAATGTTATAATGTATGTTAGAATGTACATTAGAATGTTATAATGTATGGTAGAATGTTATAATGGATGTTAGAATGTATATTAGATTGTTATAATGTATGTTAGAATGTTATAATGGATGTTAGAATGTATATTAGAATGTTATAATGTATGATAGAATGTTTTAATGGATATTAGAATGTAGATTAGAATGTTATAATGTATGTTAGAATGTTATAATGGATGTTATAATGAATATTAGAATGTTAGAATGGATGTTAGAATGTTATAATGGATGTTATAATGTATATTAGAATGTTATAATGTATGTTAGAATGCATGTTAGAATGTATATTAGAATATTATAGTGTATGTTAGAATGTTATAATGGATGTTAGAATGTATATTAGAATGTTATAATGGATGTTATAATGTATATTAGAATGTTAAAAAGTATGTTAGAATGTTATAATGGATGTTAGAATGTATATTAGAATGTTAGAATGTATGTTAGAATGTTATAATGGATGTTAGAATGTATATTAGAATGTTAGAATGTATGTTACAATGTTATTATGGATGTTAGAATGTTATAATTGATGTTAGAATGTATATTAGAATGTTATAATGTATATTAGAATGTTATATTGGATGTTAGAATGTATATTAGATTGTTATAATGTATGTTAGAATGTTATATTGGATGTTAGAATGTATATTAGAATGTTATAATGAATGTTAGAATGTTATAAAGGATGTTAGAATGTTATAATGGATGTTAGAATGTATATTATAATGTTAGAATGTATGTTAGAATGTTATTATGGATGTTAGAATGTTATAATGGATGTTAGAATGTATATTAGAAAGTTATAATGTATGTTAGAATGGTATTTTGGATGTTAAAATGTATTTTAGATTGTTATAATGTATGTTAGAATGTTATAATAGATGTTAGAATGTATATTAGAATGTTATAATGTATGTTACAATGTTATAATGTATGTTAGAATGTTATAATGGTTGTTATAATGTATACTAGAATGTTATCATGTATTTTAGATTGTAATAATGTATGTTCGAATGTTATAATGGATGTTATAAAGTATATTAGAATGTTATAATGTATGTTACAATGTTATAATGTATGTTAGAATGTTATAATGGATGTTAGAATGTATATTAGAATGTTATAATGTATGTTAGAATGTTACAATGGATGATAGAATGTTATAATGGATGTTATAATGAATATTAGAATGTTAGAATGGATGTTAGAATGTTATAATGGATGTTATAATGTATATTAGAATGTTATAATGGATGTTAGAATATTATAATGGATGTTAGAATGTATATTAGAATATTATAATGGATGTTAGAATATTATAATGGATGTTAGATTATTATAAAGGATGTTATAATGTATATTAGAATGTTAAAATGGATGTTAGAATGTTATAATTGGTTTTTAGAATGTATATCAGAATGTTAAATAGTATGTTAGAATGTTATAATGGATGTTAGAATGTATATTATAATGTTAGAATGTATGTTAGAATGTTATAATGGATGTTAGAATGTATATTAGAATGTTAGAATGTATGTTAGAATGTTATTATGGATGTTAGAATGTTATAATTGATGTTAGAATGTATATTAGAATGTTATAATGTATGTTAGAATGTTATAATGGATGTTAGAATGTATATTAGATTGTTATAATGTATGTTAGAATGTTATAATGGATGTTAAAATGTATATTAGAATGTTATAATGTATGTTAGGATGTTATAATGTATGTTAGAATGTTATAATGGATGTTAGAATGTATATTAGATTGTTATAATGTATGTTAGAATGTTATAATGGATGTTAGAATGTATATTAGAATGTTATAATGTATGTTAGAATGTTAGAATGGATATTAGAATGTTATATTGGATGTTAGAATGTATATTAGATTGTTATAAGGTATGTTAGAATGTTATATTGGATGTTAGAATGTATATTAGAATGTTATAATGTATGTTAGAATGTTATAAAGGATGTTAGAATGTTATAATGGATGTTAGAATGTATATTATAATGTTAGAATGTATGTTAGAATGTTATTATGGATGTTAGAATGTTATAATGGATGTTAGAATGTATATTAGAAAGTTATAATGTATGTTAGAATGTTATTTTGGATGTTAAAATGTATTTTAGATTGTTATAATGTATGTTAGAATGTTATAATAGATGTTAGAATGTATATTAGAATGTTATAATGTATGTTACAATGTTATAATGTATGTTAGAATGTTATAATGGATGTTATAATGTATACTAGAATGTTATAATGTATTTTAGATTGTAATAATGTATGTTCGAATGTTATAATGGATGTTAGAATGTATATTAGAATGTTATAATGTATGTTACAATGTTATAATGTATGTTAGAATGTTATAATGGATGTTAGAATGTATATTAGAATGTTGTAATGTATGTTAGAATGTTATAATGGATGTTAGAATGTTATAATGGATGTTATAATGAATATTAGAATGTTAGAATGGATGTTAGAATGTTATAATGGATGTTATAATGTATATTAGAATGTTATAATGTATGTTAGAATGCATGTTAGAATGTATATTAGAATATTATAGTGTATGTTAGAATGTTATAATGGATGTTAGAATGTATATTAGAATGTTATAATGGATGTTAGAATGTTATAATTGATTTTAGAATGTATATCAGAATGTTAAAAAGTATGTTAGAATGTTATAATGGATGTTAGAATGTATATTAGAATGTTAGAATGTATGTTAGAATGTTATAATGGATGTTAGAATGTATATTAGATTGTTAGAATGTATGTTAGAATGTTATTATGGATGTTAGAATGTTATAATTGATGTTAGAATGTATATTAGAATGTTATAATGTATGTTAGAATGTTATAATTGATGTTAGAATGTATATTAGATTGTTATAATGTATGTTAGAATGTTATAATGGATGATAAAATGTATATTAGAATGTTATAATGGATGTTAGAATGTATATTAGAATGTTATAATGTATGTTACAATGTTATAATGGATGTTAGAATGTTTTAATGGATGTTAGAATGTATATTAGAATGTTATAATGTATGTTAGAATGTTATAATGGATGTTAGAATGTTATAATGGATGTTAGAATGTATATTAGAATGTTTTAAAGTATATTAGAATGTTAGAATGTATGTTAGAATGTTATAATGGATGATTGAATGTATATTAGAATGTTAGAATGTATGTTAGAATGTTATAATGGATGTTAGAATGTTATAATGGATGTTAAAATGTATATTAGAATGTTTTAATGTATATTAGAATGTTAGAATGTATGTTAGAATGTTATAATGGATGTTAAAATGTATATTAGAATGTTATTATGGATGTTAGAATGTTATAATGGAAGTTAGAATGTTATAATGGATGTTAAAATATTATAATGGATGTTATAGTGTATATTAGAATGTTAAAATGGATGATTGAATGTTATAATTGATGTTAGAATGTATATTAGAATGTTACAATGTATGTTAGAATGTTATAATGGATGTTAGAATGTATATTACAAAGTTATAATGTATTTTAGAATGTTATAATGGATGTTTGAATGTATTTTCGATCATTATAATGTATGATAGAATGTTATAATGGATATTAGAATGTATATTAGAATGTTATAATGTATGTTACAATGCTATAATGTATGTTAGAGTGTTGTAATGGATGTTAAAATGTATACTAGAATGTTATAATGTATGTTAGAATGCATGTTAGAATGTATATTAGAATATTATAGTGTATGTTAGAATGTTATAATGGATGTTAGAATGTATATTAGAATGTTTTAATGGATGTTAGTATATTATAATGGATGTTAGAATGTATATTAGAATGTTAGAATGTATGTTAGAATGTTATTATGGATGTTAGAATGTTATAATTGATGTTAGAATGTATATTAGAATGTTATAATGTATGTTAGAATGTTATAATTGATGTTAGAATGTATATTAGATTGTTATAATGTATGTTAGAATGTTATAATGGATGTTTAAATGTATATTAGAATGTTATAATGTATGTTAGAATGTTATAATGGATGTTAGAATGTATATTAGATTGTTATAATGTATGTTAGAATGTTATAATGGATGTTAGAATGTATATTAGAATGTTATAATGTATGTTAGAATGTTAGAATGGATATTAGAATGTTATATTGGATGTTAGAATGTATATTAGATTGTTATAAGGTATGTTAGAATGTTATATTGGATGTTAGAATGTATATTAGAATGTTATAATGTATGTTAGAATGTTATAAAGGATGTTAGAATGTTATAATGGATGTTAGAATGTATATTATAATGTTAGAATGTATGTTAGAATGTTATTATGGATGTTAGAATGTTATAATGGATGTTAGAATGTATATTAGAAAGTTATAATGTATGTTAGAATGTTATTTTGGATGTTAAAATGCATTTTAGATTGTTATAATGTATGTTGGAATGTTATAATAGATGTTATAATGTATATTAGAATGTTATAATGTATGTTACAATGTTATAATGTATGTTAGAATGTTATAATGGATGTTATAATGTATACTAGAATGTTATAATGTATTTTAGATTGTAATAATGTATGTTCGAATGTTATAATGGATGTTAGAATGTATATTAGAATGTTATAATGTATGTTACAATGTTATAATGTATGTTAGAATGTTATAATGGATGTTAGAATGTATATTAGAATGTTATAATGTATGTTAGAATGTTACAATGGATGATAGAATGTTATAATGGATGTTATAATGAATATTAGAATGTTAGAATGGATGTTAGAATGTTATAATGCATGTTATAATGTATATTAGAATGTTATAATGTATGTTAGAATGCATGTTAGAATGTATATTAGAATATTATAATGTATGTTAGAATGTTAGAATGGATGTTAGAATGTATATTAGAATATTATAATGGATGTTAGAATATTATAATGGATGTTAGATTATTATAATGGATGTTATAATGTATATTAGAATGTTAAAATGTATGTTAGAATGTTATAATTGATTTTAGAATGTACATCAGAATGTTAAAAAGTATGTTAGAATGTTATAATGGATGTTAGAATGTATATTAGAATGTTAGAATGTAAGTTAGAATGTTATAATGGATGTTAGAATGTATATTAGAATGTTAGAATGTATGTTAAAATGTTATTATGGATGTTAGAATGTTATAATTGATGTTATAATGTATATTAGAATGTTATAATGTATGTTAGAATGTTATAATTGATGTTAGAATGTATATTAGATTGTTATAATGTATGTTAGAATGTTATAATGGATGTTAAAATGTATATTAGAATGTTATAATGTATGTTAGGATGTTATAATGTATGTTAGAATGTTATAATGGATGTTAGAATGTATATTAGATTGTTATAATGTATGTTAGAATGTTATAATGGATGTAAGAATGTATATTAGAATGTTATAATGTATGTTAGAATGTTATAATGGATATTAGAATGTTATATTGGATGTTAGAATGTATATTAGATTGTTATAATGTATATTAGAATGTTATATTGGATGTTAGAATGTATATTAGAATGTTATAATGTATGTTAGAATGTTATAAAGGAAGTTAGAATGTTGTAATGGATGTTAGAATGTATATTATAATGTTAGAATGTATGTTAGAATGTTATTATGGATGTTAGAATGTTATAATGGATGTTAGAATGTATATTAGAAAGTTATAATGGATGTTAGAATGTTATTTTGGATGTTAAAATGTATTTTAGATTGTTATAATGTATGTTTGAATGTTATAATAGATGTTAGAATGTATTATAGAATGTTATAATGTATGTTACAATGTTATAATGTATGTTAGAATGTTATAATGGATGTTATAATGTATACTAGAATGTTATAATGTATTTTAGATTGTAATAATGTATGTTCGAATGTTATAATGGATGTTAGAATGTATATTAGAATGTTATAATGTATGTTGCAATGTTATAATGTATGTTAGAATGTTATAATGGATGTTAGAATGTATATTAGAATGTTATAATGTATGTTAGAATGTTACAATGGATGATAGAATGTTATAATGGATGTTAGAATGTATATTAGAATGTTATAATGTATGTTGCAATGTTATAATGTATGTTAGAATGTTATAATGGATGTTAGAATGTATATTAGAATGTTATAATGTATGTTAGAATGCATGTTAGAATGTATATTAGAATATTATAGTGTATGTTAGAATGTTATAATGGATGTTAGAATGTATTTTAGAATGTTATAATGGATGTTAGAATATTATAATGGATGTTATATTGTATATTAGAATGTTAAAAAGTATGTTAGAATGTTATAATGGATGTTAGAATGTATATTAGAATGTTAGAATGTATGTTAGAATGTTATAATGGATGTTAGAATGTATATTAGAATGTTAAGAATGTATGTTAGAATGTTAATATGGATGTTAGAATGTTATAATTGATGTTAGAATGTATATTAGAATGTTATAATGTATGTTAGAATGTTATTATGGATGTTAGAATGTTATAATGGAAGTTAGAATGTTATAATGGATGTTAAAATATTATAATGGATGTTATAATGTATATTAGAATGTTAAAATGGATGACTGAATGTTATAATTGATGTTAGAATGTATATTAGAATGTTAGAATGTATGTTAGAATGTTATAATGGATGTTAGAATGTATATTACAAAGTTATAATGTATGTTAGAATGTTATAATGGATGTTTGAATGTATTTTAGATTGTTATAATGTATGATAGAATGTTATAATGGATATGAGAATGTATATTAGAATGTTATAATGTATGTTACAATGCTATAATGTATGTTAGAATGTTATAATGGATGTTAAAATGTATACTAGAATGTTATAATGTATGTTAGAATGTATATTAGAATGTTTTAATGTATGGTAGAATGTTATAATGGATGTTAGAATGTATATTAGATTGTTATAATGTATGTTAGAATGTTATAATGGATGTTAGAATGTATATTAGAAAGTTATAATGTATGATAGAATGTTTTAATGGATATTAGAATGTATATTAGAATGTTATAATGTATGTTAGAATGTTATAATGGATGTTATAATGAATATTAGAATGTTAGAATGGATGTTAGAATGTTATAATGGATGTTATAATGTATATTAGAATGTTATAATGTATGTTAGAATGCATGTTAGAATGTATATTAGAATATTATAGTGTATGTTAGAATGTTTTAATGGATGTTAGAATGTATATTAGAATGTTAGAATGTATGTTAGAATGTTATAATGGATGTTAGAATGTATATTAGAATGTTAGAATGTATGTTAGAATGTTATTATGGTTGTTAGAATGTTATAATTGATGTTAGAATGTATATTAGAATGTTATAATGTATATTAGAATGTTGTATTGGATGTTAGAATGTATATTAGATTGTTATAATGTATGTTAGAATGTTATATTGGATGTTAGAATGTATATTAGAATGTTATAATGTATGTTAGAATGTTATAAAGGATGTTAGAATGTTATAATGGATGTTAGAATGTATATTATAATGTTAGAATGTATGTTAGAATGTTATTATGGATGTTAGAATGTTATAATGGATGTTAGAATGTATATTAGAAAGTTATAATGTAAGTTAGAATGTTATTTTGGATGTTAAAATGTATTTTAGATTGTTATAATGTATGTTAGAATGTTATAATAGATGTTAGAATGTATATTAGAATGTTATAATGTATGTTACAATATTATAATATATGTTAGAATGTTATAATGGATGTTATAATGTATACTAGAATGTTATAATGTATTTTAGATTGTAATAATGTATGTTCGAATATTATAATGGATGTTAGAAAGTATATTAGAATGTTATAATGTATGTTACAATGTTATAATGTATGTTAGAATGTTATAATGGATGTTAGAATGTATATTAGAATGTTATAATGTATGTTAGAATGTTACAATGGATGATAGAATGTTATAATGGATGTTATAATGAATATTAGAATGTTAGAATGGATGTTAGAATGTTATAATGGATGTTATAATGTATATTAGAATGTTATAATGGATGTTAGAATATTATAATGGATGTTAGAATGTATATTAGAATATTATAATGGATGTTAGAATATTATAATGGATGTTAGATTATTATAAAGGATGTTATAATGTATATTAGAATGTTAAAATGGATGTTAGAATGTTATAATTGGTTTTTAGAATGTATATCAGAATGTTAAAAAGTTTGTTAGAATGTTATAATGGATGTTAGAATGTATATTAGAATGTTAGAATGTATGTTAGAATGTTATAATGGATGTTAGAATGTATATTAGAATGTTAGAATGTATGTTAGAATGTTATTATGGATGTTAGAATGTTATAATTGATGTTAGAATGTATATTAGAATGTTATAATGTATGTTAGAATGTTATAATGGATGTTAGAATGTATATTAGATTGTTATAATGTATGTTAGAATGTTATAATGGATGTTAAAATGTATATTAGAATGTTATAATGTATGTTAGGATGTTATAATGTATGTTAGAATGTTATAATGGATGTTAGAATGTATATTAGATTGTTATAATGTATGTTAGAATGTTATAATGGATGTTAGAATGTATATTAGAATGTTATAATGTATGTTAGAATGTTAGAATGGATATTAGAATGTTATATTGGATGTTAGAATGTATATTAGATTGTTATAAGGTATGTTAGAATGTTATATTGGATGTTAGAATGTATATTAGAATGTTATAATGTATGTTAGAATGTTATAAAGGATGTTAGAATGTTATAATGGATGTTAGAATGTATATTATAATGTTAGAATGTATGTTAGAATGTTATTATGGATGTTAGAATGTTATAATGGATGTTAGAATGTATATTAGAAAGTTATAATGTATGTTAGAATGTTATTTTGGATGTTAAAATGTATTTTAGATTGTTATAATGTATGTTAGAATGTTATAATAGATGTTAGAATGTATATTAGAATGTTATAATGTATGTTACAATGTTATAATGTATGTTAGAATGTTATAATGGATGTTATAATGTATACTAGAATGTTATAATGTATTTTAGATTGTAATAATGTATGTTCGAATGTTATAATGGATGTTAGAATGTATATTAGAATGTTATAATGTATGTTACAATGTTATAATGTATGTTAGAATGTTATAATGGATGTTAGAATGTATATTAGAATGTTATAATGTATGTTAGAATGTTACAATGGATGATAGAATGTTATAATGGATGTTATAATGAATATTAGAATGTTAGAATGGATGTTAGAATGTTATAATGGATGTTATAATGTATATTAGAATGTTATAATGTATGTTAGAATGCATGTTAGAATGTATATTATAATATTATAATGTATGTTAGAATGTTATAATGGATGTTAGAATGTATATTAGAATGTTATAATGGATGTTAGAATATTATAATGGATGTTAGATTATTATAATGGATGTTATAATGTATATTAGAATGTTAAAACGGATGTTAGAATGTTATAATTGATTTTAGAATGTATATCAGAATGTTAAAAAGAATGTTAGAATGTATATTAGAATGTCAGAATGTATGTTAGAATGTTATAATGGATGTTAGAATGTTATAATTGATGTTAGAATGTATATTAGAATGTTATAATGTATGTTAGAATGTTATAATGGATGTTAGAATGTATATTAGATTGTTATAATGTATGTTAGAATGTTATAATGGATGTTAGAATGTATATTAGAATGTTATAATGTATGTTACAATGTTATAATGGATGTTAGAATGTTATAATGGATGTTAGAATGTATATTAGAATGTTGTAATGTATGTTAGAATGTTATAATGGATGTTAGAATGTTATAATGGATGTTATAATGAATATTAGAATGTTATAATGTATGTTAGAATGCATGTTAGAATGTATATTAGAATGTTTTAGTGTATTTTAGAATGTTATAATGGATGTTAGAATGTATATTAGAATATTATAATGGATGTTAGAATGTTATAATGGATGATAGTACATTATAATGGATGTTATAATATATATTAGAATGTTATAATGTATGTTAGAATGTTATAATGGATGTTAGAATGTATATTACATTGTTATAATGTATGTTAGAATGTTATAATGGATGTTAGAATGTATATTAGAATGTTATAATGTATGTTACAATGTTATAATGGATGTTAGAATGTTATAATGGACGTTAGAATGTATATTAGAATGTTATAATGTATGTTAGAATGTTATAATGGATGTTAAAATGTTAAAATGGATATTATAATGAATATTAGAATGTTAGAATGTATGTTAGAATGTTATAATGGATGTTAGAATGTATATTAGAATGTTAGAATGTATGTTAGAATGTTATTATGGATGTTAGAATGTTATAATTGATGTTAGAATGTATATTAGAATGTTAGAATGTATGTTAGAATGTTATAATGGATGTTAGAATGTATATTAGAATGTTAGAATGTATGTTAGAATGTTATTATGGATGTTAGAATGTTATAATTGATGTTAGAATGTATATTAGAATGTTATAATGTATGTTAGAATGTTATAATTGATGATAGAATGTTTATTAGATTGTTATAATGTATGTTAGAATGTTATAATGGATGTTAAAATGTATATTAGAATGTTATAATGGATGTTAGGATGTTATAATGTATGTTAGAATGTTATAATGGATGTTAGAATGTATATTAGATTGGTATAATGTATGTTAGAATGTTATAATGGATGTTAGAATGTATATTAGAATGTTATAATGTATGTTACAATGTTATAATGGATGTTAGAATGTTTTAAAGGATTTTAGAATGTATATTAGAATGTTATAATGTATGTTAGAATGTTATAATGGATGTTAGAATGTTATAATGGATGTTAGAATGTATATTAGAATGTTTTAATGTATATTAGAATGTTATAATGGATGTTAGAATGTTATAATGGATGTTATAATGAATATTAGAATGTTAGAATGGATGTTAGAATGTTAGAATGGATGTTATAATGTATATTAGAATGTTATAATGTATGTTAGAATGCATGTTAGAATGTATATTAGAATATTATAATGTATGTTAGAATGTTATAATGGATGTTAGAATGTATATTAGAATGTTATAATGGATGTTAGAATATTATACTGGATGTTAATTTATTATAATGGATGTTATAATGTATATTAGAATGTTAAAACGGATGTTAGAATGTTATAATTGATTTTAGAATGTATATCAGAATGTTAAAAAGTATGTTAGAATGTTATAATGGATGTTAGAATGTATATTAGAATGTCAGAATGTATGTTCGAATGTTATAATGGATGTTAGAATGTATATTAGAATGTTAGAATGTATGTTAGAATGTTATTATGGATGTTAGAATGTTATAATTGATGTTAGATAGTATATTAGAATGTTATAATGTATGTTAGAATGTTATAATGGATGTTAGAATGTATATTAGATTGTTATAATGTATGTTAGAATGTTATAATGGATGTTAGAATGTTTATTAGAATGTTATAATATATGTTACAATGTTATAATGGATGTTAGAATGTTATAATGGATGTTAGAATGTATATTAGAATGTTATAATGTATGTTACAATGTTATAATGGATGTTAGAATGTTATAATGGATGTTAGAATGTATATTAGAATGTTGTAATGTATGTTAGAATGTTATAATGGATGTTAGAATGTTATAATGGATGTTATAATGAATATTAGAATGTTATAATGTATGTTAGAATGCATGTTAGAATGTATATTAGAATGTTTTAGTGTATTTTAGAATGTTATAATGGATGTTAGAATGTATATTAGAATATTATAATGGATGTTAGAATGTTATAATAGATGATAGTACATTATAATTGATGTTATAATATATATTAGAATGTTATAATGTATGTTAGAATGTTACAATGGATGTTAGAATGTATATTAGATTGTTATAATGTATGTTAGAATGTTATAATGGATGTTAGAATGTATATTAGAATGTTATAATGTATGTTACAATGTTATAATGGATGTAAGAATGTTATAATGGACGTTAGAATGTATATTAGAATGTTATAATGTATGTTAGAATGTTATAACGGATGTTAAAATGTTATAATGGATGTTAGAATGTATATTAGAATGTTGTAATGTATGTTAGAATGTTATAATGGATGTTAGAATGTTATAATGGATGTTATAATGAATATTAGAATGTTATAATGGATGTTAGAATGTTATAATGGATGTTATAATGTATATTAGAATGTTATAATGTATGTTAGAATGCATGTTAGAATGTATATTAGAAAATTATAGTGTATGTTAGAATGTTATAATGGATGTTAGAATGTTATAATGGATGTTAGAATGTATATTAGAATGTTGTAATGCATGTTAGAATGTTAGAATGGATGTTAGAATGTTATAATAGATGTTAGAATGTATATTAGAATGTTGTAATGTATGTTAGAATGTTATAATGGATGGTAGAATGTTATAATGGATGTTAGAATGAATATTAGAATGTTAGAATGGATGTTAGAATGTTATAATGGATGTTATAATGTATATTAGAATGTTATAATGTATGTTAGAATGCATGTTAGAATGTATATTAGAATATTATAGTGTATGTTGGAATGTTATAATGGATGTTAGAATGTATATTAGAATGTTATAATGGATGTTAGAATATTATAATGGATGTTATAATGTATATTAGAATGTTAAAAAGTATGTTAGAATGTTATAATGGATGTTAGAATGTATATTAGAATGCTAGAATGTATGTTAGAATGTTATAATGGATGTTAGAATGTATATTAGAATGTTAGAATGTATGTTAGAATGTTATTATGGATGTTAGAATGTTATAATTGATGTTAGAATGTATATTAGAATGTTATAATGTATGTTAGAATGTTATTATGGATGTTAGAATGTTATAATGGAAGTTAGAATGTTATATTGGATGTTAAAATATTATAATGGAAATTATAATGTATATTAGAATGTTAAAATGGATGATTGAATGTTATAATTGATGTTAGAATGTATATTAGAATGTTAGAATGTATGTTAGAATGTTATAATGGATGTTAGAATGTATATTACAAAGTTATAATGTATGTTAGAATGTTATAATGGATGTTTGAATGTATTTTAGATTGTTATAATGTATGATAGAATGTTATAATGGATATTAGAATGTATATTAGAATATTATAATGTATGTTACAATGCTATAATGTATATTAGAATGTTATAATGGATGTTAAAATGTATACTAGAATGTTATAATGTATGTTAGAATGTACATTAGAATGTTATAATGTATGGTAGAATGTTATAATGGATGTTAGAATGTATATTAGATTGTTATAATGTATGTTAGAATGTTATAATGGATGTTAGAATGTATATTAGAATGTTATAATGTATGATAGAATGTTTTAATGGATATTAGAATGTAGATTAGAATGTTATAATGTATGTTAGAATGTTATAATGGATGTTATAATGAATATTAGAATGTTAGAATGGATGTTAGAATGTTATAATGGATGTTATAATGTATATTAGAATGTTATAATGGATGTTAGAATGCATGTTAGAATGTATATTAGAATATTATAGTGTATGTTAGAATGTTATAATGGATGTTAGAATGTATATTAGAATGTTATAATGGATGTTATAATGTATATTAGAATGTTAAAAAGTATGTTAGAATGTTATAATGGATGTTAGAATGTATATTAGAATGTTAGAATGTATGTTAGAATGTTATAATGGATGTTAGAATGTATATTAGAATGTTAGAATGTATGTTACAATGTTATTATGGATGTTAGAATGTTATAATTGATGTTAGAATGTATATTAGAATGTTATAATGTATATTAGAATGTTATATTGGATGTTAGAATGTATATTAGATTGTTAAAATGTATGTTAGAATGTTATATTGGATGTTAGAATGTATATTAGAATGTTATAATGAATGTTAGAATGTTATAAAGGATGTTAGAATGTTATAATGGATGTTAGAATGTATATTATAATGTTAGAATGTATGTTAGAATGTTATTATGGATGTTAGAATGTTATAATGGATGTTAGAATGTATATTAGAAAGTTATAATGTATGTTAGAATGTTATTTTGGATGTTAAAATGTATTTTAGATTGTTATAATGTATGTTAGAATGTTATAATAGATGTTAGAATGTATATTAGAATGTTATAATGTATGTTACAATGTTATAATGTATGTTAGAATGTTATAATGGTTGTTATAATGTATACTAGAATGTTATCATGTATTTTAGATTGTAATAATGTATGTTCGAATGTTATAATGGATGTTATAAAGTATATTAGAATGTTATAATGTATGTTACAATGTTATAATGTATGTTAGAATGTTATAATGGATGTTAGAATGTATATTAGAATGTTATAATGTATGTTAGAATGTTACAATGGATGATAGAATGTTATAATGGATGTTATAATGAATATTAGAATGTTATAATGGATGTTAGAATGTTATAAATGATGTTATAATGTATATTAGAATGTTATAATGTATGTTAGAATGCATGTTAGAATGTATATTAGAATATTATAATGTATGTTAAAATGTTATAATGGATGTTAGAATGTATATTAGAATATTATAATGGATGTTAGAATATTATAATGGATGTTAGATTATTATAATGGATGTTATAATGTATATTAGAATGTTAAAATGATGTTAGAATGTTATAATGGATGTTAGAATGTATATTAGAATGTTATAATATATGTTAGAATGTTATAATGGAAATTAGAATGTTATATTGGATGTTAGAATGTATATTAGATTGTTATAAGGTATGTTAGAATGTTATATTGGATGTTAGAATGTTATATTAGAATGTTATAATGTACGTTAGAATGTTTTAAAGGATGTTAGAATGTTATAATGGATGTTAGAATGTATATTATAATGTTAGAATGTACGTTAGAATGTTATTATGGATGTTAGAATGTTATAATGGTTGTTAAAATGTATATTAGAAAGTTATAATGTATGTTAGAATGTTATTTTGGATGTTAAAATGTATTTTAGATTGTTAAAATGTATGTTAGAATGTTATAATAGATGTTAGAATGTATATTAGAATGTTAGAATGTATGTTACAATGTTATAATGTATGTTAGAATGTTATAATGGATGTTATAATGTATACTAGAATGCTTTAATGTATTTTAGATTGTAATAATGTATGTTCGAATGTTATAATGGATGTTAGAATGTATATTAGAATGTTATAATGTATGTTACAATGTTATAATGTATGTTAGAATGTTATAATGGATGTTAGAATGTATATTAGAATGTTATAATGTATGTTAGAATGTTACAATGGATGATAGAATGTTATAATGGATGTTATAATGAATATTAGAATGTTAAAACGGATGTTAGAATGTTATAATTGATTTTAGAATGTATATCAGAATGTTAAAAAGTATGTTAGAATGTTATAATGGATGTTAGAATGTATATTAGAATGTCAGAATGTATGTTAGAATGTTATAATGGATGTTAGAATGTATATTAGAAAGTTAGAATGTATGTTAGAATGTTATTATGGATGTTAGAATGTTATAATGTATGTTAGAATGTTAGAATGGATGTTAGAATGCTTGTTAGAATGTATATTAGAATGTTTTAGTGTATTTTAGAATGTTATAATGGATGTTAGAATGTATATTAGAATATTATAATGGATGTTAGAATGTTATAATGGATGTTAGAATGTATATTAGAATGTTATAATGTATGTTACAATGTTATAATGGATGTTAGAATGTTATAATGGACGTTAGAATGTATATTAGAATGTTATAATGTATGTTAGAATGTTATAATGGATGTTAGAATGTTATAATGGATGTTATAATGTATATTAGAATGTTGTAATGTATGTTAGAATGTTATAATGGATGTTAGAATGTTATAATGGATGTTATAATGAATATTAGAATGTTAGAATTGATGTTAGAATGTTATAATGGATGTTATAATGTATATTAGAATGTTATAATGTATGTTAGAATGCATGTTAGAATGTATATTAGAATATTATAGTGTATGTTAGAATGTTATAATGGATGTTAGAATGTATATTAGAATGTTAGAATGGATGTTAGAATATTATAATGGATGTTATAATGTATATTAGAATGTTAAAAAGTATGTTAGAATGTTATAATGGATGTTAGAATGTATATTAGAATGTTAGAATGTATGTTAGAATGTTATAATGGATGTTAGAATGTATATTAGAATGTTAGAATGTATGTTAGAATGTTATTATGGATGTTAGAATGTTATAATTGATGTTAGAATGTATATTAGAATGTTATAATGTATATTAGAATGTTATATTGGATGTTAGAATGTATATTAGATGGTTATAATGTATGTTAGAATGTTATATTGGATGTTAGAATTTATATTAGAATGTTATAATGTATGTTAGAATGTTATAAAGGATGTTAGAATGTTATAATGGATGTTAGAATGTATATTATAATGTTAGAATGTATGTTATAATGTTATTATGGATGTTAGAATGTTATAATGGATGTTAGAATGTATATTAGAAAGTTATAATGTATGTTAGAATGTTATTTTGGATGTTAAAATGTATTTTAGATTGTTATAATGTATGTTAGAATGTTATAATAGATGTTAGAATGTATATTAGAATGTTATAATGTATGTTACAATGTTATAATGTATGTTAGAATGTTATAATGGATGTTAGAATGTATATTAGAATGTTATAATGTATGTTAGAATGTTACAATGGATGATAGAATGTTAGAATGGATGTTAGAATGTTATAATGGATGTTATAATGTATATTAGAATGTTATAATGTATGTTAGAATGCATGTTAGAATGTATATTAGAATATTATAGTGTATGTTAGAATGTTATAATGGATGTTAGAATATATATTAGAATGTTATAATGGATGTTAGAATATTATAATGGATGTTATAATGTATATTAGAATATTAAAAAGTATGTTAGAATGTTATAATGGATGTTAGAATGTATATTAGAATGTTAGAATGTATGTTAGAATGTTATAATGGATGTTAGAATGTATATTAGAATGTTAGAATGTATGTTAGAATGTTATTATGGATGTTAGAATGTTATAATTGATGTTAGAATGTATATTAGATTGTTATAATGTATGTTAGAATGTTATTATGGATGTTAGAATGTTATAATGGATGTTAAAATATTATAATGGATGTTATAATGTATATTAGAATGTTAAAATGGATGATTGAATGTTATAATTGATGTTAGAATGTATATTAGAATGTTAGAATGTATGTTAGAATGTTATAATGGATGTTAGAATGTATATTACAAAGTTATAATGTATGTTAGAATGTTATAATGGATGTTTGAATATATTTTAGATTGTTATAATGTATGATAGAATGTTATAATGGATATTAGAATGTATATTAGAATGTTATAATGTATGTTACAATGCTATAATGTATGTTAGAATGTTATAATGGATGTTAAAATGTATACTAGAATGTTATAATGTATGTTAGAATGTATATTAGAATGTTATAATGTATGGTAGAATGTTATAATGGATGTTAGAATGTATATTAGATTATTATAATGTATGTTAGAATGTTATAATGGATGTTAGAATGTATATTAGAATGTTATAATGTATGATAGAATGTTTTAATGGATATTAGAATGTATATTAGAATGTTATAATGGATGTTAGAATGTTAGAATGGATGCTAGAATGTATATTAGAATGTTATATTGTATGTTAGAATGTTATAATGCATGTTATAATGTTATAATGTATGTTAGAATGTTATAATGCATGTTAGAATGTATATTAGAATGTTAGAATGTATGTTAGAATGTTATTATGGATGTTAGAATGTTATAATGGATGTTAGAATGTATATTACAAAGTTATAATGTATGTTAGAATGTTATAATTGATGTTTGAATGTATTTTAGATTGTTATAATGTATGATAGAATGTTATAATGGATGTTAGAATGTATATTAGAATGTTATAATGTATGTTAGAATGTTATAATGTATGTTATAATGGATGTAAGAATGTATATTAGAATGTTATAATGTATGTTACAATGTTATAATGGATGTTAGAATGTTATAATGGATGTTAGAATGTATATTAGAATGTTATAATGTATGTTACAATGTTATAATGGATGTTAGAATGTTATAATGGATGTTAGAATGTATATTAGAATGTTGTAATGTATGTTAGAATGTTATAATGGATGTTAGAATGTTATAATGGATGTTATAATGAAAATTAGAATGTTATAATGTATGTTAGAATGCTTGTTAGAATGTATATTAGAATGTTTTAGTGTATTTTAGAATGTTATAATGGATGTTAGAATGTATATTAGAATATTATAATGGATGTTAGAATGTTATAATGGATGTTAGAATGTATATTAGAATGTTATAATGTATGTTACAATGTTATAATGGATGTTAGAATGTTATAATGGACGTTAGAATGTATATTAGAATGTTATAATGTATGTTAGAATGTTATAATGGATGTTAGAATGTTATAATGGATGTTATAATGTATATTAGAATGTTGTAATGTATGTTAGAATGTTATAATGGATGTTAGAATGTTATAATGGATGTTATAATGAATATTAGAATGTTAGAATTGATGTTAGAATGTTATAATGGATGTTATAATGTATATTAGAATGTTATAATGTATGTTAGAATGCATGTTAGAATGTATATTAGAATATTATAGTGTATGTTAGAATGTTATAATGGATGTTAGAATGTATATTAGAATGTTATAATGGATGTTAGAATATTATAATGGATGTTATAATGTATATTAGAATGTTAAAAAGTATGTTAGAATGTTATAATGGATGTTAGAATGTATATTAGAATGTTAGAATGTATGTTAGAATGTTATAATGGATGTTAGAATGTATATTAGAATGTTAGAATGTATGTTAGAATGTTATTATGGATGTTAGAATGTTATAATTGATGTTAGAATGTATATTAGAATGTTATAATGTATATTAGAATGTTATATTGGATGTTAGAATGTATATTAGATGGTTATAATGTATGTTAGAATGTTATATTGGATGTTAGAATTTATATTAGAATGTTATAATGTATGTTAGAATGTTATAAAGGATGTTAGAATGTTATAATGGATGTTAGAATGTATATTATAATGTTAGAATGTATGTTATAATGTTATTATGGATGTTAGAATGTTATAATGGATGTTAGAATGTATATTAGAAAGTTATAATGTATGTTAGAATGTTATTTTGGATGTTAAAATGTATTTTAGATTGTTATAATGTATGTTAGAATGTTATAATAGATGTTAGAATGTATATTAGAATGTTATAATGTATGTTACAATGTTATAATGTATGTTAGAATGTTATAATGGATGTTAGAATGTATATTAGAATGTTATAATGTATGTTAGAATGTTACAATGGATGATAGAATGTTAGAATGGATGTTAGAATGTTATAATGGATGTTATAATGTATATTAGAATGTTATAATGTATGTTAGAATGCATGTTAGAATGTATATTAGAATATTATAGTGTATGTTAGAATGTTATAATGGATGTTAGAATATATATTAGAATGTTATAATGGATGTTAGAATATTATAATGGATGTTATAATGTATATTAGAATATTAAAAAGTATGTTAGAATGTTATAATGGATGTTAGAATGTATATTAGAATGTTAGAATGTATGTTAGAATGTTATAATGGATGTTAGAATGTATATTAGAATGTTAGAATGTATGTTAGAATGTTATTATGGATGTTAGAATGTTATAATTGATGTTAGAATGTATATTAGATTGTTATAATGTATGTTAGAATGTTATTATGGATGTTAGAATGTTATAATGGATGTTAAAATATTATAATGGATGTTATAATGTATATTAGAATGTTAAAATGGATGATTGAATGTTATAATTGATGTTAGAATGTATATTAGAATGTTAGAATGTATGTTAGAATGTTATAATGGATGTTAGAATGTATATTACAAAGTTATAATGTATGTTAGAATGTTATAATGGATGTTTGAATATATTTTAGATTGTTATAATGTATGATAGAATGTTATAATGGATATTAGAATGTATATTAGAATGTTATAATGTATGTTACAATGCTATAATGTATGTTAGAATGTTATAATGGATGTTAAAATGTATACTAGAATGTTATAATGTATGTTAGAATGTATATTAGAATGTTATAATGTATGGTAGAATGTTATAATGGATGTTAGAATGTATATTAGATTATTATAATGTATGTTAGAATGTTATAATGGATGTTAGAATGTATATTAGAATGTTATAATGTATGATAGAATGTTTTAATGGATATTAGAATGTATATTAGAATGTTATAATGGATGTTAGAATGTTAGAATGGATGCTAGAATGTATATTAGAATGTTATATTGTATGTTAGAATGTTATAATGCATGTTATAATGTTATAATGTATGTTAGAATGTTATAATGCATGTTAGAATGTATATTAGAATGTTAGAATGTATGTTAGAATGTTATTATGGATGTTAGAATGTTATAATGGATGTTAGAATGTATATTACAAAGTTATAATGTATGTTAGAATGTTATAATGGATGTTTGAATGTATTTTAGATTGTTATAATGTATGATAGAATGTTATAATGGATGTTAGAATGTATATTAGAATGTTATAATGTATGTTAGAATGTTATAATGTATGTTATAATGGATGTAAGAATGTATATTAGAATGTTATAATGTATGTTAGAATGTTATAATGGATGTTAGAATGTATATTAGAATGTTATAATGTATGTTAGAATGTTATAATGGATGTTATAATGGATGTTATAATGTATACTAGAATGTTATAATGTATGTTAGAATGTTATAATGGATGTTAGGATGTATATTAGAATGGTATAATGAATGTTAGAATGTTATAATGTATGTTAGAATGTATATTAGAATGTTATAATGTATGTTAGAATGTTATAATGGATGTTAGAATGTATATTAGATTGTTATAATGTATGTTAGAATGTTATAATGGATATTAGAATGTATATTAGAATGTTAAATGTATGTTAGAATGTTATAATGGATGTTAGAATGTATATTACAATGTTATAATGTATGTTAGAATGTTAGAATGTATGTTATAATGTTATAATGGATGTTATAATGTATATTAGAATGTTAGAATGGATGTTAGAATGCATGTTAGAATGTATATTAGAATGTTAGAATGTATGTTATAATGTTATAATGTATGTTAGAATGTTATTATGGATGTTAGAATGTATATTAGAATATTAGAATGTATGTTAGAATGTTATTTTGTATGTTAGAATGTTATAATGGATGTTAGAATGTATTTTAGATTGTTATAATGTATGTTAGAATGTTATAATGGATGTTAGAATGTATATTAGAATGTTATAATGTATGTTACAATGTTATAATGTATGTTAGAATGTTATAATGGATGTTAGAATGTATATTAGATTGTTATAATGTATGTTAGAATGTTATAATGGATGTTAGAATGTATATTACAAAGTTATAATGTATGTTAGAATGTTATAATGGATGTTTGAATGTATTTTAGATTGTTATAATGTATGTTAGAATGCATGTTAGAATGTATATTAGAATATTATAATGTATGTTAAAATGTTATAATGGATGTTAGAATGTATATTAGAATATTATAATGGATGTTAGAATATTATAATGGATGTTAGATTATTATAATGGATGTTATAATGTATATTAGAATGTTAAAATGATGTTATAATGTTATAATTGATTTTAGAATGTATATCAGAATGTTAAAAAGTATGTTAGAATGTTATAATGGATGTTAGAATGTATATTAGAATGTTAGAATGTATGTTAGAATGTTATAATGGATGTTAGAATGTATATTAGAATGTTAGAATGTATGTTAGAATGTTATTATGGATGTTAGAATGTTATAAGTGATGATAGAATGTATATTAGAATGTTATAATGTATGTTACAATGTTATAATTGATGTTAGAATGTATATTAGATTGTTATAATGTATGTTAGAATGTTATAATGGATGTTAAAATGTATATTAGAATGTTATAATGTATGTTAGGATGTTATAATGTATGTTAGAATGTTATAATGTATGTTAGAATGTATATTAGAATGTTATAATGTATGTTAGAATGTTATAATGGATGTTAGAATGTATATTAGATTGTTATAATGTATGTTAGAATGTTATAATGGATATTAGAATGTATATTAGAATGTTAAATGTATGTTAGAATGTTATAATGGATGTTAGAATTTATATTATAATGTTATAATGTATGTTGGAATGTTAAAATGGATATTATAATGTATATTAGAATGTTATAATGTATGTTAGAATGTTAGAATGGATGTTAGAATGTATATTAGATTGTTATAATGTATGTTAGAATGTTATAATGGATGTTAGAATGTATATTAGAATGTTATAATGTATGTTAGAATGTTAGAATGTATGTTATAATGTTATAATGCATGTTAGAATGTATGTTAGAATGTTATTTTGTATGTTAGAATGCTATAATGGATGTTAGAATGTATTTTAGATTGTTATAATGTATGTTAGAATGTTATAATGGATGTTAGAATGTATATTAGAATGTTATAATGTATGTTACAATGTTATAATGTATGTTAGAATGTTATAATGGATGTTAGAATGTATATTAGATTGTTATAATGTATGTTAGAATGTTATAATGGATGTTAGAATGTATATTACAAAGTTATAATGTATGTTAGAATGTTATAATGGATGTTTGAATGCATTTTAGATTGTTATAATGTATGATAGAATGTTATAATGGATATTAGAATGTATATTAGAATGTTAAAATGGATGATTGAATGTTATAATTGATGTTAGAATGTATATTAGAATGTTAGAATGTATGTTAGAATGTTATAATGGATGTTAGAATGTATATTACAAAGTTATAATGTATGTTAGAATGTTATAATGGATGTTTGAATGTATTTTAGATTGTTATAATGTATGATAGAATGTTTTAATGGATATTAGAATGTATATTAGAATGTTATAATGGATGTTAGAATGTTAGAATGGAAGCTAGAATGTATATTAGAATGTTATATTGTATGTTATAATGTTATAATGGATGTTATAATGTTATAATGTATGTTAGAATGTTATAATGCATGTTAGAATGTATATTAGAATGTTAGAATGTATGTTAGAATGTTATTATGGATGTTAGAATGTTATAATGGATGTTAGAATGTATATTACAAAGTTATAATGTATGTTAGAATGTTATAATGGATGTTTGAATGTATTTTAGATTGTTAAAATGTATGATAGAATGTTATAATGGATGTTAGAAAGTTATAATGTATGTTATAATGGATGTTAGAATGTATATTAGAATGTTATAATGTATGTTAGAATGTTATAATGGATGTTAGAATGTATATTAGAATGTTATAATGTATGTTAGAATGTTATAATGGATGTTATAATGTATATTAGAATGTTATAATGTATGTTAGAATGCATGTTAGAATGTATATTAGAATATTATAATGTATGTTACAATGTTATAATGGATGTTAGAATGTATATTAGAATGTTATAATGGATGTTAGAATATTATAATGGATGTTAGATTATTATAATGGATGTTATAATGTATATTAGAATGTTAAAACGGATGTTAGAATGTTATAATTGATTTTAGAATGTATATCAGAATGTTAAAAAGTATGTTAGAATGTTATAATGGATGTTAGAATGTATATTAGAATGTCAGAATGTATGTTAGAATGTTATAATGGATGTTAGAATGTATATTAGAAAGTTAGAATGTATGTTAGAATGTTATTATGGATGTTAGAATGTTATAATGTATGTTAGAATGGATGTTAGAATGTATATTAGATTGTTATAATGTATGTTAGAATGTTATAATGGATGTTAGAATGTATATTAGAATGTTATAATGTATGTTACAATGTTATAATGGATGTTAGAATGTTATAATGGATGTTAGAATGTATATTAGAATGTTATAATGTATGTTACAATGTTATAATGGATGTTAGAATGTTATAATGGATGTTAGAATGTATATTAGAATGTTGTAATGTATGTTAGAATGTTATAATGGATGTTAGAATGTTATAATGGATGTTATAATGAAAATTAGAATGTTATAATGTATGTTAGAATGCTTGTTAGAATGTATATTAGAATGTTTTAGTGTATTTTAGAATGTTATAATGGATGTTAGAATGTATATTAGAATATTATAATGGATGTTAGAATGTTATAATGGCTGTTAGAATGTATATTAGAATGTTATAATGTATGTTACAATGTTATAATGGATGTTAGAATGTTATAATGGACGTTAGAATGTATATTAGAATGTTATAATGTATGTTAGAATGTTATAATGGATGTTAGAATGTTATAATGGATGTTATAATGTATATTAGAATGTTGTAATGTATGTTAGAATGTTATAATGGATGTTAGAATGTTATAATGGATGTTATAATGAATATTAGAATGTTAGAATTGATGTTAGAATGTTATAATGGATGTTATAATGTATATTAGAATGTTATAATGTATGTTAGAATGCATGTTAGAATGTATATTAGAATATTATAGTGTATGTTAGAATGTTATAATGGATGTTAGAATGTATATTAGAATGTTATAATGGATGTTAGAATATTATAATGGATGTTATAATTTATATTAGAATGTTAAAAAGTATGTTAGAATGTTATAATGGATGTTAGAATGTATATTAGAATGTTAGAATGTATGTTAGAATGTTATAATGGATGTTAGAATGTATATTAGAATGTTAGAATGTATGTTAGAATGTTATTATGGATGTTAGAATGTTATAATTGATGTTAGAATGTATATTAGAAAGTTATAATGTATGTTAGAATGTTTTTTTGGATGTTAAAATGTATTTTAGATTGTTATAATGTATGTTAGAATGTTATAATAGATGTTAGAATGTATATTAGAATGTTATAATGTATGTTACAATGTTATAATGTATGTTAGAATGTTATAATGGATGTTAGAATGTATATTAGAATGTTATAATGTATGTTAGAATGTTACAATGGATGATAGAATGTTAGAATGGATGTTAGAATGTTATAATGGATGTTATAATGTATATTAGAATGTTATAATGTATGTTAGAATGCATGTTAGAATGTATATTAGAATATTATAGTGTATGTTAGAATGTTATAATGGATGTTAGAATATATATTAGAATGTTATAATGGATGTTAGAATATTATAATGGATGTTATAATGTATATTAGAATATTAATAAGTATGTTAGAATGTTATAATGGATGTTAGAATGTATATTAGAATGTTAGAATGTATGTTAGAATGTTATAATGGATGTTAGAATGTATATTAGAATGTTAGAATGTATGTTAGAATGTTATTATGGATGTTAGAATGTTATAATTGATGTTAGAATGTATATTAGATTGTTATAATGTATGTTAGAATGTTATTATGGATGTTAGAATGTTATAATGGATGTTAAAATATTATAATGGATGTTATAATGTATATTAGAATGTTAAAATGGATGATTGAATGTTATAATTGATGTTAGAATGTATATTAGAATGTTAGAATGTATGTTAGAATGTTATAATGGATGTTAGAATGTATATTACAAAGTTATAATGTATGTTAGAATGTTATAATGGATGTTTGAATGTATTTTAGATTGTTATAATGTATGATAGAATGTTATAATGGATATTAGAATGTATATTAGAATGTTATAATGTATGTTACAATGCTATAATGTATGTTAGAATGTTATAATGGATGTTTAAATGTATACTAGAATGTTATAATGTATGTTAGAATGTATATTAGAATGTTATAATGTATGGTAGAATGTTATAATGGATGTTAGAATGTATATTAGATTGTTATAATGTATGTTAGAATGTTATAATGGATGTTAGAATGTATATTAGAATGTTATAATGTATGATAGAATGTTTTAATGGATATTAGAATGTATATTAGAATGTTATAATGGATGTTAGAATGTTAGAATGGATGCTAGAATGTATATTAGAATGTTATATTGTATGTTAGAATGTTAGAATGGATGTTATAATGTTATAATGTATGTTAGAATGTTATAATGCATGTTAGAATGTATATTATAATGTTAGAATGTATGTTAGAATGTTATTATGGATGTTAGAATGTTATAATGGATGTTAGAATGTATATTACAAAGTTATAATGTATGTTAGAATGTTAAAATGGATGTTTGAATGTATTTTAGATTGTTATAATGTATGATAGAATGTTATAATGGATGTTAGAATGTATATTAGAATGTTATAATGTATGTTAGAATGTTATAATGTATGTTATAATGGATGTTAGAATGTATATTAGAATGTTATAATGTATGTTATAATGTTATAATGGATGTTAGAATGTATATTAGAATGTTATAATGTATGTTAGAATGTTATAATGGATGTTATAACGGATGTTATAATGTATACTAGAATGTTATAATGTATGTTAGAATGTTATAATGGATGTTAGAATGTATATTAGAATGGTATAATGAATGTTAGAATGTTATAATGTATGTTAGAATGTATATTAGAATGTTATAATGTATGTTAGAATGTTATAATGGATATTAGAATGTATATTAGAATGTTAAATGTATGTTAGAATGTTATAATGGATGTTAGAATTTATATTATAATGTTATAATGTATGTTGGAATGTTAAAATGGATATTAGAATGTATATTAGAATGTTATAATGTATGTTAGAATGTTAGAATGGATGTTAGAATGTATATTAGATTGTTATAATGTATGTTAGAATGTTATAATGGATGTTAGAATGTATATTAGAATGTTATAATGTATGTTAGAATGTTAGAATGTATGTTATAATGTTATAATGGATGTTATAATGTATATTAGAATGTTAGAATGGATGTTAGAATGCATGTTAGAATGTATATTAGAATGTTATAATGTATGTTATAATGTTATAATGTATGTTAGAATGTTATTATGGATGTTAGAATGTATATTAGAATATTAGAATGTATGTTAGAATGTTATTTTGTATGTTAGAATGTTATAATGGATGTTAGAATGTATTTTAGATTGTTATAATGTATGTTAGAATGTTATAATGGATGTTAGAATGTATATTAGAATGTTATAATGTATGTTACAATGTTATAATGTATGTTAGAATGTTATAATGGATGTTAGAATGTATATTAGATTGTTATAATGTATGTTAGAATGTTATAATGGATGTTAGAATGTATATTACAAAGTTATAATGTATGTTAGAATGTTATAATGGATGTTTGAATGTATTTTAGATTGTTATAATGTATGATAGAATGTTATAATGGATATTAGAATGTATATTAGAATGTTAAAATGGATGATTGAATGTTATAATTGATGTTAGAATGTATATTAGAATGTTAGAATGTATGTTAGAATGTTATAATGGATGTTAGAATGTATATTACAAAGTTATAATGTATGTTAGAATGTTATAATGTATGTTACAATGCTATAATGTATGTTAGAATGTTATAATGGATGTTAAAATGTATACTAGAATGTTATAATGTATGTTAGAATGTATATTAGAATGTTATAATGTATGGTAGAATGTTATAATGGATGTTAGAATGTATATTAGAATGTTATAATGTATGTTAGAATGTTATAATGGATGTTAGAATGTATATTAGAATGTTATAATGTATGTTAGAATGTTATAATGGATGTTATAATGGATGTTATAATGTATACTAGAATGTTATAATGTATGTTAGAATGTTATAATGGATGTTAGAATGTATATTAGAATAGTATAATGAATGTTAGAATGTTATAATGTATGTTAGAATGTATATTAGAATGTTAGAATGTATGTTAGAATGTTATAATGGATGTTAGAATGTATATTAGATTGTTATAATGTATGTTAGAATGTTATAATGGATATTAGAATGTATATTAGAATGTTAAATGTATGTTAGAATGTTATAATGGATGTTAGAATTTATATTATAATGTTATAATGTATGTTAGAATGTTAAAATGGATATTAGAATGTATATTAGAATGTTATAATGTATGTTAGAATGTTAGAATGGATGTTAGAATGTATATTAGATTGTTATAATGTATGTTAGAATGTTATAATGGATGTTAGAATGTATATTAGAATGTTATAATGTATGTTAGAATGTTAGAATGTATGGTATAATGTTATAATGGATGTTATAATGTATATTAGAATGTTAGAATGGATGTTAGAATGCATGTTAGAATGTATATTAGAATGTTAGAATGGATGTTATAATGTTATAATGTATGTTAGAATGTTATTATGGATGTTAGAATGTATATTAGAATATTAGAATGTATGTTAGAATGTTATTTTGTATGTTAGAATGTTATAATGTATGTTACAATGTTATAATGTATGTTAGAATGTTATAATGGATGTTAGAATGTATATTAGATTGTTATAATGTATGTTAGAATGTTATGATGGATGTTAGAATGTATATTAGAATGTTATAATGTATGTTAGAATGTTATAATGGATATTAGAATGTATATTAGAATGTTATAATGTATGTTAGAATGTATATTAGAATTTTAGAATGTATATTACAATGTTATAATGTATGTTAGAATGTTATAATGGATTTTAGAATGTTATAATGATTGTTATAATGTATATTAGAATGTTATATTGTATGTTAGAATGCATGTTAGAATGTATATTAGAATTTTATAATGTATGTTAGAATGTTATAATGGATGTTAGAATGTATATTAGAATGTTATAATGGATGTTATAATGTTATAATGGATGTTAGAATATTATAATGGATGTTAGAATGTATATTAGAATGTTAGAATGTATGTTAGAATGTTATAATGGATGTTAGAATGTATATTAGAATGTTATTATGGATGTTAGAATGTTATAATGGATGTTAGAATGTATATTAGAATGTTAGAATGTATGTTAGAATGTTATTGTGTATATTAGAAAGTTATAATGTATGTTAGAATGTTATAATGGATGTTTGAATGTATATTAGATTGTTATAATGTATGTTAGAATGTTATAATGGATATTATAATGTATATTAGAATGTTATAATGTATAATAGAATGTTATAATGGATGTTAGAATTTATATTATAATGTTATAATGTATGTTAGAATGCTAAAATTGATATTAGAATGTATATTAGAATGTTATTATGTATGTTAGAATGTTATAATGGATGTTAGAATGTATATTAGATTGTTATAATGTATTTTAGAATGTTATAATGGATGTTAGAATGTATATTAGAATGTTATAATGTTTGTTAGAATGTTAGAATGTATGTTTTAATGTTATAATGTATATTAGAATGTTAAAATGGATGTTAGAATGTTATAATGGATGTTATAATGTATATTAGAATGTTAGAATGGATGTTAGAATGCATGTTAGAATGTATATTAGAATGTTATAATGTATGTTAGAATGTTATAATGGATGTTATACTGTATATTTGAATGTTAAAATGGATTATTGAATGTTATAATTGATGTTAGAATGTATATTAGAATGTTAGAATGTATGTTAGAATGTTATTATGGATGTTAGAATGTTATAATGGAAGTTAGAATGTTATAATGGATGTTAGAATATTATAATAGATGTTATAATGTATATTAGAATGTTAGAATGGATGTTAGAATGCATGTTAGAATGTATATTAGAATGTTATAATGTATGTTAGAATGTTATAATGGATGTTATACTGTATATTAGAATGTTAAAATGGATGATTGAATGTTATAATTGATGTTAGAATGTATATTAGAATGTTAGAATGTATGTTAGAATGTTATTATGGATGTTAGAATGTTATAATGGATGTTAGAATGTATATTACAAAGTTATAATGTATGTTAGAATGTTATAATGGATGTTTGAATGTATTTTAGATTGTTATAATGTATGATAGAATGTTAGAATGGATATTAGAATGTATATTAGAATGTTATAATGTATGTTACAATGTTATAATGTATGTTAGAATGTTAGAATGGACGTTAAAATGTATACTAGAATGTGATAATGTATGTTAGAATGTATATTAGAATGTTATAATGTATGGTAGAATGTTTTAATGGATGTTAGAATGTATATTAGATTGTTAGAATGTATGTTAGAATGTTATAATGGATGTTAGAATGTATATTAAAATGTTATAATATATGATAGAATGTTATAATGGATATTAGAATGTATATTAGAATGTTATAATGTATGTTAGAATGTTATAATGGATGTTATAATGTCTATTAGAATGTTATAATGTATATTAGAATGTTATAATGAATGTTAGAATGTTAGAATGGATGCTAGAATGTATATTAGAATGTTATATTGTATGTTAGAATGTTATAATGGATGTTATAATGTTATAATGTATGTTAGAATGTTAGAATGCATGTTAGAATGTATATTAAAATGTTAGAATGTATGTTAGAATGTTATTATGGATGTTAGAATGTATATTACAAAGTTATAATGTATGTTAGAATGTTATAATGGATGTTTGAATGTATTTTAGATTGTTATAATGTATGATAGAATGTTATAATGAATATTAGAATGTATATTAGAATGTTATAATGTATGTTACAATGTTATAATGTATGTTAGAATGCATGTTAGAATGTATATTAGAATGTTATAATGGATGTTATAATGTTATAATGGATGTTAGAATATTATAATGGATGTTATAATGTATATTAGAATGTTAAAATGGATGATTAAATGTTATAATTGATGTTAGAATGTATATTAGAATGTTAGAATGTATGTTAGAATGTTATTATGGATGTTAGAATGTTAAAATGGATGTTAGAATGTATATTAGAAAGTTATAATGTATGTTAGAATGTTATAATGGATGTTTGAATGTATATTAGATTGTTATAATGTATGTTAGAATGTTATAATGGATATTAGAATGTATATTAGAATGTTATAATGTATAATAGAATGTTATAATGGATGTTAGAATTTATATTATAATGTTATAATGTAAGTTAGAATGTTAAAATGGATATTAGAATGTATATTAGAATGTTATTATGTATGTTAGAATGTTATAATGGATGTTAGAATGTATATTAGAATGTTAGAATGTATGTTAGAATGTTATAATGGATGTTAGAATGTATATTAGAATGTTAGAATGTATGTTAGAATGTTATTATGGATGTTAGAATGTTATAATTGATGTTAGAATGTATATTAGAATGTTATAATGTATGTTAGAATGTTATAATTGATGTTAGAATGTATATTAGATTGTTATAATGTATGTTAGAATGTTATAATCGATGTTAGAATGTATATTAGATTGTTATAATGTATGTTAGAATGTTATAATGGATGTTAGAATGTTATTAGAATGTTATAATGTATGTTACAATGTTATAATGGATGTTAGAATGTATATTAGAATGTTATAATGTATGTTAGAATGTTATAATGGATGTTAGAATGTTATAATCGATGTTAGAATGTATATTAGAATGTTGTAATGTATGTTAGAATGTTATAATGGATGGTAGAATGTTATAATTTATGTTAGAATGAATATTAGAATGTTATAATGGATGATAGAATGTTATAATGGATGTTATAATGTATATTAGAATGTTATAAAGTATGTTAGAATGCATGTTAGAATGTATATTAGAATATTATAGTGTATGTTAGAATGTTATAATGGATGTTAGAATGTATATTAGAATGTTATAATGGATGTTAGAATATTATAATGGATGTTCTAATGTATATTAGAATGTTAAAAAGTATAATAGAATGTTATAATGGATGTTAGAATGTATATTAGAATGTTAGAATGTATGTTAGAATGTTATTATGGATGTTAGAATGTTATAATGGAAGTTAGAATGTTATAATGGATGTTAAAATATTATAATGGATGTTATAATGTATATTAGAATGTTAAAATGGATGATTGAATGTTAAAATTGATGTTAGAATGTATATTAGAATGTTAGAATGTATGTTAGAATGTTATAATGGATGTTAGAATGTATATTAGAATGTTAGAATGTATGTTAGAATGTTATTATGGATGTTAGAATGTTATAATTGATGTTAGAATGTATATTAGAATGTTATAATGTATGTTAGAATGTTATTATGGATGTTAGAATGTTATAATGGAAGTTAGAATGTTATAATGGATGTTAAAATATTATAATGGATGTTATAATGTATATTAAAATGTTAAAATGGATGATTGAATGTTATAATTGATGTTAGAATGTATATTAGAATGTTAGAATGTATGTTAGAATGTTATAATGGATGTTAGAATGTATATTCCAAAGTTATAATGTATGTTAGAATGTTATAATGGATGTTTGAATGTATTTTAGATTGTTATAATGTATGATAGAATGTTATAATGGATATTAGAATGTATATTAGAATGTTATAATGTATGTTACAATGCTATAATGTATGTTAGAATGTTATAATGGATGTTAAAATGTATACTAGAATGTTATAATGTATGTTAGAATGTATATTAGAATGTTATAATGTATGGTAGAATGTTATAATGGATGTTAGAATGTATATTAGATTGTTATAATGTATGTTAGAATGTTATAATGGATGTTAGAATTTATATTAGAATGTTATAATGTATGATAGAATGTTTTAATGGATATTAGAATGTATATTAGAATGTTATAATGTATGTTAGAATGTTATAAAGGATGTTATAATGTCTATTAGAATGGTATAATGTATATTAGAATGTTATAATGGATGTTAGAATGTTAGAATGGATGCTAGAATGTATATTAGAATGTTATATTGTATGTTAGAATGTTATAATGGATGTTATAATGTTATAATGTATGTTAGAATGTTATAATGCATGTTAGAATGTATATTAGAATGTTAGAATGTATGTTAGAATGTTATTATGGATGTTAGAATGTTGTAATGGATGTTAGAATGTATACTACAAAGTTATAATGTATGTTAGAATGTTATAATGGATGTTTGAATGTGTTTTAGATTGTTATAATGTATGATAGAATGTTATAATGGATGTTAGAATGTATATTAGAATGTTATAATGTATGTTAGAATATTAGAATGTATGTTATAATGGATGTTAGAATGTATATTAGAATGTTATAATGTATGTTAGAATGTTATAATGGATGTTAGAATGTATATTAGAATGTTATAATGTATGTTAGAATGTTATAATGGATGTTATAATGGATGTTATAATGTATACTAGAATGTTATAATGTATGTTAGAATGTTATAATGGATGTTAGAATGTATATTAGAATGGTATAATGAATGTTATAATGTTATAATGTATGTTAGAATGTATATTAGAATGTTATAATGTATGTTAGAATGTTATAATGGATGTTAGAATGTATATTAGATTGTTATAATGTATGTTAGAATGTTATAATGGATATTAGAATTTCAATTAGAATGTTATAATGTATGTTATAATGGATGTTAGAATGTATATTAGAATGTTATAATGTATGTTAGAATGTTATAATGGATGTTAGAATGTATATTAGAATGTTATAATGTATGTTAGAATGTTATAATGGATGTTATAATGTATATTAGAATGTTATAATGTATGTTAGAATGCATGTTAGAATGTATATTAGAATATTATAATGTATGTTACAATGTTATAATGGATGTTAGAATGTATATTAGAATGTTATAATGGATGTTAGAATATTATAATGGATGTTAGATTATTATAATGGATGTTATAATGTATATTAGAATGTTAAAACGGATGTTAGAATGTTATAATTGATTTTAGAATGTATATCAGAATGTTAAAAAGTATGTTAGAATGTTATAATGGATGTTAGAATGTATATTAGAATGTCAGAATGTATGTTAGAATGTTATAATGGATGTTAGAATGTATATTAGAAAGTTAGAATGTATGTTAGAATGTTATTATGGATGTTAGAATGTTATAATGTATGTTAGAATGGATGTTAGAATGTATATTAGATTGTTATAATGTATGTTAGAATGTTATAATGGATGTTAGAATGTATATTAGAATGTTATAATGTATGTTACAATGTTATAATGGATGTTAGAATGTTATAATGGATGTTAGAATGTATATTAGAATGTTATAATGTATGTTACAATGTTATAATGGATGTTAGAATGTTATAATGGATGTTAGAATGTATATTAGAATGTTGTAATGTATGTTAGAATGTTATAATGGATGTTAGAATGTTATAATGGATGTTATAATGAAAATTAGAATGTTATAATGTATGTTAGAATGCTTGTTAGAATGTATATTAGAATGTTTTAGTGTATTTTAGAATGTTATAATGGATGTTAGAATGTATATTAGAATATTATAATGGATGTTAGAATGTTATAATGGATGTTAGAATGTATATTAGAATGTTATAATGTATGTTACAATGTTATAATGGATGTTAGAATGTTATAATGGACGTTAGAATGTATATTAGAATGTTATAATGTATGTTAGAATGTTATAATGGATGTTAGAATGTTATAATGGATGTTATAATGTATATTAGAATGTTGTAATGTATGTTAGAATGTTATAATGGATGTTAGAATGTTATAATGGATGTTATAATGAATATTAGAATGTTAGAATTGATGTTAGAATGTTATAATGGATGTTATAATGTATATTAGAATGTTATAATGTATGTTAGAATGCATGTTAGAATGTATATTAGAATATTATAGTGTATGTTAGAATGTTATAATGGATGTTAGAATGTATATTAGAATGTTATAATGGATGTTAGAATATTATAATGGATGTTATAATGTATATTAGAATGTTAAAAAGTATGTTAGAATGTTATAATGGATGTTAGAATGTATATTAGAATGTTAGAATGTATGTTAGAATGTTATAATGGATGTTAGAATGTATATTAGAATGTTAGAATGTATGTTAGAATGTTATTATGGATGTTAGAATGTTATAATTGATGTTAGAATGTATATTAGAAAGTTATAATGTATGTTAGAATGTTTTTTTGGATGTTAAAATGTATTTTAGATTGTTATAATGTATGTTAGAATGTTATAATAGATGTTAGAATGTATATTAGAATGTTATAATGTATGTTACAATGTTATAATGTATGTTAGAATGTTATAATGGATGTTAGAATGTATATTAGAATGTTATAATGTATGTTAGAATGTTACAATGGATGATAGAATGTTAGAATGGATGTTAGAATGTTATAATGGATGTTATAATGTATATTAGAATGTTATAATGTATGTTAGAATGCATGTTAGAATGTATATTAGAATATTATAGTGTATGTTAGAATGTTATAATGGATGTTAGAATATATATTAGAATGTTATAATGGATGTTAGAATATTATAATGGATGTTATAATGTATATTAGAATATTAAAAAGTATGTTAGAATGTTATAATGGATGTTAGAATGTATATTAGAATGTTAGAATGTATGTTAGAATGTTATAATGGATGTTAGAATGTATATTAGAATGTTAGAATGTATGTTAGAATGTTATTATGGATGTTAGAATGTTATAATTGATGTTAGAATGTATATTAGATTGTTATAATGTATGTTAGAATGTTATTATGGATGTTAGAATGTTATAATGGATGTTAAAATATTATAATGGATGTTATAATGTATATTAGAATGTTAAAATGGATGATTGAATGTTATAATTGATGTTAGAATGTATATTAGAATGTTAGAATGTATGTTAGAATGTTATAATGGATGTTAGAATGTATATTACAAAGTTATAATGTATGTTAGAATGTTATAATGGATGTTTGAATGTATTTTAGATTGTTATAATGTATGATAGAATGTTATAATGGATATTAGAATGTATATTAGAATGTTATAATGTATGTTACAATGCTATAATGTATGTTAGAATGTTATAATGGATGTTAAAATGTATACTAGAATGTTATAATGTATGTTAGAATGTATATTAGAATGTTATAATGTATGGTAGAATGTTATAATGGATGTTAGAATGTATATTAGATTGTTATAATGTATGTTAGAATGTTATAATGGATGTTAGAATGTATATTAGAATGTTATAATGTATGATAGAATGTTTTAATGGATATTAGAATGTATATTAGAATGTTATAATGGATGTTAGAATGTTAGAATGGATGCTAGAATGTATATTAGAATGTTATATTGTATGTTAGAATGTTAGAATGGATGTTATAATGTTATAATGTATGTTAGAATGTTATAATGCATGTTAGAATGTATATTAGAATGTTAGAATGTATGTTAGAATGTTATTATGGATGTTAGAATGTTATAATGGATGTTAGAATGTATATTACAAAGTTATAATGTATGTTAGAATGTTAAAATGGATGTTTGAATGTATTTTAGATTGTTATAATGTATGATAGAATGTTATAATGGATGTTAGAATGTATATTAGAATGTTATAATGTATGTTAGAATGTTATAATGTATGTTATAATGGATGTTAGAATGTATATTAGAATGTTATAATGTATGTTATAATGTTATAATGGATGTTAGAATGTATATTAGAATGTTATAATGTATGTTAGAATGTTATAATGGATGTTATAATGGATGTTATAATGTATACTAGAATGTTATAATGTATGTTAGAATGTTATAATGGATGTTAGAATGTATATTAGAATGGTATAATGAATGTTAGAATGTTATAATGTATGTTAGAATGTATATTAGAATGTTATAATGTATGTTAGAATGTTATAATGGATATTAGAATGTATATTAGAATGTTAAATGTATGTTAGAATGTTATAATGGATGTTAGAATTTATATTATAATGTTATAATGTATGTTGGAATGTTAAAATGGATATTAGAATGTATATTAGAATGTTATAATGTATGTTAGAATGTTAGAATGGATGTTAGAATGTATATTAGATTGTTATAATGTATGTTAGAATGTTATAATGGATGTTAGAATGTATATTAGAATGTTATAATGTATGTTAGAATGTTAGAATGTATGTTATAATGTTATAATGGATGTTATAATGTATATTAGAATGTTAGAATGGATGTTAGAATGCATGTTAGAATGTATATTAGAATGTTATAATGTATGTTATAATGTTATAATGTATGTTAGAATGTTATTATGGATGTTAGAATGTATATTAGAATATTAGAATGTATGTTAGAATGTTATTTTGTATGTTAGAATGTTATAATGGATGTTAGAATGTATTTTAGATTGTTATAATGTATGTTAGAATGTTATAATGGATGTTAGAATGTATATTAGAATGTTATAATGTATGTTACAATGTTATAATGTATGTTAGAATGTTATAATGGATGTTAGAATGTATATTAGATTGTTATAATGTATGTTAGAATGTTATAATGGATGTTAGAATGTATATTACAAAGTTATAATGTATGTTAGAATGTTATAATGGATGTTTGAATGTATTTTAGATTGTTATAATGTATGATAGAATGTTATAATGGATATTAGAATGTATATTAGAATGTTAAAATGGATGATTGAATGTTATAATTGATGTTAGAATGTATATTAGAATGTTAGAATGTATGTTAGAATGTTATAATGAATGTTAGAATGTATATTACAAAGTTATAATGTATGTTAGAATGTTATAATGTATGTTACAATGCTATAATGTATGTTAGAATGTTATAATGGATGTTAAAATGTATACTAGAATGTTATAATGTATGTTAGAATGTATATTAGAATGTTATAATGTATGGTAGAATGTTATAATGGATGTTAGAATGTATATTAGATTGTTATAATGTATGTTAGAATGTTATAATGGATGTTAGAATGTCTATTAGAATGTTATAATGTATGATAGAATGTTTTAATGGATATTAGAATGTATATTAGAATGTTATAATGGATGTTAGAATGTTAGAATGGAAGCTAGAATGTATATTAGAATGTTATATTGTATGTTATAATGTTATAATGGATGTTATAATGTTATAATGTAATTTAGAATGTTATAATGCATGTTAGAATGTATATTAGAATGTTAGAATGTATGTTAGAATATTATTATGGATGTTAGAATGTTATAATGGATGTTATAATGTATATTACAAAGTTATAATGTATGTTAGAATGTTATAATGGATGTTTGAATGTATTTTAGATTGTTATAATGTATGATAGAATGTTATAATGGATGTTAGAAAGTTATAATGTATGTTATAATGGATGTTAGAATGTATATTAGAATGTTATAATGTATGTTAGAATGTTATAATGGATGTTAGAATGTATATTAGAATGTTATAATGTATGTTAGAATGTTATAATGGATGTTATAATGGATGTTATAATGTATACTAGAATGTTATAATGTATGTTAGAATGTTATAATGGATGTTAGAATGTATATTAGAATAGTATAATGAATGTTAGAATGTTATAATGTATGTTAGAATGTATATTAGAATGTTAGAATGTATGTTAGAATGTTATAATGGATGTTAGAATGTATATTAGATTGTTATAATGTATGTTAGAATGTTATAATGGATATTAGAATGTATATTAGAATGTTAAATGTATGTTAGAATGTTATAATGGATGTTAGAATTTATATTATAATGTTATAATGTATGTTAGAATGTTAAAATGGATATTAGAATGTATATTAGAATGTTATAATGTATGTTAGAATGTTAGAATGGATGTTAGAATGTATATTAGATTGTTATAATGTATGTTAGAATGTTATAATGGATGTTAGAATGTATATTAGAATGTTATAATGTATGTTAGAATGTTAGAATGTATGTTATAATGTTATAATGGATGTTATAATGTATATTAGAATGTTAGAATGGATGTTAGAATGCATGTTAGAATGTATATTAGAATGTTAGAATGGATGTTATAATGTTATAATGTATGTTAGAATGTTATTATGGATGTTAGAATGTATATTAGAATATTAGAATGTATGTTAGAATGTTATTTTGTATGTTAGAATGTTATAATGTATGTTACAATGTTATAATGTATGTTAGAATGTTATAATGGATGTTAGAATGTATATTAGATTGTTATAATGTATGTTAGAATGTTATGATGGATGTTAGAATGTATATTAGAATGTTATAATGTATGTTAGAATGTTATAATGGATATTAGAATGTATATTAGAATGTTATAATGTATGTTAGAATGTATATTAGAATTTTAGAATGTATATTACAATGTTATAATGTATGTTAGAATGTTATAATGGATTTTAGAATGTTATAATGATTGTTATAATGTATATTAGAATGTTATATTGTATGTTAGAATGCATGTTAGAATGTATATTAGAATTTTATAATGTATGTTAGAATGTTATAATGGATGTTAGAATGTATATTAGAATGTTATAATGGATGTTATAATGTTATAATGGATGTTAGAATATTATAATGGATGTTAGAATGTATATTAGAATGTTAGAATGTATGTTAGAATGTTATAATGGATGTTAGAATGTATATTAGAATGTTATTATGGATGTTAGAATGTTATAATGGATGTTAGAATGTATATTAGAATGTTAGAATGTATGTTAGAATGTTATTGTGTATATTAGAAAGTTATAATGTATGTTAGAATGTTATAATGGATGTTTGAATGTATATTAGATTGTTATAATGTATGTTAGAATGTTATAATGGATATTATAATGTATATTAGAATGTTATAATGTATAATAGAATGTTATAATGGATGTTAGAATTTATATTATAATGTTATAATGTATGTTAGAATGCTAAAATGGATATTAGAATGTATATTAGAATGTTATTATGTATGTTAGAATGTTATAATGGATGTTAGAATGTATATTAGATTGTTATAATGTATTTTAGAATGTTATAATGGATGTTAGAATGTATATTAGAATGTTATAATGTTTGTTAGAATGTTAGAATGTATGTTTTAATGTTATAATGTATATTAGAATGTTAAAATGGATGTTAGAATGTTATAATGGATGTTATAATGTATATTAGAATGTTAGAATGGATGTTAGAATGCATGTTAGAATGTATATTAGAATGTTATAATGTATGTTAGAATGTTATAATGGATGTTATACTGTATATTTGAATGTTAAAATGGATTATTGAATGTTATAATTGATGTTAGAATGTATATTAGAATGTTAGAATGTATGTTAGAATGTTATTATGGATGTTAGAATGTTATAATGGAAGTTAGAATGTTATAATGGATGTTAGAATATTATAATAGATGTTATAATGTATATTAGAATGTTAGAATGGATGTTAGAATGCATGTTAGAATGTATATTAGAATGTTATAATGTATGTTAGAATGTTATAATGGATGTTATACTGTATATTAGAATGTTAAAATGGATGATTGAATGTTATAATTGATGTTAGAATGTATATTAGAATGTTAGAATGTATGTTAGAATGTTATTATGGATGTTAGAATGTTATAATGGATGTTAGAATGTATATTACAAAGTTATAATGTATGTTAGAATGTTATAATGGATGTTTGAATGTATTTTAGATTGTTATAATGTATGATAGAATGTTAGAATGGATATTAGAATGTATATTAGAATGTTATAATGTATGTTACAATGTTATAATGTATGTTAGAATGTTAGAATGGACGTTAAAATGTATACTAGAATGTTATAATGTATGTTAGAATGTATATTAGAATGTTATAATGTATGGTAGAATGTTTTAATGGATGTTAGAATGTATATTAGATTGTTAGAATGTATGTTAGAATATTATAATGGATGTTATAATGTATATTAGAATGTTAAAAAGTATGTTAGAATGTTATAATGGATGTTAGAATGTATATTAGAATGTTAGAATGTATGTTAGAATGTTATAATGGATGTTAGAATGTATATTAGAATGTTAGAATGTATGTTAGAATGTTATTATGGATGTTAGAATGTTATAATTGATGTTAGAATGTATATTAGAAAGTTATAATGTATGTTAGAATGTTTTTTTGGATGTTAAAATGTATTTTAGATTGTTATAATGTATGTTAGAATGTTATAATAGATGTTAGAATGTATATTAGAATGTTATAATGTATGTTACAATGTTATAATGTATGTTAGAATGTTATAATGGATGTTAGAATGTATATTAGAATGTTATAATGTATGTTAGAATGTTACAATGTATGATAGAATGTTAGAATGGATGTTAGAATGTTATAATGGATGTTATAATGTATATTAGAATGTTATAATGTATGTTAGAATGCATGTTAGAATGTATATTAGAATATTATAGTGTATGTTAGAATGTTATAATGGATGTTAGAATATATATTAGAATGTTATAATGGATGTTAGAATATTATAATGGATGTTATAATGTATATTAGAATATTAAAAAGTATGTTAGAATGTTATAATGGATGTTAGAATGTATATTAGAATGTTAGAATGTATGTTAGAATGTTATAATGGATGTTAGAATGTATATTAGAATGTTAGAATGTATGTTAGAATGTTATTATGGATGTTAGAATGTTATAATTGATGTTAGAATGTATATTAGATTGTTATAATGTATGTTAGAATGTTATTATGGATGTTAGAATGTTATAATGGATGTTAAAATATTATAATGGATGTTATAATGTATATTAGAATGTTAAAATGGATGATTGAATGTTATAATTGATGTTAGAATGTATATTAGAATGTTAGAATGTATGTTAGAATGTTATAATGGATGTTAGAATGTATATTACAAAGTTATAATGTATGTTAGAATGTTATAATGGATGTTTGAATGTATTTTAGATTGTTATAATGTATGATAGAATGTTATAATGGATATTAGAATGTATATTAGAATGTTATAATGTATGTTACAATGCTATAATGTATGTTAGAATGTTATAATGGATGTTAAAATGTATACTAGAATGTTATAATGTATGTTAGAATGTATATTAGAATGTTATAATGTATGGTAGAATGTTATAATGGATGTTAGAATGTATATTAGATTGTTATAATGTATGTTAGAATGTTATAATGGATGTTAGAATGTATATTAGAATGTTATAATGTATGATAGAATGTTTTAATGGATATTAGAATGTATATTAGAATGTTATAATGGATGTTAGAATGTTAGAATGGATGCTAGAATGTATATTAGAATGTTATATTGTATGTTAGAATGTTAGAATGGATGTTATAATGTTATAATGTATGTTAGAATGTTATAATGCATGTTAGAATGTATATTAGAATGTTAGAATGTATGTTAGAATGTTATTATGGATGTTAGAATGTTATAATGGATGTTAGAATGTATATTACAAAGTTATAATGTATGTTAGAATGTTAAAATGGATGTTTGAATGTATTTTAGATTGTTATAATGTATGATAGAATGTTATAATGGATGTTAGAATGTATATTAG
The DNA here is from genome assembly GCA_031769625.1 of Taudactylus pleione. NCBI lineage: Eukaryota > Metazoa > Chordata > Amphibia > Anura > Myobatrachidae > Taudactylus > Taudactylus pleione. The sequence goes on along the minus strand of JAUIMM010000815.1, from coordinate 237,396 downwards.
AATGTTATAATGTATGTTAGAATGTTATAATGTATGTTATAATGGATGTTAGAATGTATATTAGAATGTTATAATGTATGTTATAATGTTATAATGGATGTTAGAATGTATATTAGAATGTTATAATGTATGTTAGAATGTTATAATGGATGTTATAATGGATGTTATAATGTATACTAGAATGTTATAATGTATGTTAGAATGTTATAATGGATGTTAGAATGTATATTAGAATGGTATAATGAATGTTAGAATGTTATAATGTATGTTAGAATGTATATTAGAATGTTATAATGTATGTTAGAATGTTATAATGGATATTAGAATGTATATTAGAATGTTAAATGTATGTTAGAATGTTATAATGGATGTTAGAATTTATATTATAATGTTATAATGTATGTTGGAATGTTAAAATGGATATTAGAATGTATATTAGAATGTTATAATGTATGTTAGAATGTTAGAATGGATGTTAGAATGTATATTAGATTGTTATAATGTATGTTAGAATGTTATAATGGATGTTAGAATGTATATTAGAATGTTATAATGTATGTTAGAATGTTAGAATGTATGTTATAATGTTATAATGGATGTTATAATGTATATTAGAATGTTAGAATGGATGTTAGAATGCATGTTAGAATGTATATTAGAATGTTATAATGTATGTTATAATGTTATAATGTATGTTAGAATGTTATTATGGATGTTAGAATGTATATTAGAATATTAGAATGTATGTTAGAATGTTATTTTGTATGTTAGAATGTTATAATGGATGTTAGAATGTATTTTAGATTGTTATAATGTATGTTAGAATGTTATAATGGATGTTAGAATGTATATTAGAATGTTATAATGTATGTTACAATGTTATAATGTATGTTAGAATGTTATAATGGATGTTAGAATGTATATTAGATTGTTATAATGTATGTTAGAATGTTATAATGGATGTTAGAATGTATATTACAAAGTTATAATGTATGTTAGAATGTTATAATGGATGTTTGAATGTATTTTAGATTGTTATAATGTATGATAGAATGTTATAATGGATATTAGAATGTATATTAGAATGTTAAAATGGATGATTGAATGTTATAATTGATGTTAGAATGTATATTAGAATGTTAGAATGTATGTTAGAATGTTATAATGAATGTTAGAATGTATATTACAAAGTTATAATGTATGTTAGAATGTTATAATGTATGTTACAATGCTATAATGTATGTTAGAATGTTATAATGGATGTTAAAATGTATACTAGAATGTTATAATGTATGTTAGAATGTATATTAGAATGTTATAATGTATGGTAGAATGTTATAATGGATGTTAGAATGTATATTAGATTGTTATAATGTATGTTAGAATGTTATAATGGATGTTAGAATGTCTATTAGAATGTTATAATGTATGATAGAATGTTTTAATGGATATTAGAATGTATATTAGAATGTTATAATGGATGTTAGAATGTTAGAATGGAAGCTAGAATGTATATTAGAATGTTATATTGTATGTTATAATGTTATAATGGATGTTATAATGTTATAATGTATGTTAGAATGTTATAATGCATGTTAGAATATTATTATGGATGTTAGAATGTTATAATGGATGTTATAATGTATATTACAAAGTTATAATGTATGTTAGAATGTTATAATGGATGTTTGAATGTATTTTAGATTGTTATAATGTATGATAGAATGTTATAATGGATGTTAGAAAGTTATAATGTATGTTATAATGGATGTTAGAATGTATATTAGAATGTTATAATGTATGTTAGAATGTTATAATGGATGTTAGAATGTATATTAGAATGTTATAATGTATGTTAGAATGTTATAATGGATGTTATAATGGATGTTATAATGTATACTAGAATGTTATAATGTATGTTAGAATGTTATAATGGATGTTAGAATGTATATTAGAATAGTATAATGAATGTTAGAATGTTATAATGTATGTTAGAATGTATATTAGAATGTTAGAATGTATGTTAGAATGTTATAATGGATGTTAGAATGTATATTAGATTGTTATAATGTATGTTAGAATGTTATAATGGATATTAGAATGTATATTAGAATGTTAAATGTATGTTAGAATGTTATAATGGATGTTAGAATTTATATTATAATGTTATAATGTATGTTAGAATGTTAAAATGGATATTAGAATGTATATTAGAATGTTATAATGTATGTTAGAATGTTAGAATGGATGTTAGAATGTATATTAGATTGTTATAATGTATGTTAGAATGTTAGAATGTATGTTATAATGTTATAATGGATGTTATAATGTATATTAGAATGTTAGAATGGATGTTAGAATGCATGTTAGAATGTATATTAGAATGTTAGAATGGATGTTATAATGTTATAATGTATGTTAGAATGTTATTATGGATGTTAGAATGTATATTAGAATATTAGAATGTATGTTAGAATGTTATTTTGTATGTTAGAATGTTATAATGTATGTTACAATGTTATAATGTATGTTAGAATGTTATAATGGATGTTAGAATGTATATTAGATTGTTATAATGTATGTTAGAATGTTATGATGGATGTTAGAATGTATATTAGAATGTTATAATGTATGTTAGAATGTTATAATGGATATTAGAATGTATATTAGAATGTTATAATGTATGTTAGAATGTATATTAGAATTTTAGAATGTATATTACAATGTTATAATGTATGTTAGAATGTTATAATGGATTTTAGAATGTTATAATGATTGTTATAATGTATATTAGAATGTTATATTGTATGTTAGAATGCATGTTAGAATGTATATTAGAATTTTATAATGTATGTTAGAATGTTATAATGGATGTTAGAATGTATATTAGAATGTTATAATGGATGTTATAATGTTATAATGGATGTTAGAATATTATAATGGATGTTAGAATGTATATTAGAATGTTAGAATGTATGTTAGAATGTTATAATGGATGTTAGAATGTATATTAGAATGTTATTATGGATGTTAGAATGTTATAATGGATGTTAGAATGTATATTAGAATGTTAGAATGTATGTTAGAATGTTATTGTGTATATTAGAAAGTTATAATGTATGTTAGAATGTTATAATGGATGTTTGAATGTATATTAGATTGTTATAATGTATGTTAGAATGTTATAATGGATATTAGAATGTATATTAGAATGTTAAATGTATGTTAGAATGTTATAATGGATGTTAGAATTTATATTATAATGTTATAATGTATGTTAGAATGTTAAAATGGATATTAGAATGTATATTAGAATGTTATAATGTATGTTAGAATGTTAGAATGGATGTTAGAATGTATATTAGATTGTTATAATGTATGTTAGAATGTTATAATGGATGTTAGAATGTATATTAGAATGTTATAATGTATGTTAGAATGTTAGAATGTATGTTATAATGTTATAATGGATGTTATAATGTATATTAGAATGTTAGAATGGATGTTAGAATGCATGTTAGAATGTATATTAGAATGTTAGAATGGATGTTATAATGTTATAATGTATGTTAGAATGTTATTATGGATGTTAGAATGTATATTAGAATATTAGAATGTATGTTAGAATGTTATTTTGTATGTTAGAATGTTATAATGTATGTTACAATGTTATAATGTATGTTAGAATGTTATAATGGATGTTAGAATGTATATTAGATTGTTATAATGTATGTTAGAATGTTATGATGGATGTTAGAATGTATATTAGAATGTTATAATGTATGTTAGAATGTTATAATGGATATTAGAATGTATATTAGAATGTTATAATGTATGTTAGAATGTATATTAGAATTTTAGAATGTATATTACAATGTTATAATGTATGTTAGAATGTTATAATGGATTTTAGAATGTTATAATGATTGTTATAATGTATATTAGAATGTTATATTGTATGTTAGAATGCATGTTAGAATGTATATTAGAATTTTATAATGTATGTTAGAATGTTATAATGGATGTTAGAATGTATATTAGAATGTTATAATGGATGTTATAATGTTATAATGGATGTTAGAATATTATAATGGATGTTAGAATGTATATTAGAATGTTAGAATGTATGTTAGAATGTTATAATGGATGTTAGAATGTATATTAGAATGTTATTATGGATGTTAGAATGTTATAATGGATGTTAGAATGTATATTAGAATGTTAGAATGTATGTTAGAATGTTATTGTGTATATTAGAAAGTTATAATGTATGTTAGAATGTTATAATGGATGTTTGAATGTATATTAGATTGTTATAATGTATGTTAGAATGTTATAATGGATATTATAATGTATATTAGAATGTTATAATGTATAATAGAATGTTATAATGGATGTTAGAATTTATATTATAATGTTATAATGTATGTTAGAATGCTAAAATGGATATTAGAATGTATATTAGAATGTTATTATGTATGTTAGAATGTTATAATGGATGTTAGAATGTATATTAGATTGTTATAATGTATTTTAGAATGTTATAATGGATGTTAGAATGTATATTAGAATGTTATAATGTTTGTTAGAATGTTAGAATGTATGTTTTAATGTTATAATGTATATTAGAATGTTAAAATGGATGTTAGAATGTTATAATGGATGTTATAATGTATATTAGAATGTTAGAATGGATGTTAGAATGCATGTTAGAATGTATATTAGAATGTTATAATGTATGTTAGAATGTTATAATGGATGTTATACTGTATATTTGAATGTTAAAATGGATTATTGAATGTTATAATTGATGTTAGAATGTATATTAGAATGTTAGAATGTATGTTAGAATGTTATTATGGATGTTAGAATGTTATAATGGAAGTTAGAATGTTATAATGGATGTTAGAATATTATAATAGATGTTATAATGTATATTAGAATGTTAGAATGGATGTTAGAATGCATGTTAGAATGTATATTAGAATGTTATAATGTATGTTAGAATGTTATAATGGATGTTATACTGTATATTAGAATGTTAAAATGGATGATTGAATGTTATAATTGATGTTAGAATGTATATTAGAATGTTAGAATGTATGTTAGAATGTTATTATGGATGTTAGAATGTTATAATGGATGTTAGAATGTATATTACAAAGTTATAATGTATGTTAGAATGTTATAATGGATGTTTGAATGTATTTTAGATTGTTATAATGTATGATAGAATGTTAGAATGGATATTAGAATGTATATTAGAATGTTATAATGTATGTTACAATGTTATAATGTATGTTAGAATGTTAGAATGGACGTTAAAATGTATACTAGAATGTTATAATGTATGTTAGAATGTATATTAGAATGTTATAATGTATGGTAGAATGTTTTAATGGATGTTAGAATGTATATTAGATTGTTAGAATGTATGTTAGAATGTTATAATGGATGTTAGAATGTATATTAGAATGTTATAATATATGATAGAATGTTATAATGGATATTAGAATGTATATTAGAATGTTATAATGTATGTTAGAATGTTATAATGGATGTTATAATGTCTATTAGAATGTTATAATGTATATTAGAATGTTATAATGAATGTTAGAATGTTAGAATGGATGCTAGAATGTATATTAGAATGTTATATTGTATTTTAGAATGTTATAATGGATGTTATAATGTTATAATGTATGTTAGAATGTTAGAATGCATGTTAGAATGTATATTAAAATGTTAGAATGTATGTTAGAATGTTATTATGGATGTTAGAATGTATATTACAAAGTTATAATGTATGTTAGAATGTTATAATGGATGTTTGAATGTATTTTAGATTGTTATAATGTATGATAGAATGTTATAATGAATATTAGAATGTATATTAGAATGTTATAATGGATGTTACAATGTTATAATGTATGTTAGAATGCATGTTAGAATGTATATTAGAATGTTATAAAGGATGTTATAATGTTATAATGGATGTTAGAATATTATAATGGATGTTATAATGTATATTAGAATGTTATAATGTATAATAGAATGTTATAATGGATGTTAGAATTTATATTATAATGTTATAATGTAAGTTAGAATGTTAAAATGGATATTAGAATGTATATTAGAATGTTATTATGTATGTTAGAATGTTATAATGGATGTTAGAATGTATATTAGAATGTTAGAATGTATGTTAGAATGTTATAATGGATGTTAGAATGTATATTAGAATGTTAGAATGTATGTTAGAATGTTATTATGGATGTTAGAATGTTATAATTGATGTTAGAATGTATATTAGAATGTTATAATGTATGTTAGAATGTTATAATTGATGTTAGAATGTATATTAGATTGTTATAATGTATGTTAGAATGTTATAATCGATGTTAGAATGTATATTAGATTGTTATAATGTATGTTAGAATGTTATAATGAATGTTAGAATGTTATTAGAATGTTATAATGTATGTTACAATGTTATAATGGATGTTAGAATGTATATTAGAATGTTATAATGTATGTTAGAATGTTATAATGGATGTTAGAATGTTATAATGGATGTTAGAATGTATATTAGAATGTTGTAATGTATGTTAGAATGTTATAATGGATGGTAGAATGTTATAATTTATGTTAGAATGAATATTAGAATGTTATAATGGATGATAGAATGTTATAATGGATGTTATAATGTATATTAGAATGTTATAAAGTATGTTAGAATGCATGTTAGAATGTATATTAGAATATTATAGTGTATGTTAGAATGTTATAATGGATGTTAGAATGTATATTAGAATGTTATAATGGATGTTAGAATATTATAATGGATGTTCTAATGTATATTAGAATGTTAAAAAGTATAATAGAATGTTATAATGGATGTTAGAATGTATATTAGAATGTTAGAATGTATGTTAGAATGTTATTATGGATGTTAGAATGTTATAATGGAAGTTAGAATGTTATAATGGATGTTAAAATATTATAATGGATGTTATAATGTATATTAGAATGTTAAAATGGATGATTGAATGTTATAATTGATGTTAGAATGTATATTAGAATGTTAGAATGTATGTTAGAATGTTATAATGGATGTTAGAATGTATATTAGAATGTTAGAATGTATGTTAGAATGTTATTATGGATGTTAGAATGTTATAATTGATGTTAGAATGTATATTAGAATGTTATAATGTATGTTAGAATGTTATTATGGATGTTAGAATGTTATAATGGAAGTTAGAATGTTATAATGGATGTTAAAATATTATAATGGATGTTATAATGTATATTAAAATGTTAAAATGGATGATTGAATGTTATAATGGATGTTAGAATGTATATTAGAATGTTAGAATGTATGTTAGAATGTTATAATGGATGTTATAATGTATATTCCAAAGTTATAATGTATGTTAGAATGTTATAATGGATGTTTGAATGTATTTTAGATTGTTATAATGTATGATAGAATGTTATAATGGATATTAGAATGTATATTAGAATGTTATAATGTATGTTACAATGCTATAATGTATGTTAGAATGTTATAATGGATGTTAAAATGTATACTAGAATGTTATAATGTATGTTAGAATGTATATTAGAATGTTATAATGTATGGTAGAATGTTATAATGGATGTTAGAATGTATATTAGATTGTTATAATGTATGTTAGAATGTTATAATGGATGTTAGAATTTATATTAGAATGTTATAATGTATGATAGAATGTTTTAATGGATATTAGAATGTATATTAGAATGTTATAATGTATGTTAGAATGTTATAAAGGATGTTATAATGTCTATTAGAATGGTATAATGGATATTAGAATGTTATAATGGATGTTAGAATGTTAGAATGGATGCTAGAATGTATATTAGAATGTTATATTGTATGTTAGAATGTTATAATGGATGTTATAATGTTATAATGTATGTTAGAATGTTATAATGCATGTTAGAATGTATATTAGAATGTTAGAATGTATGTTAGAATGTTATTATGGATGTTAGAATGTTATAATGGATGTTAGAATGTATACTACAAAGTTATAATGTATGTTAGAATGTTATAATGGATGTTTGAATGTGTTTTAGATTGTTATAATGTATGATAGAATGTTATAATGGATGTTAGAATGTATATTAGAATGTTATAATGTATGTTAGAATGTTAGAATGTATGTTATAATGGATGTTAGAATGTATATTAGAATGTTATAATGTATGTTAGAATGTTATAATGGATGTTAGAATGTATATTAGAATGTTATAATGTATGTTAGAATGTTATAATGGATGTTATAATGGATGTTATAATGTATACTAGAATGTTATAATGTATGTTAGAATGTTATAATGGATGTTAGAATGTATATTAGAATGCTATAATGAATGTTATAATGTTATAATGTATGTTAGAATGTATATTAGAATGTTATAATGTATGTTAGAATGTTATAATGGATGTTAGAATGTATATTAGATTGTTATAATGTATGTTAGAATGTTATAATGGATATTAGAATGTATATTAGAATGTTATAATGTATGTTAGAATGTTATAATGGATGTTAGAATTTATATTATAATGTTATAATGTATGTTAGAATGTTAAAATGGATGTTTGAATGTATTTTAGATTGTTATAATGTATGATAGAATGTTATAATGGATGTTAGAATGTATATTAGAATGTTATAATGTATGTTAGAATGTTATAATGTATGTTATAATGGATGTTAGAATGTATATTAGAATGTTATAATGTATGTTAGAATGTTAGAATGGATATTAGAATGAATATTAGAATGTTATATTGTATGTTAGAATGTTATAATGGATGTTATAATGGATGTTATAATGTATACTAGAATGTTATAATGTATGTTAGAATGTTATAATGGATGTTAGAATGTATATTAGAATGGTATAATGAATGTTAGAATGTTATAATGTATGTTAGAATGTATATTAGAATGTTATAATGTATGTTAGAATGTTATAATGGATGTTAGAATGTATATTAGATTGTTATAATGTATGTTAGAATGTTATAATGGATATTAGAATGTATATTAGAATGTTAAATGGATGTTAGAATGTTATAATGGATATTAGAATGTATATTAGAATGTTATAATGTATGTTAGAATGTTAGAATGGATGTTAGAATGTATATTAGATTGTTATAATGTATGTTAGAATGTTATAATGGATGTTAGAATGTATATTAGAATGTTATAATGTATGTTAGAATGTTAGAATGTATGTTATAATGTTATAATGGATGTTATAATGTATATTAGAATGTTAGAATGGATGTTAGAATGCATGTTAGAATGTATATTAGAATGTTAGAATGTATGTTATAATGTTATAATGTATGTTAGAATGTTATTATGGATGTTAGAATGTATATTAGAATATTAGAATGTATGTTAGAATGTTATTTTGTATGTTAGAATGTTATAATGGATGTTAGAATGTATTTTAGATTGTTATAATGTATGTTAGAATGTTATAATGGATGATAGAATGTATATTAGAATGTTATAATGTATGTTGCAATGTTATAATGTATGTTAGAATGTTATAATGGATGTTAGAATGTATATTAGATTGTTATAATGTATGTTAGAATGTTGTGATGGATGTTAGAATGTATATTAGAATGTTATAATGTATGTTAGAATGTTATAATGGATATTAGAATGTTATAATGTATGTTAGAATGTATATTAGAATTTTAGAGTGTATATTAGAATGTTATAATGTATGTTAGAATGTTATAATGGATGTTAGAATGTTATAATGATTGTTATAATGTATATTAGAATGTTATAATGTATGTTAGAATGCATGTTAGAATGTATATTAGAATTTTATAATGTACGTTAGAATGTTATAATGGATGTTAGAATGTATATTAGAATGTTATAATGGATGTTATAATGTTATAATGGATGTTAGAATATTATAATGGATGTTATAATGTATATTAGAATGTTAGAATGTATGTTAGAATGTTATAATGGATGTTAGAATGTATATTAGAATGTTATTATGGATGTTAGAATGTTATAATGGATGTTAGAATGTATATTAGAATGTTAGAATGTATGTTAGAATGTTATTGTGTATATTAGAAAGTTATAATGTATGTTAGAATGTTATAATGGATGTTTGAATGTATATTAGATTGTTATAATGTATGTTAGAATGTTATAATGGATATTAGAATGTATATTAGAATGTTATAATGTATAATAGAATGTTATAATGGATGTTAGAATTTATATTATAATGTTATAATGTATGTTAGAATGCTAAAATGGATATTAGAATGTATATTAGAATGTTATTATGTATTTTAGAATGTTATAATGGATGTTAGAATGTATATTAGATTGTTATAATGTATGTTAGAATGTTATAATGGATGTTAGAATGTATATTAGAATGTTATAATGTTTGTTAGAATGTTAGAATGTATGTTTTAATGTTATAATGGATGTTATAATGTATATTAGAATGTTAAAATGGATGTTAGAATGTTATAATGGATGTTATACTGTATATTTGAATGTTAAAATGGATTACTGAATGTTATAATTGATGTTAGAATGTATATTAGAATGTTAGAATGTATGTTAGAATGTTATTATGGATGTTAGAATGCTATAATGGAAGTTAGAATGTAATAATGGATGTTAGAATATTATAATAGATGTTATAATGTATATTAGAATGTTAGAATGGATGTTAGAATGCATGTTAGAATGTATATTAGAATGTTATAATGTATGTTATAATGTTATAATGGATGTTATACTGTATATTAGAATGTTAAAATGGATGATTGAATGTTATAATTGATGTTAGAATGTATATTAGAATGTTAGAATGTATGTTAGAATGTTATAATGGATGTTAGAATGTATATTAGAATGTTAGAATGTATGTTAGAATGTTATTATGGATGTTAGAATGTTATAATGGATGTTAGAATGTATATTACAAAGTTATAATGTATGTTAGAATGTTATAATGGATGTTTGAATGTATTTTAGATTGTTATAATGTATGATAGAATGTTATAATGGATATTAGAATGTATATTAGAATGTTATAATGTATGTTACAATGTTATAATGTATGTTAGAATGTTATAATGGATGTTAAAATGTATACTAGAATGTTATAATGTATGTTAGAATGTATATTAGAATGTTATAATGTATGGTAGAATGTTTTAATGGATGTTAGAATGTATATTAGATTGTTATAATGTATGTTAGAATGTTATAATGGATGTTAGAATGTATATTAGAATGTTATAATATATGATAGAATGTTATAATGGATATTAGAATGTATATTAGAATGTTATAATGTATGTTAGAATGTTATAATGGATGTTATAATGTCTATTAGAATGTTATAATGTATATTAGAATGTTATAATGAATGTTAGAATGTTAGAATGGATGCTAGATTGTATATTAGAATGTTATTTGTATGTGAGAATGTTATAATGTATGTTATAATGTTATAATGTATGTTAAATGTTATAATGCATGTTAGAATGTATATTAAAATGTTAGAATGTATGATAGAATGTTATAATGAATATTAGAATGTATATTAGAATGTTATAATGTATGTTACAATGTTATAATGTATGTTTGAATGTATTTTAGATTGTTATAATGTATGATAGAATGTTATAATGGATATTAGAATGTATATTAGAATGTTATAATGTATGTTACAATGTTATAATGTATGTTAGAATGCATGTTAGAATGTATATTAGAATTTTTATAATGTATGTTAGAATGTTATAATGGATGTTAGAATGTATATTAGAATGTTATAATGGATGTTATAATGTTATAATGGATGTTAGAATATTATAATGGATGTTATAATGTATATTAGAATGTTAAAATGGATGATTGAATGTTATAATTGATGTTAGAATGTATATTAGAATGTTAGAATGTATGTTAGAATGTTATAATGGATGTTAGAATTTATATTAGAATGTTATAATGTATGATAGAATGTTTTAATGGATATTAGAATGTATATTAGAATGTTATAATGTATGTTAGAATGTTATAAAGGATGTTATAATGTCTATTAGAATGGTATAATGTATATTAGAATGTTATAATGGATGTTAGAATGTTAGAATGGATGCTAGAATGTATATTAGAATGTTATATTGTATGTTAGAATGTTATAATGGATGTTATAATGTTATAATGTATGTTAGAATGTTATAATGCATGTTAGAATGTATATTAGAATGTTAGAATGTATGTTAGAATGTTATTATGGATGTTAGAATGTTATAATGGATGTTAGAATGTATACTACAAAGTTATAATGTATGTTAGAATGTTATAATGGATGTTTGAATGTGTTTTAGATTGTTATAATGTATGATAGAATGTTATAATGGATGTTAGAATGTATATTAGAATGTTATAATGTATGTTAGAATGTTAGAATGTATGTTATAATGGATGTTAGAATGTATATTAGAATGTTATAATGTATGTTAGAATGTTATAATGGATGTTAGAATGTATATTAGAATGTTATAATGTATGTTAGAATGTTATAATGGATGTTATAATGGATGTTATAATGTATACTAGAATGTTATAATGTATGTTAGAATGTTATAATGGATGTTAGAATGTATATTAGAATGGTATAATGAATGTTATAATGTTATAATGTATGTTAGAATGTATATTAGAATGTTATAATGTATGTTAGAATGTTATAATGGATGTTAGAATGTATATTAGATTGTTATAATGTATGTTAGAATGTTATAATGGATATTAGAATGTATATTAGAATGTTATAATGTATGTTAGAATGTTATAATGGATGTTAGAATTTATATTATAATGTTATAATGTATGTTAGAATGTTAAAATGGATGTTTGAATGTATTTTAGATTGTTATAATGTATGATAGAATGTTATAATGGATGTTAGAATGTATATTAGAATGTTATAATGTATGTTAGAATGTTATAATGTATGTTATAATGGATGTTAGAATGTATATTAGAATGTTATAATGTATGTTAGAATGTTAGAATGGATATTAGAATGAATATTAGAATGTTATATTGTATGTTAGAATGTTATAATGGATGTTATAATGGATGTTATAATGTATACTAGAATGTTATAATGTATGTTAGAATGTTATAATGGATGTTAGAATGTATATTAGAATGGTATAATGAATGTTAGAATGTTATAATGTATGTTAGAATGTATATTAGAATGTTATAATGTATGTTAGAATGTTATAATGGATGTTAGAATGTATATTAGATTGTTATAATGTATGTTAGAATGTTATAATGGATATTAGAATGTATATTAGAATGTTAAATGTATGTTAGAATGTTATAATGGATATTAGAATGTATATTAGAATGTTATAATGTATGTTAGAATGTTAGAATGGATGTTAGAATGTATATTAGATTGTTATAATGTATGTTAGAATGTTATAATGGATGTTAGAATGTATATTAGAATGTTATAATGTATGTTAGAATGTTAGAATGTATGTTATAATGTTATAATGGATGTTATAATATATATTAGAATGTTAGAATGGATGTTAGAATGCATGTTAGAATGTATATTAGAATGTTAGAATGTATGTTATAATGTTATAATGTATGTTAGAATGTTATTATGGATGTTAGAATGTATATTAGAATATTAGAATGTATGTTAGAATGTTATTTTGTATGTTAGAATGTTATAATGGATGTTAGAATGTATTTTAGATTGTTATAATGTATGTTAGAATGTTATAATGGATGATAGAATGTATATTAGAATGTTAGAATGTATGTTGCAATGTTATAATGTATGTTAGAATGTTATAATGGATGTTAGAATGTATATTAGATTGTTATAATGTATGTTAGAATGTTGTGATGGATGTTAGAATGTATATTAGAATGTTATAATGTATGTTATAATGTTATAATGGATATTAGAATGTTATAATGTATGTTAGAATGTATATTAGAATTTTAGAGTGTATATTAGAATGTTATAATGTATGTTAGAATGTTATAATGGATGTTAGAATGTTATAATGATTGTTATAATGTATATTAGAATGTTATAATGTATGTTAGAATGCATGTTAGAATGTATATTAGAATTTTATAATGTATGTTAGAATGTTATAATGGATGTTAGAATGTATATTAGAATGTTATAATGGATGTTATAATGTTATAATGGATGTTAGAATATTATAATGGATGTTATAATGTATATTAGAATGTTAGAATGTATGTTAGAATGTTATAATGGATGTTAAAATGTATATTAGAATGTTATTATGGATGTTAGAATGTTATAATGGATGTTAGAATGTATATTAGAATGTTAGAATGTATGTTAGAATGTTATTGTGTATATTAGAAAGTTATAATGTATGTTAGAATGTTATAATGGATGTTTGAATGTATATTAGATTGTTATAATGTATGTTAGAATGTTATAATGGATATTAGAATGTATATTAGAATGTTATAATGTATAATAGAATGTTATAATGGATGTTAGAATTTATATTATAATGTTATAATGTATGTTAGAATGCTAAAATGGATATTAGAATGTATATTAGAATGTTATTATGTATTTTAGAATGTTATAATGGATGTTAGAATGTATATTAGATTGTTATAATGTATGTTAGAATGTTATAATGGATGTTAGAATGTATATTAGAATGTTATAATGTTTGTTAGAATGTTAGAATGTATGTTTTAATGTTATAATGGATGTTATAATGTATATTAGAATGTTAAAATGGATGTTAGAATGTTATAATGGATGTTATACTGTATATTTGAATGTTAAAATGGATTATTGAATGTTATAATTGATGTTAGAATGTATATTAGAATGTTAGAATGTATGTTAGAATGTTATTATGGATGTTAGAATGCTATAATGGAAGTTAGAATGTAATAATGGATGTTAGAATATTATAATAGATGTTATAATGTATATTAGAATGTTAGAATGGATGTTAGAATGCATGTTAGAATGTATATTAGAATGTTATAATGTATGTTAGAATGTTATAATGGATGTTATACTGTATATTAGAATGTTAAAATGGATGATTGAATGTTATAATTGATGTTAGAATGTATATTAGAATGTTAGAATGTATGTTAGAATGTTATAATGGATGTTAGAATGTATATTAGAATGTTAGAATGTATGTTAGAATGTTATTATGGATGTTAGAATGTTATAATGGATGTTAGAATGTATATTACAAAGTTATAATGTATGTTAGAATGTTATAATGGATGTTTGAATGTATTTTAGATTGTTATAATGTATGATAGAATGTTATAATGGATATTAGAATGTATATTAGAATGTTATAATGTATGTTACAATGTTATAATGTATGTTAGAATGTTATAATGGATGTTAAAATGTATACTAGAATGTTATAATGTATGTTAGAATGTATATTAGAATGTTATAATGTATGGTAGAATGTTTTAATGGATGTTAGAATGTATATTAGATTGTTATAATGTATGTTAGAATGTTATAATGGATGTTAGAATGTATATTAGAATGTTATAATATATGATAGAATGTTATAATGGATATTAGAATGTATATTAGAATGTTATAATGTATGTTAGAATGTTATAATGGATGTTATAATGTCTATTAGAATGTTATAATGTATATTAGAATGTTATAATGAATGTTAGAATGTTAGAATGGATGCTAGATTGTATATTAGAATGTTATTTGTATGTGAGAATGTTATAATGTATGTTATAATGTTATAATGTATGTTAAATGTTATAATGCATGTTAGAATGTATATTAAAATGTTAGAATGTATGATAGAATGTTATAATGAATATTAGAATGTATATTAGAATGTTATAATGTATGTTACAATGTTATAATGTATGTTTGAATGTATTTTAGATTGTTATAATGTATGATAGAATGTTATAATGGATATTAGAATGTATATTAGAATGTTATAATGTATGTTACAATGTTATAATGTATGTTAGAATGCATGTTAGAATGTATATTAGAATTTTTATAATGTATGTTAGAATGTTATAATGGATGTTAGAATGTATATTAGAATGTTATAATGGATGTTATAATGTTATAATGGATGTTAGAATATTATAATGGATGTTATAATGTATATTAGAATGTTAAAATGGATGATTGAATGTTATAATTGATGTTAGAATGTATATTAGAATGTTAGAATGTATGTTAGAATGTTATAATGGATGTTAGAATTTATATTAGAATGTTATAATGTATGATAGAATGTTTTAATGGATATTAGAATGTATATTAGAATGTTATAATGTATGTTAGAATGTTATAAAGGATGTTATAATGTCTATTAGAATGGTATAATGTATATTAGAATGTTATAATGGATGTTAGAATGTTAGAATGGATGCTAGAATGTATATTAGAATGTTATATTGTATGTTAGAATGTTATAATGGATGTTATAATGTTATAATGTATGTTAGAATGTTATAATGCATGTTAGAATGTATATTAGAATGTTAGAATGTATGTTAGAATGTTATTATGGATGTTAGAATGTTATAATGGATGTTAGAATGTATACTACAAAGTTATAATGTATGTTAGAATGTTATAATGGATGTTTGAATGTGTTTTAGATTGTTATAATGTATGATAGAATGTTATAATGGATGTTAGAATGTATATTAGAATGTTATAATGTATGTTAGAATGTTAGAATGTATGTTATAATGGATGTTAGAATGTATATTAGAATGTTATAATGTATGTTAGAATGTTATAATGGATGTTAGAATGTTATAATGGATGTTAGAATGTATATTAGAATGTTATAATGTATGTTAGAATGTTAGAATGTATGTTATAATGGATGTTAGAATGTATATTAGAATGTTATAATGTATGTTAGAATGTTATAATGGATGTTAGAATGTATATTAGAATGTTATAATGGATGTTAGAATGTATATTACAAAGTTATAATGTATGTTAGAATGTTATAATGGATGTTTGAATGTATTTTAGATTGTTATAATGTATGATAGAATGTTATAATGGATATTAGAATGTATATTAGAATGTTATAATGTATGTTACAATGTTATAATGTATGTTAGAATGTTATAATGGATGTTAAAATGTATACTAGAATGTTATAATGTATGTTAGAATGTATATTAGAATGTTATAATGTATGGTAGAATGTTTTAATGGATGTTAGAATGTATATTAGATTGTTATAATGTATGTTAGAATGTTATAATGGATGTTAGAATGTATATTAGAATGTTATAATATATGATAGAATGTTATAATGGATATTAGAATGTATATTAGAATGTTAGAATGTATGTTAGAATGTTATAATGGATGTTATAATGTCTATTAGAATGTTATAATGTATATTAGAATGTTATAATGAATGTTAGAATGTTAGAATGGATGCTAGATTGTATATTAGAATGTTATTTGTATGTGAGAATGTTATAATGGATGTTATAATGTTATAATGTATGTTAAATGTTATAATGCATGTTAGAATGTATATTAAAATGTTAGAATGTATGATAGAATGTTATAATGAATATTAGAATGTATATTAGAATGTTATAATGTATGTTACAATGTTATAATGTATGTTTGAATGTATTTTAGATTGTTATAATGTATGATAGAATGTTATAATGGATATTAGAATGTATATTAGAATGTTATAATGTATGTTACAATGTTATAATGTATGTTAGAATGCATGTTAGAATGTATATTAGAATTGTTATAATGTATGTTAGAATGTTATAATGGATGTTAGAATGTATATTAGAATGTTATAATGGATGTTATAATGTTATAATGGATGTTAGAATATTATAATGGATGTTATAATGTATATTAGAATGTTAAAATGGATGATTGAATGTTATAATTGATGTTAGAATGTATATTAGAATGTTAGAATGTATGTTAGAATGTTATAATGGATGTTAGAATTTATATTAGAATGTTATAATGTATGATAGAATGTTTTAATGGATATTAGAATGTATATTAGAATGTTATAATGTATGTTAGAATGTTATAAAGGATGTTATAATGTCTATTAGAATGGTATAATGTATATTAGAATGTTATAATGGATGTTAGAATGTTAGAATGGATGCTAGAATGTATATTAGAATGTTATATTGTATGTTAGAATGTTATAATGGATGTTATAATGTTATAATGTATGTTAGAATGTTATAATGCATGTTAGAATGTATATTAGAATGTTAGAATGTATGTTAGAATGTTATTATGGATGTTAGAATGTTATAATGGATGTTAGAATGTATACTACAAAGTTATAATGTATGTTAGAATGTTATAATGGATGTTTGAATGTGTTTTAGATTGTTATAATGTATGATAGAATGTTATAATGGATGTTAGAATGTATATTAGAATGTTATAATGTATGTTAGAATGTTAGAATGTATGTTATAATGGATGTTAGAATGTATATTAGAATGTTATAATGTATGTTAGAATGTTATAATGGATGTTAGAATGTATATTAGAATGTTATAATGTATGTTAGAATGTTATAATGGATGTTATAATGGATGTTATAATGTATACTAGAATGTTATAATGTATGTTAGAATGTTATAATGGATGTTAGAATGTATATTAGAATGGTATAATGAATGTTATAATGTATGTTAGAATGTATATTAGAATGTTATAATGTATGTTAGAATGTTATAATGGATGTTAGAATGTATATTAGATTGTTATAATGTATGTTAGAATGTTATAATGGATATTAGAATGTATATTAGAATGTTATAATGTATGTTAGAATGTTATAATGGATGTTAGAATTTATATTATAATGTTATAATGTATGTTAGAATGTTAAAATGGATGTTTGAATGTATTTTAGATTGTTATAATGTATGATAGAATGTTATAATGGATGTTAGAATGTATATTAGAATGTTATAATGTATGTTAGAATGTTATAATGTATGTTATAATGGATGTTAGAATGTATATTAGAATGTTATAATGTATGTTAGAATGTTAGAATGGATATTAGAATGAATATTAGAATGTTATATTGTATATTAGAATGTTATAATGGATGTTATAATGGATGTTAGAATGTATACTAGAATGTTATAATGTATGTTAGAATGTTATAATGGATGTTAGAATGTATATTAGAATGGTATAATGAATGTTAGAATGTTATAATGTATGTTAGAATGTATATTAGAATGTTATAATGTATGTTAGAATGTTACATGGTTGTTAGAATGTATATTAGATTGTTATAATGTATGTTAGAATGTTATAATGGATATTTGAATGTATATTAGAATGTTATAATGTATGTTAGAATGTTATAATGGATGTTAGAATTTATATTATAATGTTATAATGTATGTTAGAATGTTAAAATGGATATTAGAATGTATATTAGAATGTAATAATGTATGTTAGAATGTTATAATGGATGTTAGAATTTATATTATAATGTTATAATGTATGTTAGAATGTTAAAATGGATGTTATAATATATATTAGAATGTTATAATGTATGTTAGAATGTTATAATCGATGTTAGAATGTATATTAGATTGTTATAATGTATGTTAGAATGTTATAATGGATGTTAGAATGTTATTAGAATGTTATAATGTATGTTACAATGTTATAATGGATGTTAGAATGTATATTAGAATGTTATAATGTATGTTAGAATGTTATAATGGATGTTAGAATGTTATAATGGATGTTAGAATGTATATTAGAATGTTGTAATGTATGTTAGAATGTTATAATGGATGGTAGAATGTTATAATTTATGATAGAATGAATATTAGAATGTTAGAATGGATGATAGAATGTTATAATGGATGTTATAATGTATATTAGAATGTTATAAAGTATGTTAGAATGCATGTTAGAATGTATATTAGAATATTATAGTGTATGTTAGAATGTTATAATGGATGTTAGAATGTATATTAGAATGTTATAATGGATGTTAGAATATTATAATGGATGTTCTAATGTATATTAGAATGTTAAAAAGTATAATAGAATGTTATAATGGATGTTAGAATGTATATTAGAATGTTAGAATGTATGTTAGAATGTTATTATGGATGTTAGAATGTTATAATGGAAGTTAGAATGTTATAATGGATTTTAAAATATTATAATGGATGTTATAATGTAAATTAGAATGTTAAAATGGATGATTGAATGTTATAATTGATGTTAGAATGTATATTAGAATGTTAGAATGTATGTTAGAATGTTATAATGGATGTTAGAATGTATATTAGAATGTTAGAATGTATGTTAGAATGTTATTATGGATGTTAGAATGTTATAATTGATGTTAGAATGTATATTAGAATGTTATAATGTATGTTAGAATGTTATTATGGATGTTAGAATGTTATAATGGATGTTAGAATGTATATTAGAATGTTGTAATGTATGTTAGAATGTTATAATGGATGTTAGAATGTTATAATGGATGTTATAATGAATATTAGAATGTTATAATGTATGTTAGAATGCATGTTAGAATGTATATTAGAATGTTTTAGTGTATTTTAGAATGTTATAATGGATGTTAGAATGTATATTAGAATATTATAATGGATGTTAGAATGTTATAATGGATGTTAGTACATTATAATGGATGTTATAATATATAATAGAATGTTATAATGTATGTTAGAATGTTATAATCGATGTTAGAATGTATATTAGATTGTTATAATGTATGTTAGAATGTTATAATGGATGTTAGAATGTTATTAGAATGTTATAATGTATGTTACAATGTTATAATGGATGTTAGAATGTATATTAGAATGTTATAATGTATGTTAGAATGTTATAATGGATGTTAGAATGTTATAATGGATGTTAGAATGTATATTAGAATGTTGTAATGTATGTTAGAATGTTATAATGGATGGTAGAATGTTATAATTTATGTTAGAATGAATATTAGAATGTTAGAATGGATGATAGAATGTTATAATGGATGTTATAATGTATATTAGAATGTTATAAAGTATGTTAGAATGCATGTTAGAATGTATATTAGAATAATATAGTGTATGTTAGAATGTTATAATGGATGTTAGAATGTATATTAGAATGTTATAATGGATGTTAGAATATTATAATGGATGTTCTAATGTATATTAGAATGTTAAAAAGTATAATAGAATGTTATAATGGATGTTAGAATGTATATTAGAATGTTAGAATGTATGTTAGAATGTTATTATGGATGTTAGAATGTTATAATGGAAGTTAGAATGTTATAATGGATGTTAAAATATTATAATGGATGTTATAATGTATATTAGAATGTTAAAATGGATGATTGAATGTTATAATTGATGTTAGAATGTATATTAGAATGTTAGAATGTATGTTAGAATGTTATAATGGATGTTAAAATGTATATTAGAATGTTAGAATGTATGTTAGAATGTTATTATGGATGTTAGAATGTTATAATTGATGTTAGAATATATATTAGAATGTTATAATGTATGTTAGAATGTTATTATGGATGTTAGAATGTTATAATGGAAGTTAGAATGTTATAATGGATGTTAAAATATTATAATGGATGTTATAATGTATATTAGAATGTTAAAATGGATGATTGAATGTTATAATTGATGTTAGAATGTATATTAGAATGTTAGAATGTATGTTAGAATGTTATAATGGATGTTAGAATGTATATTACAAAGTTATAATGTATGTTAGAATGTTATAATGGATGTTTGAATGTATTTTAGATTGTTATAATGTATGATAGAATGTTATAATGGATATTAGAATGTATATTAGAATGTTATAATGTATGTTACAATGTTATAATGTATGTTAGAATGTTATAATGGATGTTAAAATGTATACTAGAATGTTATAATGTATGTTAGAATGTATATTAGAATGTTATAATGTATGGTAGAATGTTTTAATGGATGTTAGAATGTATATTAGATTGTTATAATGTATGTTAGAATGTTATAATGGATGTTAGAATGTATATTAGAATGTTATAATATATGATAGAATGTTATAATGGATATTAGAATGTATATTAGAATGTTAGAATGTATGTTAGAATGTTATAATGGATGTTATAATGTCTATTAGAATGTTATAATGTATATTAGAATGTTATAATGAATGTTAGAATGTTAGAATGGATGCTAGATTGTATATTAGAATGTTATTTGTATGTGAGAATGTTATAATGGATGTTATAATGTTATAATGTATGTTAAATGTTATAATGCATGTTAGAATGTATATTAAAATGTTAGAATGTATGATAGAATGTTATAATGAATATTAGAATGTATATTAGAATGTTATAATGTATGTTACAATGTTATAATGTATGTTTGAATGTATTTTAGATTGTTATAATGTATGATAGAATGTTATAATGGATATTAGAATGTATATTAGAATGTTATAATGTATGTTACAATGTTATAATGTATGTTAGAATGCATGTTAGAATGTATATTAGAATTGTTATAATGTATGTTAGAATGTTATAATGGATGTTAGAATGTATATTAGAATGTTATAATGGATGTTATAATGTTATAATGGATGTTAGAATATTATAATGGATGTTATAATGTATATTAGAATGTTAAAATGGATGATTGAATGTTATAATTGATGTTAGAATGTATATTAGAATGTTAGAATGTATGTTAGAATGTTATAATGGATGTTAGAATTTATATTAGAATGTTATAATGTATGATAGAATGTTTTAATGGATATTAGAATGTATATTAGAATGTTATAATGTATGTTAGAATGTTATAAAGGATGTTATAATGTCTATTAGAATGGTATAATGTATATTATAATGTTATAATGGATGTTAGAATGTTAGAATGGATGCTAGAATGTATATTAGAATGTTATATTGTATGTTAGAATGTTATAATGGATGTTATAATGTTATAATGTATGTTAGAATGTTATAATGCATGTTAGAATGTATATTAGAATGTTAGAATGTATGTTATAATGTTATTATGGATGTTAGAATGTTATAATGGATGTTAGAATGTATACTACAAAGTTATAATGTATGTTAGAATGTTATAATGGATGTTTGAATGTGTTTTAGATTGTTATAATGTATGATAGAATGTTATAATGGATGTTAGAATGTATATTAGAATGTTATAATGTATGTTAGAATGTTATAATGGATGTTATAATGGATGTTATAATGTATACTAGAATGTTATAATGTATGTTAGAATGTTATAATGGATGTTAGAATGTATATTAGAATGGTATAATGAATGTTATAATGTATGTTAGAATGTATATTAGAATGTTATAATGTATGTTAGAATGTTATAATGGATGTTAGAATGTATATTAGATTGTTATAATGTATGTTAGAATGTTATAATGGATATTAGAATGTATATTAGAATGTTATAATGTATGTTAGAATGTTATAATGGATGTTAGAATTTATATTATAATGTTATAATGTATGTTAGAATGTTAAAATGGATGTTTGAATGTATTTTAGATTGTTATAATGTATGATAGAATGTTATAATGGATGTTAGAATGTATATTAGAATGTTATAATGTATGTTAGAATGTTATAATGTATGTTATAATGGATGTTAGAATGTATATTAGAATGTTATAATGTATGTTAGAATGTTAGAATGGATATTAGAATGAATATTAGAATGTTATATTGTATATTAGAATGTTATAATGGATGTTATAATGGATGTTAGAATGTATACTAGAATGTTATAATGTATGTTAGAATGTTATAATGGATGTTAGAATGTATATTAGAATGGTATAATGAATGTTAGAATGTTATAATGTATGTTAGAATGTATATTAGAATGTTATAATGTATGTTAGAATGTTACATGGTTGTTAGAATGTATATTAGATTGTTATAATGTATGTTAGAATGTTATAATGGATATTTGAATGTATATTAGAATGTTATAATGTATGTTAGAATGTTATAATGGATGTTAGAATTTATATTATAATGTTATAATGTATGTTAGAATGTTAAAATGGATATTAGAATGTATATTAGAATGTAATAATGTATGTTAGAATGTTATAATGGATGTTAGAATTTATATTATAATGTTATAATGTATGTTAGAATGTTAAAATGGATGTTATAATATATATTAGAATGTTATAATGTATGTTAGAATGTTATAATCGATGTTAGAATGTATATTAGATTGTTATAATGTATGTTAGAATGTTATAATGGATGTTAGAATGTTATTAGAATGTTATAATGTATGTTACAATGTTATAATGGATGTTAGAATGTATATTAGAATGTTATAATGTATGTTAGAATGTTATAATGGATGTTAGAATGTTATAATGGATGTTAGAATGTATATTAGAATGTTGTAATGTATGTTAGAATGTTATAATGGATGGTAGAATGTTATAATTTATGATAGAATGAATATTAGAATGTTAGAATGGATGATAGAATGTTATAATGGATGTTATAATGTATATTAGAATGTTATAAAGTATGTTAGAATGCATGTTAGAATGTATATTAGAATATTATAGTGTATGTTAGAATGTTATAATGGATGTTAGAATGTATATTAGAATGTTATAATGGATGTTAGAATATTATAATGGATGTTCTAATGTATATTAGAATGTTAAAAAGTATAATAGAATGTTATAATGGATGTTAGAATGTATATTAGAATGTTAGAATGTATGTTAGAATGTTATTATGGATGTTAGAATGTTATAATGGAAGTTAGAATGTTATAATGGATTTTAAAATATTATAATGGATGTTATAATGTAAATTAGAATGTTAAAATGGATGATTGAATGTTATAATTGATGTTAGAATGTATATTAGAATGTTAGAATGTATGTTAGAATGTTATAATGGATGTTAGAATGTATATTAGAATGTTAGAATGTATGTTAGAATGTTATTATGGATGTTAGAATGTTATAATTGATGTTAGAATGTATATTAGAATGTTATAATGTATGTTAGAATGTTATTATGGATGTTAGAATGTTATAATGGATGTTAGAATGTATATTAGAATGTTGTAATGTATGTTAGAATGTTATAATGGATGTTAGAATGTTATAATGGATGTTATAATGAATATTAGAATGTTATAATGTATGTTAGAATGCATGTTAGAATGTATATTAGAATGTTTTAGTGTATTTTAGAATGTTATAATGGATGTTAGAATGTATATTAGAATATTATAATGGATGTTAGAATGTTATAATGGATGTTAGTACATTATAATGGATGTTATAATATATAATAGAATGTTATAATGTATGTTAGAATGTTATAATCGATGTTAGAATGTATATTAGATTGTTATAATGTATGTTAGAATGTTATAATGGATGTTAGAATGTTATTAGAATGTTATAATGTATGTTACAATGTTATAATGGATGTTAGAATGTATATTAGAATGTTATAATGTATGTTAGAATGTTATAATGGATGTTAGAATGTTATAATGGATGTTAGAATGTATATTAGAATGTTGTAATGTATGTTAGAATGTTATAATGGATGGTAGAATGTTATAATTTATGTTAGAATGAATATTAGAATGTTAGAATGGATGATAGAATGTTATAATGGATGTTATAATGTATATTAGAATGTTATAAAGTATGTTAGAATGCATGTTAGAATGTATATTAGAATAATATAGTGTATGTTAGAATGTTATAATGGATGTTAGAATGTATATTAGAATGTTATAATGGATGTTAGAATATTATAATGGATGTTCTAATGTATATTAGAATGTTAAAAAGTATAATAGAATGTTATAATGGATGTTAGAATGTATATTAGAATGTTAGAATGTATGTTAGAATGTTATTATGGATGTTAGAATGTTATAATGGAAGTTAGAATGTTATAATGGATGTTAAAATATTATAATGGATGTTATAATGTATATTAGAATGTTAAAATGGATGATTGAATGTTATAATTGATGTTAGAATGTATATTAGAATGTTAGAATGTATGTTAGAATGTTATAATGGATGTTAAAATGTATATTAGAATGTTAGAATGTATGTTAGAATGTTATTATGGATGTTAGAATGTTATAATTGATGTTAGAATATATATTAGAATGTTATAATGTATGTTAGAATGTTATTATGGATGTTAGAATGTTATAATGGAAGTTAGAATGTTATAATGGATGTTAAAATATTATAATGGATGTTATAATGTATATTAGAATGTTAAAATGGATGATTGAATGTTATAATTGATGTTAGAATGTATATTAGAATGTTAGAATGTATGTTAGAATGTTATAATGGATGTTAGAATGTATATTCCAAATTTATAATGTATGTTAGAATGTTATAATGGATGTTTGAATGTATTTTAGATTGTTATAATGTATGATAGAATGTTATAATGGATATTAGAATGTATATTAGAATGTTATAATGTATGTTACAATGCTATAATGTATGTTAGAATGTTATAATGGATGTTAAAATGTATACTAGAATGTTATAATGTATGTTAGAATGTATATTAGAATGTTATAATGTATGGTAGAATGTTATAATGGATGTTAGAATGTATATTAGATTGTTATAATGTATGTTAGAATGTTATAATGGATGTTAGAATTTATATTAGAATGTTATAATGTATGATAGAATGTTTTAATGGATATTAGAATGTATATTAGAATGTTATAATGTATGTTAGAATGTTATAAAGGATGTTATAATGTCTATTAGAATGTTATAATGTATATTAGAATGTTATAATGGATGTTAGAATGTTAGAATGGATGCTAGAATGTATATTAGAATGTTATATTGTATGTTAGAATGTTATAATGGATGTTATAATGTTATAATGTATGTTAGAATGTTATAATGCATGTTAGAATGTATATTAGAATGTTAGAATGTATGTTAGAATGTTATTATGGATGTTAGAATGTTATAATGGATGTTAGAATGTATACTACAAAGTTATAATGTATGTTAGAATGTTATAATGGATGTTTGAATGTGTTTTAGATTGTTATAATGTATGATAGAATGTTATAATGGATGTTAGAATGTATATTAGAATGTTAGAATGTATGTTAGAATGTTAGAATGTATGTTATAATGGATGTTAGAATGTATATTAGAATGTTATAATGTATGTTAGAATGTTATAATGGATGTTAGAATGTATATTAGAATGTTATAATGTATGTTAGAATGTTATAATGGATGTTATAATGGATGTAATAATGTATACTAGAATGTTATAATGTATGTTAGAATGTTATAATGGATGTTAGAATGTATATTAGAATGGTATAATGAATGTTAGAATGTTATAATGTATGTTAGAATGTATATTAGAATGTTATAATGTATGTTAGAATGTTATAATGGATGTTAGAATGTATATTAGATTGTTATAATGTATGTTTGAATGTTATAATGGATATTAGAATGTATATTAGAATGTTATAATGTATGTTAGAATGTTATAATGGATGTTAGAATTTATATTATAATGTTATAATGTATGTTAGAATGTTAAAATGGATGTTTGAATGTATTTTAGATTGTTATAATGTATGATAGAATGTTATAATGGATGTTAGAATGTATATTAGAATGTTATAATGTATGTTAGAATGTTATAATGTATGTTATAATGGATGTTAGAATGTATATTAGAATGTTATAATGTATGTTAGAATGTTAGAATGGATATTAGAATAAATATTAGAATGTTATATTGTATGTTAGAATGTTATAATGGATGTTATAATGGATGTTATAATGTATACTAGAATGTTATAATGTATGTTAGAATGTTATAATGGATGTTAGAATGTATATTAGAATGGAATAATGAATGTTAGAATGTTATAATGTATGTTAGAATGTATATTAGAATGTTATAATGTATGTTAGAATGTTACATGGTTGTTAGAATGTATATTAGATTGTTATAATGTATGTTAGAATGTTATAATGGATATTTGAATGTATATTAGAATGTTATAATGTATGTTAGAATGTTATAATGGATGTTAGAATTTATATTATAATGTTATAATGTATGTTAGAATGTTAAAATGGATATTAGAATGTATATTAGAATGTTATAATGTATGTTAGAATGTTATAATGGATGTTAGAATTTATATTATAATGTTATAATGTATGTTAGAATGTTAAAATGGATGTTATAATATATATTAGAATGTTATAATGTATGTTAGAATGTTATAATGGATGTTATAATGTATATTAGATAGTTATAATGTATGTTAGAATGTTATAATGGATGTTAGAATGTTATTAGAATGTTATAATGTATGTTACAATGTTATAATGGATGTTAGAATGTATATTAGAATGTTATAATGTATGTTAGAATGTTATAATTGATGTTAGAATGTTATAATGGATGTTAGAATGTATATTAGAATGTTGTAATGTATGTTAGAATGTTATAATGGATGGTAGAATGTTATAATTTATGTTAGAATGAATATTAGAATGTTAGAATGGATGATAGAATGTTATAATGGATGTTATAATGTATATTAGAATGTTATAAAGTATGTTAGAATGCATGTTAGAATGTATATTAGAATATTATAGTGTATGTTAGAATGTTATAATGGATGTTAGAATGTATATTAGAATGTTATAATGGATGTTAGAATATTATAATGGATGTTCTAATGTATATTAGAATGTTAAAAAGTATAATAGAATGTTATAATGGATGTTAGAATGTATATTAGAATGTTAGAATGTATGTTAGAATGTTATTATGGATGTTAGAATGTTATAATGGAAGTTAGAATGTTATAATGGATTTTAAAATATTATAATGGATGTTATAATGTATATTAGAATGTTAAAATGGATGATTGAATGTTATAATTGATGTTAGAATGTATATTAGAATGTTAGAATGTATGTTAGAATGTTATAATGGATGTTAGAATGTATATTAGAATGTTAGAATGTATGTTAGAATGTTATTATGGATGTTAGAATGTTATAATTGATGTTAGAATGTATATTAGAATGTTATAATGTATGTTAGAATGTTATTATGGATGTTAGAATGTTATAATGGAAGTTAGAATGTTATAATGGATGTTAAAATATTATAATGGATGTTATAATGTATATTAGAATGTTAAAATGGATGATTGAATGTTATAATTGATGTTAGAATGTATATTAGAATGTTAGAATGTATGTTAGAATGTTATAATGGATGTTAGAATGTATATTCCAAAGTTATAATGTATGTTAGAATGTTATAATGGATGTTTGAATGTATTTTAGATTGTTATAATGTATGATAGAATGTTATAATGGATATTAGAATGTATATTAGAATGTTATAATGTATGTTACAATGCTATAATGTATGTTAGAATGTTATAATGGATGTTAAAATGTATACTAGAATGTTATAATGTATGTTAGAATGTATATTAGAATGTTATAATGTATGGTAGAATGTTATAATGGATGTTAGAATGTATATTAGATTGTTATAATGTATGTTAGAATGTTATAATGGATGTTAGAATTTATATTAGAATGTTATAATGTATGATAGAATGTTTTAATGGATATTAGAATGTATATTAGAATGTTATAATGTATGTTAGAATGTTATAAAGGATGTTATAATGTCTATTAGAATGGTATAATGGATGTTAGAATGTTATAATGTATGTTAGAATGTTATAATGCATGTTAGAATGTATATTAGAATGTTAGAATGTATGTTAGAATGTTATTATGGATGTTAGAATGTTATAATGGATGTTAGAATGTATACTACAAAGTTATAATGTATGTTAGAATGTTATAATGGATGTTTGAATGTGTTTTAGATTGTTATAATGTATGATAGAATGTTATAATGGATGTTAGAATGTATATTAGAATGTTATAATGTATGTTAGAATGTTAGAATGTATGTTATAATGGATGTTAGAATGTATATTAGAATGTTATAATGTATGTTAGAATGTTATAATGGATGTTAGAATGTATATTAGAATGTTATAATGTATGTTAGAATGTTATAATGGATGTTATAATGGATGTTATAATGTATACTATAATGTTATAATGTAAGTTAGAATGTTATAATGGATGTTAGAATGTATATTAGAATGGTATAATGAATGTTATAATGTTATAATGTATGTTAGAATGTATATTAGAATGTTATAATGTATGTTAGAATGTTATAATGGATGTTAGAATGTATATTAGATTGTTATAATGTATGTTAGAATGTTATAATGGATATTAGAATGTATATTAGAATGTTATAATGTATGTTAGAATGTTATAATGGATGTTAGAATTTATATTATAATGTTATAATGTATGTTAGAATGTTAAAATGGATGTTTGAATGTATTTTAGATTGTTATAATGTATGATAGAATGTTATAATGGATGTTAGAATGTATATTAGAATGTTATAATGTATGTTAGAATGTTATAATGTATGTTATAATGGATGTTAGAATGTATATTAGAATGTTATAATGTATGTTAGAATGTTAGAATGGATATTAGAATGAATATTAGAATGTTATATTGTATGTTAGAATGTTATAATGGATGTTATAATGGAAGTTATAATGTATACTAGAATGTTATAATGTATGTTAGAATGTTATAATGGATGTTAGAATGTATATTAGAATGGTATAATGAATGTTAGAATGTTATAATGTATGTTAGAATGTATATTAGAATGTTATAATGTATGTTAGAATGTTATAATGGATGTTAGAATGTATATTAGATTGTTATAATGTATGTTAGAATGTTATAATGGATATTAGAATGTATATTAGAATGTTAAATGTATGTTAGAATGTTATAATGGATATTAGAATGTATATTAGAATGTTATAATGTATGTTAGAATGTTAGAATGGATGTTAGAATGTATATTAGATTGTTATAATGTATGTTAGAATGTTATAATGGATGTTAGAATGTATATTAGAATGTTATAATGTATGTTAGAATGTTAGAATGTATGTTATAATGTTATAATGGATGTTATAATGTATATTAGAATGTTAGAATGGATGTTAGAATGCATGTTAGAATGTATATTAGAATGTTAGAATGTATGTTATAATGTTATAATGTATGTTAGAATGTTATTATGGATGTTAGAATATATATAAGAATATTAGAATGTATGTTAGAATGTTATTTTGTATGTTAGAATGTTATAATGGATGTTAGAATGTATTTTAGATTGTTATAATGTATGTTAGAATGTTATAATGGATGTTAGAATGTATATTAGAATGTTATAATGTATGTTACAATGTTATAATGTATGTTAGAATGTTATAATGGATGTTAGAATGTATATTAGATTGTTATAATGTATGTTAGAATGTTATGATGGATGTTAGAATGTATATTAGAATGTTATAATGTATGTTAGAATGTTATAATGGATATTAGAATGTTATAATGTATGTTAGAATGTATATTAGAATATTAGAATGTATATTAGAATGTTATAATGTATGTTAGAATGTTATAATGGATGTTAGAATGTTATAATGATTGTTATAATGTATATTAGAATGTTATATTGTATGTTAGAATGCATGTTAGAATGTATATTAGAATTTTATAATGTATGTTAGAATGTTATAATGGATGTTAGAATGTATATTAGAATGTTATAATGTATGTTATAATGTTATAATGGATGTTAGAATATTATAATGGATGTTATAATGTATATTAGAATGTTAGAATGTATGTTAGAATGTTATAATGGATGTTAGAATGTATATTAGAATGTTATTATGGATGTTAGAATGTTATAATGGATGTTAGAATGTATATTAGAATGTTAGAATGTATGTTAGAATGTTATTGTGTATATTAGAAAGTTATAATGTATGTTAGAATGTTATAATGGATGTTTGAATGTATATTAGATTGTTATAATGTATGTTAGAATGTTATAATGGATATTAGAATGTATATTAGAATGTTATAATGTATAATAGAATGTTATAATGGATGTTAGAATTTATATTATAATGTTATAATGTATGTTAGAATGCTAAAATGGATATTAGAATGTATATTAGAATGTTATTATGTATGTTAGAATGTTATAATGGATGTTAGAATGTATATTAGATTGTTATAATGTATGTTAGAATGTTATAATGGATGTTAGAATGTATATTAGAATGTTATAATGTTTGTTAGATTGTTAGAATGTATGTTTTAATGTTATAATGGATGTTATAATGTATATTAGAATGTTAAAATGGATGTTAGAATGTAATAATGGATGTTAGAATATTATAATAGATGTTATAATGTATATTAGAATGTTAGAATGGATGTTAGAATGCATGTTAGAATGTATATTAGAATGTTATAAAGTATGTTAGAATGTTATAATGGATGTTATACTGTATATTAGAATGTTAAAATGGATGATTGAATGTTATAATTGATGTTAGAATGTATATTAGAATGTTAGAATGTATGTTAGAATGTTATAATGGATGTTAGAATGTATATTAGAATGTTAGAATGTATGTTAGAATGTTATTATGGATGTTAGAATGTTATAATGGATGTTAGAATGTATATTACAAAGTTATAATGTATGTTAGAATGTTATAATGGATGTTTGAATGTATTTTAGATTGTTATAATGTATGATAGAATGTTATAATGGATAATAGAATGTATATTAGAATGTTATAATGTATGTTACAATGTTATAATGTATGTTAGAATGTTATAATGGATGTTAAAATGTATACTAGAATGTTATAATGTATGTTAGAATGTATATTAGAATGTTATAATGTATGGTAGAATGTTTTAATGGATGTTAGAATGTATATTAGATTGTTATAATGTATGTTAGAATGTTATAATGGATGTTAGAATGTATATTAGAATGTTATAATATATGATAGAATGTTATAATGGATATTAGAATGTATATTAGAATGTTATAATGTATGTTAGAATGTTATAATGGATGTTATAATGTCTATTAGAATGTTATAATGTATATTAGAATGTTATAATGAATGTTAGAATGTTAGAATGGATGCTAGAATGTATATTAGAATGTTATTTGTATGTTAGAATGTTATAATGGATGTTATAATGTTATAATGTATGTTAGAATGTTATAATGCATGTTAGAATGTATATTAAAATGTTAGAATGTATGTTAGAATGTTATTATGGATGTTAGAATGTATATTACAAAGTTATAATGTATGTTAGAATGTTATAATGGATGTTTGAATGTATTTTAGATTGTTATAATGTATGATAGAATGTTATAATGGATATTAGAATGTATATTAGAATGTTATAATGTATGTTACAATGTTATAATGTATGTTAGAATGCATGTTAGAATGTATATTAGAATTTTTATAATGTATGTTAGAATGTTATAATGGATGTTAGAATGTATATTAGAATGTTATAATGGATGTTATAATGTTATAATGGATGTTAGAATATTATAATGGATGTTATAATGTATATTAGAATGTTAAAATGGATGATTGAATGTTATAATTGATGTTAGAATGTATATTAGAATGTTAGAATGTATGTTAGAATGTTATTATGGATGTTAGAATGTTAAAATGGATGTTAGAATGTATATTAGAAAGTTATAATGTATGTTAGAATGTTATAATGGATGTTTGAATGTATATTAGATTATTATAATGTATGTTAGAATGTTATAATGGATATTAGAATGTATATTAGAATGTTATAATGTATAATAGAATGTTATAATGTATAATAGAATGTTATAATTGATGTTAGAATTTATATTATAATGTTATAATGTAAGTTAGAATGTTAAAATGGATATTAGAATGTATATTAGAATGTTATTATGTATGTTAGAATGTTATAATGGATGTTAGAATGTATATTAGAATGTTAGAATGTATGTTAGAATGTTATAATGGATGTTAGAATGTATATTAGAATGTTAGAATGTATGTTAGAATGTTATTATGGATGTTAGAATGTTATAATTGATGTTAGAATGTATATTAGAATGTTATAATGTATGTTAGAATGTTATAATTGATGTTAGAATGTATATTAAATTGTTATAATGTATGTTAGAATGTTATAATGGATGTTAAAATGTATATTAGAATGTTATAATGTATGTTAGGATGTTATAATGTATGTTAGAATGTTATAATGGATATTAGAATGTATATTAGATTGTTATAATGTATGTTAGAATGTTATAATGGATGTTAGAATGTATATTAGAATGTTATAATGTATGTTACAATGTTATAATGGATGTTAGAATGTTATAATGGATGTTAGAATGTATATTAGAATGTTATAATGTATGTTAGAATGGTATAATGGATGTTAGAATGTTATAATGGATGTTAGAATGTATATTAGAATGTTGTAATGTATGTTAGAATGTTATAATGGATGTTAGAATGTTATAATGGATGTTATAATGAATATTAGAATGTTATAATGTATGTTAGAATGCATGTTAGAATGTATATTAGAATGTTTTAGTGTATTTTAGAATGTTATAATGGATGTTAGAATGTACATTAGAATATTATAATGGATGTTAGAATGTTATAATGGATGTTAGTACATTATAATGGATGTTATAATATATAATAGAATGTTATAATGTATGTTAGAATGTTATAATCGATGTTAGAATGTATATTAGATTGTTATAATGTATGTTAGAATGTTATAATGGATGTTAGAATGTTATTAGAATGTTATAATGTATGTTACAATGTTATAATGGATGTTAGAATGTATATTAGAATGTTATAATGGATGTTAGAATGTATATTAGAATGTTGTAATGTATGTTAGAATGTTATAATGGATGGTAGAATGTTATAATTTATGTTAGAATGAATATTAGAATGTTAGAATGGATGATAGAATGTTATAATGGATGTTATAATGTATATTAGAATGTTATAAAGTATGTTAGAATGCATGTTAGAATGTATATTAGAATATTATAGTGTATGTTAGAATGTTATAATGGATGTTAGAATGTATATTAGAATGTTATAATGGATGTTAGAATATTATAATGGATGTTCTAATGTATATTAGAATGTTAAAAAGTATAATAGAATGTTATAATGGATGTTAGAATGTATATTAGAATGTTAGAATGTATGTTAGAATGTTATTATGGATGTTAGAATGTTATAATGGAAGTTAGAATGTTATAATGGATGTTAAAATATTATAATGGATGTTATAATGTATATTAGAATGTTAAAATGGATGATTGAATGTTATAATTGATGTTAGAATGTATATTAGAATGTTAGAATGTATGTTAGAATGTTATAATGGATGTTAGAATGTATATTAGAATGTTAGAATGTATGTTAGAATGTTATTATGGATGTTAGAATGTTATAATTGATGTTAGAATATATATTAGAATGTTATAATGTATGTTAGAATGTTATTATGGATGTTAGAATGTTATAATGGAAGTTAGAATGTTATAATGGATGTTAAAATATTATAATGGATGTTATAATGTATATTAGAATGTTAAAATGGATGATTGAATGTTATAATTGATGTTAGAATGTATATTAGAATGTTAGAATGTATGTTAGAATGTTATAATGGATGTTAGAATGTATATTCCAAAGTTATAATGTATGTTAGAATGTTATAATGGATGTTTGAATGTATTTTAGATTGTTATAATGTATGATAGAATGTTATAATGGATATTAGAATGTATATTAGAATGTTATAATGTATGTTACAATGCTATAATGTATGTTAGAATGTTATAATGGATGTTGAAATGTATACTAGAATGTTATAATGTATGTTAGAATGAATATTAGAATGTTATAATGTATGGTAGAATGTTATAATGGATGTTAGAATGTATATTAGATTGTTATAATGTATGTTAGAATGTTATAATGGATGTTAGAATTTATATTAGAATGTTATAATGTATGATAGAATGTTTTAATGGATATTAGAATGTATATTAGAATGTTATAATGTATGTTAGAATGTTATAAAGGATGTTATAATGTATATTAGAATGTTATAATGTATATTAGAATGTTATAATGGATGTTAGAATGTTAGAATGGATGCTGGAATGTATATTAGAATGTTATATTGTATGTTAGAATGTTATAATGGATGTTATAATGTTATAATGTATGTTAGAATGTTATAATGCATGTTAGAATGTATATTAGAATGTTAGAATGTATGTTAGAATGTTATTATGGATGTTAAAATGTTATAATGGATGTTAGAATGTATACTACAAAGTTATAATGTATGTTAGAATGTTATAATGGATGTTTGAATGTGTTTTAGATTGTTATAATGTATGATAGAATGTTATAATGGATGTTAGAATGTATATTAGAATGTTATAATGTATGTTAGAATGTTAGAATGTATGTTATAATGGATGTTAGAATGTATATTAGAATGTTATAATGTATGTTAGAATGTTATAATGGATGTTAGAATGTATATTAGAATGTTATAATGTATGTTAGAATGTTATAATGGATGTTATAATGGATGTTATAATGTATACTAGAATGTTATAATGTATGTTAGAATGTTATAATGGATGTTAGAATGTATATTAGAATGGTATAATGAATGTTAGAATGTTATAATGTATGTTAGAATGTATATTAGAATGTTATAATGTATGTTAGAATGTTATAATGGATGTTAGAATGTATATTAGATTGTTATAATGTATGTTTGAATGTTATAATGGATATTAGAATGTATATTAGAATGTTATAATGTATGTTAGAATGTTATAATGGATGTTAGAATGTATATTAGAATGTTATAATGTATGTTAGAATGTTAGAATGTATGTTATAATGTTATAATGGATGTTATAATGTATATTAGAATGTTAGAATGGATGTTAGAATGCATGTTAGAATGTATATTAGAATGTTAGAATGTATGTTATAATGTTATAATGTATGTTAGAATGTTATTATGGATGTTAGAATATATATAAGAATATTAGAATGTATGTTAGAATGTTATTTTGTATGTTAGAATGTTATAATGGATGTTAGAATGTATTTTAGATTGTTATAATGTATGTTAGAATGTTATAATGGATGTTAGAATGTATATTAGAATGTTATAATGTATGTTACAATGTTATAATGTATGTTAGAATGTTATAATGGATGTTAGAATGTATATTAGATTGTTATAATGTATGTTAGAATGTTATGATGGATGTTAGAATGTATATTAGAATGTTATAATGTATGTTAGAATGTTATAATGGATATTAGAATGTTATAATGTATGTTAGAATGTATATTAGAATATTAGAATGTATATTAGAATGTTATAATGTATGTTAGAATGTTATAATGGATGTTAGAATGTTATAATGATTGTTATAATGTATATTAGAATGTTATATTGTATGTTAGAATGCATGTTAGAATGTATATTAGAATTTTATAATGTATGTTAGAATGTTATAATGGATGTTAGAATGTATATTAGAATGTTATAATGTATGTTATAATGTTATAATGGATGTTAGAATATTATAATGGATGTTATAATGTATATTAGAATGTTAGAATGTATGTTAGAATGTTATAATGGATGTTAGAATGTATATTAGAATGTTATTATGGATGTTAGAATGTTATAATGGATGTTAGAATGTATATTAGAATGTTAGAATGTATGTTAGAATGTTATTGTGTATATTAGAAAGTTATAATGTATGTTAGAATGTTATAATGGATGTTTGAATGTATATTAGATTGTTATAATGTATGTTAGAATGTTATAATGGATATTAGAATGTATATTAGAATGTTATAATGTATAATAGAATGTTATAATGGATGTTAGAATTTATATTATAATGTTATAATGTATGTTAGAATGCTAAAATGGATATTAGAATGTATATTAGAATGTTATTATGTATGTTAGAATGTTATAATGGATGTTAGAATGTATATTAGATTGTTATAATGTATGTTAGAATGTTATAATGGATGTTAGAATGTATATTAGAATGTTATAATGTTTGTTAGATTGTTAGAATGTATGTTTTAATGTTATAATGGATGTTATAATGTATATTAGAATGTTAAACTGGATGTTAGAATGTAATAATGGATGTTAGAATATTATAATAGATGTTATAATGTATATTAGAATGTTAGAATGGATGTTAGAATGCATGTTAGAATGTATATTAGAATGTTATAATGTATGTTAGAATGTTATAATGGATGTTATACTGTATATTAGAATGTTAAAATGGATGATTGAATGTTATAATTGATGTTAGAATGTATATTAGAATGTTAGAATGTATGTTAGAATGTTATAATGGATGTTAGAATGTATATTAGAATGTTAGAATGTATGTTAGAATGTTATTATGGATGTTAGAATGTTATAATGGATGTTAGAATGTATATTACAAAGTTATAATGTATGTTAGAATGTTATAATGGATGTTTGAATGTATTTTAGATTGTTATAATGTATGATAGAATGTTATAATGGATAATAGAATGTATATTAGAATGTTATAATGTATGTTACAATGTTATAATGTATGTTACAATGTTATAATGGATGTTAAAATGTATACTAGAATGTTATAATGTATGTTAGAATGTATATTAGAATGTTATAATGTATGGTAGAATGTTTTAATGGATGTTAGAATGTATATTAGATTGTTATAATGTATGTTAGAATGTTATAATGGATGTTAGAATGTATATTAGAATGTTATAATATATGATAGAATGTTATAATGGATATTAGAATGTATATTAGAATGTTATAATGTATGTTAGAATGTTATAATGGATGTTATAATGTCTATTAGAATGTTATAATGTATATTAGAATGTTATAATGAATGTTAGAATGTTAGAATGGATGCTAGAATGTATATTAGAATGTTATTTGTATGTTAGAATGTTATAATGGATGTTATAATGTTATAATGTATGTTAGAATGTTATAATGCATGTTAGAATGTATATTAAAATGTTAGAATGTATGTTAGAATGTTATTATGGATGTTAGAATGTATATTACAAAGTTATAATGTATGTTAGAATGTTATAATGGATGTTTGAATGTATTTTAGATTGTTATAATGTATGATAGAATGTTATAATGGATATTAGAATGTATATTAGAATGTTCTAATGTATGTTACAATGTTATAATGTATGTTAGAATGCATGTTAGAATGTATATTAGAATTTTTATAATGTATGTTAGAATGTTATAATGGATGTTAGAATGTATATTAGAATGTTATAATGGATGTTATAATGTTATAATGGATGTTAGAATATTATAATGGATGTTATAATGTATATTAGAATGTTAAAATGGATGATTGAATGTTATAATTGATGTTAGAATGTATATTAGAATGTTAGAATGTATGTTAGAATGTTATTATGGATGTTAGAATGTTAAAATGGATGTTAGAATGTATATTAGAAAGTTATAATGTATGTTAGAATGTTATAATGGATGTTTGAATGTATATTAGATTATTATAATGTATGTTAGAATGTTATAATGGATATTAGAATGTATATTAGAATGTTATAATGTATAATAGAATGTTATAATGTATAATAGAATGTTATAATTGATGTTAGAATTTATATTATAATGTTATAATGTAAGTTAGAATGTTAAAATGGATATTAGAATGTATATTAGAATGTTATTATGTATGTTAGAATGTTATAATGGATGTTAGAATGTATATTAGAATGTTAGAATGTATGTTAGAATGTTATAATGGATGTTAGAATGTATATTAGAATGTTAGAATGTATGTTAGAATGTTATTATGGATGTTAGAATGTTATAATTGATGTTAGAATGTATATTAGAATGTTATAATGTATGTTAGAATGTTATAATTGATGTTAGAATGTATATTAAATTGTTAGAATGTATGTTAGAATGTTATAATGGATGTTAAAATGTATATTAGAATGTTATAATGTATGTTAGGATGTTATAATGTATGTTAGAATGTTATAATGGATATTAGAATGTATATTAGATTGTTATAATGTATGTTAGAATGTTATAATGGATGTTAGAATGTATATTAGAATGTTATAATGTATGTTACAATGTTATAATGGATGTTAGAATGTTATAATGGATGTTAGAATGTATATTAGAATGTTATAATGTATGTTAGAATGTTATAATGGATGTTAGAATGTTATAATGGATGTTAGAATGTATATTAGAATGTTGTAATGTATGTTAGAATGTTATAATGGATGTTAGAATGTTATAATGGATGTTATAATGAATATTAGAATGTTATAATGTATGTTAGAATGCATGTTAGAATGTATATTAGAATGTTTTAGTGTATTTTAGAATGTTATAATGGATGTTAGAATGTACATTAGAATATTATAATGGATGTTAGAATGTTATAATGGATGTTAGTACATTATAATGGATGTTATAATATATAATAGAATGTTATAATGTATGTTAGAATGTTATAATCGATGTTAGAATGTATATTAGATTGTTATAATGTATGTTAGAATGTTATAATGGATGTTAGAATGTTATTAGAATGTTATAATGTATGTTACAATGTTATAATGGATGTTAGAATGTATATTAGAATGTTATAATGGATGTTAGAATGTATATTAGAATGTTGTAATGTATGTTAGAATGTTATAATGGATGGTAGAATGTTATAATTTATGTTAGAATGAATATTAGAATGTTAGAATGGATGATAGAATGTTATAATGGATGTTATAATGTATATTAGAATGTTATAAAGTATGTTAGAATGCATGTTAGAATGTATATTAGAATATTATAGTGTATGTTAGAATGTTATAATGGATGTTAGAATGTATATTAGAATGTTATAATGGATGTTAGAATATTATAATGGATGTTCTAATGTATATTAGAATGTTAAAAAGTATAATAGAATGTTATAATGGATGTTAGAATGTATATTAGAATGTTAGAATGTATGTTAGAATGTTATTATGGATGTTAGAATGTTATAATGGAAGTTAGAATGTTATAATGGATGTTAAAATATTATAATGGATGTTATAATGTATATTAGAATGTTAAAATGGATGATTGAATGTTATAATTGATGTTAGAATGTATATTAGAATGTTAGAATGTATGTTAGAATGTTATAATGGATGTTAGAATGTATATTAGAATGTTAGAATGTATGTTAGAATGTTATTATGGAGGTTAGAATGTTATAATTGATGTTAGAATATATATTAGAATGTTATAATGTATGTTAGAATGTTATTATGGATGTTAGAATGTTATAATGGAAGTTAGAATGTTATAATGGATGTTAAAATATTATAAT
Source organism: Taudactylus pleione (assembly GCA_031769625.1). Classification (NCBI taxonomy): domain Eukaryota; kingdom Metazoa; phylum Chordata; class Amphibia; order Anura; family Myobatrachidae; genus Taudactylus; species Taudactylus pleione. The sequence goes on along the minus strand of JAUIMM010000815.1, from coordinate 195,542 downwards.
GGATGTTATAATGTATATTAGAATGTTAAAATGGATGATTGAATGTTATAATTGATGTTAGAATGTATATTAGAATGTTAGAATGTATGTTAGAATGTTATAATGGATGTTAGAATGTATATTCCAAAGTTATAATGTATGTTAGAATGTTATAATGGATGTTTGAATGTATTTTAGATTGTTATAATGTATGATAGAATGTTATAATGGATATTAGAATGTATATTAGAATGTTATAATGTATGTTACAATGCTATAATGTATGTTAGAATGTTATAATGTATGTTAAAATGTATACTAGAATGTTATAATGTATGTTAGAATGAATATTAGAATGTTATAATGTATGGTAGAATGTTATAATGGATGTTAGAATGTATATTAGATTGTTATAATGTATGTTAGAATGTTATAATGGATGTTAGAATTTATATTAGAATGTTATAATGTATGATAGAATGTTTTAATGGATATTAGAATGTATATTAGAATGTTATAATGTATGTTAGAATGTTATAAAGGATGTTATAATGTATATTAGAATGTTATAATGTATATTAGAATGTTATAATGGATGTTAGAATGTTAGAATGGATGCTGGAATGTATATTAGAATGTTATATTGTATGTTAGAATGTTATAATGGATGTTATAATGTTATAATGTATGTTAGAATGTTATAATGCATGTTAGAATGTATATTAGAATGTTAGAATGTATGTTAGAATGTTATTATGGATGTTAAAATGTTATAATGGATGTAAGAATGTATACTACAAAGTTATAATGTATGTTAGAATGTTATAATGGATGTTTGAATGTGTTTTAGATTGTTATAATGTATGATAGAATGTTATAATGGATGTTAGAATGTATATTAGAATGTTATAATGTATGTTAGAATGTTAGAATGTATGTTATAATGGATGTTAGAATGTATATTAGAATGTTATAATGTATGTTAGAATGTTATAATGGATGTTAGAATGTATATTAGAATGTTATAATGTATGTTAGAATGTTATAATGGATGTTATAATGGATGTTATAATGTATACTAGAATGTTATAATGTATGTTAGAATGTTATAATGGATGTTAGAATGTATATTAGAATGGTATAATGAATGTTAGAATGTTATAATGTATGTTAGAATGTATATTAGAATGTTATAATGTATGTTAGAATGTTATAATGGATGTTAGAATGTATATTAGATTGTTATAATGTATGTTTGAATGTTATAATGGATATTAGAATGTATATTAGAATGTTATAATGTATGTTAGAATGTTATAATGGATGTTAGAATTTATATTATAATGTTATAATGTATGTTAGAATGTTAAAATGGATGTTTGAATGTATTTTAGATTGTTATAATGTATGATAGAATGTTATAATGGATGTTAGAATGTATATTAGAATGTTATAATGTATGTTAGAATGTTATAATGTATGTTATAATGGATGTTAGAATGTATATTAGAATGTTATAATGTATGTTAGAATGTTATAATGGATGTTATAATGGATGTTATAATGTATATTAGAATGGTATAATGAATGTTAGAATGTTATAATGGATGTTAGAATGTATATTAGATTGTTATAATGTATGTTAGAATGTTATAATGGATGTTAGAATTTATATTATAATGTTATAATGTATGTTAGAATGTTAAAATGGATATTAGAATGTATATTAGAATGTTATAATGTATGTTAGAATGTTATAATGGATGTTAGAATTTATATTATAATGTTATAATGTATGTTAGAATGTTAAAATGGATATTAGAATGTATATTAGAATGTTATAATGTATGTTAGAATGTTATAATGGATGTTAGAATTTATATTATAATGTTATAATGTATGTTAGAATGTTAAAATGGATGTTATAATATATATTAGAATGTTATAATGTATGTTAGAATGTTATAATCGATGTTAGAATGTATATTAGATTGTTATAATGTATGTTAGAATGTTATAATGGATATTTGAATGTATATTAGAATGTTATAATGTATGTTAGAATGTTATAATGGATGTTAGAATTTATATTATAATGTTATAATGTATGTTAGAATGTTAAAATGGATATTAGAATGTATATTAGAATGTTATAATGTATGTTAGAATGTTATAATGGATGTTAGAATTTATATTATAATGTTATAATGTATGTTAGAATGTTAAAATGGATGTTATAATATATATTAGAATGTTATAATGTATGTTAGAATGTTATAATCGATGTTAGAATGTATATTATATTGTTATAATGTATGTTAGAATGTTATAATGGATGTTAGAATGTTATTAGAATGTTATAATGTATGTTACAATGTTATAATGGATGTTAGAATGTATATTAGAATGTTATAATGTATGTTAGAATGTTATAATGGATGTTAGAATGTTATAATGGATGTTAGAATGTATATTAGAATGTTGTAATGTATGTTAGAATGATATAATGGATGGTAGAATGTTATAATTTATGTTAGAATGAATATTAGAATGTTAGAATGGATGATAGAATGTTATAATGGATGTTATAATGTATATTAGAATGTTGTAAAGTATGTTAGAATGCATGTTAGAATGTATATTAGAATATTATAGTGTATGTTAGAATGTTATAATGGATGTTAGAATGTATATTAGAATGTTATAATGGATGTTAGAATATTATAATGGATGTTCTAATGTATATTAGAATGTTAAAAAGTATAATAAAATGTTATAATGGATGTTAGAATGTATATTAGAATGTTAGAATGTATGTTAGAATGTAATTATGGATGTTAGAATGTTATAATGGAAGTTAGAATAATATAATGGATGTTAAAATATTATAATGGATGTTATAATGTATATTAGAATGTTAAAATGGATGATTGAATGTTATAATTGATGTTAGAATGTATATTAGAATGTTAGAATGTATGTTAGAATGTTATAATGGATATTAGAATGTATATTAGAATGTTAGAATGTATGTTAGAATGTTATTATGGATGTTAGAATGTTATAATTGATGTTAGAATGTATATTAGAATGTTATAATGTATGTTAGAATGTTATTATGGATGTTAGAATGTTATAATGGAAGTTAGAATGTTATAATGGATGTTAAAATATTAAAATGGATGTTATAATGTATATTAGAATGTTAAAATGGATGATTGAATGTTATAATTGATGTTAGAATGTATATTAGAATGTTAGAATGTATGTTAGAATGTTATAATGGATGTTAGAATGTATATTCCAAAGTTATAATGTATGTTAGAATGTTATAATGGATGTTTGAATGTATTTTAGATTGTTATAATGTATGATAGAATGTTATAATGGATATTAGAATGTATATTAGAATGTTATAATGTATGTTACAATGCTATAATGTATGTTAGAATGTTATAATGGATGTTAAAATGTATACTAGAATGTTATAATGTATGTTAGAATGTATATTAGAATGTTATAATGTATGGTAGAATGTTATAATGGATGTTAGAATGTATATTAGATTGTTATAATGTATGTTAGAATGTTATAATGGATGTTAGAATTTATATTAGAATGTTATAATGTATGATAGAATGTTTTAATGGATATTAGAATGTATATTAGAATGTTATAATGTATGTTAGAATGTTATAAAGGATGTTATAATGTATATTAGAATGTTATAATGTATATTAGAATGTTATAATGTATATTAGAATGTTATAATGGATGTTAGAATGTTAGAATGGATGCTAGAATGTATATTAGAATGTTATATTGTATGTTAGAATGTTATAATGGATGTTAGAATGTTATAATGCATGTTAGAATGTATATTAGAATGTTAGAATGTATGTTAGAATGTTATAATGGATGTTTGAATGTATTTTAGATTGTTATAATGTATAATAGAATGTTATAATGGATATTAGAATGTATATTAGAATGTTATAATGTATGTTACAATGTTATAATGTATGTTAGAATGCATGTTAGAATGTATATTAGAATTTTTATAATGTATGTTAGAATGTTATAATGGATGTTAGAATGTATATTAGAATGTTATAATGGATGTTATAATGTTATAATGGATGTTAGAATATTATAATGGATGTTATAATGTATATTAGAATGTTAAAATGGATGATTGAATGTTATAATTGATGTTAGAATGTATATTAGAATGTTAGAATGTATGTTAGAATGTTATTATGGATGTTAGAATGTTAAAATGGATGTTAGAATGTATATTAGAAAGTTATAATGTATGTTAGAATGTTATAATGGATGTTTGAATGTATATTAGATTATTATAATGTATGTTAGAATGTTATAATGGATATTAGAATGTATATTAGAATGTTATAATGTATAATAGAATGGTATAATGTATAATAGAATGTTATAATTGATGTTAGAATTTATATTATAATGTTATAATGTAAGTTAGAATGTTAAAATGGATATTAGAATGTATATTAGAATGTTATTATGTATGTTAGAATGTTATAATGGATGTTAGAATGTATATTAGAATGTTAGAATGTATGTTAGAATGTTATAATGGATGTTAGAATGTATATTAGAATGTTAGAATGTATGTTAGAATGTTATTATGGATGTTAGAATGTTATAATTGATGTTAGAATGTATATTAGAATGTTATAATGTATGTTAGAATGTTATAATTGATGTTAGAATGTATATTAAATTGTTATAATGTATGTTAGAATGTTATAATGGATGTTAAAATGTATATTAGAATGTTATAATGTATGTTAGGATGTTATAATGTATGTTAGAATGTTATAATGGATATTAGAATGTATATTAGATTGTTATAATGTATGTTAGAATGTTATAATGGATGTTAGAATGTATATTAGAATGTTATAATGTATGTTACAATGTTATAATGGATGTTAGAATGTTATAATGGATGTTAGAATGTATATTAGAATGTTATAATGTATGTTAGAATGTTATAATGGATGTTAGAATGTTATAATGGATGTTAGAATGTATATTAGAATGTTGTAATGTATGTTAGAATGTTATAATGGATGTTAGAATGTATATTAGAATGTTGTAATGTATGTTAGAATGTTATAATGGATGGTAGAATGTTATAATTTATGTTAGAATGAATATTAGAATGTTAGAATGGATGATAGAATGTTATAATGGATGTTATAATGTATATTAGAATGTTATAAAGTATGTTAGAATGCATGTTAGAATGTATATTAGAATATTATAGTGTATGTTAGAATGTTATAATGGATGTTAGAATGTATATTAGAATGTTATAATGGATGTTAGAATATTATAATGGATGTTCTAATGTATATTAGAATGTTAAAAAGTATAATAGAATGTTATAATGGATGTTAGAATGTATATTAGAATGTTAGAATGTATGTTAGAATGTTATTATGGATGTTAGAATGTTATAATGGAAGTTAGAATGTTATAATGGATGTTAAAATATTATAATGGATGTTATAATGTATATTAGAATGTTAAAATGGATGATTGAATGTTATAATTGATGTTAGAATGTATATTAGAATGTTAGAATGTATGTTAGAATGTTATAATGGATGTTAGAATGTATATTAGAATGTTAGAATATATGTTAGAATGTTATTATGGATGTTAGAATGTTATAATTGATGTTAGAATATATATTAGAATGTTATAATGTATGTTAGAATGTTATTATGGATGTTAGAATGTTATAATGGAAGTTAGAATGTTATAATGGATGTTAAAATATTATAATGGATGTTATAATGTATATTAGAATGTTAAAATGGATGATTGAATGTTATAATTGATGTTAGAATGTATATTAGAATGTTAGAATGTATGTTAGAATGTTATAATGGATGTTAGAATGTATATTCCAAAGTTATAATGTATGTTAGAATGTTATAATGGATGTTTGAATGTATTTTAGATTGTTATAATGTATGATAGAATGTTATAATGGATATTAGAATGTATATTAGAATGTTATAATGTATGTTACAATGCTATAATGTATGTTAGAATGTTATAATGGATGTTAAAATGTATACTAGAATGTTATAATGTATGTTAGAATGTATATTAGAATGTTATAATGTATGGTAGAATGTTATAATGGATGTTAGAATGTATATTAGATTGTTATAATGTATGTTAGAATGTTATAATGGATGTTAGAATTTATATTAGAATGTTATAATGTATGATAGAATGTTTTAATGGATATTAGAATGTATATTAGAATGTTATAATGTATGTTAGAATGTTATAAAGGATGTTATAATGTATATTAGAATGTTATAATGTATATTAGAATGTTATAATGGATGTTAGAATGTTAGAATGGATGCTGGAATGTATATTAGAATGTTATATTGTATGTTAGAATGTTATAATGGATGTTATAATGTTATAATGTATGTTAGAATGTTATAATGCATGTTAGAATGTATATTAGAATGTTAGAATGTATGTTAGAATGTTATTATGGATGTTAAAATGTTATAATGGATGTTAGAATGTATACTACAAAGTTATAATGTATGTTAGAATGTTATAATGGATGTTTGAATGTGTTTTAGATTGTTATAATGTATGATAGAATGTTATAATGGATGTTAGAATGTATATTAGAATGTTATAATGTATGTTAGAATGTTAGAATGTATGTTATAATGGATGTTAGAATGTATATTAGAATGTTATAATGTATGTTAGAATGTTATAATGGATGTTATAATGGATGTTATAATGTATACTAGAATGTTATAATGTATGTTAGAATGTTATAATGGATGTTAGAATGTATATTAGAATGGTATAATGAATGTTAGAATGTTATAATGTATGTTAGAATGTATATTAGAATGTTATAATGTATGTTAGAATGTTATAATGGATGTTAGAATGTATATTAGATTGTTATAATGTATGTTTGAATGTTATAATGGATATTAGAATGTATATTAGAATGTTATAATGTATGTTAGAATGTTATAATGGATGTTAGAATTTATATTATAATGTTATAATGTATGTTAGAATGTTAAAATGGATGTTTGAATGTATTTTAGATTGTTATAATGTATGATAGAATGTTATAATGGATGTTAGAATGTATATTAGAATGTTATAATGTATGTTAGAATGTTATAATGTATGTTATAATGGATGTTAGAATGTATATTAGAATGGTATAATGAATGTTAGAATGTTATAATGTATGTTAGAATGTATATTAGAATGTTATAATGTATGTTAGAATGTTAAAATGGATATTAGAATGTATATTAGAATGTTATAATGTATGTTAGAATGTTATAATGGATGTTAGAATTTATATTATAATGTTATAATGTATGTTAGAATGTTAAAATGGATGTTATAATATATATTAGAATGTTATAATGTATGTTAGAATGTTATAATCGATGTTAGAATGTATATTAGATTGTTATAATGTATGTTAGAATGTTATAATGGATATTTGAATGTATATTAGAATGTTATAATGTATGTTAGAATGTTATAATGGATGTTAGAATTTATATTATAATGTTATAATGTATGTTAGAATGTTAAAATGGATGTTATAATATATATTAGAATGTTATAATGTATGTTAGAATGTTATAATCGATGTTAGAATGTATATTATATTGTTATAATGTATGTTAGAATGTTATAATGTATGTTAGAATGTTATAATGGATGTTAGAATTTATATTATAATGTTATAATGTATGTTAGAATGTTAAAATGGATATTAGAATGTATATTAGAATGTTATAATGTATGTTAGAATGTTATAATGGATGTTAGAATTTATATTATAATGTTATAATGTATGTTAGAATGTTAAAATGGATGTTATAATATATATTAGAATGTTATAATGTATGTTAGAATGTTATAATCGATGTTAGAATGTATATTATATTGTTATAATGTATGTTAGAATGTTATAATGGATGTTAGAATGTTATTAGAATGTTATAATGTATGTTACAATGTTATAATGGATGTTAGAATGTATATTAGAATGTTATAATGTATGTTAGAATGTTATAATGGATGTTAGAATGTTATAATGGATGTTAGAATGTATATTAGAATGTTGTAATGTATGTTAGAATGATATAATGGATGGTAGAATGTTATAATTTATGTTAGAATGAATATTAGAATGTTAGAATGGATGATAGAATGTTATAATGGATGTTATAATGTATATTAGAATGTTATAAAGTATGTTAGAATGCATGTTAGAATGTATATTAGAATATTATAGTGTATGTTAGAATGTTATAATGGATGTTAGAATGTATATTAGAATGTTATAATGGATGTTAGAATATTATAATGGATGTTCTAATGTATATTAGAATGTTAAAAAGTATAATAGAATGTTATAATGGATGTTAGAATGTATATTAGAATGTTAGAATGTATGTTAGAATGTTATTATGGATGTTAGAATGTTATAATGGAAGTTAGAATAATATAATGGATGTTAAAATATTATAATGGATGTTATAATGTATATTAGAATGTTAAAATGGATGATTGAATGTTATAATTGATGTTAGAATGTATATTAGAATGTTAGAATGTATGTTAGAATGTTATAATGGATATTAGAATGTATATTAGAATGTTAGAATGTATGTTAGAATGTTATTATGGATGTTAGAATGTTATAATTGATGTTAGAATGTATATTAGAATGTTATAATGTATGTTAGAATGTTATTATGGATGTTAGAATGTTATAATGGAAGTTAGAATGTTATAATGGATGTTAAAATATTAAAATGGATGTTATAATGTATATTATAATGTTAAAATGGATGATTGAATGTTATAATTGATGTTAGAATGTATATTAGAATGTTAGAATGTATGTTAGAATGTTATAATGGATGTTAGAATGTATATTCCAAAGTTATAATGTATGTTAGAATGTTATAATGGATGTTTGAATGTATTTTAGATTGTTATAATGTATGATAGAATGTTATAATGGATATTAGAATGTATATTAGAATGTTATAATGAATGTTACAATGCTATAATGTATGTTAGAATGTTATAATGGATGTTAAAATGTATACTAGAATGTTATAATGTATGTTAGAATGTATATTAGAATGTTATAATGTATGGTAGAATGTTATAATGGATGTTAGAATGTATATTAGATTGTTATAATGTATGTTAGAATGTTATAATGGATGTTAGAATTTATATTAGAATGTTATAATGTATGATAGAATGTTTTAATGGATATTAGAATGTATATTAGAATGTTATAATGTATGTTAGAATGTTATAAAGGATGTTATAATGTATATTAGAATGTTATAATGTATATTAGAATGTTATAATGTATATTAGAATGTTATAATGGATGTTAGAATGTTAGAATGGATGCTAGAATGTATATTAGAATGTTATATTGTATGTTAGAATGTTATAATGGATGTTAGAATGTTATAATGCATGTTAGAATGTATATTAGAATGTTAGAATGTATGTTAGAATGTTATAATGGATGTTTGAATGTATTTTAGATTGTTATAATGTATGATAGAATGTTATAATGGATATTAGAATGTATATTAGAATGTTATAATGTATGTTACAATGTTATAATGTATGTTAGAATGCATGTTAGAATGTATATTAGAATTTTTATAATGTATGTTAGAATGTTATAATGGATGTTAGAATGTATATTAGAATGTTATAATGGATGTTATAATGTTATAATGGATGTTAGAATATTATAATGGATGTTATAATGTATATTAGAATGTTAAAATGGATGATTGAATGTTATAATTGATGTTAGAATGTATATTAGAATGTTAGAATGTATGTTAGAATGTATGTTAGAATGTTATTATGGATGTTAGAATGTTAAAATGGATGTTAGAATGTATATTAGAAAGTTATAATGTATGTTAGAATGTTATAATGGATGTTTGAATGTATATTAGATTATTATAATGTATGTTAGAATGTTATAATGGATATTAGAATGTATATTAGAATGTTATAATGTATAATAGAATGTTATAATGTATAATAGAATGTTATAATTGATGTTAGAATTTATATTATAATGTTATAATGTAAGTTAGAATGTTAAAATGGATATTAGAATGTATATTAGAATGTTATTATGTATGTTAGAATGTTATAATGGATGTTAGAATGTATATTAGAATGTTAGAATGTATGTTAGAATGTTATAATGGATGTTAGAATGTATATTAGAATGTTAGAATGTATGTTAGAATGTTATTATGGATGTTAGAATGTTATAATTGATGTTAGAATGTATATTAGAATGTTATAATGTATGTTAGAATGTTATAATTGATGTTAGAATGTATATTAAATTGTTATAATGTATGTTAGAATGTTATAATGGATGTTAAAATGTATATTAGAATGTTATAATGTATGTTAGGATGTTATAATGTATGTTAGAATGTTATAATGGATATTAGAATGTATATTAGATTGTTATAATGTATGTTAGAATGTTATAATGGATGTTAGAATATATATTAGAATGTTATAATGTATGTTACAATGTTATAATGGATGTTAGAATGTTATAATGGATGTTAGAATGTATATTAGAATGTTATAATGTATGTTAGAATGTTATAATGGATGTTAGAATGTTATAATGGATGTTAGAATGTATATTAGAATGTTGTAATGTATGTTAGAATGTTATAATGGATGTTAGAATGTTATAATGGATGTTATAATGAATATTAGAATGTTATAATGTATGTTAGAATGCATGTTAGAATGTATATTAGAATGTTTTAGTGTATTTTAGAATGTTATAATGGATGTTAGAATGTACATTAGAATATTATAATGGATGTTAGAATGTTATAATGGATGTTAGTACATTATAATGGATGTTATAATATATAATAGAATGTTATAATGTATGTTAGAATGTTATAATCGATGTTAGAATGTATATTAGATTGTTATAATGTATGTTAGAATGTTATAATGGATGTTAGAATGTTATTAGAATGTTATAATGTATGTTACAATGTTATAATGGATGTTAGAATGTATATTAGAATGTTATAATGTATGTTAGAATGTTATAATGGATGTTAGAATGTTATAATGGATGTTAGAATGTATATTAGAATGTTGTAATGTATGTTAGAATGTTATAATGGATGGTAGAATGTTATAATTTATGTTAGAATGAATATTAGAATGTTAGAATGGATGATAGAATGTTATAATGGATGTTATAATGTATATTAGAATGTTATAAAGTATGTTAGAATGCATGTTAGAATGTATATTAGAATATTATAGTGTATGTTAGAATGTTATAATGGATGTTAGAATGTATATTAGAATGTTATAATGGATGTTAGAATATTATAATGGATGTTCTAATGTATATTAGAATGTTAAAAAGTATAATAGAATGTTATAATGGATGTTAGAATGTATATTAGAATGTTAGAATGTTATTATGGATGTTAGAATGTTATAATGGAAGTTAGAATGTTATAATGGATGTTAAAATATTATAATGGATGTTATAATGTATATTAGAATGTTAAAATGGATGATTGAATGTTATAATTGATGTTAGAATGTATATTAGAATGTTAGAATGTATGTTAGAATGTTATAATGGATGTTAGAATGTATATTAGAATGTTAGAATGTATGTTAGAATGTTATTATGGATGTTAGAATGTTATAATTGATGTTAGAATATATATTAGAATGTTATAATGTATGTTAGAATGTTATTATGGATGTTAGAATGTTATAATGGAAGTTAGAATGTTATAATGGATGTTAAAATATTATAATGGATGTTATAATGTATATTAGAATGTTAAAATGGATGATTGAATGTTATAATTGATGTTAGAATGTATATTAGAATGTTAGAATGTATGTTAGAATGTTATAATGGATGTTAGAATGTATATTCCAAAGTTATAATGTATGTTAGAATGTTATAATGGATGTTTGAATGTATTTTAGATTGTTATAATGTATGATAGAATGTTATAATGGATATTAGAATGTATATTAGAATGTTATAATGTATGTTACAATGCTATAATGTATGTTAGAATGTTATAATGGATGTTAAAATGTATACTAGAATGTTATAATGTATGTTAGAATGTATATTAGAATGTTATAATGTATGGTAGAATGTTATAATGGATGTTAGAATGTATATTAGATTGTTATAATGTATGTTAGAATGTTATAATGGATGTTAGAATTTATATTAGAATGTTATAATGTATGATAGAATGTTTTAATGGATATTAGAATGTATATTAGAATGTTATAATGTATGTTAGAATGTTATAAAGGATGTTATAATGTATATTAGAATGTTATAATGTATATTAGAATGTTATAATGGATGTTAGAATGTTAGAATGGATGCTGGAATGTATATTAGAATGTTATATTGTATGTTAGAATGTTATAATGGATGTTATAATGTTATAATGTATGTTAGAATGTTATAATGCATGTTAGAATGTATATTAGAATGTTACAATGTATGTTAGAATGTTATTATGGATGTTAAAATGTTATAATGGATGTTAGAATGTATACTACAAAGTTATAATGTATGTTAGAATGTTATAATGGATGTTTGAATGTGTTTTAGATTGTTATAATGTATGATAGAATGTTATAATGGATGTTAGAATGTATATTAGAATGTTATAATGTATGTTAGAATGTTAGAATGTATGTTATAATGGATGTTAGAATGTATATTAGAATGTTATAATGTATGTTAGAATGTTATAATGGATGTTAGAATGTATATTAGAATGTTATAATGTATGTTAGAATGTTATAATGGATGTTATAATGGATGTTATAATGTATACTAGAATGTTATAATGTATGTTAGAATGTTATAATGGATGTTAGAATGTATATTAGAATGGTATAATGAATGTTAGAATGTTATAATGTATGTTAGAATGTATATTAGAATGTTATAATGTATGTTAGAATGTTATAATGGATGTTAGAATGTATATTAGATTGTTATAATGTATGTTTGAATGTTATAATGGATATTAGAATGTATATTAGAATGTTATAATGTATGTTAGAATGTTATAATGGATGTTAGAATTTATATTATAATGTTATAATGTATGTTAGAATGTTAAAATGGATGTTTGAATGTATTTTAGATTGTTATAATGTATGATAGAATGTTATAATGGATGTTAGAATGTATATTAGAATGTTATAATGTATGTTAGAATGTTATAATGTATTAATAATGGATGTTAGAATGTATATTAGAATGTTATAATGTATGTTAGAATGTTAGAATGGATATTAGAATGAATATTAGAATGTTATATTGTATGTTAGAATGTTATAATGGATGTTATAATGGATGTTATAATGTATATTAGAATGGTATAATGAATGTTAGAATGTTATAATGGATGTTAGAATGTATATTAGATTGTTATAATGTATGTTAGAATGTTATAATGGATGTTAGAATTTATATTATAATGTTATAATGTATGTTAGAATGTTAAAATGGATATTAGAATGTATATTAGAATGTTATAATGTATGTTAGAATGTTATAATGGATGTTAGAATTTATATTATAATGTTATAATGTATGTTAGAATGTTAAAATGGATATTAGAATGTATATTAGAATGTTATAATGTATGTTAGAATGTTATAATGGATGTTAGAATTTATATTATAATGTTATAATGTATGTTAGAATGTTAAAATGGATGTTATAATATATATTAGAATGTTATAATGTATGTTAGAATGTTATAATCGATGTTAGAATGTATATTAGATTGTTATAATGTATGTTAGAATGTTATAATGGATATTTGAATGTATATTAGAATGTTATAATGTATGTTAGAATGTTATAATGGATGTTAGAATTTATATTATAATGTTATAATGTATGTTAGAATGTTAAAATGGATATTAGAATGTATATTAGAATGTTATAATGTATGTTAGAATGATATAATGGATGTTAGAATTTATATTATAATGTTATAATGTATGTTAGAATGTTAAAATGGATGTTATAATATATATTAGAATGTTATAATGTATGTTAGAATGTTATAATCGATGTTAGAATGTATATTAGATTGTTATAATGTATGTTAGAATGTTATAATGGATGTTAGAATGTTATAATGGATGTTAGAATGTTATTAGAATGTTATAATGTATGTTACAATGTTATAATGGATGTTAGAATGTATATTAGAATGTTATAATGTATGTTAGAATGTTATAATGGATGTTAGAATGTTATAATGGATGTTAGAATGTATATTAGAATGTTGTAATGTATGTTAGAATGATATAATGGATGGTAGAATGTTATAATTTATGTTAGAATGAATATTAGAATGTTAGAATGGATGATAGAATGTTATAATGGATGTTATAATGTATATTAGAATGTTATAAAGTATGTTAGAATGCATGTTAGAATGTATATTAGAATATTATAGTGTATGTTAGAATGTTATAATGGATGTTAGAATGTATATTAGAATGTTATAATGGATGTTAGAATATTATAATGGATGTTCTAATGTATATTAGAATGTTAAAAAGTATAATAGAATGTTATAATGGATGTTAGAATGTATATTAGAATGTTAGAATGTATGTTAGAATGTTATTATGGATGTTAGAATGTTATAATGGAAGTTAGAATAATATAATGGATGTTAAAATATTATAATGGATGTTATAATGTATATTAGAATGTTAAAATGGATGATTGAATGTTATAATTGATGTTAGAATGTATATTAGAATGTTAGAATGTATGTTAGAATGTTATAATGGATATTAGAATGTATATTAGAATGTTAGAATGTATGTTAGAATGTTATTATGGATGTTAGAATGTTATAATTGATGTTAGAATGTATATTAGAATGTTATAATGTATGTTAGAATGTTATTATGGATGTTAGAATGTTATAATGGAAGTTAGAATGTTATAATGGATGTTAAAATATTAAAATGGATGTTATAATGTATATTAGAATGTTAAAATGGATGATTGAATGTTATAATTGATGTTAGAATGTATATTAGAATGTTAGAATGTATGTTAGAATGTTATAATGGATGTTAGAATGTATATTCCAAAGTTATAATGTATGTTAGAATGTTATAATGGATGTTTGAATGTATTTTAGATTGTTATAATGTATGATAGAATGTTATAATGTATGTTAGAATGTTAGAATGGATATTAGAATGTATATTAGAATGTTATAATGTATGTTAGAATGTTATAAAGGATGTTATAATGTATATTAGAATGTTATAATGTATATTAGAATGTTATAATGGATGTTAGAATGTTAGAATGGATGCTGGAATGTATATTAGAATGTTATATTGTATGTTA
This sequence comes from Taudactylus pleione, assembly GCA_031769625.1. NCBI lineage: Eukaryota > Metazoa > Chordata > Amphibia > Anura > Myobatrachidae > Taudactylus > Taudactylus pleione. Next base: position 179,977 of record JAUIMM010000815.1, on the reverse strand, counting down.
GAATGTTATAATGGATGTTATAATGTTATAATGTATGTTAGAATGTTATAATGCATGTTAGAATGTATATTAGAATGTTACAATGTATGTTAGAATGTTATTATGGATGTTAAAATGTTATAATGGATGTTAGAATGTATACTACAAAGTTATAATGTATGTTAGAATGTTATAATGGATGTTTGAATGTGTTTTAGATTGTTATAATGTATGATAGAATGTTATAATGGATGTTAGAATGTATATTAGAATGTTATAATGTATGTTAGAATGTTAGAATGTATGTTATAATGGATGTTAGAATGTATATTAGAATGTTATAATGTATGTTAGAATGTTATAATGGATGTTAGAATGTATATTAGAATGTTATAATGTATGTTAGAATGTTATAATGGATGTTATAATGGATGTTATAATGTATACTAGAATGTTATAATGTATGTTAGAATGTTATAATGGATGTTAGAATGTATATTAGAATGGTATAATGAATGTTAGAATGTTATAATGTATGTTAGAATGTATATTAGAATGTTATAATGTATGTTAGAATGTTATAATGGATGTTAGAATGTATATTAGATTGTTATAATGTATGTTTGAATGTTATAATGGATATTAGAATGTATATTAGAATGTTATAATGTATGTTAGAATGTTATAATGGATGTTAGAATTTATATTATAATGTTATAATGTATGTTAGAATGTTAAAATGGATGTTTGAATGTATTTTAGATTGTTATAATGTATGATAGAATGTTATAATGGATGTTAGAATGTATATTAGAATGTTATAATGTATGTTAGAATGTTATAATGTATTAATAATGGATGTTAGAATGTATATTAGAATGTTATAATGTATGTTAGAATGTTAGAATGGATATTAGAATGAATATTAGAATGTTATATTGTATGTTAGAATGTTATAATGGATGTTATAATGGATGTTATAATGTATATTAGAATGGTATAATGAATGTTAGAATGTTATAATGGATGTTAGAATGTATATTAGATTGTTATAATGTATGTTAGAATGTTATAATGGATGTTAGAATTTATATTATAATGTTATAATGTATGTTAGAATGTTAAAATGGATATTAGAATGTATATTAGAATGTTATAATGTATGTTAGAATGTTATAATGGATGTTAGAATTTATATTATAATGTTATAATGTATGTTAGAATGTTAAAATGGATATTAGAATGTATATTAGAATGTTATAATGTATGTTAGAATGTTATAATGGATGTTAGAATTTATATTATAATGTTATAATGTATGTTAGAATGTTAAAATGGATGTTATAATATATATTAGAATGTTATAATGTATGTTAGAATGTTATAATCGATGTTAGAATGTATATTAGATTGTTATAATGTATGTTAGAATGTTATAATGGATATTTGAATGTATATTAGAATGTTATAATGTATGTTAGAATGTTATAATGGATGTTAGAATTTATATTATAATGTTATAATGTATGTTAGAATGTTAAAATGGATATTAGAATGTATATTAGAATGTTATAATGTATGTTAGAATGTTATAATGGATGTTAGAATTTATATTATAATGTTATAATGTATGTTAGAATGTTAAAATGGATGTTATAATATATATTAGAATGTTATAATGTATGTTAGAATGTTATAATCGATGTTAGAATGTATATTAGATTGTTATAATGTATGTTAGAATGTTATAATGGATGTTAGAATGTTATAATGGATGTTAGAATGTTATTAGAATGTTATAATGTATGTTACAATGTTATAATGGATGTTAGAATGTATATTAGAATGTTATAATGTATGTTAGAATGTTATAATGGATGTTAGAATGTTATAATGGATGTTAGAATGTATATTAGAATGTTGTAATGTATGTTAGAATGATATAATGGATGGTAGAATGTTATAATTTATGTTAGAATGAATATTAGAATGTTAGAATGGATGATAGAATGTTATAATGGATGTTATAATGTATATTAGAATGTTATAAAGTATGTTAGAATGCATGTTAGAATGTATATTAGAATATTATAGTGTATGTTAGAATGTTATAATGGATGTTAGAATGTATATTAGAATGTTATAATGGATGTTAGAATATTATAATGGATGTTCTAATGTATATTAGAATGTTAAAAAGTATAATAGAATGTTATAATGGATGTTAGAATGTATATTAGAATGTTAGAATGTATGTTAGAATGTTATTATGGATGTTAGAATGTTATAATGGAAGTTAGAATAATATAATGGATGTTAAAATATTATAATGGATGTTATAATGTATATTAGAATGTTAAAATGGATGATTGAATGTTATAATTGATGTTAGAATGTATATTAGAATGTTAGAATGTATGTTAGAATGTTATAATGGATATTAGAATGTATATTAGAATGTTAGAATGTATGTTAGAATGTTATTATGGATGTTAGAATGTTATAATTGATGTTAGAATGTATATTAGAATGTTATAATGTATGTTAGAATGTTATTATGGATGTTAGAATGTTATAATGGAAGTTAGAATGTTATAATGGATGTTAAAATATTAAAATGGATGTTATAATGTATATTAGAATGTTAAAATGGATGATTGAATGTTATAATTGATGTTAGAATGTATATTAGAATGTTAGAATGTATGTTAGAATGTTATAATGGATGTTAGAATGTATATTCCAAAGTTATAATGTATGTTAGAATGTTATAATGGATGTTTGAATGTATTTTAGATTGTTATAATGTATGATAGAATGTTATAATGGATATTAGAATGTATATTAGAATGTTATAATGTATGTTACAATGCTATAATGTATGTTAGAATGTTATAATGGATGTTAAAATGTATACTAGAATGTTATAATGTATGTTAGAATGTATATTAGAATGTTATAATGTATGGTAGAATGTTATAATGGATGTTAGAATGTATATTAGATTGTTATAATGTATGTTAGAATGTTATAATGGATGTTAGAATTTATATTAGAATGTTATAATGTATGATAGAATGTTTTAATGGATATTAGAATGTATATTAGAATGTTATAATGTATGTTAGAATGTTATAAAGGATGTTATAATGTATATTAGAATGTTATAATGTATATTAGAATGTTATAATGTATATTAGAATGTTATAATGGATGTTAGAATGTTAGAATGGATGCTAGAATGTATATTAGAATGTTATATTGTATGTTAGAATGTTATAATGGATGTTATAATGTTATAATGTATGTTAGAATGTTATAATGCATGTTAGAATGTATATTAGAATGTTAGAATGTATGTTAGAATGTTATTATGGATGTTAGAATGTTATAATGGATGTTAGAATGTATACTACAAAGTTATAATGTATGTTAGAATGTTATAATGGATGTTTGAATGTGTTTTAGATTGTTATAATGTATGATAGAATGTTATAATGGATGTTAGAATGTATATTAGAATGTTATAATGTATGTTAGAATGTTAGAATGTATGTTATAATGGATGTTAGAATGTATATTAGAATGTTATAATGTATGTTAGAATGTTATAATGGATGTTAGAATGTATATTAGAATGTTATAATGTATGTTAGAATGTTATAATGGATGTTATAATGGATGTTATAATGTATACTAGAATGTTATAATGTATGTTAGAATGTTATAATGGATGTTAGAATGTATATTAGAATGGTATAATGAATGTTAGAATGTTAGAATGTATGTTAGAATGTATATTAGAATGTTATAATGTATGTTAGAATGTTATAATGGATGTTAGAATGTATATTAGATTGTTATAATGTATGTTTGAATGTTATAATGGATATTAGAATGTATATTAGAATGTTATAATGTATGTTAGAATGTTATAATGGATGTTAGAATTTATATTATAATGTTATAATGTATGTTAGAATGTTAAAATGGATGTTTGAATGTATTTTAGATTGTTATAATGTATGATAGAATGTTATAATGGATGTTAGAATGTATATTAGAATGTTATAATGTATGTTAGAATGTTTTAATGTATGTTATAATGGATGTTAGAATGTATATTAGAATGTTATAATGTATGTTAGAATGTTAGAATGGATATTAGAATGAATATTAGAATGTTATATTGTATGTTAGAATGTTATAATGGATGTTATAATGGATGTTATAATGTATACTAGAATGTTATAATGTATGTTAGAATGTTATAATGGATGTTAGAATGTATATTAGAATGGTATAATGAATGTTAGAATGTTATAATGTATGTTAGAATGTATATTAGAATGTTATAATGTATGTTAGAATGTTACATGGTTGTTAGAATGTATATTAGATTGTTATAATGTATGTTAGAATGTTATAATGGATATTTGAATGTATATTAGAATGTTATAATGTATGTTAGAATGTTATAATGGATGTTAGAATTTATATTATAATGTTATAATGTATGTTAGAATGTTAAAATGGATATTAGAATGTATATTAGAATGTTATAATGTATGTTAGAATGTTAAAATGGATGTTATAATATATATTAGAATGTTATAATGTATGTTAGAATGTTATAATCGATGTTAGAATGTATATTAGATTGTTATAATGTATGTTAGAATGTTATAATGGATGTTAGAATGTTATTAGAATGTTATAATGTATGTTACAATGTTATAATGGATGTTAGAATGTATATTAGAATGTTATAATGTATGTTAGAATGTTATAATGGATGTTAGAATGTATATTAGAATGTTATAATGTATGTTACAATGCTATAATGTATGTTAGAATGTTATAATGGATGTTAAAATGTATACTAGAATGTTATAATGTATGTTAGAATGTATATTAGAATGTTATAATGTATGGTAGAATGTTATAATGGATGTTAGAATGTATATTAGATTGTTATAATGTATGTTAGAATGTTATAATGGATGTTAGAATTTATATTAGAATGTTATAATGTATGATAGAATGTTTTAATGGATATTAGAATGTATATTAGAATGTTATAATGTATGTTAGAATGTTATAAAGGATGTTATAATGTATATTAGAATGTTATAATGTATATTAGAATGTTATAATGGATGTTAGAATGTTAGAATGGATGCTAGAATGTATATTAGAATGTTATATTGTATGTTAGAATGTTATAATGGATGTTATAATGTTATAATGTATGTTAGAATGTTATAATGCATGTTAGAATGTATATTAGAATGTTAGAATGTATGTTAGAATGTTATTATGGATGTTAGAATGTTATAATGGATGTTAGAATGTATACTACAAAGTTATAATGTATGTTAGAATGTTATAATGGATGTTTGAATGTGTTTTAGATTGTTATAATGTATGATAGAATGTTATAATGGATGTTAGAATGTATATTAGAATGTTATAATGTATGTTAGAATGTTAGAATGTATGTTATAATGGATGTTAGAATGTATATTAGAATGTTATAATGTATGTTAGAATGTTATAATGGATGTTAGAATGTATATTAGAATGTTATAATGTATGTTAGAATGTTATAATGGATGTTATAATGGATGTTATAATGTATACTAGAATGTTATAATGTATGTTAGAATGTTATAATGGATGTTAGAATGTATATTAGAATGGTATAATGAATGTTAGAATGTTATAATGTATGTTAGAATGTATATTAGAATGTTATAATGTATGTTAGAATGTTATAATGGATGTTAGAATGTATATTAGATTGTTATAATGTATGTTTGAATGTTATAATGGATATTAGAATGTATATTAGAATGTTATAATGTATGTTAGAATGTTATAATGGATGTTAGAATTTATATTATAATGTTATAATGTATGTTAGAATGTTAAAATGGATGTTTGAATGTATTTTAGATTGTTATAATGTATGATAGAATGTTATAATGGATGTTAGAATGTATATTAGAATGTTATAATGTATGTCAGAATGTTATAATGTATGTTATAATGGATGTTAGAATGTATATTAGAATGTTATAATGTATGTTAGAATGTTAGAATGGATATTAGAATGAATATTAGAATGTTATATTGTATGTTAGAATGTTATAATGGATGTTATAATGGATGTTATAATGTATACTAGAATGTTATAATGTATGTTAGAATGTTATAATGGATGTTAGAATGTATATTAGAATGGTATAATGAATGTTAGAATGTTATAATGTATGTTAGAATGTATATTAGAATGTTATAATGTATGTTAGAATGTTACATGGTTGTTAGAATGTATATTAGATTGTTATAATGTATGTTAGAATGTTATAATGGATATTTGAATGTATATTAGAATGTTATAATGTATGTTAGAATGTTATAATGGATGTTAGAATTTATATTATAATGTTATAATGTATGTTAGAATGTTAAAATGGATATTAGAATGTATATTATAATGTTATAATGTATGTTAGAATGTTATAATGGATGTTAGAATTTATATTATAATGTTATAATGTATGTTAGAATGTTAAAATGGATGTTATAATATATATTAGAATGTTATAATGTATGTTAGAATGTTATAATCGATGTTAGAATGTATATTAGATTGTTATAATGTATGTTAGAATGTTATAATGGATATTAGAATGTATATTAGAATGTTAGAATGTATGTTAGAATGTTATTATGGATGTAAGAAAGTTATAATTGATGTTAGAATGTATATTAGAATGTTATAATGTATGTTAGAATGTTATTATGGATGTTAGAATGTTATAATGGAAGTTAGAATGTTATAATGGATGTTAAAATATTATAATGGATGTTATAATGTATATTAGAATGTTAAAATTGATGATTGAATGTTATAATTGATGTTAGAATGTATATTAGAATGTTAGAATGTATGTTAGAATGTTATAATGGATGTTAGAATGTATATTCCAAAGTTATAATGTATGTTAGAATGTTATAATGGATGTTAGAATGTATACTAGAATGTTATAATGTATGTTAGAATGTATATTAGAATGTTATAACGTATGGTAGAATGTTATAATGGATGTTAGAATGTATATTAGATTGTTATAATGTATGTTAGAATGTTATAATGGATGTTAGAATTTATATTAGAATGTTATAATGTATGATAGAATGTTTTAATGGATATTAGAATGTATATTAGAATGTTATAATGTATGTTAGAATGTTATAAAGGATGTTATAATGTCTTTTAGAATGTTATAATGTATATTAGAATGTTATAATGGATGTTAGAATGTTAGAATGGATGCTAGAATGTATATTAGAATGTTATATTGTATGTTAGAATGTTATAATGGATGTTATAATGTTATAATGTATGTTAGAATGTTATAATGCATGTTAGAATGTATATTAGAATGTTAGAATGTATGTTAGAATGTTATTATGGATGTTAGAATGTTATAATGGATGTTAGAATGTATACTACAAAGTTATAATGTATGTTAGAATGTTATAATGGATGTTTGAATGTGTTTTAGATTGTTATAATGTATGATAGAATGTTATAATGGATGTTAGAATGTATATTAGAATGTTATAATGTATGTTAGAATGTTAGAATGTATGTTATAATGGATGTTAGAATGTATATTAGAATGTTATAATGTATGTTAGAATGTTATAATGGATGTTAGAATGTATATTAGAATGTTATAATGTATGTTAGAATGTTATAATGGATGTTATAATGGATGTTATAATGTATACTAGAATGTTATAATGTATGTTAGAATGTTATAATGGATGTTAGAATGTATATTAGAATGGTATAATGAATGTTAGAATGTTATAATGTATGTTAGAATGTATATTAGAATGTTATAATGTATGTTAGAATGTTATAATGGATGTTAGAATGTATATTAGATTGTTATAATGTATGTTTGAATGTTATAATGGATATTAGAATGTATATTAGAATGTTATAATGTATGTTAGAATGTTATAATGGATGTTAGAATTTATATTATAATGTTATAATGTATGTTAGAATGTTAAAATGGATATTAGAATGTATATTAGAATGTTATAATGTATGTTAGAATGTTATAATGGATGTTAGAATGTATATTAGATTGTTATAATGTATGTTAGAATGTTATAATGGATGTTAGAATGTATATTAGAATGTTATAATGGATGTTAGAATGTATATTAGAATGTTATAATGTATGTTAGAATGTATGTTATAATGGATGTTAGAATGTATATTAGAATGTTATAATGTATGTTAGAATGTTATAATGGATGTTAGAATGTATATTAGAATGTTATAATGTATGTTAGAATGTTATAATGGATGTTATAATGGATGTTATAATGTATACTAGAATGTTATAATGTATGTTAGAATGTTATAATGGATGTTAGAATTTATATTATAATGTTATAATGTATGTTAGAATGTTAAAATGGATGTTTGAATGTATTTTAGATTGTTATAATGTATGATAGAATGTTATAATGGATGTTAGAATGTATATTAGAATGTTATAATGTTTGTTAGAATGTTATAATGTATGTTATAATGGATGTTAGAATGTATATTAGAAAGTTATAATGTATGTTAGAATGTTAGAATGGATATTAGAATGAATATTAGAATGTTATATTGTATGTTAGAATGTTATAATGGATGTTATAATGGATGTTATAATGTATACTAGAATGTTATAATGTATGTTAGAATGTTATAATGGATGTTAGAATGTATATTAGAATGGTATAATGAATGATAGAATGTTATAATGTATGTTAGAATGTATATTAGAATGTTATAATGTATGTTAGAATGTTATAATGGTTGTTAGAATGTATATTAGATTGTTATAATGTATGTTAGAATGTTATAATGGATATTTGAATGTATATTAGAATGTTATAATGTATGTTAGAATGTTATAATGGATGTTAGAATTTATATTATAATGTTATAATGTATGTTAGAATGTTAAAATGGATATTAGAATGTATATTAGAATGTTATAATGTATGTTAGAATGTTATAATGGATGTTAGAATGTATATTAGATTGTTATAATGTATGTTAGAATGTTATAATGGATGTTAGAATGTATATTAGAATGTTATAATGTATGTTAGAATGTTAGAATGTATGTTTTAATGTTATAATGGATGTTATAATGTATATTAGAATGTTAGAATGGATGTTAGAATGCATGTTAGAATGTATATTAGAATGTTAGAATGTATGTTATAATGTTATAATGTATGTTAGAATGTTATTATGGATGTTAGAATGTATATTAGAATATTAGAATGTATGTTAGAATGTTATTTTGTATGTTAGAATGTTATAATGGATGTTAGAATGTATATTAGATTGTTATAATGTATGTTAGAATGTTATAATGGATGTTAGAATTTATATTAGAATGTTATAATGTATGATAGAATGTTTTAATGGATATTAGAATGTATATTAGAATGTTATAATGTATGTTAGAATGTTATAAAGGATGTTATAATGTATATTAGAATGTTATAATGTATATTAGAATGTTATAATGGATGTTAGAATGTTAGAATGGATGCTAGAATGTATATTAGAATGTTATATTGTATGTTAGAATGTTATAATGGATGTTATAATGTTATAATGTATGTTAGAATGTTATAATGCATGTTAGAATGTATATTAGAATGTTAGAATGTATGTTAGAATGTTATTATGGATGTTAGAATGTTATAATGGATGTTAGAATGTATACTACAAAGTTATAATGTATGTTAGAATGTTATAATGGATGTTTGAATGTGTTTTAGATTGTTATAATGTATGATAGAATGTTATAATGGATGTTAGAATGTATATTAGAATGTTATAATGTATGTTAGAATGTTAGAATGTATGTTATAATGGATGTTAGAATGTATATTAGAATGTTATAATGTATGTTAGAATGTTATAATGGATGTTAGAATGTATATTAGAATGTTATAATGTATGTTAGAATGTTATAATGGATGTTATAATGGATGTTATAATGTATACTAGAATGTTATAATGTATGTTAGAATGTTATAATGGATGTTAGAATGTATATTAGAATGGTATAATGAATGTTAGAATGTTATAATGTATGTTAGAATGTATATTAGAATGTTATAATGTATGTTAGAATGTTATAATGGATGTTAGAATGTATATTAGATTGTTATAATGTATGTTTGAATGTTATAATGGATATTAGAATGTATATTAGAATGTTATAATGTATGTTAGAATGTTATAATGGATGTTAGAATTTATATTATAATGTTATAATGTATGTTAGAATGTTAAAATGGATATTAGAATGTATATTAGAATGTTATAATGTATGTTAGAATGTTATAATGGATGTTAGAATGTATATTAGATTGTTATAATGTATGTTAGAATGTTATAATGGATGTTAGAATGTATATTAGAATGTTATAATGTATGTTAGAATGTTAGAATGTATGTTTTAATGTTATAATGGATGTTATAATGTATATTAGAATGTTAGAATGGATGTTAGAATGCATGTTAGAATGTATATTAGAATGTTAGAATGTATGTTATAATGTTATAATGTATGTTAGAATGTTATTATGGATGTTAGAATGTATATTAGAATATTAGAATGTATGTTAGAATGTTATTTTGTATGTTAGAATGTTATAATGGATGTTAGAATGTATATTAGATTGTTATAATGTATGTTAGAATGTTATAATGGATGTTAGAATTTATATTAGAATGTTATAATGTATGATAGAATGTTTTAATGGATATTAGAATGTATATTAGAATGTTATAATGTATGTTAGAATGTTATAAAGGATGTTATAATGTATATTAGAATGTTATAATGTATATTAGAATGTTATAATGGATGTTAGAATGTTAGAATGGATGCTAGAATGTATATTAGAATGTTATATTGTATGTTAGAATGTTATAATGGATGTTATAATGTTATAATGTATGTTAGAATGTTATAATGCATGTTAGAATGTATATTAGAATGTTAGAATGTATGTTAGAATGTTATTATGGATGTTAGAATGTTATAATGGATGTTAGAATGTATACTACAAAGTTATAATGTATGTTAGAATGTTATAATGGATGTTTGAATGTGTTTTAGATTGTTATAATGTATGATAGAATGTTATAATGGATGTTAGAATGTATATTAGAATGTTATAATGTATGTTAGAATGTTAGAATGTATGTTATAATGGATGTTAGAATGTATATTAGAATGTTATAATGTATGTTAGAATGTTATAATGGATGTTAGAATGTATATTAGAATGTTATAATGTATGTTAGAATGTTATAATGGATGTTATAATGGATGTTATAATGTATACTAGAATGTTATAATGTATGTTAGAATGTTATAATGGATGTTAGAATGTATATTAGAATGGTATAATGAATGTTAGAATGTTATAATGTATGTTAGAATGTATATTAGAATGTTATAATGTATGTTAGAATGTTATAATGGATGTTAGAATGTATATTAGATTGTTATAATGTATGTTTGAATGTTATAATGGATATTAGAATGTATATTAGAATGTTATAATGTATGTTAGAATGTTATAATGGATGTTAGAATTTATATTATAATGTTATAATGTATGTTAGAATGTTAAAATGGATGTTTGAATGTATTTTAGATTGTTATAATGTATGATAGAATGTTATAATGGATGTTAGAATGTATATTAGAATGTTATAATGTATGTTAGAATGTTATAATGTATGTTATAATGGATGTTAGAATGTATATTAGAATGTTATAATGTATGTCAGAATGTTAGAATGGATATTAGAATGAATATTAGAATGTTATATTGTATGTTAGAATGTTATAATGGATGTTATAATGGATGTTATAATGTATACTAGAATGTTATAATGTATGTTAGAATGTTATAATGGATGTTAGAATGTATATTAGAATGGTATAATGAATGTTAGAATGTTATAATGTATGTTAGAATGTATATTAGAATGTTATAATGTATAGTAGAATGTTATAATGGATGTTAGAATGTATATTAGATTGTTATAATGTATGTTAGAATGTTATAATGGATGTTAGAATTTATATTAGAATGTTATAATGTATGATAGAATGTTTTAATGGATATTAGAATGTATATTAGAATGTTATAATGTATGTTAGAATGTTATAAAGGATGTTATAATGTATATTAGAATGTTATAATGTATATTAGAATGTTATAATGGATGTTAGAATGTTAGAATGGATGCTAGAATGTATATTAGAATGTTATATTGTATGTTAGAATGTTATAATGGATGTTATAATGTTATAATGTATGTTAGAATGTTAGAATGCATGTTAGAATGTATATTAGAATGTTTTAGTGTATTTTAGAATGTTATAATGGATGTTAGAATGTATATTAGATTATTATAATGGATGTTAGAATGTTATAATGGATGATAGTACATTATAATGGATGTTATAATATATATTAGAATGTTATAATGTATGTTAGAATGTTATAATGGATGTTAGAATGTATATTAGAATGTTAAAAAGTATGTTAGAATGTTATAATGGATGTTAGAATGTATATTAGAATGTTAGAATGTATGTTAGAATGTTATTAAGGATGTTAGAATGTTATAATTGATGTTAGAATGTATATTAGAATGTTATAATGTATGTTAGAATGTTATAATTGATGTTAGAATGTATATTAGATTGTTATAATGTATGTTAGAATGTTATAATGGATGTTAAAATGTATATTAGAATGTTATAATGTATGTTAGGATGTTATAATGTATGTTAGAATGTTATAATGGATGTTAGAATGTATATTAGATTGTTATAATGTATGTTAGAATGTTATAATGGATGTTAGAATGTATATTAGAATGTTATAATGGATGTTAGAATGTTATAATGGATATTAGAATGTTATATTGGATGTTAGAATGTATATTAGATTGTTATAATGTATGTTAGAATGTTATATTGGATGTTAGAATGTATATTAGAATGTTATAATGTATGTTAGAATGTTATAAAGGATGTTAGAATGTTATAATGGATGTTAGAATGTATATTATAATGTTAGAATGTATGTTAGTATGTTAATATGGATGTTAGAATGTTATAATGGATGTTAGAATGTATATTAGAAAGTTATAATGTATGTTAGAATGTTATTTTGGACGTTAAAATGTATTATAGATTGTTATAATGTATGTTAGAATGTTATAATAGATGTTAGAATGTATATTAGAATGTTATAATGTATTTTACAATGTTAGAATGTGTGTTAGAATGTTATAATGGATGTTATAATGTATACTAGAATGTTATAATGTATTTTAGATTGTAATAATGTATGTTCGAATGTTTTAATGGATGTTAGAATGTATATTAGAATGTTATAATGTATGTTACAATGTTATAATGTATGTTAGAATGTTATAATGGATGTTAGAATGTATATTAGAATGTTATAATGGATGTTAGAATGTTACAATGGATGATAGAATGTTATAATGGATGTTATAATGAATATTAGAATGTTAGAATGGATGTTAGAATGTTATAATGGATGTTAGAATGTATAATAGAATGTTAGAATGTATGTTAGAATGTTATAATGGATGTTAGAATGTATATTAGAATGTAAGAATGTATGTTAGAATGTTATTATGGATGTTAGAATGTTATAATTGATGTTAGAATGTATATTAGAATGTTATAATGTATGTTAGAATGTTATAATTGATGTTAGAATGTATATTAGATTGTTATAATGTATGTTAGAATGTTATAATGGATGTTAAAATGTATATTAGAATGTTATAATGTATGTTAGGATGTTATAATGTATGTTAGAATGTTATAATGGATGTTAGAATGTATATTAGATTGTTATAATGTATGTTAGAATGTTATAATGGATGTTAGAATGTATATTAGAATGTTATAATGTATGTTACAATGTTATAATGGATGTTAGAATGTTTTAATGGATGTTAGAATGTATATTAGAATGTTATAATGTATGTTAGAATGTTATAATGGATGTTAGAATGTTATAATGTATGTTAGAATGTATATTAGAATGTTTTAATGTATGTTTGAATGTTATAATGGATGTTAGAATGTTATAATGGATGTTATAATGAATATTAGAATGTTATAATGTATGTTAGAATGCATGTTAGAATGTATATTAGAATGTTTTAGTGTATTTTAGAATGTTATAATGGATGTTAGAATGTATATTAGAATATTATAATGGATGTTAGAATGTTATAATGGATGTTAGTACATTATAATGGATGTTATAATATATATTAGAATGTTATAATGTATGTTAGAATGTTATAATGGATGTTAGAATGTATATTAGATTGTTATAATGTATGTTAGAATGTTATAATGGATGTTAGAATGTTATTAGAATGTTATAATGTATGTTACAATGTTATAATGGATGTTAGAATGTATATTAGAATTTTATAATGTATGTTAGAATGTTATAATGGATGTTAGAATGTTATAATGGATGTTAGAATGTATATTAGAATGTTGTAATGTATGTTAGAATGTTATAATGGATGGTAGAATGTTATAATGGATGTTAGAATGAATATTAGAATGTTAGAATGGATGTTAGAATGTTATAATGGATGTTATAATGTATATTAGAATGTTATAATGTATGTTAGAATGCATGTTAGAATGTATATTAGAATATTATAGTGTATGTTAGAATGTTATAATGGATGTTAGAATGTATATTAGAATGTTATAATGGATGTTAGAATATTATAATGGATGTTATAATGTATATTAGAATGTTAAAAAGTATGTTAGAATGTTACAATGGATGTTAGATTGTATATTAGAATGTTAGAATGTATGTTAGAATGTTATAATGGATGTTAGCATGTATATTAGAATGTTAGAATGTATGTTAGAATGTTATTATGGATGTTAGAATGTTATAATTGATGTTAGAATGTATATTAGAATGTTATAATGTATGTTAGAATGTTATTATGGATGTTAGAATGTTATAATGGAAGTTAGAATGTTATAATGGATTTTAAAATATTATAATGGATGTTATAATGTATATTAGAATGTTAAAATGGATGATTGAATGTTATAATTGATGTTAGAATGTATATTAGAATGTTAGAATGTATGTTAGAATGTTAAAATGGATGTTAGAATGTATATTACAAAGTTATAATGTATGTTAGAATGTTATAATGGATGTTTGAATGTATTTTAGATTGTTATAATGTATGATATAATGTTATAATGGATATTAGAATGTATATTAGAATGTTATAATGTATGTTACAATGCTATAATGTATGTTAGAATGTTGTAATGGATGTTAAAATGTATACTAGAATGTTATAATATATGTTAGAATGTATATTAGAATGTTATAATGTATGGTAGAATGTTATAATGGATGTTAGAATGTATATTAGATTGTTAATAATGTATGTTAGAATGTTATAATGGATGTTAGAATGTATATTAGAATATTATAATGTATGATAGAATGTTTTAATGGATATTAGAATGTATATTAGAATGTTATAATGTATGTTAGAATATTTTAATGGATGTTATAATGAATATTAGAATGTTAGAATGGATGTTAGAATGTTATAATGGATGTTATAATGTATATTAGAATGTTATAATGTATGTTAGAATGCATGTTAGAATGTATATTAGAATATTATAGTGTATGTTAGAATGTTATAATGGATGTTAGAATGTATATTAGAATGTTATAATGGATGTTAGAATATTATAATGGATGTTATAATGTATATTAGAATGTTAAAAAGTATGTTAGAATGTTATAATGGATGTTAGAATGTATATTAGAATGTTAGAATGTATGTTAGAATGTATATTAGAATGTTAGAATGTATGTTAGAATGTTATTATGGATGTTAGAATGTTATAATTGATGTTAGAATGTATATTAGAATGTTATAATGTTTATTAGAATGTTATATTGGATGTTAGAATGTATATTAGAATGTTATAATGTATGTTATAATGTTATTATGGATGTTAGAATGTTATAATTGATGTTAGAATGTATATTAGAATGTTATAATGTTTATTAGAATGTTATATTGGATGTTAGAATGTATATTAGATTGTAATAATGTATGTTCGAATGTTATAATTGATGTTAGAAAGTATATTAGAATGTTATAATGTATGTTACAATGTTATAATGTATGTTAGAATGTTATAATGGATGTTAGAATGTATATTAGAATGTTAAAATGTATGTTAGAATGTTACAATGGATGATAGAATGTTATAATGGATGTTATAATGAATATTAGAATGTTAGAATGGATGTTAGAATGTTATAATGGATGTTATAATGTATATTAGAATGTTATAATGTATGTTAGAATGCATGTTAGAATGTATATTAGAATATTATAATGTATGTTAAAATGTTATAATGGATGTTAGAATGTATATTAGAATATTATAATGGATGTTAGAATATTATAATGGATGTTAGATTATTATAATGGATGTTATAATGTATATTAGAATGTTAAAATGGATGTTAGAATGTTATATTTGATTTTAGAATGTATATCAGAATGTTAAAAAGTATGTTAGAATGTTATAATGGATGTTAGAATGTATATTAGAATGTTACAATGTATGTTAGAATGTTTTTATGGATGTTAGAATGTTATAATTGATGTTAGAATGTATATTAGAATGTTATAATGTATGTTAGAATGTTATAATTGATGTTAGAATGTATATTAGATTGTTATAATGTATGTTAGAATGTTATAATGGATGTTAAAATGTATATTAGAATGTTATAATTTATGTTAGGATGTTATAATGTATGTTAGAATGTTATAATGTATGTTAGAATGTATATTAGATTGTTATAATGTATGTTAGAATGTTATAATGGATGTTAGAATGTATATTAGAATGTTATAATGTATGTTAGAATGTTATAATGGATATTAGAATGTTATATTGGATGTTAGAATGTATATTAGATTGTTATAAGGTATGTTAGAATGTTATATTGGATGTTAGAATGTATATTAGAATGTTATAATGTATGTTAGAATGTTATAAAGGATGTTAGAATGTTATAATGGATGTTAGAATGTATATTATAATGTTAGAATGTATGTTAGAATGTTATTATGGATGTTAGAATGTTAGAATGGATGTTAGAATGTATATTAGAAAGTTATAATGTATGTTAGAATGTTATTTTGGATGTTAAAATGTATTTTAGATTGTTATAATGTATGTTAGAATGTTATAATAGATGTTAGAATGTATATTAGAATGTTATAATGTATGTTACAATGTTATAATGTATGTTAGAAAGTTATAATGGATGTTATAATGTATACTAGAATGTTATAATGTATTTTAGATTGTAATAATGTATGTTCGAATGTTATAATGGATGTTAGAATGTATATTAGAATGTTATAATGTATGTTACAATGTTATAATGTATGTTAGAATGTTATAATGGATGTTAGAATGTATATTAGAATGTTATAATGTATGTTAGAATGTTACAATGGATGATAGAATGTTATAATGGATGTTATAATGAATATTAGAATGTTAGAATGGATGTTAGAATGTTATAATGGATGTTATAATGTATATTAGAATGTTATAATGTATGTTAGAATGCATGTTAGAATGCATACTAGAATATTATAATGTATGTTAGAATGTTATAATGGATGTTAGAATGTATATTAGAATGTTATAATGGATGTTAGAATATTATAATGGATGTTAGATTATTATTATAATGGATGTTATAATGTATATTAGAATGTTAAAATGGATGTTAGAATGTTATAATTGATTTTAGAATGTATATCAGAATGTTAAAAAGTATGTTAGAATGTTATAATGGATGTTAGAATGTATATTAGAATGTCAGAATGTGTGTTAGAATGTTATAATGGATGTTAGAATGTATATTAGAATGTTAGAATGTATGTTAGAATGTTATTATGGATGTTAGAATGTTATAATTGATGTTAGAATGTATATTAGAATGTTATAATGTATGTTAGAATGTTATAATGGATGTTAGAATGTTATAATGGATGTTAGAATGTATATTCGAATGTTGTAATGTATGTTAGAATGTTATAATGGATGTTAGAATTTATATTAGAATGTTATAATGTATGTTACAATGTTATAATGGATGTTAGAATGTTATAATGGATGTTAGAATGTATATTAGAATGTTATAATGTATGTTACAATGTTATAATGGATGTTAGAATGTTATAATGGATGTTAGAATGTATATTCGAATGTTGTAATGTATGTTAGAATGTTATAATGGATGTTAGAATGTTATAATGGATGTTATAATGAATATTAGAATGTTATAATGTATGTTAGAATGCATGTTAGAATGTATATTAGAATGTTTTAGTGTATTTTAGAATGTTATAATGGATGTTAGAATGTATATTAGATTATTATAATGGATGTTAGAATGTTATAATGGATGATAGTACATTATAATGGATGTTATAATATATATTAGAATGTTATAATGTATGTTAGAATGTTATAATGGACGTTAGAATGTATATTAGAATGTTAAAAAGTATGTTAGAATGTTATAATGGATGTTAGAATGTATATTAGAATGTTATAATGTATGTTAGAATGTTATTAAGGATGTTAGAATGTTATAATTGATGTTAGAATGTATATTACAATGTTATAATGTATGTTAGAATGTTATAATTGATGTTAGAATGTATATTAGATTGTTATAATGTATGTTAGAATGTTATAATGGATGTTAAAATGTATATTAGAATGTTATAATGTATGTTAGGATGTTATAATGTATGTTAGAATGTTATAATGGATGTTAGAATGTATATTAGATTGTTATAATATATGTTAGAATGTTATAATGGATGTTAGAATGTATATTAGAATGTTATAATGGATGTTAGAATGTTATAATGGATATTAGAATGTTATATTGGATGTTAGAATGTATATTAGATTGTTATAATGTATGTTAGAATGTTATATTGGATGTTAGAATGTATATTACAATGTTATAATGTATGTTAGAATGTTATAAAGGATGTTAGAATGTTATAATGGATGTTAGAATGTATATTATAATGTTAGAATGTATGTTAGTATGTTAATATGGATGTTAGAATGTTATAATGGATGTTAGAATGTATATTAGAAAGTTATAATGTATGTTAGAATGTTATTTTGGACGTTAAAATGTATTTTAGATTGTTATAATGTATGTTAGAATGTTATAATAGATGTTAGAATGTATATTAGAATGTTATAATGTATTTTACAATGTTAGAATGTGTGTTAGAATGTTATAATGGATGTTATAATGTATACTAGAATGTTATAATGTATTTTAGATTGTAATAATGTATGTTCGAATGTTTTAATGGATGTTAGAATGTATATTAGAATGTTATAATGTATGTTACAATGTTATAATGTATGTTAGAATGTTATAATGGATGTTAGAATGTATATTAGAATGTTATAATGTATGTTAGAATGTTACAATGGATGATAGAATGTTATAATGGATGTTATAATGAATATTAGAATGTTAGAATGGATGTTAGAATGTTATAATGGATGTTAGAATGTATAATAGAATGTTAGAATGTATGTTAGAATGTTATAATGGATGTTAGAATGTATATTAGAATGTAAGAATGTATGTTAGAATGTTATTATGGATGTTAGAATGTTATAATTGATGTTAGAATGTATATTAGAATGTTATAATGTATGTTAGAATGTTATAATTGATGTTAGAATGTATATTAGATTGTTATAATGTATGTTAGAATGTTATAATGGATGTTAAAATGTATATTAGAATGTTATAATGTATGTTAGGATGTTATAATGTATGTTAGAATGTTATAATGGATGTTAGAATGTATATTAGATTGTTATAATGTATGTTAGAATGTTATAATGGATGTTAGAATGTATATTAGAATGTTATAATGTATGTTACAATGTTATAATGGATGTTAGAATGTTTTAATGGATGTTAGAATGTATATTAGAATGTTATAATGTATGTTAGAATGTTATAATGGATGTTAGAATGTTATAATGGATGTTAGAATGTATATTAGAATGTTTTAATGTATGTTTGAATGTTATAATGGATGTTAGAATGTTATAATGGATGTTATAATGAATATTAGAATGTTATAATGTATGTTAGAATGCATGTTAGAATGTATATTAGAATGTTTTAGTGTATTTTAGAATGTTATAATGGATGTTAGAATGTATATTAGAATATTATAATGGATGTTAGAATGTTATAATGGATGTTAGTACATTATAATGGATGTTATAATATATATTAGAATGTTATAATGTATGTTAGAATGTTATAATGGATGTTAGAATGTATATTAGATTGTTATAATGTATGTTAGAATGTTATAATGGATGTTAGAATGTTATTAGAATGTTATAATGTATGTTACAATGTTATAATGTATGTTAGAATGTTACAATGGATGATAGAATGTTATAATGGATGTTATAATGAATATTAGAATGTTAGAATGGATGTTAGAATGTTATAATGGATGTTATAATGTATATTAGAATGTTATAATGTATGTTAGAATGCATGTTAGAATGCATATTAGAATATTATAATGTATGTTAGAATGTTATAATGGATGTTAGAATGTATATTAGAATGTTATAATGGATGTTAGAATATTATAATGGATGTTAGATTATTATTATAATGGATGTTATAATGTATATTAGAATGTTAAAATGGATGTTAGAATGTTATAATTGATTTTAGAATGTATATCAGAATGTTAAAAAGTATGTTAGAATGTTATAATGGATGTTAGAATGTATATTAGAATGTCAGAATGTGTGTTAGAATGTTATAATGGATGTTAGAATGTATATTAGAAAATTAGAATGTATGTTAGAATGTTATTATGGATGTTAGAATGTTATAATTGATGTTAGAATGTATATTAGAATGTTATAATGAATGTTAGAATGTTATAATGGATGTTAGAATGTATATTAGATTGTTGTAATGTATGTTAGAATGTTATAATGGATGTTAGAATTTATATTAGAATGTTATAATGTATGTTACAATGTTATAATGGATGTTAGAATGTTATAATGGATGTTAGAATGTATATTAGAATGTTATAATGTATGTTACAATGTTATAATGGATGTTAGAATGTTATAATGGATGATAGTACATTATAATGGATGTTATAATATATATTAGAATGTTATAATGTATGTTAGAATGTTATAATGGATGTTAGAATGTATATTAGAATGTTATAATGTATGTTAGAATGTTATTAAGGATGTTAGAATGTTATAATTGATGTTAGAATGTATATTAGAATGTTATAATGTATGTTAGAATGTTATAATTGATGTTAGAATGTATATTAGATTGTTATAATGTATGTTAGAATGTTATAATGGATGTTAAAATGTATATTAGAATGTTATAATGTATGTTAGGATGTTATAATGTATGTTAGAATGTTATAATGGATGTTAGAATGTATATTAGATTGTTATAATATATGTTAGAATGTTATAATGGATGTTAGAATGTATATTAGAATGTTATAATGGATGTTAGAATGTTATAATGGATATTAGAATGTTATATTGGATGTTAGAATGTATATTAGATTGTTATAATGTATGTTAGAATGTTATATTGGATGTTAGAATGTATATTACAATGTTATAATGTATGTTAGAATGTTATAAAGGATGTTAGAATGTTATAATGGATGTTAGAATGTATATTATAATGTTAGAATGTATGTTAGTATGTTAATATGGATGTTAGAATGTTATAATGGATGTTAGAATGTATATTAGAAAGTTATAATGTATGTTAGAATGTTATTTTGGACGTTAAAATGTATTTTAGATTGTTATAATGTATGTTAGAATGTTATAATAGATGTTAGAATGTATATTAGAATGTTATAATGTATTTTACAATGTTAGAATGTGTGTTAGAATGTTATAATGGATGTTATAATGTATACTAGAATGTTATAATGTATTTTAGATTGTAATAATGTATGTTCGAATGTTTTAATGGATGTTAGAATGTATATTAGAATGTTATAATGTATGTTACAATGTTATAATGTATGTTAGAATGTTATAATGGATGTTAGAATGTATATTAGAATGTTATAATGTATGTTAGAATGTTACAATGGATGATAGAATGTTATAATGGATGTTATAATGAATATTAGAATGTTAGAATGGATGTTAGAATGTTATAATGGATGTTAGAATGTATAATAGAATGTTAGAATGTATGTTAGAATGTTATAATGGATGTTAGAATGTATATTAGAATGTAAGAATGTATGTTAGAATGTTATTATGGATGTTAGAATGTTATAATTGATGTTAGAATGTATATTAGAATGTTATAATGTATGTTAGAATGTTATAATTGATGTTAGAATGTATATTAGATTGTTATAATGTATGTTAGAATGTTATAATGGATGTTAAAATGTATATTAGAATGTTATAATGTATGTTAGGATGTTATAATGTATGTTAGAATGTTATAATGGATGTTAGAATGTATATTAGATTGTTATAATGTATGTTAGAATGTTATAATGGATGTTAGAATGTATATTAGAATGTTATAATGTATGTTACAATGTTATAATGGATGTTAGAATGTTTTAATGGATGTTAGAATGTATATTAGAATGTTATAATGTATGTTAGAATGTTATAATGGATGTTAGAATGTTATAATGGATGTTAGAATGTATATTAGAATGTTTTAATGTATGTTTGAATGTTATAATGGATGTTAGAATGTTATAATGGATGTTATAATGAATATTAGAATGTTATAATGTATGTTAGAATGCATGTTAGAATGTATATTAGAATGTTTTAGTGTATTTTAGAATGTTATAATGGATGTTAGAATGTATATTAGAATATTATAATGGATGTTAGAATGTTATAATGGATGTTAGTACATTATAATGGATGTTATAATATATATTAGAATGTTATAATGTATGTTAGAATGTTATAATGGATGTTAGAATGTATATTAGATTGTTATAATGTATGTTAGAATGTTATAATGGATGTTAGAATGTTATTAGAATGTTATAATGTATGTTACAATGTTATAATGGATGTTAGAATGTATATTAGAATTTTATAATGTATGTTAGAATGTTATAATGGATGTTAGAATGTTATAATGGATGTTAGAATGTATATTAGAATGTTGTAATGTATGTTAGAATGTTATAATGGATGTTAGAATGAATATTAGAATGTTAGAATGGATGTTAGAATGTTATAATTGATGTTATAATGTATATTAGAATGTTATAATGTATGTTAGAATGCATGTTAGAATGTATATTAGAATATTATAGTGTATGTTAGAATGTTATAATGGATGTTAGAATGTATATTAGAATGTTATAATGGATGTTAGAATATTATAATGGATGTTATAATGTATATTAGAATGTTAAAAAGTATGTTAGAATGTTACAATGGATGTTAGATTGTATATTAGAATGTTAGAATGTATGTTAGAATGTTATAATGGATGTTAGCATGTATATTAGAATGTTAGAATGTATGTTAGAATGTTATTATGGATGTTAGAATGTTATAATTGATGTTAGAATGTATATTAGAATGTTATAATGTATGTTAGAATGTTATTATGGATGTTAGAATGTTATAATGGAAGTTAGAATGTTATAATGGATGTTAAAATATTATAATGGATGTTATAATGTATATTAGAATGTTAAAATGGATGATTGAATGTTATAATTGATGTTAGAATGTATATTAGAATGTTAGAATGTATGTTAGAATGTTAAAATGGATGTTAGAATGTATATTACAAAGTTATAATGTATGTTAGAATGTTATAATGGATGTTTGAATGTATTTTAGATTGTTATAATGTATGATATAATGTTATAATGGATATTAGAATGTATATTAGAATGTTATAATGTATGTTACAATGCTATAATGTATGTTAGAATGTTGTAATGGATGTTAAAATGTATACTAGAATGTTATAATGTATGTTAGAATGTATATTAGAATGTTATAATGTATGGTAGAATGTTATAATGGATGTTAGAATGTATATTAGATTGTTAATAATGTATGTTAGAATGTTATAATGGATGTTAGAATGTATATTAGAATATTATAATGTATGATAGAATGTTTTAATGGATATTAGAATGTATATTAGAATGTTATAATGTATGTTAGAATGTTTTAATGGATGTTATAATGAATATTAGAATGTTAGAATGGATGTTAGAATGTTATAATGGATGTTATAATGTATATTAGAATGTTATAATGTATGTTAGAATGCATGTTAGAATGTATATTAGAATATTATAGTGTATGTTAGAATGTTATAATGGATGTTAGAATGTATATTAGAATGTTATAATGGATGTTAGAATATTATAATGGATGTTATAATGTATATTAGAATGTTAAAAAGTATGTTAGAATGTTATAATGGATGTTAGAATGTATATTAGAATGTTAGAATGTATGTTAGAATGTTAGAATGGATATTAGAATGAATATTAGAATGTTATATTGTATGTTAGAATGTTATAATGGATGTTATAATGGATGTTATAATGTATACTAGAATGTTATAATGTATGTTAGAATGTTATAATGGATGTTAGAATGTATATTAGAATGGTATAATGAATGTTAGAATGTTATAATGTATGTTAGAATGTATATTAGAATGTTATAATGTATGTTAGAATGTTACATGGTTGTTAGAATGTATATTAGATTGTTATAATGTATGTTAGAATGTTATAATGGATATTTGAATGTATATTAGAATGTTATAATGTATGTTAGAATGTTATAATGGATGTTAGAATTTATATTATAATGTTATAATGTATGTTAGAATGTTAAAATGGATATTAGAATGTATATTAGAATGTTATAATGTATGTTAGAATGTTATAATGGATGTTAGAATTTATATTATAATGTTATAATGTATGTTAGAATGTTAAAATGGATGTTATAATATATATTAGAATGTTATAATGTATGTTAGAATGTTATAATCGATGTTAGAATGTATATTAGATTGTTATAATGTATGTTAGAATGTTATAATGGATGTTAGAATGTTATTAGAATGTTATAATGTATGTTACAATGTTATAATGGATGTTAGAATGTATATTAGAATGTTATAATGTATGTTAGAATGTTATAATGGATGTTAGAATGTTATAATGGATGTTAGAATGTATATTAGAATGTTGTAATGTATGTTAGAATGATATAATGGATGGTAGAATGTTATAATTTATGTTAGAATGAATATTAGAATGTTAGAATGGATGATAGAATGTTATAATGGATGTTATAATGTATATTAGAATGTTATAAAGTATGTTAGAATGCATGTTAGAATGTATATTAGAATATTATAGTGTATGTTAGAATGTTATAATGGATGTTAGAATGTATATTAGAATGTTATAATGGATGTTAGAATATTATAATGGATGTTCTAATGTATATTATAATGTTAAAAAGTATAATAGAATGTTATAATGGATGTTAGAATGTATATTAGAATGTTAGAATGTATGTTAGAATGTTATTATGGATGTTAGAATGTTATAATGGAAGTTAGAATAATATAATGGATGTTAAAATATTATAATGGATGTTATAATGTATATTAGAATGTTAAAATGGATGATTGAATGTTATAATTGATGTTAGAATGTATATTAGAATGTTAGAATGTATGTTAGAATGTTATAATGGATATTAGAATGTATATTAGAATGTTAGAATGTATGTTAGAATGTTATTATGGATGTAAGAAAGTTATAATTGATGTTAGAATGTATATTAGAATGTTATAATGTATGTTAGAATGTTATTATGGATGTTAGAATGTTATAATGGAAGTTAGAATGTTATAATGGATGTTAAAATATTATAATGGATGTTATAATGTATATTAGAATGTTAAAATTGATGATTGAATGTTATAATTGATGTTAGAATGTATATTAGAATGTTAGAATGTATGTTAGAATGTTATAATGGATGTTAGAATGTATATTCCAAAGTTATAATGTATGTAAGAATGTTATAATGGATGTTAAAATGTATACTAGAATGTTATAATGTATGTTAGAATGTATATTAGAATGTTATAACGTATGGTAGAATGTTATAATGGATGTTAGAATGTATATTAGATTGTTATAATGTATGTTAGAATGTTATAATGGATGTTAGAATTTATATTAGAATGTTATAATGTATGATAGAATGTTTTAATGGATATTAGAATGTATATTAGAATGTTATAATGTATGTTAGAATGTTATAAAGGATGTTATAATGTCTTTTAGAATGTTATAATGTATATTAGAATGTTATAATGGATGTTAGAATGTTAGAATGGATGCTAGAATGTATATTAGAATGTTATATTGTATGTTAGAATGTTATAATGGATGTTATAATGTTATAATGTATGTTAGAATGTTATAATGCATGTTAGAATGTATATTAGAATGTTAGAATGTATGTTAGAATGTTATTATGGATGTTAGAATGTTATAATGGATGTTAGAATGTATACTACAAAGTTATAATGTATGTTAGAATGTTATAATGGATGTTTGAATGTGTTTTAGATTGTTATAATGTATGATAGAATGTTATAATGGATGTTAGAATGTATATTAGAATGTTATAATGTATGTTAGAATGTTAGAATGTATGTTATAATGGATGTTAGAATGTATATTAGAATGTTATAATGTATGTTAGAATGTTATAATGGATGTTAGAATGTATATTAGAATGTTATAATGTATGTTAGAATGTTATAATGGATGTTATAATGGATGTTATAATGTATACTAGAATGTTATAATGTATGTTAGAATGTTATAATGGATGTTAGAATGTATATTAGAATGGTATAATGAATGTTAGAATGTTAGAATGTATGTTAGAATGTATATTAGAATGTTATAATGTATGTTAGAATGTTATAATGGATGTTAGAATGTATATTAGATTGTTATAATGTATGTTAGAATGTTATAATGGATATTAGAATGTATATTAGAATGTTATAATGTATGTTAGAATGTTATAATGGATGTTAGAATTTATATTATAATGTTATAATGTATGTTAGAATGTTAAAATGGATGTTTGAATGTATTTTAGATTGTTATAATGTATGATAGAATGTTATAATGGATGTTAGAATGTATATTAGAATGTTATAATGTATGTTAGAATGTTATAATGTATGTTATAATGGATGTTAGAATGTATATTAGAAAGTTATAATGTATGTTAGAATGTTAGAATGGATATTAGAATGAATATTAGAATGTTATATTGTATGTTAGAATGTTAAAATGGATGTTATAATGGATGTTATAATGTATACTAGAATGTTATAATGTATGTTAGAATGTTATAATGGATGTTAGAATGTATATTAGAATGGTATAATGAATGATAGAATGTTATAATGTATGTTAGAATGTATATTAGAATGTTATAATGTATGTTAGAATGTTATAATGGTTGTTAGAATGTATATTAGATTGTTATAATGTATGTTAGAATGTTATAATGGATATTTGAATGTATATTAGAATGTTATAATGTATGTTAGAATGTTATAATGGATGTTAGAATTTATATTATAATGTTATAATGTATGTTAGAATGTTAAAATGGATATTAGAATGTATATTAGAATGTTATAATGTATGTTAGAATGTTATAATGGATGTTAGAATGTATATTAGATTGTTATAATGTATGTTAGAATGTTATAATGGATGTTAGAATGTATATTAGAATGTTATAATGTATGTTAGAATGTTAGAATGTATGTTTTAATGTTATAATGGATGTTATAATGTATATTAGAATGTTAGAATGGATGTTAGAATGCATGTTAGAATGTATATTAGAATGTTAGAATGTATGTTATAATGTTATAATGTATGTTAGAATGTTATTATGGATGTTAGAATGTATATTAGAATATTAGAATGTATGTTAGAATGTTATTTTGTATGTTAGAATGTTATAATGGATGTTAGAATGTATATTAGATTGTTATAATGTATGTTAGAATGTTATAATGGATGTTAGAATTTATATTAGAATGTTATAATGTATGATAGAATGTTTTAATGGATATTAGAATGTATATTAGAATGTTATAATGTATGTTAGAATGTTATAATGTATATTAGAATGTTATAATGTATATTAGAATGTTATAATGGATGTTAGAATGTTAGAATGGATGCTAGAATGTATATTAGAATGTTATATTGTATGTTAGAATGTTATAATGGATGTTATAATGTTATAATGTATGTTAGAATGTTATAATGCATGTTAGAATGTATATTAGAATGTTAGAATGTATGTTAGAATGTTATTATGGATGTTAGAATGTTATAATGGATGTTAGAATGTATACTACAAAGTTATAATGTATGTTAGAATGTTATAATGGATGTTTGAATGTGTTTTAGATTGTTATAATGTATGATAGAATGTTATAATGGATGTTAGAATGTATATTAGAATGTTATAATGTATGTTAGAATGTTAGAATGTATGTTATAATGGATGTTAGAATGTATATTAGAATGTTATAATGTATGTTAGAATGTTATAATGGATGTTAGAATGTATATTAGAATGTTATAATGTATGTTAGAATGTTATAATGGATGTTATAATGGATGTTATAATGTATACTAGAATGTTATAATGTATGTTAGAATGTTATAATGGATGTTAGAATGTATATTAGAATGGTATAATGAATGTTAGAATGTTATAATGTATGTTAGAATGTATATTAGAATGTTATAATGTATGTTAGAATGTTATAATGGATGTTAGAATGTATATTAGATTGTTATAATGTATGTTTGAATGTTATAATGGATATTAGAATGTATATTAGAATGTTATAATGTATGTTAGAATGTTATAATGGATGTTAGAATTTATATTATAATGTTATAATGTATGTTAGAATGTTAAAATGGATATTAGAATGTATATTAGAATGTTATAATGTATGTTAGAATGTTATAATGGATGTTAGAATGTATATTAGATTGTTATAATGTATGTTAGAATGTTATAATGGATGTTAGAATGTATATTAGAATGTTATAATGTATGTTAGAATGTTAGAATGTATGTTTTAATGTTATAATGGATGTTATAATGTATATTAGAATGTTAGAATGGATGTTAGAATGCATGTTAGAATGTATATTAGAATGTTAGAATGTATGTTATAATGTTATAATGTATGTTAGAATGTTATTATGGATGTTAGAATGTATATTAGAATATTAGAATGTATGTTAGAATGTTATTTTGTATGTTAGAATGTTATAATGGATGTTAGAATGTATATTAGATTGTTATAATGTATGTTAGAATGTTATAATGGATGTTAGAATTTATATTAGAATGTTATAATGTATGATAGAATGTTTTAATGGATATTAGAATGTATATTAGAATGTTATAATGTATGTTAGAATGTTATAAAGGATGTTATAATGTATATTAGAATGTTATAATGTATATTAGAATGTTATAATGGATGTTAGAATGTTAGAATGGATGCTAGAATGTATATTAGAATGTTATATTGTATGTTAGAATGTTATAATGGATGTTATAATGTTATAATGTATGTTAGAATGTTATAATGCATGTTAGAATGTATATTAGAATGTTAGAATGTATGTTAGAATGTTATTATGGATGTTAGAATGTTATAATGGATGTTAGAATGTATACTACAAAGTTATAATGTATGTTAGAATGTTATAATGGATGTTTGAATGTGTTTTAGATTGTTATAATGTATGATAGAATGTTATAATGGATGTTAGAATGTATATTAGAATGTTATAATGTATGTTAGAATGTTAGAATGTATGTTATAATGGATGTTAGAATGTATATTAGAATTTTATAATGTATGTTAGAATGTTATAATGGATGTTAGAATGTATATTAGAATGTTATAATGTATGTTAGAATGTTATAATGGATGTTATAATGGATGTTATAATGTATACTAGAATGTTATAATGTATGTTAGAATGTTATAATGGATGTTAGAATGTATATTAGAATGGTATAATGAATGTTAGAATGTTATAATGTATGTTAGAATGTATATTAGAATGTTATAATGTATGTTAGAATGTTATAATGGATGTTAGAATGTATATTAGATTGTTATAATGTATGTTTGAATGTTATAATGGATATTAGAATGTATATTAGAATGTTATAATGTATGTTAGAATGTTATCATGGATGTTAGAATTTATATTATAATGTTATAATGTATGTTAGAATGTTAAAATGGATGTTTGAATGTATTTTAGATTGTTATAATGTATGATAGAATGTTATAATGGATGTTAGAATGTATATTAGAATGTTATAATGTATGTTAGAATGTTATAATGTATGTTATAATGGATGTTAGAATGTATATTAGAATGTTATAATGTATGTTAGAATGTTAGAATGGATATTAGAATGAATATTAGAATGTTATATTGTATGTTAGAATGTTATAATGGATGTTATAATGGATGTTATAATGTATACTAGAATGTTATAATGTATGTTAGAATGTTATAATGGATGTTAGAATGTATATTAGAATGGTATAATGAATGTTAGAATGTTATAATGTATGTTAGAATGTATATTAGAATGTTATAATGTATGTTAGAATGTTACATGGTTGTTAGAATGTATATTAGATTGTTATAATGTATGTTAGAATGTTATAATGGATATTTGAATGTATATTAGAATGTTATAATGTATGTTAGAATGTTATAATGGATGTTAGAATTTATATTATAATGTTATAATGTATGTTAGAATGTTAAAATGGATATTAGAATGTATATTAGAATGTTATAATTTATGTTAGAATGTTAAAATGGATGTTATAATATATATTAGAATGTTATAATGTATGTTAGAATGTTATAATCGATGTTAGAATGTATATTAGATTGTTATAATGTATGTTAGAATGTTATAATGGATGTTAGAATGTTATTAGAATGTTATAATGTATGTTACAATGTTATAATGGATGTTAGAATGTATATTAGAATGCTATAATGTATGTTAGAATGTTATAATGGATGTTAGAATGTATATTAGAATGTTATAATGTATGTTACAATGCTATAATGTATGTTAGAATGTTATAATGGATGTTAAAATGTATACTAGAATGTTATAATGTATGTTAGAATGTATATTAGAATGTTATAATGTATGGTAGAATGTTATAATGGATGTTAGAATGTATATTAGATTGTTATAATGTATGTTAGAATGTTATAATGGATGTTAGAATTTATATTAGAATGTTATAATGTATGATAGAATGTTTTAATGGATATTAGAATGTATATTAGAATGTTATAATGTATGTTAGAATGTTATAAAGGATGTTATAATGTATATTAGAATGTTATAATGTATATTAGAATGTTATAATGGATGTTAGAATGTTAGAATGGATGCTAGAATGTATATTAGAATGTTATATTGTATGTTAGAATGTTATAATGGATGTTATAATGTTATAATGTATGTTAGAATGTTAGAATGCATGTTAGAATGTATATTAGAATGTTTTAGTGTATTTTAGAATGTTATAATGGATGTTAGAATGTATATTAGATTATTATAATGGATGTTAGAATGTTATAATGGATGATAGTACATTATAATGGATGTTATAATATATATTAGAATGTTATAATGTATGTTAGAATGTTATAATGGATGTTAGAATGTATATTAGAATGTTAAAAAGTATGTTAGAATGTTATAATGGATGTTAGAATGTATATTACAATGTTAGAATGTATGTTAGAATGTTATTAAGGATGTTAGAATGTTATAATTGATGTTAGAATGTATATTAGAATGTTATAATGTATGTTAGAATGTTATAATTGATGTTAGAATGTATATTAGATTGTTATAATGTATGTTAGAATGTTATAATGGATGTTAAAATGTATATTAGAATGTTATAATGTATGTTAGGATGTTATAATGTATGTTAGAATGTTATAATGGATGTTAGAATGTATATTAGATTGTTATAATGTATGTTAGAATGTTATAATGGATGTTAGAATGTATATTAGAATGTTATAATGGATGTTAGAATGTTATAATGGATATTAGAATGTTATATTGGATGTTAGAATGTATATTAGATTGTTATAATGTATGTTAGAATGTTATATTGGATGTTAGAATGTATATTAGAATGTTATAATGTATGTTAGAATGTTATAAAGGATGTTAGAATGTTATAATGGATGTTAGAATGTATATTATAATGTTAGAATGTATGTTAGTATGTTAATATGGATGTTAGAATGTTATAATGGATGTTAGAATGTATATTAGAAAGTTATAATGTATGTTAGAATGTTATTTTGGACGTTAAAATGTATTATAGATTGTTATAATGTATGTTAGAATGTTATAATAGATGTTAGAATGTATATTAGAATGTTATAATGTATTTTACAATGTTAGAATGTGTGTTAGAATGTTATAATGGATGTTATAATGTATACTAGAATGTTATAATGTATTTTAGATTGTAATAATGTATGTTCGAATGTTTTAATGGATGTTAGAATGTATATTAGAATGTTATAATGTATGTTACAATGTTATAATGTATGTTAGAATGTTATAATGGATGTTAGAATGTATATTAGAATGTTATAATGTATGTTAGAATGTTACAATGGATGATAGAATGTTATAATGGATGTTATAATGAATATTAGAATGTTAGAATGGATGTTAGAATGTTATAATGGATGTTAGAATGTATAATAGAATGTTAGAATGTATGTTAGAATGTTATAATGGATGTTAGAATGTATATTAGAATGTAAGAATGTATGTTAGAATGTTATTATGGATGTTAGAATGTTATAATTGATGTTAGAATGTATATTAGAATGTTATAATGTATGTTAGAATGTTATAATTGATGTTAGAATGTATATTAGATTGTTATAATGTATGTTAGAATGTTATAATGGATGTTAAAATGTATATTAGAATGTTATAATGTATGTTAGGATGTTATAATGTATGTTAGAATGTTATAATGGATGTTAGAATGTATATTAGATTGTT
Source organism: Taudactylus pleione (assembly GCA_031769625.1). Lineage (NCBI taxonomy): Eukaryota > Metazoa > Chordata > Amphibia > Anura > Myobatrachidae > Taudactylus > Taudactylus pleione. The sequence continues at coordinate 146,378 of JAUIMM010000815.1, read as the reverse complement.
ATAATGTATGTTAGAATGTTATAATGGATGTTAGAATGTATATTAGAATGTTATAATGTATGTTACAATGTTATAATGGATGTTAGAATGTTTTAATGGATGTTAGAATGTATATTAGAATGTTATAATGTATGTTAGAATGTTATAATGGATGTTAGAATGTTATAATGTATGTTAGAATGTATATTAGAATGTTTTAATGTATGTTTGAATGTTATAATGGATGTTAGAATGTTATAATGGATGTTAAAATGTATATTAGAATGTTATAATGTATGTTAGGATGTTATAATGTATGTTAGAATGTTATAATGGATGTTAGAATGTATATTAGATTGTTATAATGTATGTTAGAATGTTATAATGGATGTTAGAATGTTATTAGAATGTTATAATGTATGTTACAATGTTATAATGGATGTTAGAATGTATATTAGAATTTTATAATGTATGTTAGAATGTTATAATGGATGTTAGAATGTTATAATGGATGTTAGAATGTATATTAGAATGTTGTAATGTATGTTAGAATGTTATAATGGATGGTAGAATGTTATAATGGATGTTAGAATGAATATTAGAATGTTAGAATGGATGTTAGAATGTTATAATGGATGTTATAATGTATATTAGAATGTTATAATGTATGTTAGAATGCATGTTAGAATGTATATTAGAATATTATAGTGTATGTTAGAATGTTATAATGGATGTTAGAATGTATATTAGAATGTTATAATGTATATTAGAATGTTAAAAAGTATGTTAGAATGTTACAATGGATGTTAGATTGTATATTAGAATGTTAGAATGTATGCTAGAATGTTATAATGGATGTTAGCATGTATATTAGAATGTTAGAATGTATGTTAGAATGTTATTATGGATGTTAGAATGTTATAATTGATGTTAGAATGTATATTAGAATGTTATAATGTATGTTAGAATGTTATTATGGATGTTAGAATGTTATAATGGAAGTTAGAATGTTATAATGGATGTTAAAATATTATAATGGATGTTATAATGTATATTAGAATGTTAAAATGGATGATTGAATGTTATAATTGATGTTAGAATGTATATTAGAATGTTAGAATGTATGTTAGAATGTTAAAATGGATGTTAGAATGTATATTACAAAGTTATAATGTATGTTAGAATGTTATAATGGATGTTTGAATGTATTTTAGATTGTTATAATGTATGATATAATGTTATAATGGATATTAGAATGTATATTAGAATGTTATAATGTATGTTACAATGCTATAATGTATGTTAGAATGTTGTAATGGATGTTAAAATGTATACTAGAATGTTATAATGTATGTTAGAATGTATATTAGAATGTTATAATGTATGGTAGAATGTTATAATGGATGTTAGAATGTATATTAGATTGTTAATAATGTATGTTAGAATGTTATAATGGATGTTAGAATGTATATTAGAATATTATAATGTATGATAGAATGTTTTAATGGATATTAGAATGTATATTAGAATGTTATAATGTATGTTAGAATATTTTAATGGATGTTATAATGAATATTAGAATGTTAGAATGGATGTTAGAATGTTATAATGGATGTTATAATGTATATTAGAATGTTATAATGTATGTTAGAATGCATGTTAGAATGTATATTAGAATATTATAGTGTATGTTAGAATGTTATAATGGATGTTAGAATGTATATTAGAATGTTATAATGGATGTTAGAATATTATAATGGATGTTATAATGTATATTAGAATGTTAAAAAGTATGTTAGAATGTTATAATGGATGTTAGAATGTATATTAGAATGTTAGAATGTATGTTAGAATGTTAAAATGGATGTTAGAATGTATATTAGAATGTTAGAATGTATGTTAGAATGTTATTATGGATGTTAGAATGTTATAATTGATGTTAGAATGTATATTAGAATGTTATAATGTTTATTAGAATGTTATATTGGATGTTAGAATGTATATTAGAATGTTATAATGTATGTTATAATGTTATTATGGATGTTAGAATGTTATAATTGATGTTAGAATGTATATTAGAATGTTATAATGTTTATTAGAATGTTATATTGGATGTTAGAATGTATATTAGATTGTTATAATGTATGTTAGAATGTTATATTGGATGTAAGAATGTATATTAGAATGTTATAATGTATGTTATAATGTTATAAAGGATGGTAGAATGTTATAATGGATGTTAGAATGTATATTATAATGTTAGAATGTATGTTAAAATGTTATTATGGATGTTAGAATGTTAAAAATGGATGTTAGAATGTATATTAGAAAGTTATAATGTATGTTAGAATGTTATTTTGGATGTTAAAATGTATTTTAGATTGTTATAATGTATGTTAGAATGTTATAATAGATGTTAGAATGTATATTAGAATGTTATAATGTATGTTACAATGTTATAATGTATGTTAGAATGTTATAATGGATGTTATAATGTATACTAGAATGTTATAATGTATTTTAGATTGTAATAATGTATGTTCGAATGTTATAATTGATGTTAGAAAGTATATTAGAATGTTATAATGTATGTTACAATGTTATAATGTATGTTAGAATGTTATAATGGATGTTAGAATGTATATTAGAATGTTAAAATGTATGTTAGAATGTTACAATGGATGATAGAATGTTATAATGGATGTTATAATGAATATTAGAATGTTAGAATGGATGTTAGAATGTTATAATGGATGTTATAATGTATATTAGAATGTTATAATGTATGTTAGAATGCATGTTAGAATGTATATTAGAATATTATAATGTATGTTAAAATGTTATAATGGATGTTAGAATGTATATTAGAATATTATAATGGATGTTAGAATATTATAATGGATGTTAGATTATTATAATGGATGTTATAATGTATATTAGAATGTTAAAATGGATGTTAGAATGTTATATTTGATTTTAGAATGTATATCAGAATGTTAAAAAGTATGTTAGAATGTTATAATGGATGTTAGAATGTATATTAGAATGTTACAATGTATGTTAGAATGTTTTTATGGATGTTAGAATGTTATAATTGATGTTAGAATGTATATTAGAATGTTATAATGTATGTTAGAATGTTATAATTGATGTTAGAATGTATATTAGATTGTTATAATGTATGTTAGAATGTTATAATGGATGTTAAAATGTATATTAGAATGTTATAATTTATGTTAGGATGTTATAATGTATGTTAGAATGTTATAATGTATGTTAGAATGTATATTAGATTGTTATAATGTATGTTAGAATGTTATAATGGATGTTAGAATGTATATTAGAATGTTATAATGTATGTTAGAATGTTATAATGGATATTAGAATGTTATATTGGATGTTAGAATGTATATTAGATTGTTATAAGGTATGTTAGAATGTTATATTGGATGTTAGAATGTATATTAGAATGTTATAATGTATGTTAGAATGTTATAAAGGATGTTAGAATGTTATAATGGATGTTAGAATGTATATTATAATGTTAGAATGTATGTTAGAATGTTATTATGGATGTTAGAATGTTAGAATGGATGTTAGAATGTATATTAGAAAGTTATAATGTATGTTAGAATGTTATTTTGGATGTTAAAATGTATTTTAGATTGTTATAATGTATGTTAGAATGTTATAATAGATGTTAGAATGTATATTAGAATGTTATAATGTATGTTACAATGTTATAATGTATGTTAGAAAGTTATAATGGATGTTATAATGTATACTAGAATGTTATAATGTATTTTAGATTGTAATAATGTATGTTCGAATGTTATAATGGATGTTAGAATGTATATTAGAATGTTATAATGTATGTTACAATGTTATAATGTATGTTAGAATGTTATAATGGATGTTAGAATGTATATTAGAATGTTATAATGTATGTTAGAATGTTACAATGGATGATAGAATGTTATAATGGATGTTATAATGAATATTAGAATGTTAGAATGGATGTTAGAATGTTATAATGGATGTTATAATGTATATTAGAATGTTATAATGTATGTTAGAATGCATGTTAGAATGCATATTAGAATATTATAATGTATGTTAGAATGTTATAATGGATGTTAGAATGTATATTAGAATGTTATAATGGATGTTAGAATATTATAATGGATGTTAGATTATTATTATAATGGATGTTATAATGTATATTAGAATGTTAAAATGGATGTTAGAATGTTATAATTGATTTTAGAATGTATATCAGAATGTTAAAAAGTATGTTAGAATGTTATAATGGATGTTAGAATGTATATTAGAATGTCAGAATGTGTGTTAGAATGTTATAATGGATGTTAGAATGTATATTAGAATGTTAGAATGTATGTTAGAATGTTATTATGGATGTTAGAATGTTATAATTGATGTTAGAATGTATATTAGAATGTTATAATGTATGTTAGAATGTTATAATGGATGTTAGAATGTATATTAGATTGTTGTAATGTATGTTAGAATGTTATAATGGATGTTAGAATTTATATTAGAATGTTATAATGTATGTTACAATGTTATAATGGATGTTAGAATGTTATAATGGATGTTAGAATGTATATTAGAATGTTATAATGTATGTTACAATGTTATAATGGATGTTAGAATGTTATAATGGATGTTAGAATGTATATTCGAATGTTGTAATGTATGTTAGAATGTTATAATGGATGTTAGAATGTTATAATGGATGTTATAATGAATATTAGAATGTTATAATGTATGTTAGAATGCATGTTAGAATGTATATTAGAATGTTTTAGTGTATTTTAGAATGTTATAATGGATGTTAGAATGTATATTAGATTATTATAATGGATGTTAGAATGTTATAATGGATGATAGTACATTATAATGGATGTTATAATATATATTAGAATGTTATAATGTATGTTAGAATGTTATAATGGACGTTAGAATGTATATTAGAATGTTAAAAAGTATGTTAGAATGTTATAATGGATGTTAGAATGTATATTAGAATGTTAGAATGTATGTTAGAATGTTATTAAGGATGTTAGAATGTTATAATTGATGTTATAATGTATATTAGAATGTTATAATGTATGTTAGAATGTTATAATTGATGTTAGAATGTATATTAGATTGTTATAATGTATGTTAGAATGTTATAATGGATGTTAAAATGTATATTAGAATGTTATAATGTATGTTAGGATGTTATAATGTATGTTAGAATGTTATAATGGATGTTAGAATGTATATTAGATTGTTATAATGTATGTTAGAATGTTATAATGGATGTTAGAATGTATATTAGAATGTTATAATGGATGTTAGAATGTTATAATGGATATTAGAATGTTATATTGGATGTTAGAATGTATATTAGATTGTTATAATGTATGTTAGAATGTTATATTGGATGTTAGAATGTATATTACAATGTTATAATGTATGTTAGAATGTTATAAAGGATGTTAGAATGTTATAATGGATGTTAGAATGTATATTATAATGTTAGAATGTATGTTAGTATGTTAATATGGATGTTAGAATGTTATAATGGATGTTAGAATGTATATTAGAAAGTTATAATGTATGTTAGAATGTTATTTTGGACGTTAAAATGTATTTTAGATTGTTATAATGTATGTTAGAATGTTATAATAGATGTTAGAATGTATATTAGAATGTTATAATGTATTTTACAATGTTAGAATGTGTGTTAGAATGTTATAATGGATGTTATAATGTATACTAGAATGTTATAATGTATTTTAGATTGTAATAATGTATGTTCGAATGTTTTAATGGATGTTAGAATGTATATTAGAATGTTATAATGTATGTTACAATGTTATAATGTATGTTAGAATGTTATAATGGATGTTAGAATGTATATTAGAATGTTATAATGTATGTTAGAATGTTACAATGGATGATAGAATGTTATAATGGATGTTATAATGAATATTAGAATGTTAGAATGGATGTTAGAATGTTATAATGGATGTTAGAATGTATAATAGAATGTTAGAATGTATGTTAGAATGTTATAATGGATGTTAGAATGTATATTAGAATGTAAGAATGTATGTTAGAATGTTATTATGGATGTTAGAATGTTATAATTGATGTTAGAATGTATATTAGAATGTTATAATGTATGTTAGAATGTTATAATTGATGTTAGAATGTATATTAGATTGTTATAATGTATGTTAGAATGTTATAATGGATGTTAAAATGTATATTAGAATGTTATAATGTATGTTAGGATGTTATAATGTATGTTAGAATGTTATAATGGATGTTAGAATGTATATTAGATTGTTATAATGTATGTTAGAATGTTATAATGGATGTTAGAATGTATATTAGAATGTTATAATGTATGTTACAATGTTATAATGGATGTTAGAATGTTTTAATGGATGTTAGAATGTATATTAGAATGTTATAATGTATGTTAGAATGTTATAATGGATGTTAGAATGTTATAATGGATGTTAGAATGTATATTAGAATGTTTTAATGTATGTTTGAATGTTATAATGGATGTTAGAATGTTATAATGGATGTTATAATGAATATTAGAATGTTATAATGTATGTTAGAATGCATGTTAGAATGTATATTAGAATGTTTTAGTGTATTTTAGAATGTTATAATGGATGTTAGAATGTATATTAGAATATTATAATGGATGTTAGAATGTTATAATGGATGTTAGTACATTATAATGGATGTTATAATATATATTAGAATGTTATAATGTATGTTAGAATGTTATAATGGACGTTAGAATGTATATTAGAATGTTAAAAAGTATGTTAGAATGTTATAATGGATGTTAGAATGTATATTAGAATGTTAGAATGTATGTTAGAATGTTATTAAGGATGTTAGAATGTTATAATTGATGTTATAATGTATATTAGAATGTTATAATGTATGTTAGAATGTTATAATTGATGTTAGAATGTATATTAGATTGTTATAATGTATGTTAGAATGTTATAATGGATGTTAAAATGTATATTAGAATGTTATAATGTATGTTAGGATGTTATAATGTATGTTAGAATGTTATAATGGATGTTAGAATGTATATTAGATTGTTATAATGTATGTTAGAATGTTATAATGGATGTTAGAATGTATATTAGAATGTTATAATGGATGTTAGAATGTTATAATGGATATTAGAATGTTATATTGGATGTTAGAATGTATATTAGATTGTTATAATGTATGTTAGAATGTTATATTGGATGTTAGAATGTATATTACAATGTTATAATGTATGTTAGAATGTTATAAAGGATGTTAGAATGTTATAATGGATGTTAGAATGTATATTATAATGTTAGAATGTATGTTAGTATGTTAATATGGATGTTAGAATGTTATAATGGATGTTAGAATGTATATTAGAAAGTTATAATGTATGTTAGAATGTTATTTTGGACGTTAAAATGTATTTTAGATTGTTATAATGTATGTTAGAATGTTATAATAGATGTTAGAATGTATATTAGAATGTTATAATGTATTTTACAATGTTAGAATGTGTGTTAGAATGTTATAATGGATGTTATAATGTATACTAGAATGTTATAATGTATTTTAGATTGTAATAATGTATGTTCGAATGTTTTAATGGATGTTAGAATGTATATTAGAATGTTATAATGTATGTTACAATGTTATAATGTATGTTAGAATGTTATAATGGATGTTAGAATGTATATTAGAATGTTATAATGTATGTTAGAATGTTACAATGGATGATAGAATGTTATAATGGATGTTATAATGAATATTAGAATGTTAGAATGGATGTTAGAATGTTATAATGGATGTTAGAATGTATAATAGAATGTTAGAATGTATGTTAGAATGTTATAATGGATGTTAGAATGTATATTAGAATGTAAGAATGTATGTTAGAATGTTATTATGGATGTTAGAATGTTATAATTGATGTTAGAATGTATATTAGAATGTTATAATGTATGTTAGAATGTTATAATTGATGTTAGAATGTATATTAGATTGTTATAATGTATGTTAGAATGTTATAATGGATGTTAAAATGTATATTAGAATGTTATAATGTATGTTAGGATGTTATAATGTATGTTAGAATGTTATAATGGATGTTAGAATGTATATTAGATTGTTATAATGTATGTTAGAATGTTATAATGGATGTTAGAATGTATATTAGAATGTTATAATGTATGTTACAATGTTATAATGGATGTTAGAATGTTTTAATGGATGTTAGAATGTATATTAGAATGTTATAATGTATGTTAGAATGTTATAATGGATGTTAGAATGTTATAATGGATGTTAGAATGTATATTAGAATGTTTTAATGTATGTTTGAATGTTATAATGGATGTTAGAATGTTATAATGGATGTTATAATGAATATTAGAATGTTATAATGTATGTTAGAATGCATGTTAGAATGTATATTAGAATGTTTTAGTGTATTTTAGAATGTTATAATGGATGTTAGAATGTATATTAGAATATTATAATGGATGTTAGAATGTTATAATGGATGTTAGTACATTATAATGGATGTTATAATATATATTAGAATGTTATAATGTATGTTAGAATGTTATAATGGATGTTAGAATGTATATTAGATTGTTATAATGTATGTTAGAATGTTATAATGGATGTTAGAATGTTATTAGAATGTTATAATGTATGTTACAATGTTATAATGGATGTTAGAATGTATATTAGAATTTTATAATGTATGTTAGAATGTTATAATGGATGTTAGAATGTTATAATGGATGTTAGAATGTATATTAGAATGTTGTAATGTATGTTAGAATGTTATAATGGATGGTAGAATGTTATAATGGATGTTAGAATGAATATTAGAATGTTAGAATGGATGTTAGAATGTTATAATGGATGTTATAATGTATATTAGAATGTTATAATGTATGTTAGAATGCATGTTAGAATGTATATTAGAATATTATAGTGTATGTTAGAATGTTATAATGGATGTTAGAATGTATATTAGAATGTTATAATGGATGTTAGAATATTATAATGGATGTTATAATGTATATTAGAATGTTAAAAAGTATGTTAGAATGTTACAATGGATGTTAGATTGTATATTAGAATGTTAGAATGTATGTTAGAATGTTATAATGGATGTTAGCATGTATATTAGAATGTTAGAATGTATGTTAGAATGTTATTATGGATGTTAGAATGTTATAATTGATGTTAGAATGTATATTAGAATGTTATAATGTATGTTAGAATGTTATTATGGATGTTAGAATGTTATAATGGAAGTTAGAATGTTATAATGGATGTTAAAATATTATAATGGATGTTATAATGTATATTAGAATGTTAAAATGGATGATTGAATGTTATAATTGATGTTAGAATGTATATTAGAATGTTAGAATATATGTTAGAATGTTAAAATGGATGTTAGAATGTATATTACAAAGTTATAATGTATGTTAGAATGTTATAATGGATGTTTGAATGTATTTTAGATTGTTATAATGTATGATATAATGTTATAATGGATATTAGAATGTATATTAGAATGTTATAATGTATGTTACAATGCTATAATGTATGTTAGAATGTTGTAATGGATGTTAAAATGTATACTAGAATGTTATAATGTATGTTAGAATGTATATTAGAATGTTATAATGTATGGTAGAATGTTATAATGGATGTTAGAATGTATATTAGATTGTTAATAATGTATGTTAGAATGTTATAATGGATGTTAGAATGTATATTAGAATATTATAATGTATGATAGAATGTTTTAATGGATATTAGAATGTATATTAGAATGTTATAATGTATGTTAGAATGTTTTAATGGATGTTATAATGAATATTAGAATGTTAGAATGGATGTTAGAATGTTATAATGGATGTTATAATGTATATTAGAATGTTATAATGTATGTTAGAATGCATGTTAGAATGTATATTAGAATATTATAGTGTATGTTAGAATGTTATAATGGATGTTAGAATGTATATTAGAATGTTATAATGGATGTTAGAATATTATAATGGATGTTATAATGTATATTAGAATGTTAAAAAGTATGTTAGAATGTTATAATGGATGTTAGAATGTATATTAGAATGTTAGAATGTATGTTAGAATGTTAAAATGGATGTTAGAATGTATATTAGAATGTTAGAATGTATGTTAGAATGTTATTATGGATGTTAGAATGTTATAATTGATGTTAGAATGTATATTAGAATGTTATAATGATTATTAGAATGTTATATTGGATGTTAGAATGTATATTAGAATGTTATAATGTATGTTATAATGTTATTATGGATGTTAGAATGTTATAATTGATGTTAGAATGTATATTAGAATGTTATAATGTTTATTAGAATGTTATATTGGATGTTAGAATGTATATTAGATTGTTATAATGTATGTTAGAATGTTATATTGGATGTTAGAATGTATATTAGAATGTTATAATGTATGTTATAATGTTGTAAAGGATGGTAGAATGTTATAATGGATGTTAGAATGTATATTATAATGTTAGAATGTATGTTAAAATGTTATTATGGATGTTAGAATGTTATAATGGATGTTAGAATGTATATTAGAAAGTTTTAATGTATGTTAGAATGTTATTTTGGATGTTAAAATGTATTTTAGATTGTTATAATGTATGTTAGAATGTTATAATAGATGTTAGAATGTATATTAGAATGTTATAATGTATGTTACAATGTTATAATGTATGTTAGAATGTTATAATGGATGTTGTAATGTATACTAGAATGTTATAATGTATTTTAGATTGTAATAATGTATGTTCGAATGTTATAATTGATGTTAGAAAGTATATTAGAATGTTATAATGTATGTTACAATGTTATAATGTATGTTAGAATGTTATAATGGATGTTAGAATGTATATTAGAATGTTAAAATGTATGTTAGAATGTTACAATGGATGATAGAATGTTATAATGGATTTTATAATGAATATTAGAATGTTAGAATGGATGTTAGAATGTTATAATGGATGTTATAATGTATATTAGAATGTTATAATGTATGTTAGAATGCATGTTAGAATGTATATTAGAATATTATAATGTATGTTAAAATGTTATAATGGATGTTAGAATGTATATTAGAATATTATAATGGATGTTAGAATATTATAATGGATGTTAGATTATTATAATGGATGTTATAATGTATATTAGAATGTTAAAATGGATGTTAGAATGTTATATTTGATTTTAGAATGTATATCAGAATGTTAAAAAGTATGTTAGAATGTTATAATGGATGTTAGAATGTATATTAGAATGTTAGAATGTATGTTAGAATGTTATAATGGATGTTAGAATGTATATTAGAATGTTACAATGTATGTTAGAATGTTTTTATGGATGTTAGAATGTTATAGTTGATGTTAGAATGTATGTTAGAATGTTATAATGTATGTTAGAATGTTATAATTGATGTTAGAATGTATATTAGATTGTTATAATGTATGTTAGAATGTTATAATGGATGTTAAAGTGTATATTAGAATGTTATAATGTATGTTAGGATGTTATAATGTATGTTAGAATGTTATAATGTATGTTAGAATGTATATTTGATTGTTATAATGTATGTTAGAATGTTATAATGGATGTTAGAATGTATATTAGAATGTTATAATGTATGTTAGAATGTTATAATGGATATTAGAATGTTATATTGGATGTTAGAATGTATATTAGATTGTTATAAGGTATGTTAGAATGTTATATTGGATGTTAGAATGTATATTAGAATGTTATAATGTATGTTAGAATGTTATAAAGGATGTTAGAATGTTATAATGGATGTTAGAATGTATATTATAATGTTAGAATGTATGTTAGAATGTTATTATGGATGTTAGAATGTTATAATGAATGTTAGAATGTATATTAGAAAGTTATAATGTATGTTAGAATGTTATTTTGGATGTTAAAATGTATTTAAGATTGTTATAATGTATGTTAGAATGTTATAATAGATGTTAGAATGTATATTAGAATGTTATAATGTATGTTACAATGTTATAATGTATGTTAGAAAGTTATAATGGATGTTATAATGTATACTAGAATGTTATAATGTATTTTAGATTGTAATAATGTATGTTCGAATGTTATAATGGATGTTAGAATGTATATTAGAATGTTATAATGTATGTTACAATGTTATAATGTATGTTAGAATGTTATAATGGATGTTAGAATGTATATTAGAATGTTATAATGTATGTTAGAATGCATGTTAGAATGTATATTAGAATATTATAATGTATGTTAGAATGTTATAATGGATGTTAGAATGTATATTAGAATGTTATAATGGATGTTAGAATATTATAATGGATGTTAGATTATTATAATGGATGTTATAATGTATATTAGAATGTTAAAACGGATGTTAGAATGTTATAATAGATTTTAGAATGTATATCAGAATGTAAAAAAGTATGTTAGAATGTTATAATGGATGTTAGAATGTATATTAGAATGTCAGAATGTGTGTTAGAATGTTATAATGGATGTTAGAATGTATATTAGAATGTTAGAATGTATGTTAGAATGTTATTATGGATGTTAGAATGTTATAATTGATGTTAGAATGTATATTAGAATGTTATAATGTATGTTAGAATGTTATAATGGATGTTAGAATGTATATTAGATTGTTGTAATGTATGTTAGAATGTTATAATGGATGTTAGAATGTATATTAGAATGTTATAATGTATGTTACAATGTTATAATGGATGTTAGAATGTTATAATGGATGTTAGAATGTATATTAGAATGTTATAATGTATGTTACAATGTTATAATGGATGTTAGAATGTTATAATGGATGTTAGAATGTATATTCGAATGTTGTAATGTATGTTAGAATGTTATAATGGATGTTAGAATGTTATAATGGATGTTATAATGAATATTAGAATGTTATAATGTATGTTAGAATGCATGTTAGAATGTATATTAGAATGTTTTAGTGTATTTTAGAATGTTATAATGGATGTTAGAATGTATATTAGATTATTATAATGGATGTTAGAATGTTATAATGGATGATAGTACATTATAATGGATGTTATAATATATATTAGAATGTTAAAATGTATGTTAGAATGTTATAATGGATGTTAGAATGTATATTAGAATGTTAAAAAGTATGTTAGAATGTTATAATGGATGTTAGAATGTATATTAGAATGTTAGAATGTATGTTAGAATGTTATTAAGGATGTTAGAATGTTATAATTGATGTTAGAATGTATATTAGAATGTTATAATGTATGTTAGAATGTTATAATTGATGTTAGAATGTATATTAGATTGTTATAATGTATGTTAGAATGTTATAATGGATGTTAAAATGTATATTAGAATGTTATAATGTATGTTAGGATGTTATAATGTATGTTAGAATGTTATAATGGATGTTAGAATGTATATTAGATTGTTATAATGTATGTTAGAATGTTATAATGGATGTTAGAATGTATATTAGAATGTTATAATGTATGTTAGAATGTTATAATGGATATTAGAATGTTATATTGGATGTTAGAATGTATATTAGATTGTTATAATGTATGTTAGAATGTTATATTGGAAGTTAGAATGTATATTAGAATGTTATAATGTATGTTAGAATGTTATAAAGGATGTTAGAATGTTATAATGGATGTTAGAATGTATATTATAATGTTAGAATGTATGTTAGTATGTTAATATGGATGTTAGAATGTTATAATGGATGTTAGAATGTATATTAGAAAGTTATAATGTATGTTAGAATGTTATTTTGGACGTTAAAATGTATTTTAGATTGTTATAATGTATGTTAGAATGTTATAATAGATGTTAGAATGTATATTAGAATGTTATAATGTATTTTACAATGTTATAATGTGTGTTAGAATGTTATAATGAATGTTATAATGTATACTAGAATGTTATAATGTATTTTAGATTGTAATAATGTATGTTCGAATGTTTTAATGGATGTTAGAATGTATATTAGAATGTTATAATGTATGTTACAATGTTATAATGTATGTTAGAATGTTATAATGGATGTTAGAATGTATATTAGAATGTTATAATGTATGTTAGAATGTTATAATGGATATTAGAATGTTATATTGGATGTTAGAATGTATATTAGATTGTTATAATGTATGTTAGAATGTTATATTGGAAGTTAGAATGTATATTAGAATGTTATAATGTATGTTAGAATGTTATAAAGGATGTTAGAATGTTATAATGGATGTTAGAATGTATATTATAATGTTAGAATGTATGTTAGTATGTTAATATGGATGTTAGAATGTTATAATGGATGTTAGAATGTATATTAGAAAGTTATAATGTATGTTAGAATGTTATTTTGGACGTTAAAATGTATTTTAGATTGTTATAATGTATGTTAGAATGTTATAATAGATGTTAGAATGTATATTAGAATGTTATAATGTATTTTACAATGTTATAATGTGTGTTAGAATGTTATAATGAATGTTATAATGTATACTAGAATGTTATAATGTATTTTAGATTGTAATAATGTATGTTCGAATGTTTTAATGGATGTTAGAATGTATATTAGAATGTTATAATGTATGTTACATTGTTATAATGTATGTTAGAATGTTATAATGGATGTTAGAATGTATATTAGAATGTTATAATGTATGTTAGAATGTTACAATGGATGATAGAATGTTATAATGGATGTTATAATTAATATTAGAATGTTAGAATGGATGTTAGAATGTTATAATGGATGTTAGAATGTATATTAGAATGTTAGAATGTATGTTAGAATGTTATAATGGATGTTAGAATGTATATTAGAATGTAAGAATGTATGTTAGAATGTTATTATGGATGTTAGAATGTTATAATTGATGTTAGAATGTATATTAGAATGTTATAATGTATGTTAGAATGTTATAATTGATGTTAGAATGTATATTAGATTGTGATAATGTATGTTAGAATGTTATAATGGATGTTAAAATGTATATTAGAATGTTATAATGTATGTTAGGATGTTATAATGTATGTTAGAATGTTATAATGGATGTTAGAATGTATATTAGATTGTTATAATGTATGTTAGAATGTTATAATGGATGTTAGAATGTATATTTGAATGTTATAATGTATGTTACAATGTTATAATGGATGTTAGAATGTTTTAATGGATGTTAGAATGTATATTAGAATGTTATAATGTATGTTAGAATGTTATAATGGATGTTAGAATGTTATAATGGATGTTAGAATGTATATTAGAATGTTTTAATGTATGTTTGAATGTTATAATGGATGTTAGAATGTTATAATGGATGTTTTAATGAATATTAGAATGTTATAATGTATGTTAGAATGCATGTTAGAATGTATATTAGAATGTTTTAGAGTATTTTAGAATGTTATAATGGATGTTAGAATGTATATTAGAATATTATAATGGATGTTAGAATGTTATAATGGATGTTAGTACATTATAATGGATGTTATAATATATATTAGAATGTTATAATGTATGTTAGAATGTTATAATGGATGGTAGAATGTTATAATGGATGTTAGAATGAATATTAGAATGTTAGAATGGATGTTAGAATGTTAGAATGGATGTTATAATGTATATTAGAATGTTATAATGTATGTTAGAATGCATGTTAGAATGTATATTAGAATATTATAGTGTATGTTAGAATGTTATAATGGATGTTAGAATGTATATTAGAATGTTATAATGGATGTTAGAATACTATAATGGATGTTATAATGTATATTAGAATGTTAAAAAGTATGTTAGAATGTTATAATGGATGTTAGATTGTATATTAGAATGTTAGAATGTATGTTAGAATGTTATAATGGATGTTAGAATGTATATTAGAATGTTAGAATGTATGTTAGAATGTTATTATGGATGTTAGAATGTTATAATTGATGTTAGAATGTATATTAGAATGTTATAATGTATGTTAGAATGTTATTATGGATGTTACAATGTTATAATGGAAGTTAGAATGTTATAATGGATGTTAAAATATTATAATGGATGTTATAATGTATATTAGAATGTTAAAATGGATGATTGAATGTTATAATTGATGTTAGAATGTATATTAGAATGTTAGAATGTATGTTAGAATGTTATAATGGATGTTAGAATGTATATTACAAAGTTATAATGTATGTTAGAATGTTATAATGGATGTTTGAATGTATTTTAGATTGTTATAATGTATGATATAATGTTATAATGGATATTAGAATGTATATTAGAATGTTATAATGTTTGTTACAATGCTATAATGTATGTTAGAATGTTATAATGGATGTTAGAATGTATATTAGAATGTTATAATGGATGTTAGAATATTATAATGGATGTTATAATGTATATTAGAATGTTAAAAAGTATGTTAGAATGTTACAATGGATGTTAGATTGTATATTAGAATGTTAGAATGTATGTTAGAATGTTATAATGGATGTTAGCATGTATATTAGAATGTTAGAATGTATGTTAGAATGTTATTATGGATGTTAGAATGTTATAATTGATGTTAGAATGTATATTAGAATGTTATAATGTATGTTAGAATGTTATTATGGATGTTAGAATGTTATAATGGAAGTTAGAATGTTATAATGGATGTTAAAATATTATAATGGATGTTATAATGTATATTAGAATGTTAAAATGGATGATTGAATGTTATAATTGATGTTAGAATGTATATTAGAATGTTAGAATGTATGTTAGAATGTTAAAATGGATGTTAGAATGTATATTACAAAGTTATAATGTATGTTAGAATGTTATAATGGATGTTTGAATGTATTTTAGATTGTTATAATGTATGATATAATGTTATAATGGATATTAGAATGTATATTAGAATGTTATAATGTATGTTACAATGCTATAATGTATGTTAGAATGTTGTAATGGATGTTAAAATGTATACTAGAATGTTATAATGTATGTTAGAATGTATATTAGAATGTTATAATGTATGGTAGAATGTTATAATGGATGTTAGAATGTATATTAGATTGTTAATAATGTATGTTAGAATGTTATAATGGATGTTAGAATGTATATTAGAATATTATAATGTATGATAGAATGTTTTAATGGATATTAGAATGTATATTAAAATGTTATAATGTATGTTAGAATGTTTTAATGGATGTTATAATGAATATTAGAATGTTAGAATGGATGTTAGAATGTTATAATGGATGTTATAATGTATATTAGAATGTTATAATGTATGTTAGAATGCATGTTAGAATGTATATTAGAATATTATAGTGTATGTTAGAATGTTATAATGGATGTTAGAATGTATATTAGAATGTTATAATGGATGTTAGAATATTATAATGGATGTTATAATGTATATTAGAATGTTAAAAAGTATGTTAGAATGTTATAATGGATGTTAGAATGTATATTAGAATGTTAGAATGTATGTTAGAATGTTAAAATGGATGTTAGAATGTATATTAGAATGTTAGAATGTATGTTAGAATGTTATTATGGATGTTAGAATGTTATAATTGATGTTAGAATGTATATTAGAATGTTATAATGTTTATTAGAATGTTATATTGGATGTTAGAATGTATATTAGATTGTTATAATGTATGTTAGAATGTTATATTGGATGTTAGAATGTATATTAGAATGTTATAATGTATGTTATAATGTTATAAAGGATGGTAGAATGTTATAATGGATGTTAGAATGTATATTATAATGTTAGAATGTATGTTAAAATGTTATTATGGATGTTAGAATGTTATAATGGATGTTAGAATGTATATTAGAAAGTTATAATGTATGTTAGAATGTTATTTTGGATGTTAAAATGTATTTTAGATTGTTATAATGTATGTTAGAATGTTATAATAGATGTTAGAATGTATATTAGAATGTTATAATGTATGTTACAATGTTATAATGTATGTTAGAATGTTATAATGGATGTTATAATGTATACTAGAATGTTATAATGTATTTTAGATTGTAATAATGTATGTTCGAATGTTATAATTGATGTTAGAAAGTATATTAGAATGTTATAATGTATGTTACAATGTTATAATGTATGTTAGAATGTTATAATGGATGTTAGAATGTATATTAGAATGTTAAAATGTATGTTAGAATGTTACAATGGATGATAGAATGTTATAATGGATGTTATAATGTATATTAGAATGTTATAATGTATGTTAGAATGCATGTTAGAATGTATATTAGAATATTATAATGTATGTTAAAATGTTATAATGGATGTTAGAATGTATATTAGAATGTTATAATGGATGTTAGAATACTATAATGGATGTTATAATGTATATTAGAATGTTAAAAAGTATGTTAGAATGTTATAATGGATGTTAGATTGTATATTAGAATGTTAGAATGTATGTTAGAATGTTATAATGGATGTTAGAATGTATATTAGAATGTTAGAATGTATGTTAGAATGTTATTATGGATGTTAGAATGTTATAATTGATGTTAGAATGTATATTAGAATGTTATAATGTATGTTAGAATGTTATTATGGATGTTAGAATGTTATAATGGAAGTTAGAATGTTATAATGGATGTTAAAATATTATAATGGATGTTATAATGTATATTAGAATGTTAAAATGGATGATTGAATGTTATAATTGATGTTAGAATGTATATTAGAATGTTAGAATGTATGTTAGAATGTTATAATGGATGTTAGAATGTATATTACAAAGTTATAATGTATGTTAGAATGTTATAATGGATGTTTGAATGTATTTTAGATTGTTATAATGTATGATATAATGTTATAATGGATATTAGAATGTATATTAGAATGTTATAATGTTTGTTACAATGCTATAATGTATGTTAGAATGTTATAATGGATGTTAAAATGTATACTAGAATGTTATAATGTATGTTAGAATGTATATTAGAATGTTATAATGTATGTTAGAATGTTATAATGGATGTTAGAATGTATATTAGAATATTATAATGTATGATAGAATGTTTTAATGGATATTAGAATGTATATTAGAATGTTATAATGTATGTTAGAATGTTTTAATGGATGTTATAATGAATATTAGAATGTTAGAATGGATGTTACAATGTTATAATGGATGTTATAATGTATATTAGAATGTTATAATGTATGTTAGAATGCATGTTAGAATGTATATTAGAATATTATAGTGTATGTTAGAATGTTATAATGGATGTTAGAATGTATATTAGAATGTTATAATGGATGTTAGAATATTATAATGGATGTTATAATGTATATTAGAATGTTAAAAAGTATGTTAGAATGTTATAATGGATGTTAGAATGTATATTAGAATGTTAGAATGTATGTTAGAATGTTAAAATGCATGTTAGAATGTATATTAGAATGTTAGAATGTATGTTAGAATGTTATTATGGATGTTAGAATGTTATAATTGATGTTAGAATGTATATTAGAATGTTATAATGTTTATTAGAATGTTATATTGGATGTTAGAATGTATATTAGATTGTTATAATGTATGTTAGAATGTTATATTGGATGTTAGAATGTATATTAGAATGTTATAATGTATGTTAGAATGTTATAAAGGATGGTAGAATGTTATAATGGATGTTAGAATGTATATTATAATGTTAGAATGTATGTTAGAATGTTATAATGGATGTTATAATGTATACTAGAATGTTATAATGTATTTTAGATAGTAATAATGTATGTTCGAATGTTATAATGGATGTTAGAAAGTATATTAGAATGTTATAATGTATGTTACAATGTTATAATGTATGTTAGAATGTTATTTTGGATGTTAAAATGTATTTTAGATTGTTATAATGTATGTTAGAATGTTATAATAGATGTTAGAATGTATATTAGAATGTTATAATGTATGTTACAATGTTATAATGTATGTTAGAATGTTATAATGGATGTTATAATGTATACTAGAATGTTATAATGTATTTTAGATTGTAATAATGTATGTTCGAATGTTATAATGGATGTTAGAAAGTATATTAGAATGTTATAATGTATGTTACAATGTTATAATGTATGTTAGAATGTTATAATGGATGTTAGAATGTATATTAGAATGTTAAAATGTATGTTAGAATGTTACAATGGATGATAGAATGTTATAATGGATGTTATAATGAATATTAGAATGTTAGAATGGATGTTAGAATGTTATAATGGATGTTATAATGTATATTAGAATGTTATAATGTATGTTAGAATGCATGTTAGAATGTATATTAGAATATTATAATGTATGTTAAAATGTTATAATGGATGTTAGAATGTATATTAGAATATTATAATGTTTGTTAGAATATTATAATGGATGTTAGATTATTATAATGGATGTTATAATGTATATTAGAATGTTAAAATGGATGTTAGAATGTTATAATGAATGTTAGAATGTATATTAGAATGTTAGAATGTATGTTAGAATGTTATAATGGATGTTAGAATGTATATTAGAATGTTACAATGTATGTTAGAATGTTTTTATGGATGTTAGAATGTTATAATTGATGTTAGAATGTATATTAGAATGTTATAATGTATGTTAGAATGTTATAATTGATGTTAGAATGTATATTAGATTGTTATAATGTATGTTAGAATGTTATAATGGATGTTAAAATGTATATTAGAATGTTATAATGTATGTTAGGATGGTATAATGTATGTTAGAATGTTATAATGTATGTTAGAATGTATATTAGATTGTTATAATGTATGTTAGAATGTTATAATGGATGTTAGAATGTATATTAGAATGTTATAATGGATGTTAGAATGTTATAATGGATATTAGAATGTTATATTGGATGTTAGAATGTATATTAGATTGTTATAAGGTATGTTAGAATGTTATATTGGATGTTAGAATGTATATTAGAATGTTATAATGTATGTTAGAATGTTATAAAGGATGTTAGAATGTTATAATGGATGTTAGAATGTATATTATAATGTTAGAATGTATGTTAGAATGTTATTATGGATGTTAGAATGTTATAATGGATGTTAGAATGTATATTAGAAAGTTATAATGTATGTTAGAATGTTATTTTGGATGTTAAAATATATTTTAGATTGTTATAATGTATGTTAGAATGTTATAATAGATGTTAGAATGTATATTAGAATACTATAATGTATGTTACAATGTTATAATGTATGTTAGAATGTTATAATGGATGTTATAATGTATACTAGAATGTTATAATGTATTTTAGATTGTAATAATGTATGTTCGAATGTTATAATGGATGTTAGAATGTATATTAGAATGTTATAATGTATGTTACAATGTTATAATGTATGTTAGAATGTTATAATGGATGTTAGAATGTATATTAGAATGTTATAATGTATGTTAGAATGTTACAATGGATGATAGAATGTTATAATGGATGTTATAATGAATATTAGAATGTTAGAATGGATGTTAGAATGTTATAATGGATGTTATAATGTATATTAGAATGTTATAATGGATGTAAGAATATTATAATGGATGTTAGATTATTATAATGGATGTTATAATGTATATTAAAATGTTAAAACGGATGTTAGAATGTTATAATTGATTTTAGAATGTATATCAGAATGTTAAAAAGTATGTTAGAATGTTATAATGGATGTTAGAATGTATATTAGAATGTCAGAATGTATGTTAGAATGTTATAATGGATGTTAGAATGTATATTAGAATGTTAGAATGTATGTTAGATTGTTATTATGGATGTTAGAATGTTATAATTGATGTTAGAATGTATATTAGAATGTTATAATGTATGTTAGAATGTTATAATGGATGTTAGAATGTATATTAGATTGTTATAATGTATGTTAGAATGTTATAATGGATGTTAGAATGTATATTAGAATGTTATAATGTATGTTAAAATGTTATAATGGATGATAGAATGTTATAATGGATGTTAGAATGTATATTAGAATGTTAGAATGTATGTTACAATGTTATAATGGATGTTAGAATGTTATAATGGATGTTAGAATGTATATTAGAATGTTGTAATGTATGTTAGAATGTTATAATGGATGTTAGAATGTTATAATGGATGTTATAATGAATATTAGAATGTTATAATGTATGTTAGAATGCATGTTAGAATGTATATTAGAATGTATTAGTGTATTTTAGAATGTTATAATGGATGTTAGAATGTATATTAGAATATTATAATGGATGTTAGAATGTTATAATGGATGATAGTACATTATAATGGATGTTATAATATATATTAGAATGTTATAATGTATGTTAGAATGTTATAATGGATGTTAGAATGTATATTAGATTGTTATAATGTATGTTAGAATGTTATAATGGATGTTAGAATGTATATTAGAATGTTATAATGTATGTTACAATGTTATAATGGATGTTAGAATGTTATAATGGACGTTAGAATGTATATTAGAATGTTATAATGTATGTTAGAATGTTATAATGGATGTTAGAATGTATATTAGAATGTTATAATGTATGTTACAATGTTATAATGTATGTTAGAATGTTATAATGGATGTTAGAATGTATATTAGAATGTTATAATGTATGTTAGAATGTTACAATGGATGATAGAATGTTATAATGGATGTTATAATGAATATTAGAATGTTAGAATGGATGTTAGAATGTTATAATGGATGTTATAATGTATATTAGAATGTTATAATGGATGTTAGAATATTATAATGGATGTTAGATTATTATAATGGATGTTATAATGTATATTAGAATGTTAAAACGGATGTTAGAATGTTATAATTGATTTTAGAATGTATATCAGAATGTTAAAGAGTATGTTAGAATGTTATAATGGATGTTAGAATGTATATTAGAATGTCAGAATGTATGTTAGAATGTTATAATGGATGTTAGAATGTATATTAGAATGTTAGAATGTATGTTAGAATGTTATTATGGATGTTAGAATGTTATAATTGATGTTAGAATGTATATTAGAATGTTATAATGTATGTTAGAATGTTATAATGGATGTTAGAATGTATATTAGATTGTTATAATGTATGTTAGAATGTTATAATGGATGTTAAAATGTATATTAGAATGTTTTAATGTATGTTAGGATGTTATAATGTATGTTAGAATGTTATAATGGATGTTAGAATGTATATTAGAATGTCAGAATGTATGTTAGAATGTTAGAATGTATGTTAGAATGTTATTATGGATGTTAGAATGTTATAATTGATGTTAGAATGTATATTAGAATGTTATAATGTATGTTAGAATGTTATAATTGATGTTAGAATGTATATTAGATTGTTATAATGTATGTTAGAATGTTATAATGGATGTTAAAATGTATATTAGAATGTTTTAATGTATGTTAGGATGTTATAATGTATGTTAGAATGTTTATAATGGATGTTAGAATGTATATTAGATTGTTATAATGTATGTTAGAATGTTATAATGGATGTTAGAATGTATATTAGAATGTTATAATGTATGTTACAATGTTATAATGGATGTTAGAATGTTTTAATGGATGTTAGAATGTATATTAGAATGTTATAATGTATGTTAGAATGTTATAATGTATGTTAGAATGTTATAATGGATGTTAGAATGTATATTAGAATGTTTTAATGTATGTTAGAAAGTTATAATGGATGTTATAATGAATATTAGAATGTTATAATGTATGTTAGAATGCATGTTAGAATGTATATTAGAATGTTTTAGTGTATTTTAGAATGTTATAATGGATGTTAGAATGTATATTAGAATATTATAATGGATGTTAGAATGTTATAATGGATGTTAGTACATTATAATGGATGTTATAATATATATTAGAATGTTATAATGTATGTTAGAATGTTAAAATGGATGTTAGAATGTATATTAGAAAGTTATAATGTATGTTAGAATGTTATTTTGGATGTTAAAATGTATTTTAGATTGTTATAATGTATGTTAGAATGTTATAATAGATGTTAGAATGTATATTAGAATGTTATAATGTATGTTACAATGTTATAATGTATGTTATAATGTTATAATGGATGTTATAATGTACAGTAGAATGTTATAATGTATTTTAGATTGTAATAATGTATGTTCGAATGTTATAATGGATGTTAGAATGTATATTAGAATGTTATAATGTATGTTACAATGTTATAATGTATGTTAGAATGTTATAATGGATGTTAGAATGTATATTAGAATGTTATAATGTATGTTAGAATGTTACAATGGATGATAGAATGTTATAATGGATGTTATAATGAATATTAGAATGTTAGAATGGATGTTAGAATGTTATAATGGATGTTATAATGTATATTAGAATGTTATAATGTATGTTAGAATGCATGTTAGAATGTATATTAGAATATTATAATGTATGTTAGAATGTTATAATGGATGTTAGAATGTATATTAGAATATTATAATGGATGTTAGAATATTATAATGGATGTTAGATTATTATAATGGATGTTATAATGTATATTAGAATGTTAAAATGGATGTTAGAATGTTATAATTTATTTTAGAATGTATATCAGAATGTTAAAAAGTATGTTAGAATGTTATAATGGATGTTATCATGTATATTAGAATGTTAGAATGTATGTTAGAATGTTATAATGGATGTTAGAATGTATATTAGAATGTTAGAAAGTATGTTAGAATGTTATTAATGATGTTAGAATGTTATAATTGAAGTTAGAATGTATATTAGAATGTTATAATGTATGTTAGAATGTTATAATTGATGTTAGAATGTATATTAGATTGTTATAATGTATGTTAGATTGTTATAATGGATGTTAAAATGTATATTAGAATGTTATAATGTATGTTAGGATGTTATAATGTATGTTAGAATGTTATAATGGATGTTAGAATGTATATTAGATTGTTATAATGTATGTTAGAATGTTAGAATGGATGTTAGAATGTATATTAGAATGTTATAATGTATGTTACAATGTTATAATGGATGTTAGATTGTTTTAATGGATGTTAGAATGTATATTAGAATGTTATAATGTATGTTAGAATGTTATAATGGATGTTAGAATGTTATAATGGATGTTAGAATGTATATTAGAATGTTTTAATGTATGTTAGAATGTTATAATGGTTTTTAGAATGTTATAATGGATGTTATAATGAATATTAGAATGTTATAATGTATGTTAGAATGCATGTTAGAATGTATATTAGAATGTTTTAGTGTATTTTAGAATGTTATAATGGATGTGAGAATGTATATTAGAATATTATAATGGATGTTAGAATGTTTTAATGGATGTTAGTACATTATAATGGATGTTATAATATATATTAGAATGTTATAATGTATGTTAGAATGTTATAATGGATGTTAGAATGTATATTAGATTGTTATAATGTATGTTAGAATTTTATAATGGATGTTAGAATGTTATTAGAATGTTATAATGTATGTTACAATGTTATAATGGATGTTAGAATGTATATTAGAATGTTATAATGTATGTTAGAATGTTATAATGGATGTTAGATTGTTAGAATGGATGTTAGAATGTATATTAGAATGTTGTAATGTATGTTAGAATGTTATAATGGATGGTAGAATGTTATAATGCATGTTAGAATGAATATTAGAATGTTAGAATGGATGTTAGAATGTTATAATGGATGTTATAATGTATGTTAGAATGCATGTTAGAATGTATATTAGAATATTATAGTGTATGTTAGAATGTTATAATGGATGTTAGAATGTATATTAGAATGTTATAATGGATGTTAGAATATTATAATGGATGTTATAATGTATATTAGAATGTTAAAAAGTATGTTAGAATGTTATAATGGATGTTAGAATGTATATTAGAATGTTAGAATGTATGTTAGAATGTTATAATGGATGTTAGAATGTATATTAGAATGTTAGAATGTATGTTAGAATGTTATTATGGATGTTAGAATGTTATAATTGATGTTAGAATGTATATTAGAATGTTATAATGTATGTTAGAATGTTATTATGGATGTTAGAATGTTATAATGGAAGTTAGAATGTTATAATGGATGTTAAAATATTATAATGGATGTTATAATGTTTATTAGAATGTTAAAATGGATGATTGAATGTTATAATTGATGTTAGAATGTATATTAGAATGTTGGAATGTATGTTAGAATGTTATAATGGATGTTAGAATGTATATTACAAAGTTATAATGTATGTTAGAATGTTATAATGGATGTTTGAATGTATTTTATATTGTTATAATGTATGATAGAAGTTATAATGGATATTAGAATGTATATTAGAATGTTATAATGTATGTTACAATGCTATAATGTATGTTAGAATGTTATAATGGATGTTAAAATGTATACTAGAATGTTATAATGTATGTTAGAATGTATTTTAGAATGTTATAATGTATAGTAGAATGTTATAATGGATGTTAGAATGTATATTAGATTGTTATAATGTATGTTAGAATGTTATAATGGATGTTAGAATGTATATTAGAATGTTATAATGTATGATAGAATGTTTTAATGGATATTAGAATGTATATTAGAATGTTATAATGGATGTTAGAATGTTATAACGGATGTTATAATGTATATTAGAATGTTATAATGTATGTTAGAATGCATGTTAGAATGTATATTAGAATATTATAGTGTATGTTAGAATGTTATAATGGATGTTAGAATGTATATTAGAATGTTATAATGTATGTTAGAATGTTACAATGGATGATAGAATGTTATAATGGATGTTATAATGAATATTAGAATGTTAGAATGGATGTTAGAATGTTATAATGGATGTTATAATGTATATTAGAATGTTATAATGTATGTTAGAATGCATGTTAGAATGTATATTAGAATATTATAATGTATGTTAGAATGTTATAATGGATGTTAGAATGTATATTAGAATATTATAATGGATGTTAGAATATTATAATGGATGTTAGATTATTATAATGGATGTTATAATGAATATTAGAATGTTAAAATGGATGTTAGAATGTTATAATTGATTTTAGAATGTATATCAGAATGTTAAAAAGTATGTTAGAATGTTATAATGGATGTTATAATGTATATTAGAATGTTAGAATGTATGTTAGAATGTTATAATGGATGTTAGAATGTATATTAGAATGTTAGAATGTATGTTAGAATGTTATTAATGATGTTAGAATGTTATAATTGATGTTAGAATGTATATTAGAATGTTATAATGTATGTTAGAATGTTATAATTGATGTTAGAATGTATATTAGATTGTTATAATGTATGTTAGAATGTTATAATGGATGTTAAAATGTATATTAGAATGTTATAATGTATGTTAGGATGTTATAATGTATGTTAGAATGTTATAAAGGATGTTAGAATGTATATTAGATTGTTATAATGTATGTTAGAATGTTAGAATGGATGTTAGAATGTATATTAGAATGTTATAATGTATGTTACAATGTTATAATGGATGTTAGATTGTTTTAATGGATGTTAGAATGTATATTAGAATGTTATTATGTATGTTAGAATGTTATAATGGATGTTAGAATGTTATAATGGATGTTAGAATGTATATTAGAATGTTTTAATGTATGTTAGAATGTTATAATGGATGTTAGAATGTTATAATGGATGTTATAATGAATATTAGAATGTTATAATGTATGTTAGAATGCATGTTAGAATGTATATTAGAATGTTTTAGTGTATTTTAGAATGTTATAATGGATGTGAGAATGTATATTAGAATATTATAATGGATGTTAGAATGTTTTAATGGATGTTAGTACATTATAATGGATGTTATAATATATATTAGAATGTTATAATGTATGTTAGAATGTTATAATGGATGTTAGAATGTATATTAGATTGTTATAATGTATGTTAGAATGTTATAATGGATGTTAGAATGTTATTAGAATGTTATAATGTATGTTACAATGTTATAATGGATGTTAGAATGTATATTAGAATGTGATAATGTATGTTAGAATGTTATAATGGATGTTAGATTGTTAGAATGGATGTTAGAATGTATATTAGAATGTTGTAATGTATGTTAGAATGTTATAATGGATGGTAGAATGTTATAATGGATGTTAGAATTAATATTAGAATGTTAGAATGGATGTTAGAATGTTATAATGGATGTTATAATGTATGTTAGAATGCATGTTAGAATGTATATTAGAATATTATAGTGTATGTTAGAATGTTATAATGGATGTTAGAATGTATATTAGAATGTTATAATGGATGTTAGAATATTATAATGGATGTTATAATGTATATTAGAATGTTAAAAAGTATGTTAGAATGTTATAATGGATGTTAGAATGTATATTAGAATGTTAGAATGTATGTTAGAATGTTATAATGGATGTTAGAATGTATATTAGAATGTTAGAATGTATGTTAGAATGTTATTATGGATGTTAGAATGTTATAATTGATGTTAGAATGTATATTAGAATGTTATAATGTATGTTAGAATGTTATTATGGATGTTAGAATGTTATAATGGAAGTTAGAATGTTATAATGGATGTTAAAATATTATAATGGATGTTATAATGTTTATTAGAATGTTAAAATGGATGATTGAATGTTATAATTGATGTTAGAATGTATATTAGAATGTTAGAATGTATGTTAGAATGTTATAATGGATGTT
The DNA here is from genome assembly GCA_031769625.1 of Taudactylus pleione. NCBI lineage: Eukaryota > Metazoa > Chordata > Amphibia > Anura > Myobatrachidae > Taudactylus > Taudactylus pleione. Next base: position 117,423 of record JAUIMM010000815.1, on the reverse strand, counting down.
AGAATGTATATTACAAAGTTATAATGTATGTTAGAATGTTATAATGGATGTTTGAATGTATTTTATATTGTTATAATGTATGATAGAATGTTATAATGGATATTAGAATGTATATTAGAATGTTATAATGTATGTTACAATGCTATAATGTATGTTAGAATGTTATAATGGATGTTAAAATGTATACTAGAATGTTATAATGTATGTTAGAATGTATATTAGAATGTTATAATGTATAGTAGAATGTTATAATGGATGTTAGAATGTATATTAGATTGCTATAATGTATGTTAGAATGTTATAATGGATGTTAGAATGTATATTAGAATGTTATAATGTATGATAGAATGTTTTAATGGATATTAGAATGTATATTAGAATGTTATAATGGATGTTAGAATGTTATAATGGATGTTATAATGTATATTAGAATGTTATAATGTATGTTAGAATGCATGTTAGAATGTATATTAGAATATTATAGTGTATGTTAGAATGTTATAATGGATGTTAGAATGTATATTAGAATGTTATAATGGATGTTAGAATATTATAATGGATGTTATAATGTATATTAGAATGTTAAAAAGTATGTTAGAATGTTATAATGGATGTTAGAATGTATATTAGAATGTTAGAATGTATGTTAGAATGTTATAAAGGATGTTAGAATGTTATAATGGATGTTAAAATGTATATTATAATGTTAGAATGTATGTTAGAATGTTATTATGGATGTTAGAATGTTATAATGGATGTTAGAATGTATATTAGAAAGTTATAATGTATGTTAGAATGTTATTTTGGATGTTAAAATGTATTTTAGATTGTTATAATGTATGTTAGAATGTTATAATAGATGTTACAATGTTATAATGTATGTTAGAATGTTATAATGGATGTTATAATGTATACTAGAATGTTATAATGTATTTTAGATTGCAATAATGTATGTTCGAATGTTATAATTGGATGTTAGAAAGTATATTAGAATGTTATAATGTATGTTACAATGTTATAATGTATGTTAGATTGTTATAATGGATGTTAGAATGTATATTAGAATGTTAAAATGTATGTTAGAATGTTACAATGGATGATAGAATGTTATAATGGATGTTATAATGAATATTAGAATGTTAGAATGGATGTTAGAATGTTATAATGGATGTTATAATGTATATTAGAATGTTATAATGTATGTTAGAATGCATGTTAGAATGTATATTAGAATATTATAATGTATGTTAAAATGTTATAATGGATGTTAGAATGTATATTAGAATATTATAATGGATGTTAGAATATTATAATGGATGTTAGATTATTATAATGGCTGTTAAAATGTATATTAGAATGTTAGAATGTATGTTAGAATGTTATAATGGATGTTAGAATGTATATTAGAATGTTAGAATGTATGTTAGAATGTTATTATGGATGTTAGAATGTTATAATTGATGTTAGAATGTATAATAGAATGTTATAATGTATGTTAGAATGTTATAATTGATGTTAGAATGTATATTAGATTGTTATAATGTATGTTAGAATGTTATAATGGATGTTAAAATGTATATTAGAATGTTATAATGTATGTTAGGATGTTATAATGTATGTTAGAATGTTATAATGTATGTTAGAATGTATATTAGATTGTTATAATGTATGTTAGAATGTTATAATGGATGTTAGAATGTATATTAGAATGTTATATTGTATGTTAGAATGTTATAATGGATATTAGAATGTTATATTGGATGTTAGAATGTATATTAGATTGTTATAAGGTATGTTAGAATGTTATATTGGATGTTAGAATGTATATTAGAATGTTATAATGTATGTTAGAATGTTATAAAGGATGTTAGAATGTTATAATGGATGTTAGAATGTATATTATAATGTTAGAATGTATGTTAGAATGTTATTATGGATGTTAGAATGTTATAATGGATGTTAGAATGTATATTAGAAAGTTATAATGTATGTTAGAATGTTATTTTGGATGTTAAAATGTATTTTAGATTGTTATAATGTATGTTAGAATGTTATAATAGATGTTAGAATGTATATTAGAATGTTATAATGTATGTTAGAATGTTACAATGGATGATAGAATGTTATAATGGATGTTAGAATGTATATTAGAATGTTATAATGGATGTTAGAATATTATAATGGATGTTAGATTATTATAATGGATGTTATAATGTATATTAGAATGTTAAAACGGATGTTAGAATGTTATAATTGATTTTAGAATGTATATCAGAATGTTAAAAAGTAAGTTAGAATGTTATCATGGATGTTAGAATGTATATTAGAATGTCAGAATGTATGTTAGAATGTTATAATGGATGTTAGAATGTATATTAGAATGTTAGAATGTATGTTAGAATGTTATTATGGATGTTAGAATGTTATAATTGATGTTAGAATGTATATTAGAATGTTATAATGTATGTTAGAATGTTATAATGGATGTTAGAATGTATATTAGATTGTTATAATGTATGTTAGAATGTTATAATGGATGTTAGAATGTATATTAGAATGTTATAATGGATGTTAGAATATTATAATGGATGTTAGATTATTATAATGGATGTTATAATGTATATTAGAATGTTAAAACGGATGTTAGAATGTTATAATTGATTTTAGAATGTATATCAGAATGTTAAAAAGTAAGTTAGAATGTTATCATGGATGTTAGAATGTATATTAGAATGTCAGAATGTATGTTAGAATGTTATAATGGATGTTAGAATGTATATTAGAATGTTAGAATGTATGTTAGAATGTTATTATGGATGTTAGAATGTTATAATTGATGTTAGAATGTATATTAGAATGTTATAATGTATGTTAGAATGTTATAATGGATGTTAGAATGTATATTAGATTGTTATAATGTATGTTAGAATGTTATAATGGATGTTAGAATGTATATTAGAATGTTATAATGTATGTTAAAATGTTATAATGGATGTTAGAATGTTATAATGGATGTTAGAATGTATATTAGAATGTTATTATGTATGTTACAATGTTATAATGGATGTTAGAATGTTATAATGGATGTTAGAATGTATATTAAAATGTTGTAATGTATGTTAGAATGTTATAATGGATGTTAGAATGTTATAATGGATGTTAGAATGAATATTAGAATGTTATAATGTATGTTAGAATGCATGTTAGAATGTATATTAGAATGTTTTAGTGTATTTTAGAATGTTATAATGGATGTTAGAATGTATATTAGAATATTATAATGGATGTTAGAATGTTATAATGGATGATAGTACATTATAATGGATGTTATAATATATATTAGAATGTTATAATGTATGTTAGAATGTTATAATGGATGTTAGAATGTATATTAGATTGTTATAATGTATGTTAGAATGTTATAATGGATGTTAGAATGTATATTAGAATGTTATAATGTATGTTACAATGTTATAATGGATGTTAGAATGTTATAATGGACGTTAGAATGTATATTAGAATGTTATAATGTATGTTAGAATGTTATAATGGATGTTAGAATGTTATATTGGATGTTAGAATGTATATTAGAATGTTGTAATGTATGTTAGAATGTTATAATGGATGTTAGAATGTTATAATGGATGTTAGAATGAATATTAGAATGTTAGAATGGATGTTAGAATGTTTTAATGGATGTTATAATGTATATTAGAATGTTATAATGTATGTTAGAATGCATGTTAGAATGTATATTAGAATATTATAGTGTATGTTAGAATGTTATAATGGATGTTAGAATGTATATTAGAATGTTATAATGGATGTTAGAATGTTATAATTGATTTTAGAATGTATATCAGAATGTTAAAAAGTATGTTAGAATGTTATAATGGATGTTAAAATGTATATTAGAATGTTAGAATGTATGTTAGAATGTTATAATGGATGTTAGAATGTATATTAGAATGTTAGAATGTATGTTAGAATGTTATTATGGATGTTAGAATGTTATAATTGATGTTAGAATGTATATTAGAATGTTATAATGTATGTTAGAATGTTATAATTGATGTTAGAATGTATATTAGATTGTTATAATGTATGTTAGAATGTTATAATGGATGTTAAAATGTATATTAGAATGTTTTAATGTATGTTAGGATGTTATAATGTATGTTAGAATGTTTATAATGGATGTTAGAATGTATATTAGATTGTTATAATGTATGTTAGAATGTTATAATGGATGTTAGAATGTATATTAGAATGTTATAATGTATGTTACAATGTTATAATGGATGTTAGAATGTTTTAATGGATGTTAGAATGTATATTAGAATGTTATAATGTATGTTAGAATGTTATAATGTATGTTAGAATGTTATAATGGATGTTAGAATGTATATTAGAATGTTTTAATGTATGTTAGAATGTTATAATGGATGTTAGAATGTTATAATGGATGTTATAATGAATATTAGAATGTTATAATGTATGTTAGAATGCATGTTAGAATGTATATTAGAATGTTTTAGTGTATTTTAGAATGTTATAATGGATGTTAGAATGTATATTAGAATATTATAATGATGTTAGAATGTTAAAATGGATGTTAGTACATTATAATGGATGTTATAATATATATTAGAATGTTATAATGTATGTTAGAATGTTATAATGGATGTTAGAATGTATATTAGAAAGATATAATGTATGTTAGAATGTTATTTTGGATGTTAAAATGTATTTTAGATTGTTATAATGTATGTTAGAATGTTAAAATAGATGTTAGAATGTATATTAGAATGTTATAATGTATGTTACAATGTTATAATGTATGTTAGAATGTTATAATGGATGTTATAATGTATACTAGAATGTTATAATGTATTTTAGATTGTAATAATGTATGTTCGAATGTTATAATGGATGTTAGAATGTATATTAGAATGTTATAATGTATGTTAGAATGTTACAATGGATGATAGAATGTTATAATGGATGTTATAATGAATATTAGAATGTTAGAATGGATGTTAGAATGTTATAATGGATGTTATAATGTATATTAGAATGTTATAATGTATGTTAGAATGCATGTTAGAATGTATATTAGAATATTATAATGTATGTTAGAATGTTATAATGGATGTTAGAATGTATATTAGAATATTATAATGGATGTTAGAATATTATAATGGATGTTAGATTATTATAATGGATGTTATAATGTATATTAGAATGTTAAAATGGATGTTAGAATGTTATAATTGATTTTAGAATGTATATCAGAATGTTAAAAAGTATGTTAGAATGTTATAATGGATGTTAGAATGTATATTAGAATGTTAGAATGTATGTTAGAATGTTATAATGGATGTTAGAATGTATATAGAATGTTAGAATGTATGTTAGAATGTTATTAATGATGTTAGAATGTTATAATTGATGTTAGAATGTATATTAGAATGTTATAATGTATGTTAGAATGTTATAATTGATGTTAGAATGTATATTAGATTGTTATAATGTATGTTAGAATGTTATAATGGATGTTAGAATGTATATTAGAATGTCATAATGTATGTTAGGATGTTATAATGTATGTTAGAATGTTATAATGGATGTTAGAATGTATATTAGAATGTTATAATGTATGGTAGAATGTTATAATGGATGTTAGAATGTATATTAGATTGTTATAATGTATGTTAGAATGTTATAATGGATGTTAGAATGTATATTAGAATGTTATAATGTATGATAGAATGTTTTAATGGATATTAGAATGTATATTAGAATGTTATAATGTATGTTAGAATGTTTTAATGGATGTTATAATGAATATTAGAATGTTATAATGGATGTTAGAATGTTATAATGGATGTTATAATGTATATTAGAATGTTATAATGTATGTTAGAATGCATGTTAGAATGTATATTAGAATATTATAGTGTATGTTAGAATGTTATAATGGATGATAGAATGTATATTAGAATGTTATAATGGATGTTAGAATATTATAATGGATGTTATAATGTATATTAGAATGTTAAAAAGTATGTTAGAATGTTATAATGGATGTTAGAATGTATATTAGAATGTTAGAATGTATGTTAGAATGTTATAATGGATGTTAGAATGTATATTAGAATGTTAGAATGTATGTTAGAATGTTATTATGGATGTTAGAATGTTAGAATTGATGTTAGAATGTATATTAGAATGTTATAATGTATATTAGAATGTTATATTGGATGTTAGAATGTATATTAGATTGTTATAATGTATGTTAGAATGTTATATTGGATGTTAGAATGTAGATTAGAATGTTATAATGTATGTTAGAATGTTATAAAGGATGTTAGAATGTTATAATGGATGTTAAAATGTATATTATAATGTTAAAATGTATGTTAGAATGTTATTATGGATGTTAGAATGTTATAATGGATGTTAGAATGTATATTAGAAAGTTATAATGTATGTTAGAATGTTATTTTGGATGTTAAAATGTATTTAAGATTGTTATAATGTATGTTAGAATGTTATAATAGATGTTAGAATGTATATTAGAATGTTATAATGTATGTTACAATGTTATAATGTATGTTAGAATGTTATAATGGATGTTATAATGTATACTAGAATGTTATAATGTATTTTAGATTGTAATAATGTATGTTCGAATGTTATAATTGGATGTTAGAAAGTATATTAGAATGTTATAATGTATGTTACAATGTTATAATGTATGTTAGAATGTTATAATGGATGTTAGAATGTATATTAGAATGTTAAAATGTATGTTAGAATGTTACAATGGATGATAGAATGTTATAATGGATGTTATAATGTATATTAGAATGTTATAATGTATGTTAGAATGCATGTTAGAATGTATATTAGAATATTATAATGTATGTTACAATGTTATAATGGATGTTAAAATGTATATTAGAATATTATAATGGATGTTAGAATATTATAATGGATGTTAGATTATTATAATGGATGTTAAAATGTATATTAGAATGTTAGAATGTATGTTAGAATGTTATAATGGATGTTAGAATGTATATTAGAATGTTAGAATGTATGTTAGAAATTTATTATGGATGTTAGAATGTTATAATTGATGTTAGAATGTATAATAGAATGTTATAATGTATGTTAGAATGTTATAATTGATGTTAGAATGTATATTAGATTGTTATAATGTATGTTAGAATGTTATAATGGATGTTAAAATGTATATTAGAATGTTATAATGTATGTTAGGATGTTATAATGTATGTTAGAATGTTATAATGTATGTTAGAATGTATATTAGATTGTTATAATGTATGTTAGAATGTTATAATGGATGTTAGAATGTATATTAGAATGTTATATTGTATGTTAGAATGTTATAATGGATATTAGAATGTTATATTGGATTTTAGAATGTATATTAGATTGTTATAAGGTATGTTAGAATGTTATATTGGATGTTAGAATGTATATTAGAATGTTATAATGTATGTTAGAATGTTATAAAGGATGTTAGAATGTTATAATGGATGTTAGAATGTATATTATAAAGTTAGAATGTATGTTAAAATGTTATTATGGATGTTAGAATGTTATAATGGATGTTAGAATGTATATTAGAAAGTTATAATGTATGTTAGAATGTTATTTTGGATGTTAAAATGTATTTTAGATTGTTATAATGTATGTTAGAATGTTATAATAGATGTTAGAATGTATATTAGAATGTTATAATGTATGTTACAACGTGATAATGTATGTTAGAATGTTATAATGGATGTTAGAATGTATATTAGAATGTTATAATGTATGTTAGAATGTTACAATGGATGATAGAATGTTATAATGGATGTTATAATGAATATTAGAATGTTAGAATGGATGTTAGAATGTTATAATGGATGTTATAATGTATATTAGAATGTTATAATGTATGTTAGATTGCATGTTAGAATGTATATTAGAATATTATAATGTATGTTAGAATGTTATAATGAATGTTAGAATGTATATTAGAATGTTATAATGGATGTTAGAATATTATAATGGATGTTAGATTATTATAATAGATGTTATAATGTATATTAGAATGTTAAAACGGATGTTAGAATGTTATAATTGATTTTAGAATGTATATCAGAATGTTAAAAAGTATGTTAGAATGTTATAATGGATGTTAGAATGTATATTAGAATGTCAGAATGTATGTTAGAATGTTATAATGGATGTTAGAATGTTATAATTGATGTTAGAATGTATATTAGAATGTTATAATGTATGTTAGAATGTTATAATGGATGTTAGAATGTATATTAGATTATTATAATGTATGTTAGAATGTTATAATGGATGTTAGAATGTATATTAGAATGTTATAATGTATGTTACAATGTTATAATGGATGTTAGAATGTTATAATGGATGTTAGAATGTATATTACAATGTTATAATGTATGTTACAATGTTATAATGGATGTTAGAATGTTATAATGGATGTTAGAATGTTATATTGGATGTTAGAATGTATATTAGAATGTTGTAATGTATGTTAGAATGTTATAATGGATATTAGAATGTTATAATGGATGTTAGAATGAATATTAGAATGTTAGAATGGATGTTAGAATGTTTTAATGGATGTTATAATGTATATTAGAATGTTATAATGTATGTTAGAATGCATGTTAGAATGTATATTAGAATATTATAGTGTATGTTAGAATGTTATAATGGATGTTAGAATGTATATTAGAATGTTATAATGGATGTTAGAATGTTATAATTGATTTTAGAATGTATATCAGAATGTTAAAAAGTATGTTAGAATGTTATAATGGATGTTAAAATGTATATTAGAATGTTAGAATGTATGTTAGAATGTTATAATGGATGTTAGAATGTATATTAGAATGTTAGAATGTATGTTAAAATGTTATTATGGATGTTAGAATGTTATAATTGATGTTAGAATGTATATTAGAATGTTATAATGTATGTTAGAATGTTATAATTGATGTTAGAATGTATATTAGATTGTTATAATGTATGTTAGAATGTTATAATGGATGTTAAAATGTATATTAGAATGTTTTAATGTATGTTAGGATGTTATAATGTATGTTAGAATGTTTATAATGGATGTTAGAATGTATATTAGATTGTTATAATGTATGTTAGAATGTTATAATGGATGTTAGAATGTATATTAGAATGTTATAATGTATGTTACAATGTTATAATGGATGTTAGAATGTTTTAATGGATGTTAGAATGTATATTAGAATGTTATAATGTATGTTAGAATGTTATAATGTATGTTAGAATGTTATAATGGATGTTAGAATGTATATTAGAATGTTTTAATGTATGTTAGAATGTTATAATGGATGTTAGAATGTTATAATGGATGTTATAATGAATATTAGAATGTTATAATGTATGTTAGAATGCATGTTAGAATGTATATTAGAATGTTTTAGTGTATTTTAGAATGTTATAATGGATGTTAGAATGTATATTAGAATATTATAATGATGTTAGAATGTTAAAATGGATGTTAGTACATTATAATGGATGTTATAATATATATTAGAATGTTATAATGTATGTTAGAATGTTATAATGGATGTTAGAATGTATATTAGAAAGATATAATGTATGTTAGAATGTTATTTTGGATGTTAAAATGTATTTTAGATTGTTATAATGTATGTTAGAATGTTAAAATAGATGTTAGAATGTATATTAGAATGTTATAATGTATGTTACAATGTTATAATGTATGTTAGAATGTTATAATGGATGTTATAATGTATACTAGAATGTTATAATGTATTTTAGATTGTAATAATGTATGTTCGAATGTTATAATGGATGTTAGAATGTATATTAGAATGTTATAATGTATGTTAGAATGTTACAATGGATGATAGAATGTTATAATGGATGTTATAATGAATATTAGAATGTTAGAATGGATGTTAGAATGTTATAATGGATGTTATAATGTATATTAGAATGTTATAATGTATGTTAGAATGCATGTTAGAATGTATATTAGAATATTATAATGTATGTTAGAATGTTATAATGGATGTTAGAATGTATATTAGAATATTATAATGGATGTTAGAATATTATAATGGATGTTAGATTATTATAATGGATGTTATAATGTATATTAGAATGTTAAAATGGATGTTAGAATGTTATAATTGATTTTAGAATGTATATCAGAATGTTAAAAAGTATGTTAGAATGTTATAATGGATGTTAGAATGTATATTAGAATGTTAGAATGTATGTTAGAATGTTATAATGGATGTTAGAATGTATATAGAATGTTAGAATGTATGTTAGAATGTTATTAATGATGTTAGAATGTTATAATTGATGTTAGAATGTATATTAGAATGTTATAATGTATGTTAGAATGTTATAATTGATGTTAGAATGTATATTAGATTGTTATAATGTATGTTAGAATGTTATAATGGATGTTAGAATGTATATTAGAATGTCATAATGTATGTTAGGATGTTATAATGTATGTTAGAATGTTATAATGGATGTTAGAATGTATATTAGAATGTTATAATGTATGGTAGAATGTTATAATGGATGTTAGAATGTATATTAGATTGTTATAATGTATGTTAGAATGTTATAATGGATGTTAGAATGTATATTAGAATGTTATAATGTATGATAGAATGTTTTAATGGATATTAGAATGTATATTAGAATGTTATAATGTATGTTAGAATGTTTTAATGGATGTTATAATGAATATTAGAATGTTATAATGGATGTTAGAATGTTATAATGGATGTTATAATGTATATTAGAATGTTATAATGTATGTTAGAATGCATGTTAGAATGTATATTAGAATATTATAGTGTATGTTAGAATGTTATAATGGATGATAGAATGTATATTAGAATGTTATAATGGATGTTAGAATATTATAATGGATGTTATAATGTATATTAGAATGTTAAAAAGTATGTTAGAATGTTATAATGGATGTTAGAATGTATATTAGAATGTTAGAATGGATGTTAGAATGTTATAATGGATGTTAGAATGTATATTAGAATGTTAGAATGTATGTTAGAATGTTATTATGGATGTTAGAATGTTAGAATTGATGTTAGAATGTATATTAGAATGTTATAATGTATATTAGAATGTTATATTGGATGTTAGAATGTATATTAGATTGTTATAATGTATGTTAGAATGTTATATTGGATGTTAGAATGTAGATTAGAATGTTATAATGTATGTTAGAATGTTATAAAGGATGTTAGAATGTTATAATGGATGTTAAAATGTATATTATAATGTTAAAATGTATGTTAGAATGTTATTATGGATGTTAGAATGTTATAATGGATGTTAGAATGTATATTAGAAAGTTATAATGTATGTTAGAATGTTATTTTGGATGTTAAAATGTATTTAAGATTGTTATAATGTATGTTAGAATGTTATAATAGATGTTAGAATGTATATTAGAATGTTATAATGTATGTTACAATGTTATAATGTATGTTAGAATGTTATAATGGATGTTATAATGTATACTAGAATGTTATAATGTATTTTAGATTGTAATAATGTATGTTCGAATGTTATAATTGGATGTTAGAAAGTATATTAGAATGTTATAATGTATGTTACAATGTTATAATGTATGTTAGAATGTTATAATGGATGTTAGAATGTATATTAGAATGTTAAAATGTATGTTAGAATGTTACAATGGATGATAGAATGTTATAATGGATGTTATAATGTATATTAGAATGTTATAATGTATGTTAGAATGCATGTTAGAATGTATATTAGAATATTATAATGTATGTTAAAATGTTATAATGGATGTTAGAATGTATATTAGAATATTATAATGGATGTTAGAATATTATAATGGATGTTAGATTATTATAATGGATGTTAAAATGTATATTAGAATGTTAGAATGTATGTTAGAATGTTATAATGGATGTTAGAATGTATATTAGAATGTTAGAATGTATGTTAGAAATTTATTATGGATGTTAGAATGTTATAATTGATGTTAGAATGTATAATAGAATGTTATAATGTATGTTAGAATGTTATAATTGATGTTAGAATGTATATTAGATTGTTATAATGTATGTTAGAATGTTATAATGGATGTTAAAATGTATATTAGAATGTTATAATGTATGTTAGGATGTTATAATGTATGTTAGAATGTTATAATGTATGTTAGAATGTATATTAGATTGTTATAATGTATGTTAGAATGTTATAATGGATGTTAGAATGTATATTAGAATGTTATATTGTATGTTAGAATGTTATAATGGATATTAGAATGTTATATTGGATTTTAGAATGTATATTATATTGTTATAAGGTATGTTAGAATGTTATATTGGATGTTAGAATGTATATTAGAATGTTATAATGTATGTTAGAATGTTATAAAGGATGTTAGAATGTTATAATGGATGTTAGAATGTATATTATAAAGTTAGAATGTATGTTAAAATGTTATTATGGATGTTAGAATGTTATAATGGATGTTAGAATGTATATTAGAAAGTTATAATGTATGTTAGAATGTTATTTTGGATGTTAAAATGTATTTTAGATTGTTATAATGTATGTTAGAATGTTATAATAGATGTTAGAATGTATATTAGAATGTTATAATGTATGTTACAATGTGATAATGTATGTTAGAATGTTATAATGGATGTTAGAATGTATATTAGAATGTTATAATGTATGTTAGAATGTTACAATGGATGATAGAATGTTATAATGGATGTTATAATGAATATTAGAATGTTAGAATGGATGTTAGAATGTTATAATGGATGTTATAATGTATATTAGAATGTTATAATGTATGTTAGATTGCATGTTAGAATGTATATTAGAATATTATAATGTATGTTAGAATGTTATAATGAATGTTAGAATGTATATTAGAATGTTATAATGGATGTTAGAATATTATAATGGATGTTAGATTATTATAATAGATGTTATAATGTATATTAGAATGTTAAAACGGATGTTAGAATGTTATAATTGATTTTAGAATGTATATCAGAATGTTAAAAAGTATGTTAGAATGTTATAATGGATGTTAGAATGTATATTAGAATGTCAGAATGTATGTTAGAATGTTATAATGGATGTTAGAATGTTATAATTGATGTTAGAATGTATATTAGAATGTTATAATGTATGTTAGAATGTTATATTGGATGTTAGAATGTATATTAGATTATTATAATGTATGTTAGAATGTTATAATGGATGTTAGAATGTATATTAGAATGTTATAATGTATGTTACAATGTTATAATGGATGTTAGAATGTTATAATGGATGTTAGAATGTATATTACAATGTTATAATGTATGTTATAATGTTATAATGGATGTTAGAATGTTATAATGGATGTTAGAATGTATATTAGAATGTTGTAATGTATTTTAGAATGTTATAATCGATGTTAGAATATTATAATGGATGTTATAATGAAAATTAGAATGTTATAATGTTTGTTAGAATGCATGTTAGAATGTATATTAGAATATTTTAGTGTATTTTAGAATGTTATAATTAATGTTAGAATGTATATTAGAATATTATAATGGATGTTAGAATGTTATAATGGATGATATTACATTATAATGGATGTTATAATATATATTAGAATGTTATAATGTATGTTAGAATGTTATAATGGATGTTAGAATGTATATTAGATTGTTATAATGTATGTTAGAATGTTATAATGGATGTTAGAATGTATATTAGAATGTTATAATGTATGTTACAATGTTATAATGGATGTTAGAATGTTATAATGGACGTTAGAATGTATATTAGAATGTTATAATGTATGTTAGAATGTTATAATGGATGTTAGAATGTTATAATGGATGTTAGAATGTATATTAGAATGTTGTAATGTATGTTAGAATGTTATAATGGATGTTAGAATGTTATAATGGATGTTATAATGAATATTAGAATGTTAGAATGGATGTTAGAATGTTATAATGGATGTTATAATGTATATTAGAATGTTATAATGTATGTTAGAATGCATGTTAGAATGTATATTAGAATATTATAGTGTATGTTAGAATGTTATAATGGATGTTAGAATGTATATTAGAATGCTATAATGGATGTTAGAATGTTATAATTGATTTTAGAATGTATATCAGAATGTTAAAAAGTATGTTAGAATGTTATAATGGATGTTAGAATGTATATTAGAATGTTAGAATGTATGTTAGAATGTTATAATGGATGTTAGAATGTATATTAGAATGTTAGAATGTATGTTAGAATGTTATTATGGATGTTAGAATGTTATAATTGATGTTAGAATGTATATTAGAATGTTATAATGTATGTTAGAATGTTATAATTGATGTTAGAATGTATATTAGATTGTTATAATGTATGTTACAATGCTATAATGTATGTTAGAATGTTATAATGGATGTTAAAATGTATACTAGAATGTTATAATGTATGTTAGAATGTATATTAGAATGTTATAATGGATGTTAGAATGTATATTAGATTGTTATAATGTATGTTAGATTGTTATAATGGATGTTAGAATGTATATTAGAATGTTATAATGTATGATAGAATGTTTTAAAGGATATTAGAATGTATATTAGAATGTTATAATGTATGTTAGAATGTTATGATGGATGTTATAATGAATATTAGAATGTTAGAATGGATGTTAGAATGTTATAATGGATGTTATAATGTATATTAGAATGTTATAATGTATGTTAGAATGCATGTTAGAATGTATATTAGAATATTATAGTGTATGTTAGAATGTTATAATGGATGTTAGAATGTATATTAGAATGTTATAATGGATGTTAGAATATTATAATGGATGTTATAATGTATATTAGAATGTTAAAAAGTATGTTAGAATGTTATAATGGATGTTAGAATGCATATTAGAATGTTAGAATGTATGTTAGAATGTTATAATGGATGTTATAATGTTTATTAGAATGTTAAAAAGTATGTTAGAATGTTATAATGGATGTTAGAATGTATATTAGAATGTTAGAATGTATGTTAGAATGTTATAATGGATGTTAGAATGTATATTAGAATGTTAGAATGTATGTTAGAATGTTATTATGGATGCTAGAATGTTAGAATTGATGTTAGAATGTATATTAGAATGTTATAATGTATATTAGAATGTTATATTGGATGTTAGAATGTATATTAGATTGTTATAATGTATGTTAGAATGTTATATTGGATGTTAGAATGTAGATTAGAAAGTTATAATGTATGTTAGAATGTTATAAAGGATGTTAGAATGTTATAATGGATGTTAAAATGTATATTATAAAGTTAGAATGTATGTTAGAGTGTTATTATGGATGTTAGAATGTTATAATGGATGTTAGAATGTATATTAGAAAGTTATAATGTATGTTAGAATGTTATTTTGGATGTTAAAATGTATTTTAGATTGTTATAATGTATGTTAGAATGTTATAATAGATGTTAGAATGTATATTAGAATGTTATAATGTATGTTACAATGTTATAATGTATGTTAGAATGTTATAATGGATGTTATAATGTATACTAGAATGGTATAATGTATTTTAGATTGTAATAATGTATGTTCGAATGTTATAATTGGATGTTAGAAAGTATATTAGAATGTTATAATGTATGTTACAATGTTATAATGTATGTTAGAATGTTATAATGGATGTTAGAATGTATATTAGAATGTTAAAATGTATGTTAGAATGTTACAATGGATGATAGAATGTTATAATGGATGTTATAATGAATATTAGAATGTTAGAATGGATGTTAGAATGTTATAATGGATGTTATAATGTATATTAGAATGTTATAATGTATGTTAGAATGCATGTTAGAAAGTATATTAGAATATTATAATGTATGTTAAAATGTTATAATGGATGTTAGAATGTATATTAGAATATTATAATGGATGTTAGAATATTATAATGGATGTTAGATTATTATAATGGATGTTATAATGTATATTAGAATGTTAGAATGTATGTTAGAATGTTATAATGGATGTTAGAATGTATATTAGAATGTTAGAATGTATGTTAGAATGTTATTATGGATGTTAGAATGTTATAATTGATGTTAGAATGTATATTAGAATGTTATAATGTATGTTAGAATGTTATAATTGATGTTAGAATGTATATTAGATTGTTATAATGTATGTTACAATGCTATAATGTATGTTAGAATGTTATAATGGATGTTAAAATGTATACTAGAATGTTATAATGTATGTTAGAATGTATATTAGAATGTTATAATGGATGTTAGAATGTATATTAGATTGTTATAATGTATGTTAGATTGTTATAATGGATGTTAGAATGTATATTAGAATGTTATAATGTATGATAGAATGTTTTAAAGGATATTAGAATGTATATTAGAATGTTATAATGTATGTTAGAATGTTATGATGGATGTTATAATGAATATTAGAATGTTAGAATGGATGTTAGAATGTTATAATGGATGTTATAATGTATATTAGAATGTTATAATGTATGTTAGAATGCATGTTAGAATGTATATTAGAATATTATAGTGTATGTTAGAATGTTATAATGGATGTTAGAATGTATATTAGAATGTTATAATGGATGTTAGAATATTATAATGGATGTTATAATGTATATTAGAATGTTAAAAAGTATGTTAGAATGTTATAATGGATGTTAGAATGCATATTAGAATGTTAGAATGTATGTTAGAATGTTATAATGGATGTTATAATGTATATTAGAATGTTAAAAAGTATGTTAGAATGTTATAATGGATCTTAGAATGCATATTAGAATGTTAGAATGTATGTTAGAATGTTATAATGGATGTTAGAATGTATATTAGAATGTTAGAATGTATGTTAGAATGTTATTATGGATGCTAGAATGTTAGAATTGATGTTAGATTGTATATTAGAATGTTATAATGTATATTAGAATGTTATTTTGGATGTTAGAATGTATATTAGATTGTTATAATGTATGTTAGAATGTTATATTGGATGTTAGAATGTAGATTAGAAAGTTATAATGTATGTTAGAATGTTATAAAGGATGTTAGAATGTTATAATGGATGTTAAAATGTATATTATAAAGTTAGAATGTATGTTAGAATGTTATTATGGATGTTAGAATGTTATAATGGATGTTAGAATGTATATTAGAAAGTTATAATGTATGTTAGAATGTTATTTTGGATGTTAAAATGTATTTTAGATTGTTATAATGTATGTTAGAATGTTATAATAGATGTTAGAATGTATATTAGAATGTTATAATGTATGTTACAATGTTATAATGTATGTTAGAATGTTATAATGGATGTTATAATGTATACTAGAATGTTATAATGTATTTTAGATTGTAATAATGTATGTTCGAATGTTATAATTGGATGTTAGAAAGTATATTAGAATGTTATAATGTATGTTACAATGTTATAATGTATGTTAGAATGTTATAATGGATGTTAGAATGTATATTAGAATGTTAAAATGTATGTTAGAATGTTACAATGGATGATAGAATGTTATAATGGATGTTATAATGAATATTAGAATGTTAGAATGGATGTTAGAATGTTATAATGGATGTTATAATGTATATTAGAATGTTATAATGTATGTTAGAATGCATGTTAGAAAGTATATTAGAATATTATAATGTATGTTAAAATGTTATAATGGATGTTAGAATGTATATTAGAATATTATAATGGATGTTAGAATATTATAATGGATGTTAGATTATTATAATGGATGTTATAATGTATATTAGAATGTTATAATGTATGATAGAATGTTCTAATGGATATTAGAATGTATTTTAGAATGTTATAATGTATGTTAGAATGTTATAATGGATGTTATAATGAATATTAGAATGTTAGAATGGATGTTAGAATGTTATATTGGATGTTAGAATGTATATTAGATTGTTATAATGTATGTTAGAATGTTATATTGGATGTTAGAATGTAGATTAGAATGTTATAATGTATGTTAGAATGTTATAAAGGATGTTAGAATGTTATAATGGATGTTAAAATGTATATTATAATGTTAAAATGTATGTTAGAATGTTATTATGGATGTTAGAATGTTATAATGGATGTTAGAATGTATATTAGAAAGTTATAATGTATGTTAGAATGTTATTTTGGATGTTAAAATGTATTTAAGATTGTTAAAATGTATGTTAGAATGTTATAATAGATGTTAGAATGTATATTAGAATGTTATAATGTATGTTACAATGTTATAATGTATGTTAGAATGTTATAATGGATGTTATAATGTATACTAGAATGTTATAATGTATTTTAGATTGTAATAATGTATGTTCGAATGTTATAATTGGATGTTAGAAAGTATATTAGAATGTTATAATGTATGTTACAATGTTATAATGTATGTTAGAATGTTATAATGGATGTTAGAATGTATATTAGAATGTTAAAATGTATGTTAGAATGTTACAATGGATGATAGAATGTTATAATGGATGTTATAATGTATATTAGAATGTTATAATGTATGTTAGAATGCATGTTAGAATGTATATTAGAATATTATAATGTATGTTAAAATGTTATAATGGATGTTAGAATGTATATTAGAATATTATAATGGATGTTAGAATATTATAATGGATGTTAGATTATTATAATGGATGTTATAATGTATATTAGAATGTTAAAATGGATGTTAGAATGTTATAATTGATTTTAGAATGTATATTAGAATGTTAGAATGTATGTTAGAATGTTATTATGGATGTTAGAATGTTATAATTGATGTTAGAATGTATATTAGAATGTTATAATGTATGTTAGAATGTTATAATTGATGTTAGAATGTATATTAGATTGTTATAATGTATGTTACAATGCTATAATGTATGTTAGAATGTTATAATGGATGTTAAAATGTATACTAGAATGTTATAATGTATGTTAGAATGTATATTAGAATGTTATAATGGATGTTAGAATGTATATTAGATTGTTATAATGTATGTTAGATTGTTATAATGGATGTTAGAATGTATATTAGAATGTTATAATGTATGATAGAATGTTTTAAAGGATATTAGAATGTATATTAGAATGTTATAATGTATGTTAGAATGTTATGATGGATGTTATAATGAATATTAGAATGTTAGAATGGATGTTAGAATGTTATAATGGATGTTATAATGTATATTAGAATGTTATAATGTATGTTAGAATGCATGTTAGAATGTATATTAGAATATTATAGTGTATGTTAGAATGTTATAATGGATGTTAGAATGTATATTAGAATGTTATAATGGATGTTAGAATATTATAATGGATGTTAGAATGTATATTAGAATGTTAAAAAGTATGTTAGAATGTTATAATGGATGTTAGAATGCATATTAGAATGTTAGAATGTATGTTAGAATGTTATAATGGATGTTATAATGTATATTAGAATGTTAAAAAGTATGTTAGAATGTTATAATGGATGTTAGAATGCATATTAGAATGTTAGAATGTATGTTAGAATGTTATAATGGATGTTAGAATGTATATTAGAATGTTAGAATGTATGTTAGAATGTTATTATGGATGCTAGAATGTTAGAATTGATGTTAGATTGTATATTAGAATGTTATAATGTATATTAGAATGTTATATTGGATGTTAGAATGTATATTAGATTGTTATAATGTATGTTAGAATGTTATATTGGATGTTAGAATGTAGATTAGAAAGTTATAATGTATGTTAGAATGTTATAAAGGATGTTAGAATGTTATAATGGATGTTAAAATGTATATTATAAAGTTAGAATGTATGTTAGAATGTTATTATGGATGTTAGAATGTTATAATGGATGTTAGAATGTATATTAGAAAGTTATAATGTATGTTAGAATGTTATTTTGGATGTTAAAATGTATTTTAGATTGTTATAATGTATGTTAGAATGTTATAATAGATGTTAGAATGTATATTAGAATGTTATAATGTATGTTACAATGTTATAATGTATGTTAGAATGTTATAATGGATGTTATAATGTATACTAGAATGTTATAATGTATTTTAGATTGTAATAATGTATGTTCGAATGTTATAATTTAATGTTAGAAAGTATATTAGAATGTTATAATGTATGTTACAATGTTATAATGTATGTTAGAATGTTATAATGGATGTTAGAATGTATATTAGAATGTTAAAATGTATGTTAGAATGTTACAATGGATGATAGAATGTTATAATGGATGTTATAATGAATATTAGAATGTTAGAATGGATGTTAGAATGTTATAATGGATGTTATAATGTATATTAGAATGTTATAATGTATGTTAGAATGCATGTTAGAAAGTATATTAGAATATTATAATGTATGTTAAAATGTTATAATGGATGTTAGAATGTATATTAGAATATTATAATGGATGTTAGAATATTATAATGGATGTTAGATTATTATAATGGATGTTATAATGTATATTAGAATGTTATAATGTATGATAGAATGTTCTAATGGATATTAGAATGTATTTTAGAATGTTATAATGTATGTTAGAATGTTATAATGGATGTTATAATGAATATTAGAATGTTAGAATGGATGTTAGAATGTTATATTGGATGTTAGAATGTATATTAGATTGTTATAATGTATGTTAGAATGTTATATTGGATGTTAGAATGTAGATTAGAATGTTATAATGTATGTTAGAATGTTATAAAGGATGTTAGAATGTTATAATGGATGTTAAAATGTATATTATAATGTTAAAATGTATGTTAGAATGTTATTATGGATGTTAGAATGTTATAATGGATGTTAGAATGTATATTAGAAAGTTATAATGTATGTTAGAATGTTATTTTGGATGTTAAAATGTATTTAAGATTGTTATAATGTATGTTAGAATGTTATAATAGATGTTAGAATGTATATTAGAATGTTATAATGTATGTTACAATGTTATAATGTATGTTAGAATGTTATAATGGATGTTATAATGTATACTAGAATGTTATAATGTATTTTAGATTGTAATAATGTATGTTCGAATGTTATAATTGGATGTTAGAAAGTATATTAGAATGTTATAATGTATGTTACAATGTTATAATGTATGTTAGAATGTTATAATGGATGTTAGAATGTATATTAGAATGTTAAAATGTATGTTAGAATGTTACAATGGATGATAGAATGTTATAATGGATGTTATAATGTATATTAGAATGTTATAATGTATGTTAGAATGCATGTTAGAATGTATATTAGAATATTATAATGTATGTTAAAATGTTATAATGGATGTTAGAATGTATATTAGAATATTATAATGGATGTTAGAATATTATAATGGATGTTAGATTATTATAATGGATGTTATAATGTATATTAGAATGTTAAAATGGATGTTAGAATGTTATAATTGATTTTAGAATGTATATTAGAATGTTAGAATGTATGTTAGAATGTTATTATGGATGCTAGAATGTTAGAATTGATGTTAGAATGTATATTAGAATGTTATAATGTATATTAGAATGTTATATTGGATGTTAGAATGTATATTAGATTGTTATAATGTATGTTAGAATGTTATATTGGATGTTAGAATGTAGATTAGAAAGTTATAATGTATGTTAGAATGTTATAAAGGATGTTAGAATGTTATAATGGATGTTAAAATGTATATTATAAAGTTAGAATGTATGTTAGAATGTTATTATGGATGTTAGAATGTTATAATGGATGTTAGAATGTATATTAGAAAGTTATAATGTATGTTAGAATGTTATTTTGGATGTTAAAATGTATTTTAGAATGTTATAATGTATGTTAGAATGTTATAATAGATGTTAGAATGTATATTAGAATGTTATAATGTATGTTACAATGTTATAATGTATGTTAGAATGTTATAATGGATGTTATAATGTATACTAGAATGTTATAATGTATTTTAGATTGTAATAATGTATGTTCGAATGTTATAATTGGATGTTAGAAAGTATATTAGAATGTTATAATGTATGTTACAATGTTATAATGTATGTTAGAATGTTATAATGGATGTTAGAATGTATATTAGAATGTTAAAATGTATGTTAGAATGTTACAATGGATGATAGAATGTTATAATGGATGTTATAATGAATATTAGAATGTTAGAATGGATGTTAGAATGTTATAATGGATGTTATAATGTATATTAGAATGTTATAATGTATGTTAGAATGCATGTTAGAAAGTATATTAGAATATTATAATGTATGTTAAAATGTTATAATGGATGTTAGAATGTATATTAGAATATTATAATGGATGTTAGAATATTATAATGGATGTTAGATTATTATAATGGATGTTATAATGTATATTAGAATGTTATAATGTATGATAGAATGTTCTAATGGATATTAGAATGTATTTTAGAATGTTATAATGTATGTTAGAATGTTATAATGGATGTTATAATGAATATTAGAATGTTAGAATGGATGTTAGAATGTTATATTGGATGTTAGAATGTATATTAGATTGTTATAATGTATGTTAGAATGTTATATTGGATGTTAGAATGTAGATTAGAATGTTATAATGTATGTTAGAATGTTATAAAGGATGTTAGAATGTTATAATGGATGTTAAAATGTATATTATAATGTTAAAATGTATGTTAGAATGTTATTATGGATGTTAGAATGTTCTAATGGATGTTAGAATGTATATTAGAAAGTTATAATGTATGTTAGAATGTTATTTTGGATGTTAAAATGTATTTAAGATTGTTATAATGTATGTTAGAATGTTATAATAGATGTTAGAATGTATATTAGAATGTTATAATGTATGTTACAATGTTATAATGTATGTTAGAATGTTATAATGGATGTTATAATGTATACTAGAATGTTATAATGTATTTTAGATTGTAATAATGTATGTTCGAATGTTATAATTGGATGTTAGAAAGTATATTAGAATGTTATAATGTATGTTACAATGTTATAATGTATGTTAGAATGTTATAATGGATGTTAGAATGTATATTAGAATGTTAAAATGTATGTTAGAATGTTACAATGGATGATAGAATGTTATAATGGATGTTATAATGTATATTAGAATGTTATAATGTATGTTAGAATGCATGTTAGAATGTATATTAGAATATTATAATGTATGTTAAAATGTTATAATGGATGTTAGAATGTATATTAGAATATTATAATGGATGTTAGAATATTATAATGGATGTTAGATTATTATAATGGATGTTATAATGTATATTAGAATGTTAAAATGGATGTTAGAATGTTATAATTGATTTTAGAATGTATATCAGAATGTTAAAAAGTATGTTAGAATGTTATAATGGATGATAAAATGTATATTAGAATGTTAGAATGTATGTTAGAATGTTATAATGGATGTTAGAATGTATATTAGAATGTTAGAATGTATGTTAGAAATTTATTATGGATGTTAGAATGTTATAATTGATGTTAGAATGTATAATAGAATGTTATAATGTATGTTAGAATGTTATAATTGATGTTAGAATGTATATTAGATTGTTATAATGTATGTTAGAATGTTATAATGGATGTTAAAATGTATATTAGAATGTTATAATGTATGTTAGGATGTTATAATGTATGTTAGAATGTTATAATGTATGTTAGAATGTATATTAGATTGTTATAATGTATGTTAGAATGTTATAATGGATGTTAGAATGTATATTAGAATGTTATATTGTATGTTAGAATGTTATAATGGATATTAGAATATTATATTGGATTTTAGAATGTATATTAGATTGTTATAAGGTATGTTAGAATGTTATATTGGATGTTAGAATGTATATTAGAATGTTATAATGTATGTTAGAATGTTATAAAGGATGTTAGAATGTTATAATGGATGTTAGAATGTATATTATAAAGTTAGAATGTATGTTAAAATGTTATTATGGATGTTAGAATGTTATAATGGATGTTAGAATGTATATTAGAAAGTTATAATGTATGTTATAATGTTATTTTGGATGTTAAAATGTATTTTAGATTGTTATAATGTATGTTAGAATGTTATAATAGATGTTAGAATGTATATTAGAATGTTATAATGTATGTTACAATGTGATAATGTATGTTAGAATGTTATAATGGATGTTAGAATGTATATTAGAATGTTCTAATGTATGTTAGAATGTTACAATGGATGATAGAATGTTATAATGGATGTTATAATGAATATTAGAATGTTAGAATGGATGTTAGAATGTTATAATGGATGTTATAATGTATATTAGAATGTTATAATGTATGTTAGATTGCATGTTAGAATGTATATTAGAATATTATAATGTATGTTAGAATGTTATAATGAATGTTAGAATGTATATTAGAATGTTATAATGGATGTTAGAATATTATAATGGATGTTAGATTATTATAATAGATGTTATAATGTATATTAGAATGTTAAAACGGATGTTAGAATGTTATAATTGATTTTAGAATGTATATCAGAATGTTAAAAAGTATGTTAGAATGTTATAATGGATGTTAGAATGTATATTAGAATGTCAGAATGTATGTTAGAATGTTATAATGGATGTTAGAATGTATATTAGAATGTTAGAATGTATGTTAGAATGTTATTATGGATGTTAGAATGTTATAATTGATGTTAGAATGTATATTAGAATGTTATAATGTATGTTAGAATGTTATAATGGATGTTAGAATGTATATTAGATTATTATAATGTATGTTAGAATGTTATAATGGATGTTAGAATGTATATTAAAATGTTATAATGTATGTTACAATGTTATAATGGATGTTAGATTATTATAATGGATGTTATAATGTATATTAGAATGTTATAATGTATGATAGAATGTTCTAATGGATATTAGAATGTATTTTAGAATGTTATAATGTATGTTAGAATGTTATAATGGATGTTATAATGAATATTAGAATGTTAGAATGGATGTTAGAATGTTATATTGGATGTTAGAATGTATATTAGATTGTTATAATGTATGTTAGAATGTTATATTGGATGTTAGAATGTAGATTAGAATGTTATAATGTATGTTAGAATGTTATAAAGGATGTTAGAATGTTATAATGGATGTTAAAATGTATATTATAATGTTAAAATGTATGTTAGAATGTTATTATGGATGTTAGAATGTTATAATGGATGTTAGAATGTATATTAGAAAGTTATAATGTATGTTAGAATGTTATTTTGGATGTTAAAATGTATTTAAGATTGTTATAATGTATGTTAGAATGTTATAATAGATGTTAGAATGTATATTAGAATGTTATAATGTATGTTACAATGTTATAATGTATGTTAGAATGTTATAATGGATGTTATAATGTATACTAGAATGTTATAATGTATTTTAGATTGTAATAATGTATGTTCGAATGTTATAATTGGATGTTAGAAAGTATATTAGAATGTTATAATGTATGTTACAATGTTATAATGTATGTTAGAATGTTATAATGGATGTTAGAATGTATATTAGAATGTTAAAATGTATGTTAGAATGTTACAATGGATGAAGAATGTTATAATGGATGTTATAATGTATATTAGAATGTTATAATGTATGTTAGAATGCATGTTAGAATGTATATTAGAATATTATAATGTATGTTAAAATGTTATAATGGATGTTAGAATGTATATTAGAATATTATAATGGATGTTAGAATATTATAATGGATGTTAGATTATTATAATGGATGTTATAATGTATATTAGAATGTTAAAATGGATGTTAGAATGTTATAATTGATTTTAGAATGTATATTAGAATGTTAGAATGTATGTTAGAATGTTATTATGGATGCTAGAATGTTAGAATTGATGTTAGAATGTATATTAGAATGTTATAATGTATATTAGAATGTTATATTGGATGTTAGAATGTATATTAGATTGTTATAATGTATGTTAGAATGTTATATTGGATGTTAGAATGTAGATTAGAAAGTTATAATGTATGTTAGAATGTTATAAAGGATGTTAGAATGTTATAATGGATGTTAAAATGTATATTATAAAGTTAGAATGTATGTTAGAATGTTATTATGGATGTTAGAATGTTATAATGGATGTTAGAATGTATATTAGAAAGTTATAATGTATGTTAGAATGTTATTTTGGATGTTAAAATGTATTTTAGATTGTTATAATGTATGTTAGAATGTTATAATAGATGTTAGAATGTATATTAGAATGTTATAATGTATGTTACAATGTTATAATGTATGTTAGAATGTTATAATGGATGTTATAATGTATACTAGAATGTTATAATGTATTTTAGATTGTAATAATGTATGTTCGAATGTTATAATTGGATGTTAGAAAGTATATTAGAATGTTATAATGTATGTTACAATGTTATAATGTATGTTAGAATGTTATAATGGATGTTAGAATGTATATTAGAATGTTAAAATGTATGTTAGAATGTTACAATGGATGATAGAATGTTATAATGGATGTTATAATGAATATTAGAATGTTAGAATGGATGTTAGAATGTTATAATGGATGTTATAATGTATATTAGAATGTTATAATGTATGTTAGAATGCATGTTAGAAAGTATATTAGAATATTATAATGTATGTTAAAATGTTATAATGGATGTTAGAATGTATATTAGAATATTATAATGGATGTTAGAATATTATAATGGATGTTAGATTATTATAATGGATGTTATAATGTATATTAGAATGTTATAATGTATGATAGAATGTTCTAATGGATATTAGAATGTATTTTAGAATGTTATAATGTATGTTAGAATGTTATAATGGATGTTATAATGAATATTAGAATGTTAGAATGGATGTTAGAATGTTATATTGGATGTTAGAATGTATATTAGATTGTTATAATGTATGTTAGAATGTTATATTGGATGTTAGAATGTAGATTAGAATGTTATAATGTATGTTAGAATGTTATAAAGGATGTTAGAATGTTATAATGGATGTTAAAATGTATATTATAATGTTAAAATGTATGTTAGAATGTTATTATGGATGTTAGAATGTTCTAATGGATGTTAGAATGTATATTAGAAAGTTATAATGTATGTTAGAATGTTATTTTGGATGTTAAAATGTATTTAAGATTGTTATAATGTATGTTAGAATGTTATAATAGATGTTAGAATGTATATTAGAATGTTATAATGTATGTTACAATGTTATAATGTATGTTAGAATGTTATAATGGATGTTATAATGTATACTAGAATGTTATAATGTATTTTAGATTGTAATAATGTATGTTCGAATGTTATAATTGGATGTTAGAATGTATATTAGAATGTTATAATGTATGTTACAATGTTATAATGTATGTTAGAATGTTATAATGGATGTTAGAATGTATATTAGAATGTTAAAATGTATGTTAGAATGTTACAATGGATGATAGAATGTTATAATGGATGTTATAATGTATATTAGAATGTTATAATGTATGTTAGAATGCATGTTAGAATGTATATTAGAATATTATAATGTATGTTAAAATGTTATAATGGATGTTAGAATGTATATTAGAATATTATAATGGATGTTAGAATATTATAATGGATGTTAGATTATTATAATGGATGTTATAATGTATATTAGAATGTTAAAATGGATGTTAGAATGTTATAATTGATTTTAGAATGTATATCAGAATGTTAAAAAGTATGTTAGAATGTTATAATGGATGATAAAATGTATATTAGAATGTTAGAATGTATGTTAGAATGTTATAATGGATGTTAGAATGTATATTAGAATGTTAGAATGTATGTTAGAAATTTATTATGGATGTTAGAATGTTATAATTGATGTTAGAATGTATAATAGAATGTTATAATGTATGTTAGAATGTTATAATTGATGTTAGAATGTATATTAGATTGTTATAATGTATGTTAGAATGTTATAATGGATGTTAAAATGTATATTAGAATGTTATAATGTATGTTAGGATGTTATAATGTATGTTAGAATGTTATAATGTATGTTAGAATGTATATTAGATTGTTATAATGTATGTTAGAATGTTATAATGGATGTTAGAATGTATATTAGAATGTTATATTGTATGTTAGAATGTTATAATGGATATTAGAATATTATATTGGATTTTAGAATGTATATTAGATTGTTATAAGGTATGTTAGAATGTTATATTGGATGTTAGAATGTATATTAGAATGTTATAATGTATGTTAGAATGTTATAAAGGATGTTAGAATGTTATAATGGATGTTAGAATGTATATTATAAAGTTAGAATGTATGTTAAAATGTTATTATGGATGTTAGAATGTTATAATGGATGTTAGAATGTATATTAGAAAGTTATAATGTATGTTATAATGTTATTTTGGATGTTAAAATGTATTTTAGATTGTTATAATGTATGTTAGAATGTTATAATAGATGTTAGAATGTATATTAGAATGTTATAATGTATGTTACAATGTGATAATGTATGTTAGAATGTTATAATGGATGTTAGAATGTATATTAGAATGTTCTAATGTATGTTAGAATGTTACAATGGATGATAGAATGTTATAATGGATGTTATAATGAATATTAGAATGTTAGAATGGATGTTAGAATGTTATAATGGATGTTATAATGTATATTAGAATGTTATAATGTATGTTAGATTGCATGTTAGAATGTATATTAGAATATTATAATGTATGTTAGAATGTTATAATGAATGTTAGAATGTATATTAGAATGTTATAATGGATGTTAGAATATTATAATGGATGTTAGATTATTATAATAGATGTTATAATGTATATTAGAATGTTAAAACGGATGTTAGAATGTTATAATTGATTTTAGAATGTATATCAGAATGTTAAAAAGTATGTTAGAATGTTATAATGGATGTTAGAATGTATATTAGAATGTCAGAATGTATGTTAGAATGTTATAATGGATGTTAGAATGTATATTAGAATGTTAGAATGTATGTTAGAATGTTATTATGGATGTTAGAATGTTATAATTGATGTTAGAATGTATATTAGAATGTTATAATGTATGTTAGAATGTTATAATGGATGTTAGAATGTATATTAGATTATTATAATGTATGTTAGAATGTTATAATGGATGTTAGAATGTATATTAGAATGTTATAATGTATGTTACAATGTTATAATGGATGTTAGAATGTTATAATGGATGTTAGAATGTATATTACAATGTTATAATGTATGTTACAATGTTATAATGGATGTTAGAATGTTATAATGGATGTTAGAATGTATATTAGAATGTTGTAATGTATGTTAGAATGTTATAATCGATGTTAGAATATTATAATGGATGTTATAATGAATATTAGAATGTTATAATGTATGTTAGAATGCATGTTAGAATGTATATTAGAATGTTTTAGTGTATTTTAGAATGTTATAATTAATGTTAGAATGTATATTAGAATATTATAATGGATGTTAGAATGTTATAATGGATGATATTACATTATAATGGATGTTATAATATATATTAGAATGTTATAATGTATGTTAGAATGTTATAATGGATGTTAGAATGTATATTAGATTGTTATAATGTATGTTAGAATGTTATAATGGATGTTAGAATGTATATTAGAATGTTATAATGTATGTTACAATGTTATAATGGATGTTAGAATGTTATAATGGACGTTAGAATGTATATTAGAATGTTATAATGTATGTTAGAATGTTATAATGGATGTTAGAATGTTATAATGGATGTTAGAATGTATATTAGAATGTTGTAATGTATGTTAGAATGTTATAATGGATGTTAGAATGTTATAATGGATGTTATAATAAATATTAGAATGTTAGAATGGATGTTAGAATGTTATAATGGATGTTATAATGTATATTAGAATGTTATAATGTATGTTAGAATGCATGTTAGAATGTATATTAGAATATTATAGTGTATGTTAGAATGTTATAATGGATGTTAGAATGTATATTAGAATGTTATAATGGATGTTAGAATGTTATAATTGATTTTAGAATGTATATCAGAATGTTAAAAAGTATGTTAGAATGTTATAATGGATGTTAGAATGTATATTAGAATGTTAGAATGTATGTTAGAATGTTATAATGGATGTTAGAATGTATATTAGAATGTTAGAATGTATGTTAGAATGTTATTATGGATGTTAGAATGTTATAATTGATGTTAGAATGTATATTAGAATGTTATAATGTATGTTAGAATGTTATAATTGATGTTAGAATGTATATTAGATTGTTATAATGTATGTTACAATGCTATAATGTATGTTAGAATGTTATAATGGATGTTAAAATGTATACTAGAATGTTATAATGTATGTTAGAATGTATATTAGAATGTTATAATGGATGTTAGAATGTATATTAGATTGTTATAATGTATGTTAGATTGTTATAATGGATGTTAGAATGTATATTAGAATGTTATAATGTATGATAGAATGTTTTAAAGGATATTAGAATGTATATTAGAATGTTATAATGTATGTTAGAATGTTATGATGGATGTTATAATGAATATTAGAATGTTAGAATGGATGTTAGAATGTTATAATGGATGTTATAATGTATATTAGAATGTTATAATGTATGTTAGAATGCATGTTAGAATGTATATTAGAATATTATAGTGTATGTTAGAATGTTATAATGGATGTTAGAATGTATATTAGAATGTTATAATGGATGTTAGAATATTATAATGGATGTTATAATGTATATTAGAATGTTAAAAAGTATGTTAGAATGTTATAATGGATGTTAGAATGCATATTAGAATGTTAGAATGTATGTTAGAATGTTATAATGGATGTTATAATGTATATTAGAATGTTAAAAAGTATGTTAGAATGTTATAATGGATGTTAGAATGTATATTAGAATGTTAGAATGTATGTTAGAATGTTATAATGGATGTTAGAATGTATATTAGAATGTTAGAATGTATGTTAGAATGTTATTATGGATGCTAGAATGTTAGAATTGATGTTAGAATGTATATTAGAATGTTATAATGTATATTAGAATGTTATATTGGATGTTAGAATGTATATTAGATTGTTATAATGTATGTTAGAATGTTATATTGGATGTTAGAATGTAGATTAGAAAGTTATAATGTATGTTAGAATGTTATAAAGGATGTTAGAATGTTATAATGGATGTTAAAATGTATATTATAAAGTTAGAATGTATGTTAGAATGTTATTATGGATGTTAGAATGTTATAATGGATGTTAGAATGTATATTAGAAAGTTATAATGTATGTTAGAATGTTATTTTGGATGTTAAAATGTATTTTAGATTGTTATAATGGATGTTAGAATGTTATAATAGATGTTAGAATGTATATTAGAATGTTATAATGTATGTTACAATGTTATAATGTATGTTAGAATGTTATAATGGATGTTATAATGTATACTAGAATGTTATAATGTATTTTAGATTGTAATAATGTATGTTCGAATGTTATAATTGGATGTTAGAAAGTATATTAGAATGTTATAATGTATGTTACAATGTTATAATGTATGTTAGAATGTTATAATGGATGTTAGAATGTATATTAGAATGTTAAAATGTATGTTAGAATGTTACAATGGATGATAGAATGTTATAATGGATGTTATAATGAATATTAGAATGTTAGAATGGATGTTAGAATGTTATAATGGATGTTATAATGTATATTAGAATGTTATAATGTATGTTAGAATGCATGTTAGAAAGTATATTAGAATATTATAATGTATGTTAAAATGTTATAATGGATGTTAGAATGTATATTAGAATATTATAATGGATGTTAGAATATTATAATGGATGTTAGATTATTATAATGGATGTTATAATGTATATTAGAATGTTAGAATGTATGTTAGAATGTTATAATGGATGTTAGAATGTATATTAGAATGTTAGAATGTATGTTAGAATGTTATTATGGATGTTAGAATGTTATAATTGATGTTAGAATGTATATTAGAATGTTATAATGTATGTTAGAATGTTATAATTGATGTTAGAATGTATATTAGATTGTTATAATGTATGTTACAATGCTATAATGTATGTTAGAATGTTATAATGGATGTTAAAATGTATACTAGAATGTTATAATGTATGTTAGAATGTATATTAGAATGTTATAATGGATGTTAGAATGTATATTAGATTGTTATAATGTATGTTAGATTGTTATAATGGATGTTATAATGTATATTAGAATGTTATAATGTATGATAGAATGTTCTAATGGATATTAGAATGTATTTTAGAATGTTATAATGTATGTTAGAATGTTATAATGGATGTTATAATGAATATTAGAATGTTAGAATGGATGTTAGAATGTTATATTGGATGTTAGAATGTATATTAGATTGTTATAATGTATGTTAGAATGTTATATTGGATGTTAGAATGTAGATTAGAATGTTATAATGTATGTTAGAATGTTATAAAGGATGTTAGAATGTTATAATGGATGTTAAAATGTATATTATAATGTTAAAATGTATGTTAGAATGTTATTATGGATGTTAGAATGTTATAATGGATGTTAGAATGTATATTAGAAAGTTATAATGTATGTTAGAATGTTATTTTGGATGTTAAAATGTATTTAAGATTGTTATAATGTATGTTAGAATGTTATAATAGATGTTAGAATGTATATTAGAATGTTATAATGTATGTTACAATGTTATAATGTATGTTAGAATGTTATAATGGATGTTATAATGTATACTAGAATGTTATAATGTATTTTAGATTGTAATAATGTATGTTCGAATGTTATAATTGGATGTTAGAAAGTATATTAGAATGTTATAATGTATGTTACAATGTTATAATGTATGTTAGAATGTTATAATGGATGTTAGAATGTATATTAGAATGTTAAAATGTATGTTAGAATGTTACAATGGATGATAGAATGTTATAATGGATGTTATAATGTATATTAGAATGTTATAATGTATGTTAGAATGCATGTTAGAATGTATATTAGAATATTATAATGTATGTTAAAATGTTATAATGGATGTTAGAATGTATATTAGAATATTATAATGGATGTTACAATATTATAATGGATGTTAGATTATTATAATGGATGTTATAATGTATATTAGAATGTTAAAATGGATGTTAGAATGTTATAATTGATTTTAGAATGTATATTAGAATGTTAGAATGTATGTTAGAATGTTATTATGGATGTTAGAATGTTATAATTGATGTTAGAATGTATATTAGAATGTTATAATGTATGTTAGAATGTTATAATTGATGTTAGAATGTATATTAGATTGTTATAATGTATGTTACAATGCTATAATGTATGTTAGAATGTTATAATGGATGTTAAAATGTATACTAGAATGTTATAATGTATGTTAGAATGTATATTAGAATGTTATAATGGATGTTAGAATGTATATTAGATTGTTATAATGTATGTTAGATTGTTATAATGGATGTTAGAATGTATATTAGAATGTTATAATGTATGATAGAATGTTTTAAAGGATATTAGAATGTATATTAGAATGTTATAAT
This sequence comes from Taudactylus pleione, assembly GCA_031769625.1. NCBI lineage: Eukaryota > Metazoa > Chordata > Amphibia > Anura > Myobatrachidae > Taudactylus > Taudactylus pleione. Next base: position 83,530 of record JAUIMM010000815.1, on the reverse strand, counting down.
GTATGTTAGAATGTTATGATGGATGTTATAATGAATATTAGAATGTTAGAATGGATGTTAGAATGTTATAATGGATGTTATAATGTATATTAGAATGTTATAATGTATGTTAGAATGCATGTTAGAATGTATATTAGAATATTATAGTGTATGTTAGAATGTTATAATGGATGTTAGAATGTATATTAGAATGTTATAATGGATGTTAGAATATTATAATGGATGTTATAATGTATATTAGAATGTTAAAAAGTATGTTAGAATGTTATAATGGATGTTAGAATGCATATTAGAATGTTAGAATGTATGTTAGAATGTTATAATGGATGTTATAATGTATATTAGAATGTTAAAAAGTATGTTAGAATGTTATAATGGATGTTAGAATGCATATTAGAATGTTAGAATGTATGTTAGAATGTTATAATGGATGTTAGAATGTATATTAGAATGTTAGAATGTATGTTAGAATGTTATTATGGATGCTAGAATGTTAGAATTGATGTTAGATTGTATATTAGAATGTTATAATGTATATTAGAATGTTATATTGGATGTTAGAATGTATATTAGATTGTTATAATGTATGTTAGAATGTTATATTGGATGTTAGAATGTAGATTAGAAAGTTATAATGTATGTTAGAATGTTATAAAGGATGTTAGAATGTTATAATGGATGTTAAAATGTATATTATAAAGTTAGAATGTATGTTAGAATGTTATTATGGATGTTAGAATGTTAGAATGGATGTTAGAATGTATATTAGAAAGTTATAATGTATGTTAGAATGTTATTTTGGATGTTAAAATGTATTTTAGATTGTTATAATGTATGTTAGAATGTTATAATAGATGTTAGAATGTATATTAGAATGTTATAATGTATGTTACAATGTTATAATGTATGTTAGAATGTTATAATGGATGTTATAATGTATACTAGAATGTTATAATGTATTTTAGATTGTAATAATGTATGTTCGAATGTTATAATTTAATGTTAGAAAGTATATTAGAATGTTATAATGTATGTTACAATGTTATAATGTATGTTAGAATGTTATAATGGATGTTAGAATGTATATTAGAATGTTAAAATGTATGTTAGAATGTTACAATGGATGATAGAATGTTATAATGGATGTTATAATGAATATTAGAATGTTAGAATGGATGCTAGAATGTTATAATGGATGTTATAATGTATATTAGAATGTTATAATGTATGTTAGAATGCATGTTAGAAAGTATATTAGAATATTATAATGTATGTTAAAATGTTATAATGGATGTTAGAATGTATATTAGAATATTATAATGGATGTTAGAATATTATAATGGATGTTAGATTATTATAATGGATGTTATAATGTATATTAGAATGTTAGAAGGTATGTTAGAATGTTATAATGGATGTTAGAATGTATATTAGAATGTTAGAATGTATGTTAGAATGTTATTATGGATGTTAGAATGTTATAATTGATGTTAGAATGTATATTAGAATGTTATAATGTATGTTAGAATGTTATAATTGATGTTAGAATGTATATTAGATTGTTATAATGTATGTTACAATGCTATAATGTATGTTAGAATGTTATAATGGATGTTAAAATGTATACTAGAATGTTATAATGTATGTTAGAATGTATATTAGAATGTTATAATGGATGTTAGAATGTATATTAGATTGTTATAATGTATGTTAGATTGTTATAATGGATGTTATAATGTATATTAGAATGTTATAATGTATGATAGAATGTTCTAATGGATATTAGAATGTATTTTAGAATGTTATAATGTATGTTAGAATGTTATAATGGATGTTATAATGAATATTAGAATGTTAGAATGGATGTTAGAATGTTATATTGGATGTTAGAATGTATATTAGATTGTTATAATGTATGTTAGAATGTTATATTGGATGTTAGAATGTAGATTAGAATGTTATAATGTATGTTAGAATGTTATAAAGGATGTTAGAATGTTATAATGGATGTTAAAATGTATATTATAATGTTAAAATGTATGTTAGAATGTTATTATGGATGTTAGAATGTTATAATGGATGTTAGAATGTATATTAGAAAGTTATAATGTATGTTAGAATGTTATTTTGGATGTTAAAATGTATTTAAGATTGTTATAATGTATGTTAGAATGTTATAATAGATGTTAGAATGTATATTAGAATGTTATAATGTATGTTAGAATGTTATAATGTATGTTAGAATGTTATAATGGATGTTATAATGTATACTAGAATGTTATAATGTATTTTAGATTGTAATAATGTATGTTCGAATGTTATAATTGGATGTTAGAAAGTATATTAGAATGTTATAATGTATGTTACAATGTTATAATGTATGTTAGAATGTTATAATGGATGTTAGAATGTATATTAGAATGTTAAAATGTATGTTAGAATGTTACAATGGATGATAGAATGTTATAATGGATGTTATAATGTATATTAGAATGTTATAATGTATGTTAGAATGCATGTTAGAATGTATATTAGAATATTATAATGTATGTTAAAATGTTATAATGGATGTTAGAATGTATATTAGAATATTATAATGGATGTTAGAATATTATAATGGATGTTAGATTATTATAATGGATGTTATAATGTATATTAGAATGTTAAAATGGATGTTAGAATGTTATAATTGATTTTAGAATGTATATTAGAATGTTAGAATGTATGTTAGAATGTTATTATGGATGCTAGAATGTTAGAATTGATGTTAGAATGTATATTAGAATGTTATAATGTATATTAGAATGTTATATTGGATGTTAGAATGTATATTAGATTGTTATAATGTATGTTAGAATGTTATATTGGATGTTAGAATGTAGATTAGAAAGTTATAATGTATGTTAGAATGTTATAAAGGATGTTAGAATGTTATAATGGATGTTAAAATGTATATTATAAAGTTAGAATGTATGTTAGAATGTTATTATGGATGTTAGAATGTTATAATGGATGTTAGAATGTATATTAGAAAGTTATAATGTATGTTAGAATGTTATTTTGGATGTTAAAATGTATTTTAGATTGTTATAATGTATGTTAGAATGTTATAATAGATGTTAGAATGTATATTAGAATGTTATAATGTATGTTACAATGTTATAATGTATGTTAGAATGTTATAATGGATGTTATAATGTATACTAGAATGTTATAATGTATTTTAGATTGTAATAATGTATGTTCGAATGTTATAATTGGATGTTAGAAAGTATATTAGAATGTTATAATGTATGTTACAATGTTATAATGTATGTTAGAATGTTATAATGGATGTTAGAATGTATATTAGAATGTTAAAATGTATGTTAGAATGTTACAATGGATGATAGAATGTTATAATGGATGTTATAATGAATATTAGAATGTTAGAATGGATGTTAGAATGTTATAATGGATGTTATAATGTATATTAGAATGTTATAATGTATGTTAGAATGCATGTTAGAAAGTATATTAGAATATTATAATGTATGTTAAAATGTTATAATGGATGTTAGAATGTATATTAGAATATTATAATGGATGTTATAATATTATAATGGATGTTAGATTATTATAATGGATGTTATAATGTATATTAGAATGTTATAATGTATGATAGAATGTTCTAATGGATATTAGAATGTATTTTAGAATGTTATAATGTATGTTAGAATGTTATAATGGATGTTATAATGAATATTAGAATGTTAGAATGGATGTTAGAATGTTATATTGGATGTTAGAATGTATATTAGATTGTTATAATGTATGTTAGAATGTTATATTGGATGTTAGAATGTAGATTAGAATGTTATAATGTATGTTAGAATGTTATAAAGGATGTTAGAATGTTATAATGGATGTTAAAATGTATATTATAATGTTAAAATGTATGTTAGAATGTTATTATGGATGTTAGAATGTTATAATGGATGTTAGAATGTATATTAGAAAGTTATAATGTATGTTAGAATGTTATTTTGGATGTTAAAATGTATTTAAGATTGTTATAATGTATGTTAGAATGTTATAATAGATGTTAGAATGTATATTAGAATGTTATAATGTATGTTACAATGTTATAATGTATGTTAGAATGTTATAATGGATGTTATAATGTATACTAGAATGTTATAATGTATTTTAGATTGTAATAATGTATGTTCGAATGTTATAATTGGATGTTAGAAAGTATATTAGAATGTTATAATGTATGTTACAATGTTATAATGTATGTTAGAATGTTATAATGGATGTTAGAATGTATATTAGAATGTTAAAATGTATGTTAGAATGTTACAATGGATGATAGAATGTTATAATGGATGTTATAATGTATATTAGAATGTTATAATGTATGTTAGAATGCATGTTAGAATGTATATTAGAATATTATAATGTATGTTAAAATGTTATAATGGATGTTAGAATGTATATTAGAATATTATAATGGATGTTAGAATATTATAATGGATGTTAGATTATTATAATTGATGTTATAATGTATATTAGAATGTTAAAATGGATGTTAGAATGTTATAATTGATTTTAGAATGTATATCAGAATGTTAAAAAGTATGTTAGAATGTTATAATGGATGATAAAATGTATATTAGAATGTTAGAATGTATGTTAGAATGTTATAATGGATGTTAGAATGTATATTAGAATGTTAGAATGTATGTTAGAAATTTATTATGGATGTTAGAATGTTATAATTGATGTTAGAATGTATAATAGAATGTTATAATGTATGTTAGAATGTTATAATTGATGTTAGAATGTATATTAGATTGTTATAATGTATGTTAGAATGTTATAATGGATGTTAAAATGTATATTAGAATGTTATAATGTATGTTAGGATGTTATAATGTATGTTAGAATGTTATAATGTATGTTAGAATGTATATTAGATTGTTATAATGTATGTTAGAATGTTATAATGGATGTTAGAATGTATATTAGAATGTTATATTGTATGTTAGAATGTTATAATGTATATTAGAATATTATATTGGATTTTAGAATGTATATTAGATTGTTATAAGGTATGTTAGAATGTTATATTGGATGTTAGAATGTATATTAGAATGTTATAATGTATGTTAGAATGTTATAAAGGATGTTAGAATGTTATAATGGATGTTAGAATGTATATTATAAAGTTAGAATGTATGTTAAAATGTTATTATGGATGTTAGAATGTTATAATGGATGTTAGAATGTATATTAGAAAGTTGTAATGTATGTTATAATGTTATTTTGGATGTTAAAATGTATTTTAGATTGTTATAATGTATGTTAGAATGTTATAATAGATGTTAGAATGTATATTAGAATGTTATAATGTATGTTACAATGTGATAATGTATGTTAGAATGTTATAATGGATGTTAGAATGTATATTAGAATGTTCTAATGTATGTTAGAATGTTACAATGGATGATAGAATGTTATAATGGATGTTATAATGAATATTAGAATGTTAGAATGGATGTTAGAATGTTATAATGGATGTTATAATGTATATTAGAATGTTATAATGTATGTTAGATTGCATGTTAGAATGTATATTAGAATATTATAATGTATGTTAGAATGTTATAATGAATGTTAGAATGTATATTAGAATGTTATAATGGATGTTAGAATATTATAATGGATGTTAGATTATTATAATAGATGTTATAATGTATATTAGAATGTTAAAACGGATGTTAGAATGTTATAATTGATTTTAGAATGTATATCAGAATGTTAAAAAGTATGTTAGAATGTTATAATGGATGTTAGAATGACTATTAGAATGTCAGAATGTATGTTAGAATGTTATAATGGATGTTAGAATGTATATTAGAATGTTAGAATGTATGTTAGAATGTTATTATGGATGTTAGAATGTTATAATTGATGTTAGAATGTATATTAGAATGTTATAATGTATGTTAGAATGTTATAATGGATGTTAGAATGTATATTAGATTATTATAATGTATGTTAGAATGTTATAATGGATGTTAGAATGTATATTAGAATGTTATAATGTATGTTACAATGTTATAATGGATGTTAGAATGTTATAATGGATGTTAGAATGTATATTACAATGTTATAATGTATGTTACAATGTTATAATGGATGTTAGAATGTTATAATGGATGTTAGAATGTATATTAGAATGTTGTAATGTATGTTAGAATGTTATAATCGATGTTAGAATATTATAATGGATGTTATAATGAATATTAGAATGTTATAATGTATGTTAGAATGCATGTTAGAATGTATATTAGAATGTTTTAGTGTATTTTAGAATGTTATAATTAATGTTAGAATGTATATTAGAATATTATAATGGATGTTAGAATGTTATAATGGATGATATTACATTATAATGGATGTTATAATATATATTAGAATGTTATAATGTATGTTAGAATGTTATAATGGATGTTAGAATGTATATTAGATTGTTATAATGTATGTTAGAATGTTATAATGGATGTTAGAATGTATATTAGAATGTTATAATGTATGTTACAATGTTATAATGGATGTTAGAATGTTATAATGGACGTTAGAATGTATATTAGAATGTTATAATGTATGTTAGAATGTTATAATGGATGTTAGAATGTTATAATGGATGTTAGAATGTATATTAGAATGTTGTAATGTATGTTAGAATGTTATAATGGATGTTAGAATGTTATAATGGATGTTATAATAAATATTAGAATGTTAGAATGGATGTTAGAATGTTATAATGGATGTTATAATGTATATTAGAATGTTATAATGTATGTTAGAATGCATGTTAGAATGTATATTAGAATATTATAGTGTATGTTAGAATGTTATAATGGATGTTAGAATGTATATTAGAATGTTATAATGGATGTTAGAATGTTATAATTGATTTTAGAATGTATATCAGAATGTTAAAAAGTATGTTAGAATGTTATAATGGATGTTAGAATGTATATTAGAATGTTAGAATGTATGTTAGAATGTTATAATGGATGTTAGAATGTATATTAGAATGTTAGAATGTATGTTAGAATGTTATTATGGATGTTAGAATGTTATAATTGATGTTAGAATGTATATTAGAATGTTATAATGTATGTTAGAATGTTATAATTGATGTTAGAATGTATATTAGATTGTTATAATGTATGTTACAATGCTATAATGTATGTTAGAATGTTATAATGGATGTTAAAATGTATACTAGAATGTTATAATGTATGTTAGAATGTATATTAGAATGTTATAATGGATGTTAGAATGTATATTAGATTGTTATAATGTATGTTAGATTGTTATAATGGATGTTAGAATGTATATTAGAATGTTATAATGTATGATAGAATGTTTTAAAGGATATTAGAATGTATATTAGAATGTTATAATGTATGTTAGAATGTTATGATGGATGTTATAATGAATATTAGAATGTTAGAATGGATGTTAGAATGTTATAATGGATGTTATAATGTATATTAGAATGTTATAATGTATGTTAGAATGCATGTTAGAATGTATATTAGAATATTATAGTGTATGTTAGAATGTTATAATGGATGTTAGAATGTATATTAGAATGTTATAATGGATGTTAGAATATTATAATGGATGTTATAATGTATATTAGAATGTTAAAAAGTATGTTAGAATGTTATAATGGATGTTAGAATGCATATTAGAATGTTAGAATGTATGTTAGAATGTTATAATGGATGTTATAATGTATATTAGAATGTTAAAAAGTATGTTAGAATGTTATAATGGATGTTAGAATGTATATTAGAATGTTAGAATGTATGTTAGAATGTTATAATGGATGTTAGAATGTATATTAGAATGTTAGAATGTATGTTAGAATGTTATTATGGATGCTAGAATGTTAGAATTGATGTTAGAATGTATATTAGAATGTTATAATGTATATTAGAATGTTATATTGGATGTTAGAATGTATATTAGATTGTTATAATGTATGTTAGAATGTTATATTGGATGTTAGAATGTAGATTAGAAAGTTATAATGTATGTTAGAATGTTATAAAGGATGTTAGAATGTTATAATGGATGTTAAAATGTATATTATAAAGTTAGAATGTATGTTAGAATGTTATTATGGATGTTAGAATGTTATAATGGATGTTAGAATGTATATTAGAAAGTTATAATGTATGTTAGAATGTTATTTTGGATGTTAAAATGTATTTTAGATTGTTATAATGGATGTTAGAATGTTATAATAGATGTTAGAATGTATATTAGAATGTTATAATGTATGTTACAATGTTATAATGTATGTTAGAATGTTATAATGGATGTTATAATGTATACTAGAATGTTATAATGTATTTTAGATTGTAATAATGTATGTTCGAATGTTATAATTGGATGTTAGAAAGTATATTAGAATGTTATAATGTATGTTACAATGTTATAATGTATGTTAGAATGTTATAATGGATGTTAGAATGTATATTAGAATGTTAAAATGTATGTTAGAATGTTACAATGGATGATAGAATGTTATAATGGATGTTATAATGAATATTAGAATGTTAGAATGGATGTTAGAATGTTATAATGGATGTTATAATGTATATTAGAATGTTATAATGTATGTTAGAATGCATGTTAGAAAGTATATTAGAATATTATAATGTATGTTAAAATGTTATAATGGATGTTAGAATGTATATTAGAATATTATAATGGATGTTAGAATATTATAATGGATGTTAGATTATTATAATGGATGTTATAATGTATATTAGAATGTTAGAATGTATGTTAGAATGTTATAATGGATGTTAGAATGTATATTAGAATGTTAGAATGTATGTTAGAATGTTATTATGGATGTTAGAATGTTATAATTGATGTTAGAATGTATATTAGAATGTTATAATGTATGTTAGAATGTTATAATTGATGTTAGAATGTATATTAGATTGTTATAATGTATGTTACAATGCTATAATGTATGTTAGAATGTTATAATGGATGTTAAAATGTATACTAGAATGTTATAATGTATGTTAGAATGTATATTAGAATGTTATAATGGATGTTAGAATGTATATTAGATTGTTATAATGTATGTTAGATTGTTATAATGGATGTTATAATGTATATTAGAATGTTATAATGTATGATAGAATGTTCTAATGGATATTAGAATGTATTTTAGAATGTTATAATGTATGTTAGAATGTTATAATGGATGTTATAATGAATATTAGAATGTTAGAATGGATGTTAGAATGTTATATTGGATGTTAGAATGTATATTAGATTGTTATAATGTATGTTAGAATGTTATATTGGATGTTAGAATGTAGATTAGAATGTTATAATGTATGTTAGAATGTTATAAAGGATGTTAGAATGTTATAATGGATGTTAAAATGTATATTATAATGTTAAAATGTATGTTAGAATGTTATTATGGATGTTAGAATGTTATAATGGATGTTAGAATGTATATTAGAAAGTTATAATGTATGTTAGAATGTTATTTTGGATGTTAAAATGTATTTAAGATTGTTATAATGTATGTTAGAATGTTATAATAGATGTTAGAATGTATATTAGAATGTTATAATGTATGTTACAATGTTATAATGTATGTTAGAATGTTATAATGGATGTTATAATGTATACTAGAATGTTATAATGTATTTTAGATTGTAATAATGTATGTTCGAATGTTATAATTGGATGTTAGAAAGTATATTAGAATGTTATAATGTATGTTACAATGTTATAATGTATGTTAGAATGTTATAATGGATGTTAGAATGTATATTAGAATGTTAAAATGTATGTTAGAATGTTACAATGGATGATAGAATGTTATAATGGATGTTATAATGTATATTAGAATGTTATAATGTATGTTAGAATGCATGTTAGAATGTATATTAGAATATTATAATGTATGTTAAAATGTTATAATGGATGTTAGAATGTATATTAGAATATTATAATGGATGTTAGAATATTATAATGGATGTTAGATTATTATAATGGATGTTATAATGTATATTAGAATGTTAAAATGGATGTTAGAATGTTATAATTGATTTTAGAATGTATATTAGAATGTTAGAATGTATGTTAGAATGTTATTATGGATGTTAGAATGTTATAATTGATGTTAGAATGTATATTAGAATGTTATAATGTATGTTAGAATGTTATAATTGATGTTAGAATGTATATTAGATTGTTATAATGTATGTTACAATGCTATAATGTATGTTAGAATGTTATAATGGATGTTAAAATGTATACTAGAATGTTATAATGTATGTTAGAATGTATATTAGAATGTTATAATGGATGTTAGAATGTATATTAGATTGTTATAATGTATGTTAGATTGTTATAATGGATGTTAGAATGTATATTAGAATGTTATAATGTATGATAGAATTTTTTAAAGGATATTAGAATGTATATTAGAATGTTATAATGTATGTTAGAATGTTATGATGGATGTTATAATGAATATTAGAATGTTAGAATGGATGTTAGAATGTTATAATGGATGTTATAATGTATATTAGAATGTTATAATGTATGTTAGAATGCATGTTAGAATGTATATTAGAATATTATAGTGTATGTTAGAATGTTATAATGGATGTTAGAATGTATATTAGAATGTTATAATGGATGTTAGAATATTATAATGGATGTTATAATGTATATTAGAATGTTAAAAAGTATGTTAGAATGTTATAATGGATGTTAGAATGCATATTAGAATGTTAGAATGTATGTTAGAATGTTATAATGGATGTTATAATGTATATTAGAATGTTAAAAAGTATGTTAGAATGTTATAATGGATGTTAGAATGCATATTAGAATGTTAGAATGTATGTTAGAATGTTATAATGGATGTTAGAATGTATATTAGAATGTTAGAATGTATGTTAGAATGTTATTATGGATGCTAGAATGTTAGAATTGATGTTAGATTGTATATTAGAATGTTATAATGTATATTAGAATGTTATATTGGATGTTAGAATGTATATTAGATTGTTATAATGTATGTTAGAATGTTATATTGGATGTTAGAATGTAGATTAGAAAGTTATAATGTATGTTAGAATGTTATAAAGGATGTTAGAATGTTATAATGGATGTTAAAATGTATATTATAAAGTTAGAATGTATGTTAGAATGTTATTATGGATGTTAGAATGTTATAATGGATGTTAGAATGTATATTAGAAAGTTATAATGTATGTTAGAATGTTATTTTGGATGTTAAAATGTATTTTAGATTGTTATAATGTATGTTAGAATGTTATAATAGATGTTAGAATGTATATTAGAATGTTATAATGTATGTTACAATGTTATAATGTATGTTAGAATGTTATAATGGATGTTATAATGTATACTAGAATGTTATAATGTATTTTAGATTGTAATAATGTATGTTCGAATGTTATAATTTAATGTTAGAAAGTATATTAGAATGTTATAATGTATGTTACAATGTTATAATGTATGTTAGAATGTTATAATGGATGTTAGAATGTATATTAGAATGTTAAAATGTATGTTAGAATGTTACAATGGATGATAGAATGTTATAATGGATGTTATAATGAATATTAGAATGTTAGAATGGATGTTAGAATGTTATAATGGATGTTATAATGTATATTAGAATGTTATAATGTATGTTAGAATGCATGTTAGAAAGTATATTAGAATATTATAATGTATGTTAAAATGTTATAATGGATGTTAGAATGTATATTAGAATATTATAATGGATGTTAGAATATTATAATGGATGTTAGATTATTATAATGGATGTTATAATGTATATTAGAATGTTATAATGTATGATAGAATGTTCTAATGGATATTAGAATGTATTTTAGAATGTTATAATGTATGTTAGAATGTTATAATGGATGTTATAATGAATATTAGAATGTTAGAATGGATGTTAGAATGTTATATTGGATGTTAGAATGTATATTAGATTGTTATAATGTATGTTAGAATGTTATATTGGATGTTAGAATGTAGATTAGAATGTTATAATGTATGTTAGAATGTTATAAAGGATGTTAGAATGTTATAATGGATGTTAAAATGTATATTATAATGTTAAAATGTATGTTAGAATGTTATTATGGATGTTAGAATGTTATAATGGATGTTAGAATGTATATTAGAAAGTTATAATGTATGTTAGAATGTTATTTTGGATGTTAAAATGTATTTAAGATTGTTATAATGTATGTTAGAATGTTATAATAGATGTTAGAATGTATATTAGAATGTTATAATGTATGTTACAATGTTATAATGTATGTTAGAATGTTATAATGGATGTTATAATGTATACTAGAATGTTATAATGTATTTTAGATTGTAATAATGTATGTTCGAATGTTATAATTGGATGTTAGAAAGTATATTAGAATGTTATAATGTATGTTACAATGTTATAATGTATGTTAGAATGTTATAATGGATGTTAGAATGTATATTAGAATGTTAAAATGTATGTTAGAATGTTACAATGGATGATAGAATGTTATAATGGATGTTATAATGTATATTAGAATGTTATAATGTATGTTAGAATGCATGTTAGAATGTATATTAGAATATTATAATGTATGTTAAAATGTTATAATGGATGTTAGAATGTATATTAGAATATTATAATGGATGTTAGAATATTATAATGGATGTTAGATTATTATAATGGATGTTATAATGTATATTAGAATGTTAAAATGGATGTTAGAATGTTATAATTGATTTTAGAATGTATATTAGAATGTTAGAATGTATGTTAGAATGTTATTATGGATGCTAGAATGTTAGAATTGATGTTAGAATGTATATTAGAATGTTATAATGTATATTAGAATGTTATATTGGATGTTAGAATGTATATTAGATTGTTATAATGTATGTTAGAATGTTATATTGGATGTTAGAATGTAGATTAGAAAGTTATAATGTATGTTAGAATGTTATAAAGGATGTTAGAATGTTATAATGGATGTTAAAATGTATATTATAAAGTTAGAATGTATGTTAGAATGTTATTATGGATGTTAGAATGTTATAATGGATGTTAGAATGTATATTAGAAAGTTATAATGTATGTTAGAATGTTATTTTGGATGTTAAAATGTATTTTAGATTGTTATAATGTATGTTAGAATGTTATAATAGATGTTAGAATGTATATTAGAATGTTATAATGTATGTTACAATGTTATAATGTATGTTAGAATGTTATAATGGATGTTATAATGTATACTAGAATGTTATAATGTATTTTAGATTGTAATAATGTATGTTCGAATGTTATAATTGGATGTTAGAAAGTATATTAGAATGTTATAATGTATGTTACAATGTTATAATGTATGTTAGAATGTTATAATGGATGTTAGAATGTATATTAGAATGTTAAAATGTATGTTAGAATGTTACAATGGATGATAGAATGTTATAATGGATGTTATAATGAATATTAGAATGTTAGAATGGATGTTAGAATGTTATAATGGATGTTATAATGTATATTAGAATGTTATAATGTATGTTAGAATGCATGTTAGAAAGTATATTAGAATATTATAATGTATGTTAAAATGTTATAATGGATGTTAGAATGTATATTAGAATATTATAATGGATGTTAGAATATTATAATGGATGTTAGATTATTATAATGGATGTTATAATGTATATTAGAATGTTATAATGTATGATAGAATGTTCTAATGGATATTAGAATGTATTTTAGAATGTTATAATGTATGTTAGAATGTTATAATGGATGTTATAATGAATATTAGAATGTTAGAATGGATGTTAGAATGTTATATTGGATGTTAGAATGTATATTAGATTGTTATAATGTATGTTAGAATGTTATATTGGATGTTAGAATGTAGATTAGAATGTTATAATGTATGTTAGAATGTTATAAAGGATGTTAGAATGTTATAATGGATGTTAAAATGTATATTATAATGTTAAAATGTATGTTAGAATGTTATTATGGATGTTAGAATGTTATAATGGATGTTAGAATGTATATTAGAAAGTTATAATGTATGTTAGAATGTTATTTTGGATGTTAAAATGTATTTAAGATTGTTATAATGTATGTTAGAATGTTATAATAGATGTTAGAATGTATATTAGAATGTTATAATGTATGTTACAATGTTATAATGTATGTTAGAATGTTATAATGGATGTTATAATGTATACTAGAATGTTATAATGTATTTTAGATTGTAATAATGTATGTTCGAATGTTATAATTGGATGTTAGAAAGTATATTAGAATGTTATAATGTATGTTACAATGTTATAATGTATGTTAGAATGTTATAATGGATGTTAGAATGTATATTAGAATGTTAAAATGTATGTTAGAATGTTACAATGGATGATAGAATGTTATAATGGATGTTATAATGTATATTAGAATGTTATAATGTATGTTAGAATGCATGTTAGAATGTATATTAGAATATTATAATGTATGTTAAAATGTTATAATGGATGTTAGAATGTATATTAGAATATTATAATGGATGTTAGAATATTATAATGGATGTTAGATTATTATAATGGATGTTATAATGTATATTAGAATGTTAAAATGGATGTTAGAATGTTATAATTGATTTTAGAATGTATATCAGAATGTTAAAAAGTATGTTAGAATGTTATAATGGATGTTAAAATGTATATTAGAATGTTAGAATGTATGTTAGAATGTTATAATGGATGTTAGAATGTATATTAGAATGTTAGAATGTATGTTAGAAATTTATTATGGATGTTAGAATGTTATAATTGATGTTAGAATGTATAATAGAATGTTATAATGTATGTTAGAATGTTATAATTGATGTTAGAATGTATATTAGATTGTTATAATGTATGTTAGAATGTTATAATGGATGTTAAAATGTATATTAGAATGTTATAATGTATGTTAGGATGTTATAATGTATGTTAGAATGTTATAATGTATGTTAGAATGTATATTAGATTGTTATAATGTATGTTAGAATGTTATAATGGATGTTAGAATGTATATTAGAATGTTATATTGTATGTTAGAATGTTATAATGGATATTAGAATATTATATTGGATTTTAGAATGTATATTAGATTGTTATAAGGTATGTTAGAATGTTATATTGGATGTTAGAATGTATATTAGAATGTTATAATGTATGTTAGAATGTTATAAAGGATGTTAGAATGTTATAATGGATGTTAGAATGTATATTATAAAGTTAGAATGTATGTTAAAATGTTATTATGGATGTTAGAATGTTATAATGGATGTTAGAATGTATATTAGAAAGTTATAATGTATGTTATAATGTTATTTTGGATGTTAAAATGTATTTTAGATTGTTATAATGTATGTTAGAATGTTATAATAGATGTTAGAATGTATATTAGAATGTTATAATGTATGTTACAATGTGATAATGTATGTTAGAATGTTATAATGGATGTTAGAATGTATATTAGAATGTTATAATGTATGTTAGAATGTTACAATGGATGATAGAATGTTATAATGGATGTTATAATGAATATTAGAATGTTAGAATGGATGTTAGAATGTTATAATGGATGTTATAATGTATATTAGAATGTTATAATGTATGTTAGATTGCATGTTAGAATGTATATTAGAATATTATAATGTATGTTAGAATGTTATAATGAATGTTAGAATGTATATTAGAATGTTATAATGGATGTTAGAATATTATAATGGATGTTAGATTATTATAATAGATGTTATAATGTATATTAGAATGTTAAAACGGATGTTAGAATGTTATAATTGATTTTAGAATGTATATCAGAATGTTAAAAAGTATGTTAGAATGTTATAATGGATGTTAGAATGTATATTAGAATGTCAGAATGTATGTTAGAATGTTATAATGGATGTTAGAATGTATATTAGAATGTTAGAATGTATGTTAGAATGTTATTATGGATGTTAGAATGTTATAATTGATGTTAGAATGTATATTAGAATGTTATAATGTATGTTAGAATGTTATAATGGATGTTAGAATGTATATTAGATTATTATAATGTATGTTAGAATGTTATAATGGATGTTAGAATGTATATTAGAATGTTATAATGTATGTTACAATGTTATAATGGATGTTAGAATGTTATAATGGATGTTAGAATGTATATTACAATGTTATAATGTATGTTACAATGTTATAATGGATGTTAGAATGTTATAATGGATGTTAGAATGTATATTAGAATGTTGTAATGTATGTTAGAATGTTATAATCGATGTTAGAATATTATAATGGATGTTATAATGAATATTAGAATGTTATAATGTATGTTAGAATGCATGTTAGAATGTATATTAGAATGTTTTAGTGTATTTTAGAATGTTATAATTAATGTTAGAATGTATATTAGAATATTATAATGGATGTTAGAATGTTATAATGGATGATATTACATTATAATGGATGTTATAATATATATTAGAATGTTATAATGTATGTTAGAATGTTATAATGGATGTTAGAATGTATATTAGATTGTTATAATGTATGTTAGAATGTTATAATGGATGTTAGAATGTATATTAGAATGTTATAATGTATGTTACAATGTTATAATGGATGTTAGAATGTTATAATGGACGTTAGAATGTATATTAGAATGTTATAATGTATGTTAGAATGTTATAATGGATGTTAGAATGTTATAATGGATGTTAAAATGTATATTAGAATGTTGTAATGTATGTTAGAATGTTATAATGGATGTTAGAATGTTATAATGGATGTTATAATAAATATTAGAATGTTAGAATGGATGTTAGAATGTTATAATGGATGTTATAATGTATATTAGAATGTTATAATGTATGTTAGAATGCATGTTAGAATGTATATTAGAATATTATAGTGTATGTTAGAATGTTATAATGGATGTTAGAATGTATATTAGAATGTTATAATGGATGTTAGAATGTTATAATTGATTTTAGAATGTATATCAGAATGTTAAAAAGTATGTTAGAATGTTATAATGGATGTTAGAATGTATATTAGAATGTCAGAATGTATGTTAGAATGTTATAATGGATGTTAGAATGTTTATTAGAATGTTAGAATGTATGTTAGAATGTTATTATGGATGTTAGAATGTTATAATTGATGTTAGAATGTATATTAGAATGTTATAATGTATGTTAGAATGTTATAATTGATGTTAGAATGTATATTAGATTGTTATAATGTATGTTACAATGCTATAATGTATGTTAGAATGTTATAATGGATGTTAAAATGTATACTAGAATGTTATAATGTATGTTAGAATGTATATTAGAATGTTATAATGGATGTTAGAATGTATATTAGATTGTTATAATGTATGTTAGATTGTTATAATGGATGTTAGAATGTATATTAGAATGTTATAATGTATGATAGAATGTTTTAAAGGATATTAGAATGTATATTAGAATGTTATAATGTATGTTAGAATGTTATGATGGATGTTATAATGAATATTAGAATGTTAGAATGGATGTTAGAATGTTATAATGGATGTTATAATGTATATTAGAATGTTATAATGTATGTTAGAATGCATGTTAGAATGTATATTAGAATATTATAGTGTATGTTAGAATGTTATAATGGATGTTAGAATGTATATTAGAATGTTATAATGGATGTTAGAATATTATAATGGATGTTATAATGTATATTAGAATGTTAAAAAGTATGTTAGAATGTTATAATGGATGTTAGAATGCATATTAGAATGTTAGAATGTATGTTAGAATGTTATAATGGATGTTATAATGTATATTAGAATGTTAAAAAGTATGTTAGAATGTTATAATGGATGTTAGAATGTATATTAGAATGTTAGAATGTATGTTAGAATGTTATAATGGATGTTAGAATGTATATTAGAATGTTAGAATGTATGTTAGAATGTTATTATGGATGCTAGAATGTTAGAATTGATGTTAGAATGTATATTAGAATGTTATAATGTATATTAGAATGTTATATTGGATGTTAGAATGTATATTAAATTGTTATAATGTATGTTAGAATGTTATATTGGATGTTAGAATGTAGATTAGAAAGTTATAATGTATGTTAGAATGTTTTAAAGGATGTTAGAATGTTATAATGGATGTTAAAATGTATATTATAAAGTTAGAATGTATGTTAGAATGTTATTATGGATGTTAGAATGTTATAATGGATGTTAGAATGTATATTAGAAAGTTATAATGTATGTTAGAATGTTATTTTGGATGTTAAAATGTATTTTAGATTGTTATAATGGATGTTAGAATGTTATAATAGATGTTAGAATGTATATTAGAATGTTATAATGTATGTTACAATGTTATAATGTATGTTAGAATGTTATAATGGATGTTATAATGTATACTAGAATGTTATAATGTATTTTAGATTGTAATAATGTATGTTCGAATGTTATAATTGGATGTTAGAAAGTATATTAGAATGTTATAATGTATGTTACAATGTTATAATGTATGTTAGAATGTTATAATGGATGTTAGAATGTATATTAGAATGTTAAAATGTATGTTAGAATGTTACAATGGATGATAGAATGTTATAATGGATGTTATAATGAATATTAGAATGTTAGAATGGATGTTAGAATGTTATAATGGATGTTATAATGTATATTAGAATGTTATAATGTATGTTAGAATGCATGTTAGAAAGTATATTAGAATATTATAATGTATGTTAAAATGTTATAATGGATGTTAGAATGTATATTAGAATATTATAATGGATGTTAGAATATTATAATGGATGTTAGATTATTATAATGGATGTTATAATGTATATTAGAATGTTAGAATGTATGTTAGAATGTTATAATGGATGTTAGAATGTATATTAGAATGTTAGAATGTATGTTAGAATGTTATTATGGATGTTAGAATGTTATAATTGATGTTAGAATGTATATTAGAATGTTATAATGTATGTTAGAATGTTATAATTGATGTTAGAATGTATATTAGATTGTTATAATGTATGTTACAATGCTATAATGTATGTTAGAATGTTATAATGGATGTTAAAATGTATACTAGAATGTTATAATGTATGTTAGAATGTATATTAGAATGTTATAATGGATGTTAGAATGTATATTAGATTGTTATAATGTATGTTAGATTGTTATAATGGATGTTAGAATGTATATTAGAATGTTATAATGTATGATAGAATGTTTTAAAGGATATTAGAATGTATATTAGAATGTTATAATGTATGTTAGAATGTTATGATGGATGTTATAATGAATATTAGAATGTTAGAATGGATGTTAGAATGTTATAATGGATGTTATAATGTATATTAGAATGTTATAATGTATGTTAGAATGCATGTTAGAATGTATATTAGAATATTATAGTGTATGTTAGAATGTTATAATGGATGTTAGAATGTATATTAGAATGTTATAATGGATGTTAGAATATTATAATGGATGTTATAATGTATATTAGAATGTTAAAAAGTATGTTAGAATGTTATAATGGATGTTAGAATGCATATTAGAATGTTAGAATGTATGTTAGAATGTTATAATGGATGTTATAATGTATATTAGAATGTTAAAAAGTATGTTAGAATGTTATAATGGATGTTAGAATGTATATTAGAATGTTAGAATGTATGTTAGAATGTTATAATGGATGTTAGAATGTATATTAGAATGTTAGAATGTATGTTAGAATGTTATTATGGATGCTAGAATGTTAGAATTGATGTTAGATTGTATATTAGAATGTTATAATGTATATTAGAATGTTATATTGGATGTTAGAATGTATATTAGATTGTTATAATGTATGTTAGAATGTTATATTGGATGTTAGAATGTAGATTAGAAAGTTATAATGTATGTTAGAATGTTATAAAGGATGTTAGAATGTTATAATGGATGTTAAAATGTATATTATAAAGTTAGAATGTATGTTAGAATGTTATTATGGATGTTAGAATGTTATAATGGATGTTAGAATGTATATTAGAAAGTTATAATGTATGTTAGAATGTTATTTTGGATGTTAAAATGTATTTTAGATTGTTATAATGTATGTTAGAATGTTATAATAGATGTTAGAATGTATATTAGAATGTTATAATGTATGTTACAATGTTATAATGTATGTTAGAATGTTATAATGGATGTTATAATGTATACTAGAATGTTATAATGTATTTTAGATTGTAATAATGTATGTTCGAATGTTATAATTGGATGTTAGAAAGTATATTAGAATGTTATAATGTATGTTACAATGTTATAATGTATGTTAGAATGTTATAATGGATGTTAGAATGTATATTAGAATGTTAAAATGTATGTTAGAATGTTACAATTGATGATAGAATGTTATAATGGATGTTATTATGAATATTAGAATGTTAGAATGGATGTTAGAATGTTATAATGGATGTTATAATGTATATTAGAATGTTATAATGTATGTTAGAATGCATGTTAGAAAGTATATTAGAATATTATAATGTATGTTAAAATGTTATAATGGATGTTAGAATGTATATTAGAATATTATAATGGATGTTAGAATATTATAATGGATGTTAGATTATTATAATGGATGTTATAATGTATATTAGAATGTTATAATGTATGATAGAATGTTCTAATGGATATTAGAATGTATTTTAGAATGTTATAATGTATGTTAGAATGTTATAATGGATGTTATAATGAATATTAGAATGTTAGAATGGATGTTAGAATGTTATATTGGATGTTAGAATGTATATTAGATTGTTATAATGTATGTTAGAATGTTATATTGGATGTTAGAATGTAGATTAGAATGTTATAATGTATGTTAGAATGTTATAAAGGATGTTAGAATGTTATAATGGATGTTAAAATGTATATTATAATGTTAAAATGTATGTTAGAATGTTATTATGGATGTTAGAATGTTATAATGGATGTTAGAATGTATATTAGAAAGTTATAATGTATGTTAGAATGTTATTTTGGATGTTAAAATGTATTTAAGATTGTTATAATGTATGTTAGAATGTTATAATAGATGTTAGAATGTATATTAGAATGTTATAATGTATGTTACAATGTTATAATGTATGTTAGAATGTTATAATGGATGTTATAATGTATACTAGAATGTTATAATGTATTTTAGAATGTAATAATGTATGTTCGAATGTTATAATTGGATGTTAGAAAGTATATTAGAATGTTATAATGTATGTTACAATGTTATAATGTATGTTAGAATGTTATAATGGATGTTAGAATGTATATTAGAATGTTAAAATGTATGTTAGAATGTTACAATGGATGATAGAATGTTATAATGGATGTTATAATGTATATTAGAATGTTATAATGTATGTTAGAATGCATGTTAGAATGTATATTAGAATATTATAATGTATGTTAAAATGTTATAATGGATGTTAGAATGTATATTAGAATATTATAATGGATGTTAGAATATTATAATGGATGTTAGATTATTATAATGGATGTTATAATGTATATTAGAATGTTAAAATGGATGTTAGAATGTTATAATTGATTTTAGAATGTATATTAGAATGTTAGAATGTATGTTAGAATGTTATTATGGATGCTAGAATGTTAGAATTGATGTTAGAATGTATATTAGAATGTTATAATGTATATTAGAATGTTATATTGGATGTTAGAATGTATATTAGATTGTTATAATGTATGTTAGAATGTTATATTGGATGTTAGAATGTAGATTAGAAAGTTATAATGTATGTTAGAATGTTATAAAGGATGTTAGAATGTTATAATGGATGTTAAAATGTATATTATAAAGTTAGAATGTATGTTAGAATGTTATTATGGATGTTAGAATGTTATAATGGATGTTAGAATGTATATTAGAAAGTTATAATGTATGTTAGAATGTTATTTTGGATGTTAAAATGTATTTTAGATTGTTATAATGTATGTTAGAATGTTATAATAGATGTTAGAATGTATATTAGAATGTTATAATGTATGTTACAATGTTATAATGTATGTTAGAATGTTATAATGGATGTTATAATGTATACTAGAATGTTATAATGTATTTTAGATTGTAATAATGTATGTTCGAATGTTATAATTGGATGTTAGAAAGTATATTAGAATGTTATAATGTATGTTACAATGTTATAATGTATGTTAGAATGTTATAATGGATGTTAGAATGTATATTAGAATGTTAAAATGTATGTTAGAATGTTACAATGGATGATAGAATGTTATAATGGATGTTATAATGAATATTAGAATGTTAGAATGGATGTTAGAATGTTATAATGGATGTTATAATGTATAATAGAATGTTATAATGTATGTTAGAATGCATGTTAGAAAGTATATTAGAATATTATAATGTATGTTAAAATGTTATAATGGATGTTAGAATGTATATTAGTATATTATAATGGATGTTAGAATATTATAATGGATGTTAGATTATTATAATGGATGTTATAATGTATATTAGAATGTTATAATGTATGATAGAATGTTCTAATGGATATTAGAATGTATTTTAGAATGTTATAATGTATGTTAGAATGTTATAATGGATGTTGTAATGAATATTAGAATGTTAGAATGGATGTTAGAATGTTATATTGGATGTTAGAATGTATATTAGATTGTTATAATGTATGTTAGAATGTTATATTGGATGTTAGAATGTAGATTAGAATGTTATAATGTATGTTAGAATGTTATAAAGGATGTTAGAATGTTATAATGGATGTTAGAATGTATATTATAATGTTAAAATGTATGTTAGAATGTTATTATGGATGTTAGAATGTTATAATGGATGTTAGAATGTATATTAGAAAGTTATAATGTATGTTAGAATGTTATTTTGGATGTTAAAATGTATTTAAGATTGTTATAATGTATGTTAGAATGTTATAATAGATGTTAGAATGTATATTAGAATGTTATAATGTATGTTACAATGTTATAATGTATGTTAGAATGTTATAATGGATGTTATAATGTATACTAGAATGTTATAATGTATTTTAGATTGTAATAATGTATGTTCGAATGTTATAATTGGATGTTAGAAAGTATATTAGAATGTTATAATGTATGTTACAATGTTATAATGTATGTTAGAATGTTATAATGGATGTTAGAATGTATATTAGAATGTTAAAATGTATGTTAGAATGTTACAATGGATGATAGAATGTTATAATGGATGTTATAATGTATATTAGAATGTTATAATGTATGTTAGAATGCATGTTAGAATGTATATTAGAATATTATAATGTATGTTAAAATGTTATAATGGATGTTAGAATGTATATTAGAATATTATAATGGATGTTAGAATATTATAATGGATGTTAGATTATTATAATGGATGTTATAATGTATATTAGAATGTTAAAATGGATGTTAGAATGTTATAATTGATTTTAGAATGTATATCAGAATGTTAAAAAGTATGTTAGAATGTTATAATGGATGTTAAAATGTATATTAGAATGTTAGAATGTATGTTAGAATGTTATAATGGATGTTAGAATGTATATTAGAATGTTAGAATGTATGTTAGAAATTTATTATGGATGTTAGAATGTTATAATTGATGTTAGAATGTATAATAGAATGTTATAATGTATGTTAGAATGTTATAATTGATGTTAGAAGGTATATTAGATTGTTATAATGTATGTTAGAATGTTATAATGGATGTTAAAATGTATATTAGAATGTTATAATGTATGTTAGGATGTTATAATGTATGTTAGAATGTTATAATGTATGTTAGAATGTATATTAGATTGTTATAATGTATGTTAGAATGTTATAATGGATGTTAGAATGTATATTAGAATGTTATATTGTATGTTAGAATGTTATAATGGATATTAGAATGTTATATTGGATTTTAGAATGTATATTAGATTGTTATAAGGTATGTTAGAATGTTATATTGGATGTTAGAATGTATATTAGAATGTTATAATGTATGTTAGAATGTTATAAAGGATGTTAGAATGTTATAATGGATGTTAGAATGTATATTATAAAGTTAGAATGTATGTTAAAATGTTATTATGGATGTTAGAATGTTATAATGGATGTTAGAATGTATATTAGAAAGTTATAATGTATGTTAGAATGTTATTTTGGATGTTAAAATGTATTTTAGATTGTTATAATGTATGTTAGAATGTTATAATAGATGTTAGAATGTATATTAGAATGTTATAATGTATGTTACAATGTGATAATGTATGTTAGAATGTTATAATGGATGTTAGAATGTATATTAGAATGTTATAATGTATGTTAGAATGTTACAATGGATGATAAAATGTTATAATGGATGTTATAATGAATATTAGAATGTTAGAATGGATGTTAGAATGTTATAATGGATGTTATAATGTATATTAGAATGTTATAATGTATGTTAGATTGCATGTTAGAATGTATATTAGAATATTATAATGTATGTTAGAATGTTATAATGAATGTTAGAATGTATATTAGAATGTTATAATGGATGTTAGAATATTATAATGGATGTTAGCTTATTATAGTAGATGTTATAATGTATATTAGAATGTTAAAACGGATGTTAGAATGTTATAATTGATTTTAGAATGTATATCAGAATGTTAAAAAGTATGTTAGAATGTTATAATGGATGTTAGAATGTATATTAGAATGTCAGAATGTATGTTAGAATGTTATAATGGATGTTAGAATGTATATTAGAATGTTAGAATGTATGTTAGAATGTTATTATGGATGTTAGAATGTTATAATTGATGTTAGAATGTATATTAGAATGTTATAATGTATGTTAGAATGTTATAATGGATGTTAGAATGTATATTAGATTGTTATAATGTATGTTAGAATGTTATAATGGATGTTAGAATGTATATTAGAATGTTATAATGTATGTTACAATGTTATAATGGATGTTAGAATGTTATAATGGATGTTAGAATGTATATTACAATGTTATAATGTATGTTACAATGTTATAATGGATGTTAGAATGTTATAATGGATGTTAGAATGTATATTAGAATGTTGTAATGTATGTTAGAATGTTATAATCGATGTTAGAATATTATAATGGATGTTATAATGAATATTAGAATGTTATAATGTATGTTAGAATGCATGTTAGAATGTATATTAGAATGTTTTAGTGTATTTTAGAATGTTATAATTAATGTTAGAATGTATATTAGAATATTATAATGGATGTTAGAATGTTATAATGGATGATATTACATTATAATGGATGTTATAATATATATTAGAATGTTATAATGTATGTTAGAATGTTATAATGGATGTTAGAATGTATATTAGATTGTTATAATGTATGTAAGAATGTTATAATGGATGTTAGAATGTATATTAGAATGTTATAATGTATGTTACAATGTTATAATGGATGTTAGAATGTTATAATGGACGTTAGAATGTATATTAGAATGTTATAATGTATGTTAGAATGTTATAATGGATGTTAGAATGTTATAATGGATGTTAGAATGTATATTAGAATGTTGTAATGTATGTTAGAATGTTATAATGGATGTTAGAATGTTATAATGGATGTTATAATGAATATTAGAATGTTAGAATGGATGTTAGAATGTTATAATGGATGTTATAATGTATATTAGAATGTTATAATGTATGTTAGAATGCATGTTAGAATGTATATTAGAATATTATAGTGTATGTTAGAATGTTATAATGGATGTTAGAATGTATATTAGAATGTTATAATGGATGTTAGAATGTTATAATTGATTTTAGAATGTATATCAGAATGTTAAAAAGTATGTTAGAATGTTATAATGGATGTTAGAATGTATATTAGAATGTTAGAATGTATGTTAGAATGTTATAATGGATGTTAGAATGTATATTAGAATGTTAGAATGTATGTTAGAATGTTATTATGGATGTTAGAATGTTATAATTGATGTTAGAATGTATATTAGAATGTTATAATGTATGTTAGAATGTTATAATTGATGTTAGAATGTATATTAGATTGTTATAATGTATGTTACAATGCTATAATGTATGTTAGAATGTTATAATGGATGTTAAAATGTATACTAGAATGTTATAATGTATGTTAGAATGTATATTAGAATGTTATAATGGATGTTAGAATGTATATTAGATTGTTATAATGTATGTTAGATTGTTATAATGGATGTTAGAATGTATATTAGAATGTTATAATGTATGATAGAATGTTTTAAAGGATATTAGAATGTATATTAGAATGTTATAATGTATGTTAGAATGTTATGATGGATGTTATAATGAATATTAGAATGTTAGAATGGATGTTAGAATGTTATAATGGATGTTATAATGTATATTAGAATGTTATAATGTATGTTAGAATGCATGTTAGAATGTATATTAGAATATTATAGTGTATGTTAGAATGTTATAATGGATGTTAGAATGTATATTAGAATGTTATAATGGATGTTAGAATATTATAATGGATGTTATAATGTATATTAGAATGTTAAAAAGTATGTTAGAATGTTATAATGGATGTTAGAATGCATATTAGAATGTTAGAATGTATGTTAGAATGTTATAATGGATGTTATAATGTATATTAGAATGTTAAAAAGTATGTTAGAATGTTATAATGGATGTTAGAATGTATATTAGAATGTTAGAATGTATGTTAGAATGTTATAATGGATGTTAGAATGTATATTAGAATGTTAGAATGTATGTTAGAATGTTATTATGGATGCTAGAATGTTAGAATTGATGTTAGAATGTTTATTAGAATGTTATAATGTATATTAGAATGTTATATTGGATGTTAGAATGTATATTAGATTGTTATAATGTATGTTAGAATGTTATATTGGATGTTAGAATGTAGATTAGAAAGTTATAATGTATGTTAGAATGTTATAAAGGATGTTAGAATGTTATAATGGATGTTAAAATGTATATTATAAAGTTAGAATGTATGTTAGAATGTTATTATGGATGTTAGAATGTTATAATGGATGTTAGAATGTATATTAGAAAGTTATAATGTATGTTAGAATGTTATTTTGGATGTTAAAATGTATTTTAGATTGTTATAATGTATGTTAGAATGTTATAATAGATGTTAGAATGTATATTAGAATGTTATAATGTATGTTACAATGTTATAATGTATGTTAGAATGTTATAATGGATGTTATAATGTATACTAGAATGTTATAATGTATTTTAGATTGTAATAATGTATGTTCGAATGTTATAATTGGATGTTAGAAAGTATATTAGAATGTTATAATGTATGTTACAATGTTATAATGTATGTTAGAATGTTATAATGGATGTTAGAATGTATATTAGAATGTTAAAATGTATGTTAGAATGTTACAATGGATGATAGAATGTTATAATGGATATTATAATGAATATTAGAATGTTAGAATGGATGTTAGAATGTTATAATGGATGTTATAATGTATATTAGAATGTTATAATGTATGTTAGAATGCATGTTAGAAAGTATATTAGAATATTATAATGTATGTTAAAATGTTATAATGGATGTTAGAATGTATATTAGAATATTATAATGGATGTTAGAATATTATAATGGATGTTAGATTATTATAATGGATGTTATAATGTATATTAGAATGTTAGAATGTATGTTAGAATGTTATAATGGATGTTAGAATGTATATTAGAATGTTAGAATGTATGTTAGAATGTTATTTTGGATGTTAGAATGTTATAATTGATGTTAGAATGTATATTAGAATGTTATAATGTATGTTAGAATGTTATAATTGATGTTAGAATGTATATTAGATTGTTATAATGTATGTTACAATGCTATAATGTATGTTAGAATGTTATAATGGATGTTAAAATGTATACTAGAATGTTATAATGTATGTTAGAATGTATATTAGAATGTTATAATGGATGTTAGAATGTATATTAGATTGTTATAATGTATGTTAGATTGTTATAATGGATGTTAGAATGTATATTAGAATGTTATAATGTATGATAGAATGTTTTAAAGGATATTAGAATGTATATTAGAATGTTATAATGTATGTTAGAATGTTATGATGGATGTTATAATGAATATTAGAATGTTAGAATGGATGTTAGAATGTTATAATGGATGTTATAATGTATATTAGAATGTTATAATGTATGTTAGAATGCATGTTAGAATGTATATTAGAATATTATAGTGTATGTTAGAATGTTATAATGGATGTTAGAATGTATATTAGAATGTTATAATGGATGTTAGAATATTATAATGGATGTTATAATGTATATTAGAATGTTAAAAAGTATGTTAGAATGTTATAATGGATGTTAGAATGCATATTAGAATGTTAGAATGTATGTTAGAATGTTATAATGGATGTTATAATGTATATTAGAATGTTAAAAAGTATGTTAGAATGTTATAATGGATGTTAGAATGTATATTAGAATGTTAGAATGTATGTTAGAATGTTATAATGGATGTTAGAATGTATATTAGAATGTTAGAATGTATGTTAGAATGTTATTATGGATGCTAGAATGTTAGAATTGATGTTAGAATGTATATTAGAATGTTATAATGTATATTAGAATGTTATATTGGATGTTAGAATGTATATTAGATTGTTATAATGTATGTTAGAATGTTATATTGGATGTTAGAATGTAGATTAGAAAGTTATAATGTATGTTAGAATGTTATAAAGGATGTTAGAATGTTATAATGGATGTTAAAATGTATATTATAAAGTTAGAATGTATGTTAGAATGTTATTATGGATGTTAGAATGTTATAATGGATGTTAGAATGTATATTAGAAAGTTATAATGTATGTTAGAATGTTATTTTGGATGTTAAAATGTATTTTAGATTGTTATAATGTATGTTAGAATGTTATAATAGATGTTAGAATGTATATTAGAATGTTATAATGTATGTTACAATGTTATAATGTATGTTAGAATGTTATAATGGATGTTATAATGTATACTAGAATGTTATAATGTATTTTAGATTGTAATAATGTATGTTCGAATGTTATAATTGGATGTTAGAAAGTATATTAGAATGTTATAATGTATGTTACAATGTTATAATGTATGTTAGAATGTTATAATGGATGTTAGAATGTATATTAGAATGTTAAAATGTATGTAAGAATGTTACAATGGATGATAGAATGTTATAATGGATGTTATAATGAATATTAGAATGTTAGAATGGATGTTAGAATGTTATAATGGATGTTATAATGTATATTAGAATGTTATAATGTATGTTAGAATGCATGTTAGAAAGTATATTAGAATATTATAATGTATGTTAAAATGTTATAATGGATGTTAGAATGTATATTAGAATATTATAATGGATGTTAGAATATTATAATGGATGTTAGATTATTATAATGGATGTTATAATGTATATTAGAATGTTATAATGTATGATAGAATGTTCTAATGGATATTAGAATGTATTTTAGAATGTTATAATGTATGTTAGAATGTTATAATGGATGTTATAATGAATATTAGAATGTTAGAATGGATGTTAGAATGTTATAATGGATGTTATAATGTATATTAGAATGTTATAATGGATGTTATAATGAATATTAGAATGTTATAATGTATGTTAGAATGCATGTTAGAATGTATATTAGAATGTTTTAGTGTATTTTAGAATGTTATAATGGATGTGAGAATGTATATTAGAATATTATAATGGATGTTAGAATGTTTTAATGGATGTTAGAATGTATATTAGATTGTTATAATGTATGTTAGAATGTTATAGTGGATGTTAGGATGTATATTAGAATGTTATAATGTATGATAGAATGTTTTAATGGATATTAGAATGTATATTAGAATGTTATAATGTATGTTAGAATGTTTTAATGGATGTTATAATGAATATTAGAATGTTATAATGGATGTTAGAATGTTATAATGGATGTTATAATGTATATTAGAATGTTATAATGTATGTTAGAATGCATGTTAGAATGTATATTAGAATATTATAGTGTATATTAGAATGTTATAATGGATGTTAGAATGTATATTAGAATGTTATAATGGATGTTAGAATATTATAATGGATGTTATAATGTATATTAGAATGTTAAAAAGTATGTTAGAATGTTATAATGGATGTTAGAATGTATATTAGAATGTTAGAATGTATGTTAGAATGTTATAATGGATGTTAGAATGTATATTAGAATGTTAGAATGTATGTTAGAATGTTATTATGGATGCTAGAATGTTAGAATTGATGTTAGAATGTATATTAGAATGTTATAATGTATATTAGAATGTTATATTGGATGTTAGAATGTATATTAGATTGTTATAATGTATGTTAGAATGTTATATTGGATGTTAGAATGTAGATTAGAATGTTATAATGTATGTTAGAATGTTATAAAGGATGTTAGAATGTTATAATGGATGTTAAAATGTATATTATAATGTTAGAATGTATGTTAGAATGTTATTATGGATGTTAGAATGTTATAATGGATGTTAGAATGTATATTAGAAAGTTATAATGTATGTTAGAATGTTATTTTGGATGTTAAAATGTATTTTAGATTGTTATAATGTATGTTAGAATGTTATAATAGATGTTAGAATGTATATTAGAATGTTATAATGTATGTTATAATGTATGTTAGAATGTTATAATGGATGTTATAATGTATACTAGAATGTTATAATGTATTTTAGATTGTAATAATGTATGTTCGAATGTTATAATTGGATGTTAGAAAGTATATTAGAATGTTATAATGTATGTTACAATGTTATAATGTATGTTAGAATGTTATAATGGATGTTAGAATGTATATTAGAATGTTAAAATGTATGTTAGAATGTTACAATGGATGATAGAATGTTATAATGGATGTTATAATGAATATTAGAATGTTAGAATGGATGTTAGAATGTTATAATGGATGTTATAATGTATATTAGAATGTTATAATGTATGTTAGAATGCATGTTAGAAAGTATATTAGAATATTATAATGTATGTTAAAATGTTATAATGGATGCTAGAATGTATATTAGAATATTATAATGGATGTTAGAATATTATAATGGATGTTAGATTATTATAATGGATGTTATAATGTATATTAGAATGTTATAATGTATGATAGAATGTTCTAATGGATATTAGAATGTATTTTAGAATGTTATAATGTATGTTAGAATGTTATAATGGATGTTATAATGAATATTAGAATGTTATAATGTATGTTAGAATGCATGTTAGAATGTATATTAGAATGTTTTAGTGTATTTTAGAATGTTATAATGGATGTGAGAATGTATATTAGAATATTATAATGGATGTTAGAATGTTTTAATGGATGTTAGTACATTATAATGGATGTTATAATATATATTAGAATGTTATAATGTATGTTAGAATGTTATAATGGATGTTAGAATGTATATTAAATTGTTATAATGTATGTTAGAATGTTATAATGGATGTTAGAATGTTATTAGAATGTTATAATGTATGTTACAATGTTATAATGGATGTTAGAATGTATATTGGAATGTTATAATGTATGTTAGAATGTTATAATGGATGTTAGAATGTTATAATGGATGTTAGAATGTATATTAGAATGTTGTAATGTATGTTAGAATGTTATAATGGATGGTAGAATGTTATAATGGATGTTAGAATGAATATTAGAATGTTAGAATGGATGTTAAAATGTTATAATGGATGTTATAATGTATATTAGAATGTTATAATGTATGTTAGAATGCATGTTAGAATGTATAATAGAATATTATAGTGTATGTTAGAATGTTATAATGGATGTTAGAATGTATATTAGCATGTTATAATGGATGTTAGAATATTATAATGGATGTTATAATGTATATTAGAATGTTAAAAAGTATGTTAGAATGTTATAATGGATGTTAGAATGTATATTAGAATGTTAGAATGTATGTTAGAATGTTATAATGGATGTTAGAATGTATATTAGAATGTTAGAATGTATGTTAGAATGTTATTATGGATGTTAGAATGTTATAATTGATGTTAGAATGTATATTAGAATGTTATAATGTATGTTAGAATGTTATTATGGATGTTAGAATGTTATAATGGAAGTTAGAATGTTATAATGGATGTTAAAATATTATAATGGATGTTATAATGTTTATTAGAATGTTAAAATGGATGATTGAATGTTATAATTGATGTTAGAATGTATATTAGAATGTTAGAATGTATGTTAGAATGTTATAATGGATGTTAGAATGTATATTACAAAGTTATAATGTATGTTAGAATGTTATAATGGATGTTTGAATGTATTTTATATTGTTATAATGTATGATAGAATGTTATAATGGATATTAGAATGTATATTAGAATGTTATAATGTATGTTACAATGCTATAATGTATGTTAGAATGTTATAATGGATGTTAAAATGTATACTAGAATGTTATAATGTATGTTAGAATGTATATTAGAATGTTATAATGTATGGTAGAATGTTATAATGGATGTTAGAATGTATATTAGATTGTTATAATGTATGTTAGAATGTTATAATGGATGTTAGAATGTATATTAGAATGTTATAATGTATGATAGAATGTTTTAATGGATATTAGAATGTATATTAGAATGTTATAATGTATGTTAGAATGTTTTAATGGATGTTATAATGAATATTAGAATGTTATAATGGATGTTAGAATGTTATAATGGATGTTATAATGTATATTAGAATGTTATAATGTATGTTAGAATGCATGTTAGAATGTATATTAGAATATTATAGTGTATGTTAGAATGTTATAATGGATGTTAGAATGTATATTAGAATGTTATAATGGATGTTAGAATATTATAATGGATGTTATAATGTATATTAGAATGTTAAAAAGTATGTTAGAATGTTATAATGGATGTTAGAATGTATATTAGAATGTTAGAATGTATGTTAGAATGTTATAATGGATGTTAGAATGTATATTAGAATGTTAGAATGTATGTTAGAATGTTATTATGGATGTTAGAATGTTAGAATTGATGTTAGAATGTATATTAGAATGTTATAATGTATATTAGAATGTTATATTGGATGTTAGAATGTATATTAGATTGTTATAATGTATGTTAGAATGTTATATTGGATGTTAGAATGTAGATTAGAATGTTATAATGTATGTTAGAATGTTATAAAGGATGTTAGAATGTTATAATGGATGTTAAAATGTATATTATAATGTTAGAATGTATGTTAGAATGTTATTATGGATGTTAGAATGTTATAATGGATGTTAGAATGTATATTAGAAAGTTATAATGTATGTTAGAATGCATGTTAGAAAGTATATTAGAATATTATAATGTATGTTAAAATGTTATAATGGATGTTAGAATGTATATTAGAATATTATAATGGATGTTAGAATATTATAATGGATGTTAGATTATTATAATGGATGTTATAATGTATATTAGAATGTTAGAATGTATGTTAGAATGTTATAATGGATGTTAGAATGTATATTAGAATGTTAGAATGTATGTTAGAATGTTATTATGGATGTTAGAATGTTATAATTGATGTTAGAATGTATATTAGAATGTTATAATGTATGTTAGAATGTTATAATTGATGTTAGAATGTATATTAGATTGTTTATAATGTATGTTACAATGCTATAAATGTATGTTAGAATGTTATAATGGATGTTAAAATGTATACTAGAATGTTATAATGTATGTTAGAATGTATATTAGAATGTTATAATGGATGTTAGAATGTATATTAGATTGTTATAATGTATGTTAGATTGTTATAATGGATGTTAGAATGTATATTAGAATGTTATAATGTATGATAGAATGTTTTAAAGGATATTAGAATGTATATTAGAATGTTATAATGTATGTTAGAATGTTATGATGGATGTTATAATGAATATTAGAATGTTAGAATGGATGTTAGAATGTTATAATGGATGTTATAATGTATATTAGAATGTAATAATGTATGTTAGAATGCATGTTAGAATGTATATTAGAATATTATAGTGTATGTTAGAATGTTATAATGGATGTTAGAATGTATATTAGAATGTTTATAATGGATGTTAGAATATTATAATGGATGTTATAATGTATATTAGAATGTTAAAAAGTATGTTAGAATGTTATAATGGATGTTAGAATGCATATTAGAATGTTAGAATGTATGTTAGAATGTTATAATGGATGTTATAATGTATATTAGAATGTTAAAAAGTATGTTAGAATGTTATAATGGGATGTTAGAATGGTATATTAGAATGTTAGAATGTATGTTAGAATGTTATAATGGATGTTAGAATGTATATTAGAATGTTAGAATGTATGTTAGAATGTTATTATAGGATGCTAGAATGTTAGAATTGATGTTAGATTGTATATTAGAATGTTATAATGTATATTAGAATGTTATATTGGATGTTTGAATGTATATTAGATTGTTATAATGTATGTTAGAATGTTATATTGGATGTTAGAATGTAGATTAGAAAGTTATAATGTATGTTAGAATGTTATAAAGGATGTTAGAATGTTATAATGGATGTTAAAATGTATATTATAAAGTTAGAATGTATGTTAGAATGTTATTATGGATGTTAGAATGTTAAATGGATGTTAGAATGTATATTAGAAAGTTATAATTGTATGTTAGAATGTTATTTTGGATGTTAAAATGTATTTTAGATTGTTATAATGTATGTTAGAATGTTATATGATAGATGTTAGAATGTATATAGAATGTTATAATGTATGTTACAATGTTATAATGTATGTTAGAATGTTATAATGGATGTTATAATGTATACTAGAATGTTATAATGTATTTTAGATTGTAATAATGTATGTTCGAATGTTATAATTGGATGTTAGAAAGTATATTAGAATGTTTAATGTATGTTACAATGTTATAATTGTATGTTAGAATGTTATAATGGATGTTAGAATGTATATTAGAATGTTAAAATGTATGTTAGAATGTTACAATTGATGATAGAATGTTATAATGGATGTTATTATGAATATTAGAATGTTAGAATGGATGTTAGAATGTTATAATGGATGTTATAATGTATATTAGAATGTTATAATGTAAGTTAGAATGCATGTTAGAAAGTATATTAGAATATTATAATGTATGTTAAAATGTTATAATGGATGTTAGAATGTATATTAGAATATTATAATGGATGTTAGAATATTATAATGGATGTTAGATTATTATAATGGATGTTATAATGTATATTAGAATGTTATAATGTATGATAGAATGTTCTAATGGATATTAGAATGTATTTTAGAATGTTATAATGTATGTTAGAATGTTATAATGGATGTTATAATGAATATTAGAATGTTAGAATGGATGTTAGAATGTTATATTGGATGTTAGAATGTATATTAGATTGTTATAATGTATGTTAGAATGTTATATTGGATGTTAGAATGTAGATTAGAATGTTATAATGTATGTTAGAATGTTATAAAGGATGTTAGAATGTTATAATGGATGTTAAAATGTATATTATAATGTTAAAATGTATGTTAGAATGTTATTATGGATGTTAGAATGTTATAATGGATGTTAGAATGTATATTAGAAAGTTATAATGTATGTTAGAATGTTATTTTGGATGTTAAAATGTATTTAAGATTGTTATAATGTATGTTAGAATGTTATAATAGATGTTAGAATGTATATTAGAATGTTATAATGTATGTTACAATGTTATAATGTATGTTAGAATGTTATAATGGATGTTATAATGTATACTAGAATGTTATAATGTATTTTAGATTGTAATAATGTATGTTCGAATGTTATAATTGGATGTTAGAAAGTATATTAGAATGTTATAATGTATGTTACAATGTTATAATGTATGTTAGAATGTTATAATGGATGTTAGAATGTATATTAGAATGTTAAAATGTATGTTAGAATGTTACAATGGATGATAGAATGTTATAATGGATGTTATAATGTATATTAGAATGTTATAATGTATGTTAGAATGCATGTTAGAATGTATATTAGAATATTATAATGTATGTTAAAATGTTATAATGGATGTTAGAATGTATATTAGAATATTATAATGGATGTTAGAATATTATAATGGATGTTAGATTATTATAATGGATGTTATAATGTATATTAGAATGTTAAAATGGATGTTAGAATGTTATAATTGATTTTAGAATGTATATTAGAATGTTAGAATGTATGTTAGAATGTTATTATGGATGCTAGAATGTTAGAATTGATGTTAGAATGTATATTAGAATGTTATAATGTATATTAGAATGTTATATTGGATGTTAGAATGTATATTAGATTGTTATAATGTATGTTAGAATGTTATATTGGATGTTAGAATGTAGATTAGAAAGTTATAATGTATGTTAGAATGTTATAAAGGATGTTAGAATGTTATAATGGATGTTAAAATGTATATTATAAAGTTAGAATGTATGTTAGAATGTTATTATGGATGTTAGAATGTTATAATGGATGTTAGAATGTATATTAGAAAGTTATAATGTATGTTAGAATGTTATTTTGGATGTTAAAATGTATTTTAGATTGTTATAATGTATGTTAGAATGTTATAATAGATGTTAGAATGTATATTAGAATGTTATAATGTATGTTACAATGTTATAATGTATGTTAGAATGTTATAATGGATGTTATAATGTATACTAGAATGTTATAATGTATTATAGATTGTAATAATGTATGTTCGAATGTTATAATTGGATGTTAGAAAGTATATTAGAATGTTATAATGTATGTTACAATGTTATAATGTATGTTAGAATGTTATAATGGATGTTAGAATGTATATTAGAATGTTAAAATGTATGTTAGAATGTTACAATGGATGATAGAATGTTATAATGGATGTTATAATGAATATTAGAATGTTAGAATGGATGTTAGAATGTTATAATGGATGTTATAATGTATATTAGAATGTTATAATGTATGTTAGAATGCATGTTAGAAAGTATATTAGAATATTATAATGTATGTTAAAATGTTATAATGGATGTTAGAATGTATATTAGAATATTATAATGGATGTTAGAATATTATAATGGATGTTAGATTATTATAATGGATGTTATAATGTATATTAGAATGTTATAATGTATGATAGAATGTTCTAATGGATATTAGAATGTATTTTAGAATGTTATAATGTATGTTAGAATGTTATAATGGATGTTGTAATGAATATTAGAATGTTAGAATGGATGTTAGAATGTTATATTGGATGTTAGAATGTATATTAGATTGTTATAATGTATGTTAGAATGTTATATTGGATGTTAGAATGTAGATTATAATGTTATAATGTATGTTACAATGTTATAATGTATGTTAGAATGTTATAATGGATGTTATAATGTATACTAGAATGTTATAATGTATTTTAGATTGTAATAATGTATGTTCGAATGTTATAATTGGATGTTAGAAAGTATATTAGAATGTTATAATGTATGTTACAATGTTATAATGTATGTTAGAATGTTATAATGGATGTTAGAATGTATATTAGAATGTTAAAATGTATGTTAGAATGTTACAATGGATGATAGAATGTTATAATGGATGTTATAATGTATATTAGAATGTTATAATGTATGTTAGAATGCATGTTAGAATGTATATTAGAATATTATAATGTATGTTAAAATGTTATAATGGATGTTAGAATGTATATTAGAATATTATAATGGATGTTAGAATATTATAATGGATGTTAGATTATTATAATGGATGTTATAATGTATATTAGAATGTTAAAATGGATGTTAGAATGTTATAATTGATTTTAGAATGTATATCAGAATGTTAAAAAGTATGTTAGAATGTTATAATGGATGTTAAAATGTATATTAGAATGTTAGAATGTATGTTAGAATGTTATAATGGATGTTAGAATGTATATTAGAATGTTAGAATGTATGTTAGAAATTTATTATGGATGTTAGAATGTTATAATTGATGTTAGAATGTATAATAGAATGTTATAATGTATGTTAGAATGTTATAATTGATGTTAGAATGTATATTAGATTGTTATAATGTATGTTAGAATGTTATAATGGATGTTAAAATGTATATTAGAATGTTATAATGTATGTTAGGATGTTATAATGTATGTTAGAATGTTATAATGTATGTTAGAATGTATATTAGATTGTTATAATGTATGTTAGAATGTTATAATGGATGTTAGAATGTATATTAGAATGTTATATTGTATGTTAGAATGTTATAATGGATATTAGAATGTTATATTGGATTTTAGAATGTATATTAGATTGTTATAAGGTATGTTAGAATGTTATATTGGATGTTAGAATGTATATTAGAATGTTATAATGTATGTTAGAATGTTATAAAGGATGTTAGAATGTTATAATGGATGTTAGAATGTATATTATAAAGTTAGAATGTATGTTAAAATGTTATTATGGATGTTAGAATGTTATAATGGATGTTAGAATGTATATTAGAAAGTTATAATGTATGTTAGAATGTTATTTTGGATGTTAAAATGTATTTTAGATTGTTATAATGTATGTTAGAATGTTATAATAGATGTTAGAATGTATATTAGAATGTTATAATGTATGTTAGAATGTTATAATGGATGTTAGAATGTATATTAGAATGTTATAATGTATGTTAGAATGTTACAATGGATGATAAAATGTTATAATGGATGTTATAATGAATATTAGAATGTTAGAATGTATATTAGAATGTTATAATGGATGTTATAATGTATATTAGAATGTTATAATGTATGTTAGATTGCATGTTAGAATGTATATTAGAATATTATAATGTATGTTAGAATGTTATAATGAATGTTAGAATGTATATTAGAATGTTATAATGGATGTTAGAATATTATAATGGATGTTAGCTTATTATAGTAGATGTTATAATGTATATTAGAATGTTAAAACGGATGTTAGAATGTTATAATTGATTTTAGAATGTATATCAGAATGTTAAAAAGTATGTTAGAATGTTATAATGGATGTTAGAATGTATATTAGAATGTCAGAATGTATGTTAGAATGTTATAATGGATGTTAGAATGTATATTAGAATGTTAGAATGTATGTTAGAATGTTATTATGGATGTTAGAATGTTATAATTGATGTTAGAATGTATATTAGAATGTTATAATGTATGTTAGAATGTTATAATGGATGTTAGAATGTATATTAGATTGTTATAATGTATGTTAGAATGTTATAATGGATGTTAGAATGTATATTAGAATGTTATAATGTATGTTACAATGTTATAATGGATGTTAGAATGTTATAATGGATGTTAGAATGTATATTACAATGTTATAATGTATGTTACAATGTTATAATGGATGTTAGAATGTTATAATGGATGTTAGAATGTATATTAGAATGTTGTAATGTATGTTAGAATGTTATAATCGATGTTAGAATATTATAATGGATGTTATAATGAATATTAGAATGTTATAATGTATGTTAGAATGCATGTTAGAATGTATATTAGAATGTTTTAGTGTATTTTAGAATGTTATAATTAATGTTAGAATGTATATTAGAATATTATAATGGATGTTAGAATGTTATAATGGATGATATTACATTATAATGGATGTTATAATATATATTAGAATGTTATAATGTATGTTAGAATGTTATAATGGATGTTAGAATGTATATTAGATTGTTATAATGTATGTAAGAATGTTATAATGGATGTTAGAATGTATATTAGAATGTTATAATGTATGTTACAATGTTATAATGGATGTTAGAATGTTATAATGGATGTTAGAATGTATATTAGAATGTTATAATGTATGTTAGAATGTTATAATGGATGTTAGAATGTTATAATGGATGTTAGAATGTATATTAGAATGTTGTAATGTATGTTAGAATGTTATAATGGATGTTAGAATGTTATAATGGATGTTATAATGAATATTAGAATGTTAGAATGGATGTTAGAATGTTATAATGGATGTTATAATGTATATTAGAATGTTATAATGTATGTTAGAATGCATGTTAGAATGTATATTAGAATATTATAGTGTATGTTAGAATGTTATAATGGATGTTAGAATGTATATTAGAATGTTATAATGGATGTTAGAATGTTATAATTGATTTTAGAATGTATATCAGAATGTTAAAAAGTATGTTAGAATGTTATAATGGATGTTAGAATGTATATTAGAATGTTAGAATGTATGTTAGAATGTTATAATGGATGTTAGAATGTATATTAGAATGTTAGAATGTATGTTAGAATGTTATTATGGATGTTAGAATGTTATAATTGATGTTAGAATGTATATTAGAATGTTATAATGTATGTTAGAATGTTATAATTGATGTTAGAATGTATATTAGATTGTTATAATGTATGTTACAATGCTATAATGTATGTTAGAATGTTATAATGGATGTTAAAATGT
Organism: Taudactylus pleione; assembly: GCA_031769625.1. NCBI lineage: Eukaryota > Metazoa > Chordata > Amphibia > Anura > Myobatrachidae > Taudactylus > Taudactylus pleione. The sequence continues at coordinate 42,608 of JAUIMM010000815.1, read as the reverse complement.
ATACTAGAATGTTATAATGTATGTTAGAATGTATATTAGAATGTTATAATGGATGTTAGAATGTATATTAGATTGTTATAATGTATGTTAGATTGTTATAATGGATGTTAGAATGTATATTAGAATGTTATAATGTATGATAGAATGTTTTAAAGGATATTAGAATGTATATTAGAATGTTATAATGTATGTTAGAATGTTATGATGGATGTTATAATGAATATTAGAATGTTAGAATGGATGTTAGAATGTTATAATGGATGTTATAATGTATATTAGAATGTTATAATGTATGTTAGAATGCATGTTAGAATGTATATTAGAATATTATAGTGTATGTTAGAATGTTATAATGGATGTTAGAATGTATATTAGAATGTTATAATGGATGTTAGAATATTATAATGGATGTTATAATGTATATTAGAATGTTAAAAAGTATGTTAGAATGTTATAATGGATGTTAGAATGCATATTAGAATGTTAGAATGTATGTTAGAATGTTATAATGGATGTTATAATGTATATTAGAATGTTAAAAAGTATGTTAGAATGTTATAATGGATGTTAGAATGTATATTAGAATGTTAGAATGTATGTTAGAATGTTATAATGGATGTTAGAATGTATATTAGAATGTTAGAATGTATGTTAGAATGTTATTATGGATGCTAGAATGTTAGAATTGATGTTAGAATGTATATTAGAATGTTATAATGTATATTAGAATGTTATATTGGATGTTAGAATGTATATTAGATTGTTATAATGTATGTTAGAATGTTATATTGGATGTTAGAATGTAGATTAGAAAGTTATAATGTATGTTAGAATGTTATAAAGGATGTTAGAATGTTATAATGGATGTTAAAATGTATATTATAAAGTTAGAATGTATGTTAGAATGTTATTATGGATGTTAGAATGTTATAATGGATGTTAGAATGTATATTAGAAAGTTATAATGTATGTTAGAATGTTATTTTGGATGTTAAAATGTATTTTAGATTGTTATAATGTATGTTAGAATGTTATAATAGATGTTAGAATGTATATTAGAATGTTATAATGTATGTTACAATGTTATAATGTATGTTAGAATGTTATAATGGATGTTATAATGTATACTAGAATGTTATAATGTATTTTAGATTGTAATAATGTATGTTCGAATGTTATAATTGGATGTTAGAAAGTATATTAGAATGTTATAATGTATGTTACAATGTTATAATGTATGTTAGAATGTTATAATGGATGTTAGAATGTATATTAGAATGTTAAAATGTATGTTAGAATGTTACAATGGATGATAGAATGTTATAATGGATGTTATAATGAATATTAGAATGTTAGAATAGATGTTAGAATGTTATAATGGATGTTATAATGTATATTAGAATGTTATAATGTATGTTAGAATGCATGTTAGAAAGTATATTAGAATATTATAATGTATGTTAAAATGTTATAATGGATGTTAGAATGTATATTAGAATATTATAATGGATGTTAGAATATTATAATGGATGTTAGATTATTATAATGGATGTTATAATGTATATTAGAATGTTAGAATGTATGTTAGAATGTTATAATGGATGTTAGAATGTATATTAGAATGTTAGAATGTATGTTAGAATGTTATTTTGGATGTTAGAATGTTATAATTGATGTTAGAATGTATATTAGAATGTTATAATGTATGTTAGAATGTTATAATTGATGTTAGAATGTATATTAGATTGTTATAATGTATTTTACAATGCTATAATGTATGTTAGAATGTTATAATGGATGTTAAAATATATACTAGAATGTTATAATGTATGTTAGAATGTATATTAGAATGTTATAATGGATGTTAGAATGTATATTAGATTGTTATAATGTATGTTAGATTGTTATAATGGATGTTAGAATGTATATTAGAATGTTATAATGTATGATAGAATGTTTTAAAGGATATTAGAATGTATATTAGAATGTTATAATGTATGTTAGAATGTTATGATGGATGTTATAATGAATATTAGAATGTTAGAATGGATGTTAGAATGTTATAATGGATGTTATAATGTATATTAGAATGTTATAATGTATGTTAGAATGCATGTTAGAATGTATATTAGAATATTATAGTGTATGTTAGAATGTTATAATGGATGTTAGAATGTATATTAGAATGTTATAATGGATGTTAGAATATTATAATGGATGTTATAATGTATATTAGAATGTTAAAAAGTATGTTAGAATGTTATAATGGATGTTAGAATGCATATTAGAATGTTAGAATGTATGTTAGAATGTTATAATGGATGTTATAATGTATATTAGAATGTTAAAAAGTATGTTAGAATGTTATAATGGATGTTAGAATGTATATTAGAATGTTAGAATGTATGTTAGAATGTTATAATGGATGTTAGAATGTATATTAGAATGTTAGAATGTATGTTAGAATGTTATTATGGATGCTAGAATGTTAGAATTGATGTTAGAATGTATATTAGAATGTTATAATGTATATTAGAATGTTATATTGGATGTTAGAATGTATATTAGATTGTTATAATGTATGTTAGAATGTTATATTGGATGTTAGAATGTAGATTAGAAAGTTATAATGTATGTTAGAATGTTATAAAGGATGTTAGAATGTTATAATGGATGTTAAAATGTATATTATAAAGTTAGAATGTATGTTAGAATGTTATTATGGATGTTAGAATGTTATAATGGATGTTAGAATGTATATTAGAAAGTTATAATGTATGTTAGAATGTTATTTTGGATGTTAAAATGTATTTTAGATTGTTATAATGTATGTTAGAATGTTATAATGGATGTTAGAATGTATATTAGAATGTTATAATGTATGTTACAATGTTATAATGTATGTTAGAATGTTATAATGGATGTTATAATGTATACTAGAATGTTATAATGTATTTTAGATTGTAATAATGTATGTTCGAATGTTATAATTGGATGTTAGAAAGTATATTAGAATGTTATAATGTATGTTACAATGTTATAATGTATGTTAGAATGTTATAATGGATGTTAGAATGTATATTAGAATGTTAAAATGTATGTTAGAATGTTACAATGGATGATAGAATGTTATAATGGATGTTATAATGAATATTAGAATGTTAGAATGGATGTTAGAATGTTATAATGGATGTTATAATGTATATTAGAATGTTATAATGTATGTTAGAATGCATGTTAGAAAGTATATTAGAATATTATAATGTATGTTAAAATGTTATAATGGATGTTAGAATGTATATTAGAATATTATAATGGATGTTAGAATATTATAATGGATGTTAGATTATTATAATGGATGTTATAATGTATATTAGAATGTTATAATGTATGATAGAATGTTCTAATGGATATTAGAATGTATTTTAGAATGTTATAATGTATGTTAGAATGTTATAATGGATGTTATAATGAATATTAGAATGTTAGAATGGATGTTAGAATGTTATAATGGATGTTATAATGTATATTAGAATGTTATAATGGATGTTATAATGAATATTAGAATGTTATAATGTATGTTAGAATGCATGTTAGAATGTATATTAGAATGTTTTAGTGTATTTTAGAATGTTATAATGGATGTGAGAATGTATATTAGAATATTATAATGGATGTTAGAATGTTTTAATGGATGTTAGAATGTATATTAGATTGTTATAATGTATGTTAGAATGTTATAGTGGATGTTAGAATGTATATTAGAATGTTATAATGTATGATAGAATGTTTTAATGGATATTAGAATGTATATTAGAATGTTATAATGTATGTTAGAATGTTTTAATGGATGTTATAATGAATATTAGAATGTTATAATGGATGTTAGAATGTTATAATGGATGTTATAATGTATATTAGAATGTTATAATGTATGTTAGAATGCATGTTAGAATGTATATTAGAATATTATAGTGTATATTAGAATGTTATAATGGATGTTAGAATGTATATTAGAATGTTATAATGGATGTTAGAATATTATAATGGATGTTATAATGTATATTAGAATGTTAAAAAGTATGTTAAAATGTTATAATGGATGTTAGAATGTATATTTGAATGTTAGAATGTATGTTAGAATGTTATAATGGATGTTAGAATGTATATTAGAATGTTAGAATGTATGTTAGAATGTTATTATGGATGCTAGAATGTTAGAATTGATGTTAGAATGTATATTAGAATGTTATAATGTATATTAGAATGTTATATTGGATGTTAGAATGTATATTAGATTGTTATAATGTATGTTAGAATGTTATATTGGATGTTAGAATGTAGATTAGAATGTTATAATGTATGTTAGAATGTTATAAAGGATGTTAGAATGTTATAATGGATGTTAAAATGTATATTATAATGTTAGAATGTATGTTAGAATGTTATTATGGATGTTAGAATGTTATAATGGATGTTAGAATGTATATTAGAAAGTTATATTGTATGTTAGAATGTTATTTTGGATGTTAAAATGTATTTTAGATTGTTATAATGTATGTTAGAATGTTATAATAGATGTTAGAATGTATATTAGAATGTTATAATGTATGTTATAATGTATGTTAGAATGTTATAATGGATGTTATAATGTATACTAGAATGTTATAATGTATTTTAGATTGTAATAATGTATGTTCGAATGTTATAATTGGATGTTAGAAAGTATATTAGAATGTTATAATGTATGTTACAATGTTATAATGTATGTTAGAATGTTATAATGGATGTTAGAATGTATATTAGAATGTTAAAATGTATGTTAGAATGTTACAATGGATGATAGAATGTTATAATGGATGTTATAATGTATATTAGAATGTTATAATGTATGTTAGAATGCATGTTAGAATGTATATTAGAATATTATAATGTATGTTAAAATGTTATAATGGATGTTAGAATGTATATTAGAATATTATAATGGATGTTAGAATATTATAATGGATGTTAGATTATTATAATGGATGTTATAATGTATATTAGAATGTTAAAATGGATGTTAGAATGTTATAATTGATTTTAGAATGTATATCAGAATGTTAAAAAGTATGTTAGAATGTTATAATGGATGTTAAAATGTATATTAGAATGTTAGAATGTATGTTAGAATGTTATAATGGATGTTAGAATGTATATTAGAATGTTAGAATGTATGTTAGAAATTTATTATGGATGTTAGAATGTTATAATTGATGTTAGAATGTATAATAGAATGTTATAATGTATGTTAGAATGTTATAATTGATGTTAGAATGTATATTAGATTGTTATAATGTATGTTAGAATGTTATAATGGATGTTAAAATGTATATTAGAATGTTATAATGTATGTTAGGATGTTATAATGTATGTTAGAATGTTATAATGTATGTTAGAATGTATATTAGATTGTTATAATGTATGTTAGAATGTTATAATGGATGTTAGAATGTATATTAGAATGTTATATTGTATGTTAGAATGTTATAATGGATATTAGAATGTTATATTGGATTTTAGAATGTATATTAGATTGTTATAAGGTATGTTAGAATGTTATATTGGATGTTAGAATGTATATTAGAATGTTATAATGTATGTTAGAATGTTATAAAGGATGTTAGAATGTTATAATGGATGTTAGAATGTATATTATAAAGTTAGAATGTATGTTAAAATGTTATTATGGATGTTAGAATGTTATAATGGATGTTAGAATGTATATTAGAAAGTTATAATGTATGTTAGAATGTTATTTTGGATGTTAAAATGTATTTTAGATTGTTATAATGTATGTTAGAATGTTATAATAGATGTTAGAATGTATATTAGAATGTTATAATGTATGTTAGAATGTTATAATGGATGTTAGAATGTATATTAGAATGTTATAATGTATGTTAGAATGTTACAATGGATGATAAAATGTTATAATGGATGTTATAATGAATATTAGAATGTTAGAATGTATATTAGAATGTTATAATGGATGTTATAATGTATATTAGAATGTTATAATGTATGTTAGATTGCATGTTAGAATGTATATTAGAATATTATAATGTATGTTAGAATGTTATAATGAATGTTAGAATGTATATTAGAATGTTATAATGGATGTTAGAATATTATAATGGATGTTAGCTTATTATAGTAGATGTTATAATGTATATTAGAATGTTAAAACGGATGTTAGAATGTTATAATTGATTTTAGAATGTATATCAGAATGTTAAAAAGTATGTTAGAATGTTATAATGGATGTTAGAATGTATATTAGAATGTCAGAATGTATGTTAGAATGTTATAATGGATGTTAGAATGTATATTAGAATGTTAGAATGTATGTTAGAATGTTATTATGGATGTTAGAATGTTATAATTGATGTTAGAATGTATATTAGAATGTTATAATGTATGTTAGAATGTTATAATGGATGTTAGAATGTATATTAGATTGTTATAATGTATGTTAGAATGTTATAATGGATGTTAGAATGTATATTAGAATGTTATAATGTATGTTACAATGTTATAATGGATGTTAGAATGTTATAATGGATGTTAGAATGTATATTACAATGTTATAATGTATGTTACAATGTTATAATGGATGTTAGAATGTTATAATGGATGTTAGAATGTATATTAGAATGTTGTAATGTATGTTAGAATGTTATAATCGATGTTAGAATATTATAATGGATGTTATAATGAATATTAGAATGTTATAATGTATGTTAGAATGCATGTTAGAATGTATATTAGAATGTTTTAGTGTATTTTAGAATGTTATAATTAATGTTAGAATGTATATTAGAATATTATAATGGATGTTAGAATGTTATAATGGATGATATTACATTATAATGGATGTTATAATATATATTAGAATGTTATAATGTATGTTAGAATGTTATAATGGATGTTAGAATGTATATTAGATTGTTATAATGTATGTAAGAATGTTATAATGGATGTTAGAATGTATATTAGAATGTTATAATGTATGTTACAATGTTATAATGGATGTTAGAATGTTATAATGGATGTTAGAATGTATATTAGAATGTTATAATGTATGTTAGAATGTTATAATGGATGTTAGAATGTTATAATGGATGTTAGAATGTATATTAGAATGTTGTAATGTATGTTAGAATGTTATAATGGATGTTAGAATGTTATAATGGATGTTATAATGAATATTAGAATGTTAGAATGGATGTTAGAATGTTATAATGGATGTTATAATGTATATTAGAATGTTATAATGTATGTTAGAATGCATGTTAGAATGTATATTAGAATATTATAGTGTATGTTAGAATGTTATAATGGATGTTAGAATGTATATTAGAATGTTATAATGGATGTTAGAATGTTATAATTGATTTTAGAATGTATATCAGAATGTTAAAAAGTATGTTAGAATGTTATAATGGATGTTAGAATGTATATTAGAATGTTAGAATGTATGTTAGAATGTTATAATGGATGTTAGAATGTATATTAGAATGTTAGAATGTATGTTAGAATGTTATTATGGATGTTAGAATGTTATAATTGATGTTAGAATGTATATTAGAATGTTATAATGTATGTTAGAATGTTATAATTGATGTTAGAATGTATATTAGATTGTTATAATGTATGTTACAATGCTATAATGTATGTTAGAATGTTATAATGGATGTTAAAATGTATACTAGAATGTTATAATGTATGTTAGAATGTATATTAGAATGTTATAATGGATGTTAGAATGTATATTAGATTGTTATAATGTATGTTAGATTGTTATAATGGATGTTAGAATGTATATTAGAATGTTATAATGTATGATAGAATGTTTTAAAGGATATTAGAATGTATATTAGAATGTTATAATGTATGTTAGAATGTTATGATGGATGTTATAATGAATATTAGAATGTTAGAATGGATGTTAGAATGTTATAATGGATGTTATAATGTATATTAGAATGTTATAATGTATGTTAGAATGCATGTTAGAATGTATATTAGAATATTATAGTGTATGTTAGAATGTTATAATGGATGTTAGAATGTATATTAGAATGTTATAATGGATGTTAGAATATTATAATGGATGTTATAATGTATATTAGAATGTTAAAAAGTATGTTAGAATGTTATAATGGATGTTAGAATGCATATTAGAATGTTAGAATGTATGTTAGAATGTTATAATGGATGTTATAATGTATATTAGAATGTTAAAAAGTATGTTAGAATGTTATAATGGATGTTAGAATGTATATTAGAATGTTAGAATGTATGTTAGAATGTTATAATGGATGTTAGAATGTATATTAGAATGTTAGAATGTATGTTAGAATGTTATTATGGATGCTAGAATGTTAGAATTGATGTTAGAATGTATATTAGAATGTTATAATGTATATTAGAATGTTATATTGGATGTTAGAATGTATATTAGATTGTTATAATGTATGTTAGAATGTTATATTGGATGTTAGAATGTAGATTAGAAAGTTATAATGTATGTTAGAATGTTATAAAGGATGTTAGAATGTTATAATGGATGTTAAAATGTATATTATAAAGTTAGAATGTATGTTAGAATGTTATTATGGATGTTAGAATGTTATAATGGATGTTAGAATGTATATTAGAAAGTTATAATGTATGTTAGAATGTTATTTGGATGTTAAAATGTATTTTAGATTGTTATAATGTATGTTAGAATGTTATAATAGATGTTAGAATGTATATTAGAATGTTATAATGTATGTTACAATGTTATAATGTATGTTAGAATGTTATAATGGATGTTATAATGTATACTAGAATGTTATAATGTATTTTAGATTGTAATAATGTATGTTCGAATGTTATAATTGGATGTTAGAAAGTATATTAGAATGTTATAATGTATGTTACAATGTTATAATGTATGTTAGAATGTTATAATGGATGTTAGAATGTATATTAGAATGTTAAAATGTATGTTAGAATGTTACAATGGATGATAGAATGTTATAATGGATGTTATAATGAATATTAGAAATGTTAGAATAGATGTTAGAATGTTATAATGGATGTTATAATGTATATTAGAATGTTATAATGTATGTTAGAATGCATGTTAGAAAGTATATTAGAATATTATAATGTATGTTAAAATGTTATAATGGATGTTAGAATGTATATTAGAATATTATAATGGATGTTAGAATATTATAATGGATGTTAGATTATTATAATGGATGTTATAATGTATATTAGAATGTTAGAATGTATGTTAGAATGTTATAATGGATGTTAGAATGTATATTAGAATGTTAGAATGTATGTTAGAATGTTATTTTGGATGTTAGAATGTTATAATTGATGTTAGAATGTATATTAGAATGTTATAATGTATGTTAGAATGTTATAATTGATGTTAGAATGTATATTAGATTGTTATAATGTATTTTACAATGCTATAATGTATGTTAGAATGTTATAATGGATGTTAAAATATATACTAGAATGTTATAATGTATGTTAGAATGTATATTAGAATGTTATAATGGATGTTAGAATGTATATTAGATTGTTATAATGTATGTTAGATTGTTATAATGGATGTTAGAATGTATATTAGAATGTTATAATGTATGATAGAATGTTTTAAAGGATATTAGAATGTATATTAGAATGTTATAATGTATGTTAGAATGTTATGATGGATGTTATAATGAATATTAGAATGTTAGAATGGATGTTAGAATGTTATAATGGATGTTATAATGTATATTAGAATGTTATAATGTATGTTAGAATGCATGTTAGAATGTATATTAGAATATTATAGTGTATGTTAGAATGTTATAATGGATGTTAGAATGTATATTAGAATGTTATAATGGATGTTAGAATATTATAATGGATGTTATAATGTATATTAGAATGTTAAAAAGTATGTTAGAATGTTATAATGGATGTTAGAATGCATATTAGAATGTTAGAATGTATGTTAGAATGTTATAATGGATGTTATAATGTATATTAGAATGTTAAAAAGTATGTTAGAATGTTATAATGGATGTTAGAATGTATATTAGAATGTTAGAATGTATGTTAGAATGTTATAATGGATGTTAGAATGTATATTAGAATGTTAGAATGTATGTTAGAATGTTATTATGGATGCTAGAATGTTAGAATTGATGTTAGAATGTATATTAGAATGTTATAATGTATATTAGAATGTTATATTGGATGTTAGAATGTATATTAGATTGTTATAATGTATGTTAGAATGTTATATTGGATGTTAGAATGTAGATTAGAAAGTTATAATGTATGTTAGAATGTTATAAAGGATGTTAGAATGTTATAATGGATGTTAAAATGTATATTATAAAGTTAGAATGTATGTTAGAATGTTATTATGGATGTTAGAATGTTATAATGGATGTTAGAATGTATATTAGAAAGTTATAATGTATGTTAGAATGTTATTTTGGATGTTAAAATGTATTTTAGATTGTTATAATGTATGTTAGAATGTTATAATGGATGTTAGAATGTATATTAGAATGTTATAATGTATGTTACAATGTTATAATGTATGTTAGAATGTTATAATGGATGTTATAATGTATACTAGAATGTTATAATGTATTTTAGATTGTAATAATGTATGTTCGAATGTTATAATTGGATGTTAGAAAGTATATTAGAATGTTATAATGTATGTTACAATGTTATAATGTATGTTAGAATGTTATAATGGATGTTAGAATGTATATTAGAATGTTAAAATGTATGTTAGAATGTTACAATGGATGATAGAATGTTATAATGGATGTTATAATGAATATTAGAATGTTAGAATGGATGTTAGAATGTTATAATGGATGTTATAATGTATATTAGAATGTTATAATGTATGTTAGAATGCATGTTAGAAAGTATATTAGAATATTATAATGTATGTTAAAATGTTATAATGGATGTTAGAATGTATATTAGAATATTATAATGGATGTTAGAATATTATAATGGATGTTAGATTATTATAATGGATGTTATAATGTATATTAGAATGTTATAATGTATGATAGAATGTTCTAATGGATATTAGAATGTATTTTAGAATGTTATAATGTATGTTAGAATGTTATAATGGATGTTATAATGAATATTAGAATGTTAGAATGGATGTTAGAATGTTATAATGGATGTTATAATGTATATTAGAATGTTATAATGGATGTTATAATGAATATTAGAATGTTATAATGTATGTTAGAATGCATGTTAGAATGTATATTAGAATGTTTTAGTGTATTTTAGAATGTTATAATGGATGTGAGAATGTATATTAGAATATTATAATGGATGTTAGAATGTTTTAATGGATGTTAGAATGTATATTAGATTGTTATAATGTATGTTAGAATGTTATAGTGGATGTTAGAATGTATATTAGAATGTTATAATGTATGATAGAATGTTTTAATGGATATTAGAATGTATATTAGAATGTTATAATGTATGTTAGAATGTTTTAATGGATGTTATAATGAATATTAGAATGTTATAATGGATGTTAGAATGTTATAATGGATGTTATAATGTATATTAGAATGTTATAATGTATGTTAGAATGCATGTTAGAATGTATATTAGAATATTATAGTGTATATTAGAATGTTATAATGGATGTTAGAATGTATATTAGAATGTTATAATGGATGTTAGAATATTATAATGGATGTTATAATGTATATTAGAATGTTAAAAAGTATGTTAAAATGTTATAATGGATGTTAGAATGTATATTTGAATGTTAGAATGTATGTTAGAATGTTATAATGGATGTTAGAATGTATATTAGAATGTTAGAATGTATGTTAGAATGTTATTATGGATGCTAGAATGTTAGAATTGATGTTAGAATGTATATTAGAATGTTATAATGTATATTAGAATGTTATATTGGATGTTAGAATGTATATTAGATTGTTATAATGTATGTTAGAATGTTATATTGGATGTTAGAATGTAGATTAGAATGTTATAATGTATGTTAGAATGTTATAAAGGATGTTAGAATGTTATAATGGATGTTAAAATGTATATTATAATGTTAGAATGTATGTTAGAATGTTATTATGGATGTTAGAATGTTATAATGGATGTTAGAATGTATATTAGAACGTTATATTGTATGTTAGAATGTTATTTTGGATGTTAAAATGTATTTTAGATTGTTATAATGTATGTTAGAATGTTATAATAGATGTTAGAATGTATATTAGAATGTTATAATGTATGTTATAATGTATGTTAGAATGTTATAATGGATGTTATAATGTATACTAGAATGTTATAATGTATTTTAGATTGTAATAATGTATGTTCGAATGTTATAATTGGATGTTAGAAAGTATATTAGAATGTTATAATGTATGTTACAATGTTATAATGTATGTTAGAATGTTATAATGGATGTTAGAATGTATATTAGAATGTTAAAATGTATGTTAGAATGTTACAATGGATGATAGAATGTTATAATGGATGTTATAATGAATATTAGAATGTTAGAATGGATGTTAGAATGTTATAATGGATGTTATAATGTATATTAGAATGTTATAATGTATGTTAGAATGCATGTCAGAAAGTATATTAGAATATTATAATGTATGTTAAAATGTTATAATGGATGTTAGAATGTATATTAGAATATTATAATGGATGTTAGAATATTATAATGGATGTTAGATTATTATAATGGATGTTATAATGTATATTAGAATGTTATAATGTATGATAGAATGTTCTAATGGATATTAGAATGTATTTTAGAATGTTATAATGTATGTTAGAATGTTATAATGGATGTTATAATGAATATTAGAATGTTATAATGTATGTTAGAATGCATGTTAGAATGTATATTAGAATGTTTTAGTGTATTTTAGAATGTTATAATGGATGTGAGAATGTATATTAGAATATTATAATGGATGTTAGAATGTTTTAATGGATGTTAGTACATTATAATGGATGTTATAATATATATTAGAATGTTATAATGTATGTTAGAATGTTATAATGGATGTTAGAATGTATTTTAAATTGTTATAATGTATGTTAGAATGTTATAATGGATGTTAGAATGTTATTAGAATGTTATAATGTATGTTACAATGTTATAATGGATGTTAGAATGTATATTAGAATGTTATAATGTATGTTAGAATGTTATAATGGATGTTAGAATGCTATAATGGATGTTAGAATGTATATTAGAATGTTGTAATGTATGTTAGAATGTTATAATGGATGTTATAATGAATATTAGAATGTTATAATGTATGTTAGAATGCATGTTAGAATGTATATTAGAATGTTTTAGTGTATTTTAGAATGTTATAATGGATGTGAGAATGTATATTAGAATATTATAATGGATGTTAGAATGTTTTAATGGATGTTAGTACATTATAATGGATGTTATAATATATATTAGAATGTTATAATGTATGTTAGAATGTTATAATGGATGTTAGAATGTATATTAAATTGTTATAATGTATGTTAGAATGTTATAATGGATGTTAGAATGTTATTAGAATGTTATAATGTATGTTACAATGTTATAATGGATGTTAGAATGTATATTGGAATGTTATAAAGTATGTTAGAATGTTATAATGGATGTTAGAATGTTATAATGGATGTTAGAATGTATATTAGAATGTTGTAATGTATGTTAGAATGTTATAATGGATGGTAGAATGTTATAATGGATGTTAGAATGAATATTAGAATGTTAGAATGGATGTTAAAATGTTATAATGGATGTTATAATGTATATTAGAATGTTATAATGTATGTTAGAATGCATGTTAGAATGTATATTAGAATATTATAGTGTATGTTAGAATGTTATAATGGATGTTAGAATGTATATTAGAATGTTATAATGGATGTTAGAATATTATAATGGATGTTATAATGTATATTAGAATGTTAAAAAGTATGTTAGAATGTTATAATGGATGTTAGAATGTATATTAGAATGTTAGAATGTATGTTAGAATGTTATAATGGATGTTAGAATGTATATTAGAATGTTAGAATGTATGTTAGAATGTTATAATGGATGTTTGAATGTATTTTATATTGTTATAATGTATGATAGAATGTTATAATGGATATTAGAATGTATATTAGAATGTTATAATGTATGTTACAATGCTATAATGTATGTTAGAATGTTATAATGGATGTTAAAATGTATACTAGAATGTTATAATGTATGTTAGAATGTATATTAGAATGTTATAATGTATGGTAGAATGTTATAATGGATGTTAGAATGTATATTAGATTGTTATAATGTATGTTAGAATGTTATAATGGATGTTAGAATGTATATTAGAATGTTATAATGTATGATAGAATGTTTTAATGGATATTAGAATGTATATTAGAATGTTATAATGTATGTTAGAATGTTTTAATGGATGTTATAATGAATATTAGAATGTTATAATGGATGTTAGAATGTTATAATGGATGTTATAATGTATATTAGAATGTTATAATGTATGTTAGAATGCATGTTAGAATGTATATTAGAATATTATAGTGTATGTTAGAATGTTATAATGGATGTTAGAATGTATATTAGAATGTTATAATGGATGTTAGAATATTATAATGGATGTTATAATGTATATTAGAATGTTAAAAAGTATGTTAGAATGTTATAATGGATGTTAGAATGTATATTAGAATGTTAGAATGTATGTTAGAATGTTATAATGGATGTTAGAATGTATATTAGAATGTTAGAATGTATGTTAGAATGTTATTATGGATGTTAGAATGTTAGAATTGATGTTAGAATGTATATTAGAATGTTATAATGTATATTAGAATGTTATATTGGATGTTAGAATGTATATTAGATTGTTATAATGTATGTTAGAATGTTATATTGGATGTTAGAATGTAGATTAGAATGTTATAATGTATGTTAGAATGTTATAAAGGATGTTAGAATGTTATAATGGATGTTAAAATGTATATTATAATGTTAGAATGTATGTTAGAATGTTATTATGGATGTTAGAATGTTATAATGGATGTTAGAATGTATATTAGAAAGTTATAATGTATGTTAGAATGTTATTTTGGATGTTAAAATGTATTTTAGATTTTTATAATGTATGTTAGAATGTTATAATAGATGTTAGAATGTATATTAGAATGTTATAATGTATGTTACAATGTTATAATGTATGTTAGAATGTTATAATGGATGTTATAATGTATACTAGAATGTTATAATGTATTTTAGATTGTAATAATGTATGTTCGAATGTTATAATTGGATGTTAGAAAGTATATTAGAATGTTATAATGTATGTTACAATGTTATAATGTATGTTAGAATGTTATAATGGATGTTAGAATGTATATTAGAATGTTAAAATGTATGTTAGAATGTTACAATGGATGATAGAATGTTATAATGGATGTTATAATGAATATTAGAATGTTAGAATGGATGTTAGAATGTTATAATGGATGTTATAATGTATATTAGAATGTTATAATGTATGTTAGAATGCATGTTAGAATGTATATTAGAATATTATAATGTATGTTAAAATGTTATAATGGATGTTAGAATGTATATTAGAATATTATAATGGATGTTAGAATATTATAATGAATGTTAGATTATTATAATGGATGTTATAATGTATATTAGAATGTTAAAATGGATGTTAGAATGTTATAATTGATTTTAGAATGTATATCAGAATGTTAAAAAGTATGTTAGAATGTTATAATGGATGTTAAAATGTATATTAGAATGTTAGAATGTATGTTAGAATGTTATAATGGATGTTAGAATGTATATTAGAATGTTAGAATGTATGTTAGAAATTTATTATGGATGTTAGAATGTTATAATTGATGTTAGAATGTATAATAGAATGTTATAATGTATGTTAGAATGTTATAATTGATGTTAGAATGTATATTAGATTGTTATAATGTATGTTAGAATGTTATAATGGATGTTAAAATGTATATTAGAATGTTATAATGTATGTTAGGATGTTATAATGTATGTTAGAATGTTATAATGTATGTTAGAATGTATATTAGATTGTTATAATGTATGTTAGAATGTTATAATGGATGTTAGAATGTATATTAGAATGTTATATTGTATGTTAGAATGTTATAATGGATATTAGAATGTTATATTGGATTTCAGAATGTATATTAGATTGTTATAAGGTATGTTAGAATGTTATATTGGATGTTAGAATGTATATTAGAATGTTATAATGTATGTTAGAATGTTATAAAGGATGTTAGAATGTTATAATGGATGTTAGAATGTATATTATAAAGTTAGAATGTATGTTAAAATGTTATTATGGATGTTAGAATGTTATAATGGATGTTAGAATGTATATTAGAAAGTTATAATGTATGTTAGAATGTTATTTTGGATGTTAAAATGTATTTTAGATTGTTATAATGTATGTTAGAATGTTATAATAGATGTTAGAATGTATATTAGAATGTTATAATGTATGTTACAATGTGATAATGTATGTTAGAATGTTATAATGGATGTTAGAATGTATATTAGAATGTTATAATGTATGTTAGAATGTTACAATGGATGATAGAATGTTATAATGGATGTTATAATGAATATTAGAATGTTAGAATGGATGTTAGAATGTTATAATGGATGTTATAATGTATATTAGAATGTTATAATGTATGTTAGATTGCATGTTAGAATGTATATTAGAATATTATAATGTATGTTAGAATGTTATAATGAATGTTAGAATGTATATTAGAATGTTATAATGGATGTTAGAATATTATAATGGATGTTAGATTATTATAATAGATGTTATAATGTATATTAGAATGTTAAAACGGATGTTAGAATGTTATAATTGATTTTAGAATGTATATCAGAATGTTAAAAAGTATGTTAGAATGTTATAATGGATGTTAGAATGTATATTAGAATGTCAGAATGTATGTTAGAATGTTATAATGGATGTTAGAATGTATATTAGAATGTTAGAATGTATGTTAGAATGTTATTATGGATGTTAGAATGTTATAATTGATGTTAGAATGTATATTAGAATGTTATAATGTATGTTAGAATGTTATAATGGATGTTAGAATGTATATTAGATTGTTATAATGTATGTTACAATGCTATAATGTATGTTAGAATGTTATAATGGATGTTAGAATGCATATTAGAATGTTAGAATGTATGTTAGAATGTTATAATGGATGTTATAATGTATATTAGAATGTTAAAAAGTATGTTAGAATGTTATAATGGATGTTAGAATGTATATTAGAATGTTAGAATGTATGTTAGAATGTTATAATGGATGTTAGAATGTATATTAGAATGTTAGAATGTATGTTAGAATGTTATTATGGATGCTAGAATGTTAGAATTGATGTTAGAATGTATATTAGAATGTTATAATGTATATTAGAATGTTATATTGGATGTTAGAATGTATATTAGATTGTTATAATGTATGTTAGAATGTTATATTGGATGTTAGAATGTAGATTAGAAAGTTATAATGTATGTTAGAATGTTATAAAGGATGTTAGAATGTTATAATGGATGTTAAAATGTATATTATAAAGTTAGAATGTATGTTAGAATGTTATTATGGATGTTAGAATGTTATAATGGATGTTAGAATGTATATTAGAAAGTTATAATGTATGTTAGAATTTTATTTTGGATGTTAAAATGTATTTTAGATTGTTATAATGTATGTTAGAATGTTATAATAGATGTTAGAATGTATATTAGAATGTTATAATGTATGTTACAATGTTATAATGTATGTTAGAATGTTATAATGGATGTTATAATGTATACTAGAATGTTATAATGTATTTTAGATTGTAATAATGTATGTTCGAATGTTATAATTGGATGTTAGAAAGTATATTAGAATGTTATAATGTATGTTACAATGTTATAATGTATGTTAGAATGTTATAATGGATGTTAGAATGTATATTAGAATGTTAAAATGTATGTTAGAATGTTACAATGGATGATAGAATGTTATAATGGATGTTATAATGAATATTAGAATGTTAGAATGGATGTTAGAATGTTATAATGGATGTTATAATGTATATTAGAATGTTATAATGTATGTTAGAATGCATGTTAGAAAGTATATTAGAATATTATAATGTATGTTAAAATGTTATAATGGATGTTAGAATGTATATTAGAATATTATAATGGATGTTAGAATATTATAATGGATGTTAGATTATTATAATGGATGTTATAATGTATATTAGAATGTTATAATGTATGATAGAATGTTCTAATGGATATTAGAATGTATTTTAGAATGTTATAATGTATGTTAGAATGTTATAATGGATGTTATAATGAATATTAGAATGTTAGAATGGATGTTAGAATGTTATAATGGATGTTATAATGTATATTAGAATGTTATAATGGATGTTATAATGAATATTAGAATGTTATAATGTATGTTAGAATGCATGTTAGAATGTATATTAGAATGTTTTAGTGTATTTTAGAATGTTATAATGGATGTGAGAATGTATATTAGAATATTATAATGGATGTTAGAATGTTTTAATGGATGTTAGAATGTATATTAGATTGTTATAATGTATGTTAGAATGTTATAGTGGATGTTAGAATGTATATTAGAATGTTATAATGTATGATAGAATGTTTTAATGGATATTAGAATGTATATTAGAATGTTATAATGTATGTTAGAATGTTTTAATGGATGTTATAATGAATATTAGAATGTTATAATGGATGTTAGAATGTTATAATGGATGTTATAATGTATATTAGAATGTTATAATGTATGTTAGAATGCATGTTAGAATGTATATTAGAATATTATAGTGTATATTAGAATGTTATAATGGATGTTAGAATGTATATTAGAATGTTATAATGGATGTTAGAATATTATAATGGATGTTATAATGTATATTAGAATGTTAAAAAGTATGTTAAAATGTTATAATGGATGTTAGAATGTATATTTGAATGTTAGAATGTATGTTAGAATGTTATAATGGATGTTAGAATGTATATTAGAATGTTAGAATGTATGTTAGAATGTTATTATGGATGCTAGAATGTTAGAATTGATGTTAGAATGTATATTAGAATGTTATAATGTATATTAGAATGTTATATTGGATGTTAGAATGTATATTAGATTGTTATAATGTATGTTAGAATGTTATATTGGATGTTAGAATGTAGATTAGAATGTTATAATGTATGTTAGAATGTTATAAAGGATGTTAGAATGTTATAATGGATGTTAAAATGTATATTATAATGTTAGAATGTATGTTAGAATGTTATTATGGATGTTAGAATGTTATAATGGATGTTAGAATGTATATTAGAAAGTTATATTGTATGTTAGAATGTTATTTTGGATGTTAAAATGTATTTTAGATTGTTATAATGTATGTTAGAATGTTATAATAGATGTTAGAATGTATATTAGAATGTTATAATGTATGTTATAATGTATGTTAGAATGTTATAATGGATGTTATAATGTATACTAGAATGTTATAATGTATTTTAGATTGTAATAATGTATGTTCGAATGTTATAATTGGATGTTAGAAAGTATATTAGAATGTTATAATGTATGTTACAATGTTATAATGTATGTTAGAATGTTATAATGGATGTTAGAATGTATATTAGAATGTTAAAATGTATGTTAGAATGTTACAATGGATGATAGAATGTTATATTGGATGTTATAATGAATATTAGAATGTTAGAATGGATGTTAGAATGTTATAATGGATGTTATAATGTATATTAGAATGTTATAATGTATGTTAGAATGCATGTTAGAAAGTATATTAGAATATTATAATGTATGTTAAAATGTTATAATGGATGTTAGAATGTATATTAGAATATTATAATGGATGTTAGAATATTATAATGGATGTTAGATTATTATAATGGATGTTATAATGTATATTAGAATGTTATAATGTATGATAGAATGTTCTAATGGATATTAGAATGTATTTTAGAATGTTATAATGTATGTTAGAATGTTATAATGGATGTTATAATGAATATTAGAATGTTATAATGTATGTTAGAATGCATGTTAGAATGTATATTAGAATGTTTTAGTGTATTTTAGAATGTTATAATGGATGTGAGAATGTATATTAGAATATTATAATGGATGTTAGAATGTTTTAATGGATGTTAGTACATTATAATGGATGTTATAATATATATTAGAATGTTATAATGTATGTTAGAATGTTATAATGGATGTTAGAATGTATTTTAAATTGTTATAATGTATGTTAGAATGTTATAATGGATGTTAGAATGTTATTAGAATGTTATAATGTATGTTACAATGTTATAATGGATGTTAGAATGTATATTAGAATGTTATAATGTATGTTAGAATGTTATAATGGATGTTAGAATGCTATAATGGATGTTAGAATGTATATTAGAATGTTGTAATGTATGTTAGAATGTTATAATGGATGGTAGAATGTTATAATGGATGTTAGAATGAATATTAGAATGTTAGAATGGATGTTAGAATGTTATAATGGATGTTATAATGTATATTAGAATGTTATAATGTATGTTAGAATGCATGTTAGAATGTATATTAGAATATTATAGTGTATGTTAGAATGTTATAATGGATGTTAGAATGTATATTAGAATGTTATAATGGATGTTAGAATATTATAATGGATGTTATAATGTATATTAGAATGTTAAAAAGTATGTTAGAATGTTATAATGGATGTTAGAATGTATATTAGAATGTTAGAATGTATGTTAGAATGTTATAATGGATGTTAGAATGTATATTAGAATGTTAGAATGTATGTTAGAATGTTATTATGGATGTTAGAATGTTATAATTGATGTTAGAATGTATATTAGAATGTTATAATGTATGTTAGAATGTTATTATGGATGTTAGAATGTTATAATGGAAGTTAGAATGTTATAATGGATGTTAAAATATTATAATGGATGTTATAATGTTTATTAGAATGTTAAAATGGATGATTGAATGTTATAATTGATGTTAGAATGTATATTAGAATGTTAGAATGTATGTTAGAATGTTATAATGGATGTTAGAATGTATATTACAAAGTTATAATGTATGTTAGAATGTTATAATGGATGTTTGAATGTATTTTATATTGTTATAATGTATGATAGAATGTTATAATGGATATTAGAATGTATATTAGAATGTTATAATGTATGTAACAATGCTATAATGTATGTTATAATGTTATAATGGATGTTAAAATGTATACTAGAATGTTATAATGTATGTTAGAATGTATATTAGAATGTTATAATGTATGGTAGAATGTTATAATGGATGTTAGAATGTATATTAGATTGTTATAATGTATGTTAGAATGTTATAATGGATGTTAGAATGTATATTAGAATGTTATAATGTATGATAGAATGTTTTAATGGATATTAGAATGTATATTAGAATGTTATAATGTATGTTAGAATGTTTTAATGGATGTTATAATGAATATTAGAATGTTATAATGGATGTTAGAATGTTATAATGGATGTTATAATGTATATTAGAATGTTATAATGTATGTTAGAATGCATGTTAGAATGTATATTAGAATATTATAGTGTATGTTAGAATGTTATAATGGATGTTAGAATGTATATTAGAATGTTATAATGGATGTTAGAATATTATAATGGATGTTATAATGTATATTAGAATGTTAAAAAGTATGTTAGAATGTTATAATGGATGTTAGAATGTATATTAGAATGTTAGAATGTATGTTAGAATGTTATAATGGATGTTAGAATGTATATTAGAATGTTAGAATGTATGTTAGAATGTTATTATGGATGTTAGAATGTTAGAATTGATGTTAGAATGTATATTAGAATGTTATAATGTATATTAGATTGTTATAATGTATGTTAGAATGTTATATTGGATGTTAGAATGTAGATTAGAATGTTATAATGTATGTTAGAATGTTATAATAGATGTTAGAATGTATATTAGAATGTTATAATGTATGTTACAATGTTATAATGTATGTTAGAATGTTATAATGGATGTTAGAATGTATATTAGAATGTTAAAATGTATGTTAGAATGTTACAATGGATGATAGAATGTTATAATGGATGTTATAATGAATATTAGAATGTTAGAATGGATGTTAGAATGTTATAATGGATGTTATAATGTATATTAGAATGTTATAATGTATGTTAGAATGCATGTTAGAATGTATATTAGAATATTATAATGTATGTTAAAATGTTATAATGGATGTTAGAATGTATATTAGAATATTATAATGGATGTTAGAATATTATAATGGATGTTAGATTATTATAATGGATGTTATAATGTATATTAGAATGTTAAAATGGATGTTAGAATGTTATAATTGATTTTAGAATGTATATCAGAATGTTAAAAAGTATGTTAGAATGTTATAATGGATGTTAAAATGTATATTAGAATGTTAGAATGTATGTTAGAATGTTATAATGGATGTTAGAATGTATATTAGAATGTTAGAATGTATGTTAGAAATTTGTTATGGATGTTAGAATGTTATAATTGATGTTAGAATGTATAATAGAATGTTATAATGTATGTTAGAATGTTATAATTGATGTTAGAATGTATATTAGAATGTTATAATGTATGTTAGAATGTTATAATGGATGTTAAAATGTATATTAGAATGTTATAATGTATGTTAGGATGTTATAATGTATGTTAGAATGTTATAATGTATGTTAGAATGTATATTAGATTGTTATAATGTATGTTAGAATGTTATAATGGATGTTAGAATGTATATTAGAATGTTATATTGTATGTTAGAATGTTATAATGGATATTAGAATGTTATATTGGCTTTTAGAATGTATATTAGATTGTTATAAGGTATGTTAGAATGTTATATTGGATGTTAGAATGTATATTAGAATGTTATAATGTATGTTAGAATGTTATAAAGGATGTTAGAATGTTATAATGGATGTTAGAATGTATATTATAAAGTTAGAATGTATGTTAAAATGTTATTATGGATGTTAGAATGTTATAATGGATGTTAGAATGTATATTAGAAAGTTATAATGTATGTTAGAATGTTATTTTGGATGTTAAAATGTATTTTAGATTGTTATAATGTATGTTAGAATGTTATAATAGATGTTAGAATGTATATTAGAATGTTATAATGTATGTTACAATGTGATAATGTATGTTAGAATGTTATAATGGATGTTAGAATGTATATTAGAATGTTATAATGTATGTTAGAATGTTACAATGGATTATAGAATGTTATAATGGATGTTATAATGAATATTAGAATGTTAGAATGGATGTTAGAATGTTATAATGGATGTTATAATGTATATTAGAATGTTATAATGTATGTTAGATTGCATGTTAGAATGTATATTAGAATATTATAATGTATGTTAGAATGTTATAATGAATGTTAGAATGTATATTAGAATGTTATAATGGATGTTAGAATATTATAATGGATGTTAGATTATTATAATAGATGTTATAATGTATATTAGAATGTTAAAACGGATGTTAGAATGTTATAATTGATTTTAGAATGTATATCAGAATGTTAAAAAGTATGTTAGAATGTTATAATGGATGTTAGAATGTATATTAGAATGTCAGAATGTATGTTAGAATGTTATAATGTATGTTAGAATGTTATAATGGATGTTAGAATGAATATTAGATTGTTATAATGTATGTTACAATGCTATAATGTATGTTAGAATGTTATAATGGATGTTAGAATGCATATTAGAATGTTAGAATGTATGTTAGAATGTTATAATGGATGTTATAATGTATATTAGAATGTTAAAAAGTATGTTAGAATGTTATAATGGATGTTAGAATGTATATTAGAATGTTAGAATGTATGTTAGAATGTTATAATGGATGTTAGAATGTATATTAGAATGTTAGAATGTATGTTAGAATGTTATTATGGATGCTAGAATGTTAGAATTGATGTTAGAATGTATATTAGAATGTTAAAATGTATATTAGAATGTTATATTGGATGTTAGAATGTATATTAGATTGTTATAATGTATGTTAGAATGTTATATTGGATGTTAGAATGTAGATTAGAATGTTATAATGTATGTTAGAATGTTATAAAGGATGTTAGAATGTTATAATGGATGTTAAAATGTATATTATAATGTTAGAATGTATGTTAGAATGTTATTATGGATGTTAGAATGTTATAATGGATGTTAGAATGTATATTAGAATATTATAATGGATGTTAGAATATTATAATGGATGTTAGATTATTATAATGGATGTTATAATGTATATTAGAATGTTATAATGTATGATAGAATGTTCTAATGGATATTAGAATGTATTTTAGAATGTTATAATGTATGTTAGAATGTTATAATGGATGTTATAATGAATATTAGAATGTTAGAATGGATGTTAAAATGTTATAATGGATGTTATAATGTATATTAGAATGTTATAATGGATGTTATAATGAATATTAGAATGTTATAATGTATGTTAGAATGCATGTTAGAATGTATATTAGAATGTTTTAGTGTATTTTAGAATGTTATAATGGATGTGAGAATGTATATTAGAATATTATAATGGATGTTAGAATGTTTTAATGGATGTTAGTACATTATAATGGATGTTATAATATATATTAGAATGTTATAATGTATGTTAGAATGTTATAATGGATGTTAGAATGTATATTAAATTGTTATAATGTATGTTAGAATGTTATAATGGATGTTAGAATGTTATTAGAATGTTATAATGTATGTTACAATGTTATAATGGATGTTAGAATGTATATTAGAATGTTATAATGTATGTTAGAATGTTATAATGGATGTTAGAATGTTATAATGGATGTTAGAATGTATATTAGAATGTTGTAATGTATGTTAGAATGTTATAATGGATGGTAGAATGTTATAATGGATGTTAGAATGAATATTAGAATGTTAGAATGGATGTTAGAATGTTGTAATGGATGTTATAATGTATATTAGAATGTTATAATGTATGTTAGAATGCATGTTAGAATGTATATTAGAATATTATAGTGTATGTTAGAATGTTATAATGGATGTTAGAATGTATATTAGAATGTTATAATGGATGTTAGTATATTATAATGGATGTTATAATGTATATTAGAATGTTAAAAAGTATGTTAGAATGTTATAATGGATGTTAGAATGTATATTAGAATGTTAGAATGTATGTTAGAATGTTATAATGGATGTTAGAATGTATATTAGAATGTTAGAATGTATGTTAGAATGTTATTATGGATGTTAGAATGTTATAATTGATGTTAGAATGTATATTAGAATGTTATAATGTATGTTAGAATGTTATTATGGATGTTAGAATGTTATAATGGAAGTTAGAATGTTATAATGGATGTTAAAATATTATAATGGATGTTATAATGTTTATTAGAATGTTAAAATGGATGATTGAATGTTATAATTGATGTTAGAATGTATATTAGAATGTTAGAATGTATGTTAGAATGTTATAATGGATGTTAGAATGTATATTACAAAGTTATAATGTATGTTAGAATGTTATAATGGATGTTTGAATGTATTTTATATTGTTATAAT
Organism: Taudactylus pleione; assembly: GCA_031769625.1. Classification (NCBI taxonomy): domain Eukaryota; kingdom Metazoa; phylum Chordata; class Amphibia; order Anura; family Myobatrachidae; genus Taudactylus; species Taudactylus pleione. The sequence goes on along the minus strand of JAUIMM010000815.1, from coordinate 16,693 downwards.
GTATGATAGAATGTTATAATGGATATTAGAATGTATATTAGAATGTTATAATGTATGTTACAATGCTATAATGTATGTTAGAATGTTATAATGGATGTTAAAATGTATACTAGAATGTTATAATGTATGTTAGAATGTATATTAGAATGATATAATGTATGGTAGAATGTTATAATGGATGTTAGAATGTATATTAGATTGTTATAATGTATGTTAGAATGTTATAATGGATGTTAGAATGTATATTAGAATGTTATAATGTATGATAGAATGTTTTAATGGATATTAGAATGTATATTAGAATGTTATAATGTATGTTAGAATGTTTTAATGGATGTTATAATGAATATTAGAATGTTATAATGGATGTTAGAATGTTATAATGGATGTTATAATGTATATTAGAATGTTATAATGTATGTTAGAATGCATGTTAGAATGTATATTAGAATATTATAGTGTATGTTAGAATGTTATAATGGATGTTAGAATGTATATTAGAATGTTATAATGGATGTTAGAATATTATAATGGATGTTATAATGTATATTAGAATGTTAAAAAGTATGTTAGAATGTTATAATGGATGTTAGAATGTATATTAGAATGTTAGAATGTATGTTAGAATGTTATAATGGATGTTAGAATGTATATTAGAATGTTAGAATGTATGTTAGAATGTTATTATGGATGTTAGAATGTTAGAATTGATGTTAGAATGTATATTAGAATGTTATAATGTATATTAGAATGTTATATTGGATGTTAGAATGTATATTAGATTGTTATAATGTATGTTAGAATGTTATATTGGATGTTAGAATGTAGATTCGAATGTTATAATGTATGTTAGAATGTTATAAAGGATGTTAGAATGTTATAATGGATGTTAAAATGTATATTATAATGTTAGAATGTATGTTAGAATGTTATTATGGATGTTAGAATGTTATAATGGATGTTAGAATGTATATTAGAAAGTTATAATGTATGTTAGAATGTTATTTTGGATGTTAAAATGTATTTTAGATTGTTATAATGTATGTTAGAATGTTATAATAGATGTTAGAATGTATATTAGAATGTTATAATGTATGTTAGAATGTTATAATGGATGTTATAATGTATACTAGAATGTTATTATGTATTTTAGATTGTATTAATGTATGTTCGAATGTTATAATTGGATGTTAGAAAGTATATTAGAATGTTATAATGTATGTCACAATGTTATAATGTATGTTAGAATGTTATAATGGATGTTAGAATGTATATTAGAATGTTAAAATGTATGTTAGAATGTTACAATGGATGATAGAATGTTATAATGGATGTTATAATGAATATTAGAATGTTAGAATGGATGTTAGAATGTTATAATGGATGTTAGAATGTATATTAGATTGTTATAATGTATGTTACAATGCTATAATGTATGTTAGAATGTTATAATGGATGTTAGAATGCATATTAGAATGTTAGAATGTATGTTAGAATGTTATAATGGATGTTATAATGTATATTAGAATGTTAAAAAGTATGTTAGAATGTTATAATGGATGTTAGAATGTATATTAGAATGTTAGAATGTATGTTAGAATGTTATAATGGATGTTAGAATGTATATTAGAATGTTAGAATGTATGTTAGAATGTTTATATGGATGCTAGAATGTTAGAATTGATGTTAGAATGTATATTAGAATGTTATAATGTATATTAGAATGTTATATTGGATGTTAGAATGTATATTAGATTGTTATAATGTATGTTAGAATGTTATATTGGATGTTAGAATGTAGATTAGAATGTTATAATGTATGTTAGAATGTTATAAAGGATGTTAGAATGTTATAATGGATGTTAAAATGTATATTATAATGTTAGAATGTATGTTAGAATGTTATTATGGATGTTAGAATGTTATAATGGCTGTTAGAATGTATATTAGAAAGTTATAATGTATGTTAGAATGTTATTTTGGATGTTAAAATGTATTTTAGATTGTTATAATGTATGTTAGAATGTTATAATAGATGTTAGAATGTATATTAGAATGTTATAATGTATGTTACAATGTTATAATGTATGTTAGAATGTTATAATGGATGTTATAATGTATACTAGAATGTTATAATGTATTTTAGATTGTAATAATGTATGTTCGAATGTTATAATTGGATGTTAGAAAGTATATTAGAATGTTATAATGTATGTTACAATGTTATAATGTATGTTAGAATGTTATAATGGATGTTAGAATGTATATTAGAATGTTAAAATGTATGTTAGAATGTTACAATGGATGATAGAATGTTATAATGGATGTTATAATGAATATTAGAATGTTAGAATGGATGTTAGAATGTTATAATGGATGTTATAATGTATATTAGAATGTTATAATGTATGTTAGAATGCATGTTAGAAAGTATATTAGAATATTATAATGTATGTTAAAATGTTATAATGGATGTTAGAATGTATATTAGAATATTATAATGGATGTTAGAATATTATAATGGATGTTAGATTATTATAATGGATGTTATAATGTATATTAGAATGTTATAATGTATGATAGAATGTTCTAATGGATATTAGAATGTATTTTAGAATGTTATAATGTATGTTAGAATGTTATAATGGATGTTATAATGAATATTAGAATGTTAGAATGGATGTTAGAATGTTATAATGGATGTTATAATGTATATTAGAATGTTATAATGGATGTTATAATGAATATTAGAATGTTATAATGTATGTTAGAATGCATGTTAGAATGTATATTAGAATGTTTTAGTGTATTTTAGAATGTTATAATGGATGTGAGAATGTATATTAGAATATTATAATGGATGTTAGAATGTTTTAATGGATGTTAGTACATTATAATGGATGTTATAATATATATTAGAATGTTATAATGTATGTTAGAATGTTATAATGGATGTTAGAATGTATATTAAATTGTTATAATGTATGTTAGAATGTTATAATGGATGTTAGAATGTTATTAGAATGTTATAATGTATGTTACAATGTTATAATGGATGTTAGAATGTATATTAGAATGTTATAATGTATGTTAGAATGTTATAATGGATGTTAGAATGTTATAATGGATGTTAGAATGTATATTAGAATGTTGTAATGTATGTTAGAATGTTATAATGGATGGTAGAATGTTATAATGGATGTTAGAATGAATATTAGAATGTTAGAATGGATGTTAGAATGTTATAATGGATGTAATAATGTATATTAGAATGTTATAATGTATGTTAGAATGCATGTTAGAATGTATATTAGAATATTATAGTGTATGTTAGAATGTTATAATGGATGTTAGAATGTATATTAGAATGTTATAATGGATGTTAGAATATTATAATGGATGTTATAATGTATATTAGAATGTTAAAAAGTATGTTAGAATGTTATAATGGATGTTAGAATGTATATTAGAATGTTAGAATGTATGTTAGAATGTTATAATGGATGTTAGAATGTATATTAGAATGTTAGAATGTATGTTAGAATGTTATTATGGATGTTAGAATGTTATAATTGATGTTAGAATGTATATTAGAATGTTATAATGTATGTTAGAATGTTATTATGGATGTTAGAATGTTATAATGGAAGTTAGAATGTTATAATGGATGTTAAAATATTATAATGGATGTTATAATGTTTATTAGAATGTTAAAATGGATGATTGAATGTTATAATTGATGTTAGAATGTATATTAGAATGTTAGAATGTAAGTTAGAATGTTATAATGGATGTTAGAATGTATATTACAAAGTTATAATGTATGTTAGAATGTTATAATGGATGTTTGAATGTATTTTATATTGTTATAATGTATGATAGAATGTTATAATGGATATTAGAATGTATATTAGAATGTTATAATGTATGTTACAATGCTATAATGTATGTTAGAATGTTATAATGGATGTTAAAATGTATACTAGAATGTTATAATGTATGTTAGAATGTATATTAGAATGTTATAATGTATGGTAGAATGTTATAATGGATGTTAGAATGTATATTAGATTGTTATAATGTATGTTAGAATGTTATAATGGATGTTAGAATGTATATTAGAATGTTATAATGTATGATAGAATGTTTTATTGGATATTAGAATGTATATTAGAATGTTATAATGTATGTTAGAATGTTTTAATGGATGTTATAATGAATATTAGAATGTTATAATGGATGTTAGAATGTTATAATGGATGTTATAATGTATATTAGAATGTTATAATGTATGTTAGAATGCATGTTAGAATGTATATTAGAATATTATAGTGTATGTTAGAATGTTATAATGGATGTTAGAATGTATATTAGAATGTTATAATGGATGTTAGAATATTATAATGGATGTTATAATGTATATTAGAATGTTAAAAAGTATGTTAGAATGTTATAATGGATGTTAGAATGTATATTAGAATGTTAGAATGTATGTTAGAATGTTATAATGGATGTTAGAATGTATATTAGAATGTTAGAATGTATGTTAGAATGTTATTATGGATGTTAGAATGTTAGAATTGATGTTAGAATGTATATTAGAATGTTATAATGTATATTAGAATGTTATATTGGATGTTAGAATGTATATTAGATTGTTATAATGTATGTTAGAATGTTATATAGGATGTTAGAATGTAGATTAGAATGTTATAATGTATGTTAGAATGTTATAAAGGATGTTAGAATGTTATAATGGATGTTAAAATGTATATTATAATGTTAGAATGTATTTTAGATTGTAAAAATGTATGTTCGAATGTTATAATTGGATGTTAGAAAGTATATTAGAATGTTATAATGTATGTTACAATGTTATAATGTATGTTAGAATGTTATAATGAATGTTAGAAAGTATATTAGAATGTTAAAATGTATGATTGAATGTTACAATGGATGATAGAATGTTATAATGGATGTTATAATGAATATTAGAATGTTAGAATGGATGTTAGAATGTTATAATGGATGTTATAATGTGTATTAGAATGTTATAATGTATGTTAGAATGCATGTTAGAATGTATATTAGAATATTATAATGTATGTTAAAATGTTATAATGGATGTTAGAATGTATATTAGAATATTATAATGGATGTTAGAATATTATAATGGATGTTAGATTATTATAATGGATGTTATAATGTATATTAGAATGTTAAAATGGATGTTAGAATGTTATAATTGATTTTAGAATGTATATCAGAATGTTAAAAAGTATGTTAGAATGTTATAATGGATGTTACAATGTATATTAGAATGTTAGAATGTATGTTAGAATGTTATAATGGATGTTAGAATGTATATTAGAATGTTAGAATGTATGTTAGAAATTTATTATGGATGTTAGAATGTTATAATTGATGTTAGAATGTATAATAGAATGTTATAATGTATGTTAGAATGTTATAATTGATGTTAGAATGTATATTAGATTGTTATAATGTATGTTAGAATGTTATAATGGATGTTAAAATGTATATTAGAATGTTATAATGTATGTTAGGATGCTATAATGTATGTTAGAATGTTATAATGTATGTTAGAATGTATATTAGATTGTTATAATGTATGTTAGAATGTTATAATGGATGTTAGAATAAATATTAGAATGTTAGAATGTATGTTAGAATGTTATTATGGATGTTAGAATGTTATAATTGATGTTAGAATGTATATTAGAATGTTATAATGTATGTTAGAATGTTATTATGGATGTTAGAATGTTATAATGGAAGTTAGATTGTTATAATGGATGTTAAAATATTATAATGGATGTTATAATGTTTATTAGAATGTTAAAATGGATGATTGAATGTTATAATTGATGTTAGAATGTATATTAGAATGTTAGAATGTATGTTAGAATGTTATAATGTATGTTAGAATGTTATAATGGATGTTTGAATGTATTTTATATTGTTATAATGTATGATAGAATGTTATAATGGATATTAGAATGTATATTAGAATGTTATAATGTATGTTACAATGCTATAATGTATGTTAGAATGTTATAATGGATGTTAAAATGTATACTAGAATGTTATAATGTATGTTAGAATGTATATTAGAATGTTATAATGTATGGTAGAATGTTATAATGGATGTTAGAATGTATATTAGATTGTTATAATGTATGTTAGAATGTTATAATGGATGTTAGAATGTATATTAGAATGTTATAATGTATGATAGAATGTTTTAATGGATATTAGAATGTATATTAGATTGTTATAATGTATGTTAGAATGTTTTAATGGATGTTATAATGAATATTAGAATGTTATAATGGATGTTAGAATGTTATAATGGATGTTATAATGTATATTAGAATGTTATAATGTATGTTAGAATGCATGTTAGAATGTATATTATAATATTATAGTGTATGTTAGAATGTTATAATGGATGTTAGAATGTATATTAGAATGTTATAATGGATGTTAGAATATTATAATGGATGTTATAATGTATATTAGAATGTTAAAAAGTATGTTAGAATGTTATAATGGATGTTAGAATGTATATTAGAATGTTAGAATGTATGTTAGAATGTTATAATGGATGTTAGAATGTATATTAGAATGTTAGAATGTATGTTAGAATGTTATTATGGATGTTAGAATGTTAGAATTGATGTTAGAATGTATATTAGAATGTTATAATGTATATTAGAATGTTATATTGGATGTTAGAATGTATATTAGATTGTTATAATGTATGTTAGAATGTTATATTGGATGTTAGAATGTAGATTAGAATGTTATAATGTATGTTAGAATGTTATAAAGGATGTTAGAATGTTATAATGGATGTTAAAATGTATATTATAATGTTAGAATGTATGTTAGAATGTTATTATGGATGTTAGAATGTTATAATGGATGTTAGAATGTATATTAGAAAGTTATAATGTATGTTAGAATGTTATTTTGGATGTTAAAATGTATTTTAGATTGTTATAATGTATGTTAGAATGTTATAATAGATGTTAGAATGTATATTAGAATGTTATAATGTATGTTACAATGTTATAATGTATGTTAGAATGTTATAATGGATGTTATAATGTATACTAGAATGTTATTATGTATTTTAGATTGTATTAATGTATGTTCGAATGTTATAATTGGATGTTAGAAAGTATATTAGTATGTTATAATGTATGTTACAATGTTATAATGTATGTTAGAATGTTATAATGGATGTTAGAATGTATATTAGAATGTTAAAATGTATGTTAGAATGTTACAATGGATGATAGAATGTTATAATGGATTTTATAATGAATATTAGAATGTTATAATGGATGTTAGAATGTTATAATGGATGTTAGAATGTATATTAGATTGTTATAATGTATGTTACAATGCTATAATGTATGTTAGAATGTTATAATGGATGTTAGAATGCATATTAGAATGTTAGAATGTATGTTAGAATGTTATAATGGATGTTATAATGTATATTAGAATGTTAAAAAGTATGTTAGAATGTTATAATGGATGTTAGAATGTATATTAGAATGTTAGAATGTATGTTAGAATGTTATAATGGATGTTAGAATGTATATTAGAATGTTAGAATGTATGTTAGAATGTTATTATGGATGCTAGAATGTTAGAATTGATGTTAGAATGTATATTAGAATGTTATAATGTATATTAGAATATTATATTGGATGTTAGAATGTATATTAGATTGTTATAATGTATGTTAGAATGTTATATTGGATGTTAGAATGTAGATTAGAATGTTATAATGTATGTTAGAATGTTATAAAGGATGTTAGAATGTTATAATGGATGTTAAAATGTATATTATAATGTTAGAATGTATGTTAGAATGTTATTATGGATGTTAGAATGTTATAATGGATGTTAGAATGTATATTAGAAAGTTATAATGTATGTTAGAATGTTATTTTGGATGTTAAAATTTATTTTAGATTGTTATAATGTATGTTAGAATGTTATAATAGATGTTAGAATGTATATTAGAATGTTATAATGTATGTTACAATGTTATAATGTATGTTAGAATGTTATAATGGATGTTATAATGTATACTAGAATGTTATAATGTATTTTAGATTGTAATAATGTATGTTCGAATGTTATAATTGGATGTTAGAAAGTATATTAGAATGTTATAATGTATGTTACAATGTTATAATGTATGTTAGAATGTTATAATGGATGTTATAATGTATATTAGAATGTTATAATGTATGTTAGAATGCATGTTAGAAAGTATATTAGAATATTATAATGTATGTTAAAATGTTATAATGGATGTTAGAATGTATATTAGAATATTATAATGGATGTTAGAATATTATAATGGATGTTAGATTATTATAATGGATGTTATAATGTATATTAGAATGTTATAATGTATGATAGAATGTTCTAATGGATATTAGAATGTATTTTAGAATGTTATAATGTATGTTAGAATGTTATAATGGATGTTATAATGAATATTAGAATGTTATAATGGATGTTAGAATGTTATAATGGATGTTATAATGTATATTAGAATGTTATAATGGATGTTATAATGAATATTAGAATGTTATAATGTATGTTAGAATGCATGTTAGAATGTATATTAGAATGTTTTAGTGTATTTTAGAATGTTATAATGGATGTGAGAATGTATATTAGAATATTATAATGGATGTTAGAATGTTTTAATGGATGTTAGTACATTATAATGGATGTTATAATATATATTAGAATGTTATAATGTATGTTAGAATGTTATAATGGATGTTAGAATGTATATTAAATTGTTATAATGTATGTTAGAATGTTATAATGGATGTTAGAATGTTATTAGAATGTTATAATGTATGTTACAATGTTATAATGTATGTTAGAATGTTATAATGGATGTTAGAATGTATATTAGAATGTTGTAATGTATGTTAGAATGTTATAATGGATGGTAGAATGTTATAATGGATGTTAAAATGAATATTAGAATGTTAGAATGGATGTTAGAATGTTATAATGGATGTTATAATGTATATTAGAATGTTATAATGTATGTTAGAATGCATGTTAGAATGTATATTAGAATATTATAGTGTATGTTAGAATGTTATAATGGATGTTAGAATGTATATTAGAATGTTATAATGGATGTTAGAATATTATAATGGATGTTATAATGTATATTAGAATGTTAAAAAGTATGTTAGAATGTTATAATGGATGTTAGAATGTATATTAGAATGTTAGAATGTATGTTAGAATGTTATAATGGATGTTAGAATGTATATTAGAATGTTAGAATGTATGTTAGAATGTTATTGTGGATGTTAGAATGTTATAATTGATGTTAGAATGTATATTAGAATGTTATAATGTATGTTAGAATGTTATTATGGATGTTAGAATGTTACAATGGAAGTTAGAATGTTATAATGGATGTTAAAATATTATAATGGATGTTATAATGTTTATTAGAATGTTAAAATGGATGATTGAATGTTATAATTGATGTTAGAATGTATATTAGAATGTTAGAATGTATGTTAGAATGTTATAATGGATGTTAGAATGTATATTACAAAGTTATAATGTATGTTAGAATGTTATAATGGATGTTTGAATGTATTTTATATTGTTATAATGTATGATAGAATGTTATAATGGATATTAGAATGTATATTAGAATGTTATAATGTATGTTACAATGCTATAATGTATGTTAGAATGTTATAATGGATGTTAAAATGTATACTAGAATGTTATAATGTATGTTAGAATGTATATTAGAATGTTATAATGTATGGTAGAATGTTATAATGGATGTTAGAATGTATATTAGATTGTTATAATGTATGTTAGAATGTTATAATGGATGTTAGAATGTATATTAGAATGTTATAATGTATGATAGAATGTTTTAATGGATATTAGAATGTATATTAGAATGTTATAATGTATGTTAGAATGTTTTAATGGATGTTATAATGAATATTAGAATGTTATAATGGATGTTAGAATGTTATAATGGATGTTATAATGTATATTAGAATGTTATAATGTATGTTAGAATGCATGTTAGAATGTATATTAGAATATTATAGTGTATGTTAGAATGTTATAATGGATGTTAGAATGTATATTAGAATGTTATAATGGATGTTAGAATATTATAATGGATGTTATAATGTATATTAGAATGTTAAAAAGTATGTTAGAATGTTATAATGGATGTTAGAATGTATATTAGAATGTTAGAATGTATGTTAGAATGTTATAATGGATGTTAGAATGTATATTAGAATGTTAGAATGTATGTTAGAATGTTATTATGGATGTTAGAATGTTAGAATTGATGTTAGAATGTATATTAGAATGTTATAATGTATATTAGAATGTTATATTGGATGTTAGAATGTATATTAGATTGTTATAATGTATGTTAGAATGTTATATTGGATGTTAGAATGTAGATTAGAATGTTATAATGTATGTTAGAATGTTATAAAGGATGTTAGAATGTTATAATGGATGTTAAAATGTATATTATAATGTTAGAATGTATGTTAGAATGTTATTATGGATGTTAGAATGTTATAATGGATGTTAGAATGTATATTAGAAAGTTATAATGTATGTTAGAATGTTATTTTGGATGTTAAAATGTATTTTAGATTGTTATAATGTATGTTAGAATGTTATAATAGATGTTAGAATGTATATTAGAATGTTATAATGTATGTTACAATGTTATAATGTATGTTAGAATGTTATAATGGATGTTAGAATGTATACTAGAATGTTATTATGTATTTTAGATTGTAATAATGTATGTTCGAATGTTATAATTGGATGTTAGAAAGTATATTAGAATGTTATAATGTATGTTACAATGTTATAATGTATGTTAGAATGTTATAATGGATGTTAGAATGTATATTAGAATGTTAAAATGTATGTTAGAATGTTACAATGGATGATAGAATGTTATAATGGATGTTATAATGAATATTAGAATGTTAGAATGGATGTTAGAATGTTATAATGGATGTTATAATGTATATTAGAATGTTATAATGTATGTTAGAATGCATGTTAGAATGTATATTAGAATATTATAATGTATGTTAAAATGTTATAATGGATGTTAGAATGTATATTAGAATATTATAATGGATGTTAGAATATTATAATGGATGTTAGATTATTATAATGGATGTTATAATGTATATTAGAATGTTAAAATGGATGTTAGAATGTTATAATTGATTTTAGAATGTATATCAGAATGTTAAAAAGTATGTTAGAATGTTATAATGGATGTTAAAATGTATATTAGAATGTTAGAATGTATGTTAGAATGTTATAATGGATGTTAGAATGTATATTAGAATGTTAGAATGTATGTTAGAAATTTATTATGGATGTTAGAATGTTATAATTGATGTTAGAATGTATAATAGAATGTTATAATGTATGTTAGAATGTTATAATTGATGTTAGAATGTATATTAGATTGTTATAATGTATGTTAGAATGTTATAATGGATATTAAAATGTATATTAGAATGTTATAATGTATGTTAGGATGTTATAATGTATGTTAGAATGTTATAATGTATGTTAGAATGTATATTAGATTGTTATAATGTATGTTAGAATGTTATAATGGATGTTAGAATGTATATTAGAATGTTATATTGTATGTTAGAATGTTATAATGGATATTAGAATGTTATATTGGATTTTAGAATGTATATTAGATTGTTATAAGGTATGTTAGAATGTTATATTGGATGTTAGAATGTATATTAGAATGTTATAATGTATGTTAGAATGTTATAAAGGATGTTAGAATGTTATAATGGATGTTAGAATGTATATTATAACGTTAGAATGTATGTTAAAATGTTATTATGGATGTTAGAATGTTATAATGGATGTTAGAATGTATATTAGAAAGTTATAATGTATGTTAGAATGTTATTTTGGATGTTAAAATGTATTTTAGATTGTTATAATGTATGTTAGAATATTATAATAGATGTTAGAATGTATATTAGAATGTTATAATGTATGTTACAATGTGATAATGTATGTTAGAATGTTATAATGGATGTTAGAATGTATATTAGAATGTTATAATGTATGTTAGAATGTTACAATGGATGATAGAATGTTATAATGGATGTTATAATGAATATTAGAATGTTAGAATGGATGTTAGAATGTTATAATGGATGTTATAATGTATATTAGAATGTTATAATGTATGTTAGATTGCATGTTAGAATGTATATTAGAATATTATAATGTATGTTAGAATGTTATAATGAATGTTAGAATGTATATTAGAATGTTATAATGGATGTTAGAATATTATAATGGATGTTAGAATGTTATAATTGATTTTAGAATGTATATCAGAATGTTAAAAAGTATGTTAGAATGTTATAATGGATGTTAGAATGTATATTAGAATGTCAGAATGTATGTTAGAATGTTATAATGGATGTTAGAATGTATATTAGAATGTTAGAATGTATGTTAGAATGTTATTATGGATGTTAGAATGTTATAATTGATGTTAGAATGTATATTAGAATGTTATAATGTATGTTAGAATGTTATAATGGATGTTAGAATGTATATTAGATTGTTATAATGTATGTTAGAATGTTATAATGGATGTTAGAATGTATATTAGAATGTTATAATGTATGTTACAATGTTATAATGGATGTTAGAATGTTATAATGGATGTTAGAATGTATATTACAATGTTATAATGTATGTTACAATGTTATAATGGATGTTAGAATGTTATAATGGATGTTAGAATGTATATTAGAATGTTGTAATGTATGTTAGAATGTTATAATCGATGTTAGAATGTATATTAGATTGTTACAATGTATGTTAGAATGTTATAATGGATGTTAGAATGTATATTAGAATGTTATAATGTATGTTACAATGTTATAATGGATGTTATAATGAATATTAGAATGTTATAATGTATGTTATAATGCATGTTAGAATGTATATTAGAATGTTTTAGTGTATTTTAGAATGTTATAATTAATGTTAGAATGTATATTAGAATATTATAATGGATGTTATAATGTTATAATGGATGATAGTACATTATAATGGATGTTATAATATATATTAGAATGTTATAATGTATGTTAGAATGTTATAATGGATGTTAGAATGTATATTAGATTGTTACAATGTATGTTAGAATGTTATAATGGATGTTAGAATGTATATTAGAATGTTATAATGTATGTTACAATGTTATAATGGATGTTAGAATGTTATAATGGACGTTAGAATGTATATTAGAATGTTATAATGTATGTTAGAATGTTATAATGGATGTTAGAATGTTATAATGGATGTTAGAATGTATATTAGAATGTTGTAATGTATGTTAGAATGTTATAATGGATGTTAGAATGTTATAATGGATGTTATAATGAATATTAGAATGTTAGAATGGATGTTAGAATGTTATAATGGATGTTATAATGTATATTAGAATGTTATAATGTATGTTAGAATGCATGTTAGAATGTATATTAGAATATTATAGTGTATGTTAGAATGTTATAATGGATGTTAGAATGTATATTAGAATGTTATAATGGATGTTAGAATGTTATAATTGATTTTAGAATGTATATCAGAATGTTAAAAAGTATGTTAGAATGTTATAATGGATGTTAAAATGTATATTAGAATGTTAGAATGTATGTTAGAATGTTATAATGGATGTTAGAATGTATATTAGAATGTTAGAATGTATGTTAGAAATTTATTATGGATGTTAGAATGTTATAATTGATGTTAGAATGTATAATAGAATGTTATAATGTATGTTAGAATGTTATAATTGATGTTAGAATGTATATTAGATTGTTATAATGTATGTTAGAATGTTATAATGGATGTTAAAATGTATATTAGAATGTTATAATGTATGTTAGGATGTTATAATGTATGTTAGAATGTTATAATGTATGTTAGAATGTATATTAGATTGTTATAATGTATGTTAGAATGTTATAATGGATGTTAGAATGTATATTAGAATGTTATATTGTATGTTAGAATGTTATAATGGATATTAGAATGTTATATTGGATTTTAGAATGTATATTAGATTGTTATAAGGTATGTTAGAATGTTATATTGGATGTTAGAATGTATATTAGAATGTTATAATGTATGTTAGAATGTTATAAAGGATGTTAGAATGTTATAATGGATGTTAGAATGTATATTATAATGTTAGAATGTATGTTAAAATGTTATTATGGATGTTAGAATGTTATAATGGATGTTTGAATGTATATTAGAAAGTTATAATGTATGTTAGAATGTTATTTTGGATGTTAAAATGTATTTTAGATTGTTATAATGTATGTTAGAATGTTATAATAGATGTTAGAATGTATATTAGAATGTTATAATGTATGTTACAATGTGATAATGTATGTTAGAATGTTATAATGGATGTTAGAATGTATATTAGAATGTTATAATGTATGTTAGAATGTTACAATGGATGATAGAATGTTATAATGGATGTTATAATGAATATTAGAATGTTAGAATGGATGTTAGAATGTTATAATGGATGTTATAATGTATATTAGAATGTTATAATGTATGTTAGATTGCATGTTAGAATGTATATTAGAATATTATAATGTATGTTAGAATGTTATAATGAATGTTAGAATGTATATTAGAATGTTATAATGGATGTTAGAATATTATAATGGATGTTAGAATGTTATAATTGATTTTAGAATGTATATCAGAATGTTAAAAAGTATGTTAGAATGTTATAATGGATGTTAGAATGTATATTAGAATGTCAGAATGTATGTTAGAATGTTATAATGGATGTTAGAATGTATATTAGAATGTTAGAATGTATGTTAGAATGTTATTATGGATGTTAGAATGTTATAATTGATGTTAGAATGTATATTAGAATGTTATAATGTATGTTAGAATGTTATAATGGATGTTAGAATGTATATTAGATTGTTATAATGTATGTTAGAATGTTATAATGGATGTTAGAATGTATATTAGAATGTTATAATGTATGTTACAATGTTATAATGGATGTTAGAATGTTATAATGGATGTTAGAATGTATATTACAATGTTATAATGTATGTTACAATGTTATAATGGATGTTAGAATGTTATAATGGATGTTAGAATGTATATTAGAATGTTGTAATGTATGTTAGAATGTTATAATCAATGTTAGAATATTATAATGGATGTTATAATGAATATTAGAATGTTATAATGTATGTTATAATGCATGTTAGAATGTATATTAGAATGTTTTAGTGTATTTTAGAATGTTATAATTAATGTTAGAATGTATATTAGAATATTATAATGGATGTTAGAATGTTATAATGGATGATAGTACATTATAATGGATGTTATAATATATATTAGAATGTTATAATGTATGTTAGAATGTTATAATGGATGTTAGAATGTATATTAGATTGTTACAATGTATGTTAGAATGTTATAATGGATGTTAGAATGTATATTAGAATGTTATAATGTATGTTACAATGTTATAATGGATGTTAGAATGTTATAATGGACGTTAGAATGTATATTAGAATGTTATAATGTATGTTAGAATGTTATAATGGATGTTAGAATGTTATAATGGATGTTAGAATGTATATTAGAATGTTGTAATGTATGTTAGAATGTTATAATGGATGTTAGAATGTTATAATGGATGTTATAATGAATATTAGAATGTTAGAATGGATGTTAGAATGTTATAATGGATGTTATAATGTATATTAGAATGTTATAATGTATGTTAGAATGCATGTTAGAATGTATATTACAATATTATAGTGTATGTTAGAATGTTATAATGGATGTTAGAATGTATATTAGAATGTTATAATGGATGTTAGAATGTTATAATTGATTTTAGAATGTATATCAGAATGTTAAAAAGTATGTTAGAATGTTATAATGGATGTTAGAATGTATATTAGAATGTTAGAATGTATGTTAGAATATTATAATGGATGTTATAATGAATATTAGAATGTTATAATGTATGTTATAATGCATGTTAGAATGTATATTAGAATGTTTTAGTGTATTTTAGAATGTTATAATTAATGTTAGAATGTATATTAGAATATTATAATGGATGTTAGAATGTTATAATGGATGATAGTACATTATAATGGATGTTATAATATATATTAGAATGTTATAATGTATGTTAGAATGTTATAATGGATGTTAGAATGTATATTAGATTGTTACAATGTATGTTAGAATGTTATAATGGATGTTAGAATGTATATTAGAATGTTATAATGTATGTTACAATGTTATAATGGATGTTAGAATGTTATAATGGACGTTAGAATGTATATTAGAATGTTATAATGTATGTTAGAATGTTATAATGGATGTTAGAATGTTATAATGGATGTTAGAATGTATATTAGAATGTTGTAATGTATGTTAGAATGTTATAATGGATGTTAGAATGTTATAATGGATGTTATAATGAATATTAGAATGTTAGAATGGATGTTAG